>CM055062.1:35020244-35114102 GCA_029204045.2 Tillandsia leiboldiana | reverse complement strand
TGTCCTAGGGTCACGGTTAGATCGTAGCTTCTGTTTGTAGCCACAGCAGGAACGGCTTCAACACTTCTCTCCCTTTTCTCGCCTTGTACTGAAATTTTCGAACATGACGAGAGCTTCGAAAGACTGCTCCAGAAATGGAGACGGTGCCCGAACCTGTTCTTGTTTGATTGGGGCGAAGGCACTGGTCTTTCGGAATTTTCAGACTTTTCGTTAATTTCAGCTATTTTTTATAAACAGAGAGTTAGGGTTGACGACTTTCCTGCTGGTGGGGCCCTTACCTTTTCTTGTTGGGTTGTGGTGACGTTCTTCGTGTTGTTTGGACGAGTAGATTCGGTTAATCTTCCTTGTCCCCAGCTTTTTGGAGTTCCTGAGGTTTTCTGCGTCTCAGCTCGGAGGTGTTTTGCGTTGGACCCCTCGCCCGTGATTGACTCGCTCTAGTTGAGATTTGTGGGTGTGGGAGTACGAGGGACGCCCGTTGCGAATTCTGGCTCGTGTGATGAGAGAATTGCGCAACCGGGCCATGCCGTACTGATTATTATTTTGTTGAGGAGCAATCACGGGGAGTGAGTAGCGACTGAGGTGTTGGAGACTGTGTTGTTGGATGCTTACCCTTGGCGTTGAACTCCCTTTGAGCCGTGTTTGTTTCGAGGACGAAACTTTCTTTTAGTGGAGGAGGATGTGAGGACCCGAAAATTCCCACGTTTGGATTACTGTTGGATCTGCGGCTTCTGGAGACCCCTGTTGGGTGGTAGAGGTGTTTGTGCGCATATTGGACCCAAGGATTGGACCCGGCATGAAAAACGGATCAAGTTTGCTTTCCCGGAAATTTTTGAGAAATTTTAGAAGTGGAATTTGGCAAATCGGACTTCGGATTTGGATTCAGCGCGCGAAAACGATCGAAACGGGCTATTTACTTGTATTTTTCGGAGTCCGGATGCGAAAACACGCATTTCGAGGTCTTGGGTACTGTTCCGGCTGCCGGAGAGGCGCCGGCGGCGGCGGCGGGCGGCGGAGCGCGGCGGCTGGCGGCGGCGGAGGCGCGCGGTCCACCGCGGAGGCGTGCACCCGGGCGCTGGCCACGTGGCGCCTCCCGGTTGGCGGGCGCAGTGGGCGCGGTCCACGGGATGGCGCGGGTGCACGGTGGACCCGGGGGTGGACACGTGGCAGTTCGGGGTTGGTGCGGCGTTGTGCGCGCGGTCCACGCAGCTGGTAGCAGGTGCCTCGGGATGCGTGCCCGACCGGCGCGCGTGGGCGCACGTGGGGCGCGACGTGGGCGCGCTGACCCGCGCTTCCCGCTCGGGGGCGCCACGTGTCGGCACCCGCTTCGGCCGCGTGGCGCAGCGCGGTTGGCCCAAACAGCTGTTTGCTGTTTGGGAGGCTACGTGGCAGCCTGGGGGATTTCCGGGCGTGAACAGTAACGGGCTGGGCCCGTTACTGTAGCAGCCCGGAAGATTCGGGCGCTCAGCTTTGGGCCAAAAAGGCCAAAAGGGTGGATTTTCGGGCTGGGCCTTTAAATAGCTGGCTTGCTTGGGCTTTTTGCCCCCTTTCCCGAGCTCCCCTGCCCACAGCCCCTTTAGCAAAGTTGGAGATCTTCATCTTGCGCATCTTCTGGCAGAGGCCCGGATTTTTTGGAAGCCGCGGCGTCGACGACTTCGGCATCGGAACGCAGTGTGGCGATCTTTCATCGGAGGCCCGTTATCGTCGCAGTTCGATCTGAGATGTCTACAGAGCTACTCCGTCAGTATTTTTGGACGATTTTTGCGGCGTTGGAATCACGAGAGGTACGTCTTCGATTTTCGTGTTGATCATCTTGCTGGATTCAGAGTTTATGACACGGTTTTCGAGGCATTTCTAAGCCGCTGTTTTCTGGTGGAGTTTTTGGACAGCGGCCCCTTGCCGGAATTTTATCTCCGCAACCGAGTGTCGGATCGAGATGAGCCTATACACTTTTTGGATCTACTCGTCGCGAGGATTATCATCGTATTTTTTTGGGATTTTATGAGGCTTGCCCGAAGGTATACTGTTTCCCCTCTTACTGTGCAGAGTTTTACAGTTGTGTGGTTGTGAGTGTTTGCGCACCTGTACTGTAGAATTTGTAACTCGGCCTACGGGGCTCGGATTTGGACGTGCAGGGTACCGTTTCGAAGATATCGACGCGAGGATCGCTGTGATATTTTTATTGGATTTTTCTGGTCATTTTCAGCAGGTGAAAAAGGGACATCTTTGGGACTGAAATTCTGTGTATGTTTTTATGGACAGTTCTGGACTTGATGTGTATTTGTGGACTTTGTGTTGTACCCAGGAGGGTTACGAGTGTTGCTGGATCTTTTGGGAGTAGGAGATTTGGATTTCCTGGTATTTTCAGCTGTACGACCCTGGTCAGTTGTGCACCTTCAGGTGGGTGGCTTGCTTTCAAGATCTATGGACTGTGCTCTAATTCTATTGATATAGAATCTTGCATGATAGTGAAATGCTTGTGCAGCATGTTAGAATGTAGGAATTGCTATTCCTTGTTTTATCTGATGGTATTGTCATCTTCTTGCTTTCTACCATCTGTAAATTATAGTTATTGGAACTGGACCTAGCACCCCGTCATATGTTGCATGTGTAACCAGACTAGTAGAAAACCCTCACTTGGGCTAGGCTTATTTCTGCTTTAGACATCCACACTTCTACTTTCCTGGACATAGTGTTCTTCCTCGCCCGGGTAGTGGGCCGAGTGGTCAGGAGTTATCTTTTAGTGTGGGATGCATTGCACTCGTGCTTGGGAGCAGAGTGGAGTCTGGTAGATGTAGTGGTTCGCTTGTATGGATCGGGAACCGTTTGGGGTAAACGGTGGACCCGAGAGATCTTGTTTTTCCCCTGTTTGGGTCGTCGCCACTGTGTTAGTGGCAGTAGTTTACTAGTGTTAGCCGGACCTAGAACCCAGAACCCTTTTCAACATATACATGATTTTAGTCTACCAATGTTTTCTTCCAAACATCGAAGGGCCGCTGGAGTCTGTTCTTGTTTGATTGGACAAAGGCATCAGCCCTTCGGGGTTTGGGTAAAACACTTGTTTTCTAACTGTTTTTCTAAAAAGAACTAAAATCATTAAATATGGATTTCTTCCAGATCAAATTAGTTTTCAATAACAAATGTCACCTTTTTCCGGTAAATCTCCCCACTCGAAAGGATTCGAGTGGTCTGGGTTCTAGGGGTCGTTCCTCTGTCGGGACGAAAGCCATGGGGGCCGAGCCTGGAACCTGTTCTTGTTTGATAGGGTTGTAGGGGTAGGTCTCCCGGGACTTTCGGGCCCTGTTGGTGTCTTCTGCGAGTTGTACTGTGATTATTGCTTTGCCCGAACTATAAGGGATCGGGAACTTCGATAGTCGGAGCCTAGAGTCTGTTCTTGTTTGATAGGGTTCTTAGCGCCGGTCTATCGGGTTTCCGAACCCTTATGGTGTCGGTTTTTTCTGGAGAGTTTAGTGTTCTGTTGTGGGAGCCGTCTGGTGGACGGTGGCCCCAGCTGTGTGACTTCCAGCTTGTGGTTGAGAGTTGGTGTTGTTGGTCGATCTTGTTGATCGTGGTTTGGACTATAGCCTGCATGAGCCATATTTGAGCTCGACAGAGTTACGCGGATACTTTCCTCGGTGGGGTCGCTCCCCTCGAGAGCCACTCCGGAGTTGGGCCTGTTACTTGCTATCGCGACTTGTCGACGCCGTCCCTCTGACTGGCCCAGTTAGCGGCAGTCACGGACACCCTACGGTAGACCCGTCCTGTTGAGGATTTGCGGCAGTAGGTGGGCGCAGGTTTGACTGGACCCTTTGAGGCAGTCAGTTTAGATTTGGTGAGTTTACTGTGTGTGTTAGTAGATGCATCATGTTTCATCTGTTCCTTTTCTTGAGCATCTAGATAGAGGCATAGTAGCTGTAGAGTTACTTTTCCAGCCCTTTCATTTCAGTTTTATATTGTTACTTTATGCCTCTAGTAGACTTAGTGGGCAGTCCGTTGGGCTTGTTGGCGGCACCCACTGAGAACTACTTGGGACGTAGTTCTCACACCCGTCGTGGTGTACTTTCCCACAGGGACTTCTACTCCTGTTCCTGCTGCTCCTGTTGCTGCTTCTTCTGATCGTGGTGAGGGAGTCGCGAGCTAGATCCCTACCAGTCGTCGTCCAGAGAGTAGATGTACCCTTTTTATTTTGAGAGTTTCTTGTTGAGAGACCTTGTAGTGAGGCATAGAGTTGTACTTTTCCTTCTGAGTTGAGTGACTGGTACTTTGGTGAGGACTTTGTACTAATTTATTTATTTCTAGTGGTTTATTTTCATCTCTGATATCTGGATAGTTTAGTATCTATCTTTTGCAGGTTGACGCTTCGTCTATACGGGGTTCACCGTATGGGCGGCGGATCTGTTGGCGAGCCCGGGTCGCAGTTTCGACGCCGGGGCGTGACAAATCTTGCTCCCACTAACACCAGAAATCCATTTTCGGGGCCCGACACCCGCACAAACACTCCCAGAAGCTACTATTCCAACCATAAACTCTTAAGTGGGGATTCGGGTCCTCACAGCAATGGCAAGTGTTGCATGATCTTTACCAATAACAAATTATTTTAATCAGATGCGTCCTTGGAAGAGATTTTCTAGGTCTACGCATAACATCGAACAAACCCAAAACTACCCTCAAAATGAGAATATGCGGACAGAAGGTGGAAGTAGTTCGCGCCCACAAACGGGGTCGCGAACACCTAACTGGACCGAATTTATGGATATCACCCTATTATCTTTGCTAACAGAGGAGCACGCACTAGGAAACAATATAAATGTTAGTTTCACAAATCTGGCGTGGAACCGAGTCGTTAAAGAGGTCAATTCTAGATATAATATCGACCTATCGAAAGACCAAATAAAGAACCGTCTTAAAGTTCTGAAGAGAACTTTTGCATTATATTACTATTTATCAAACAAGAGCGGCTGGGGATGGGATCACACGAACAACATTCCTACCGCTGGTGATAATGAAGACTGGCAAGCTGTTATCGCGATAAAATTTAGATTATTTGCGTTAAGATTGTAAGTTAGTAGATATTTAAATTGGTGAAGCTATCCTAATCCTCGTGTCTTTGTCCAGGAGAATCCGGCCTACGCAAAATGTAGGGATAAACCATTCCCTCATTATAAGGATCTTGAGTTCCTTACTCAAAAAAATACGGCAACAGGCAGATTCGGGTTCTCCTCTGTTATGCAACCTCCCGAAACTATTGATAGTTCATCTTCATCTTCTCCTCATGAGGATGATCCAGCTATACCACCCAGCTTTGAAAACATAATGCCGAGTTATACATCACGATCGCCAAGTCCTGCTCCTCTAGGACCAAATTTCGGTGCTAGTGGCAGTGGATCGGGCCATAGCTCTGCGGGGAAAAGGCCTCGATCTCCACGCCGATCAACTACCCAGCTTCGAAATGTTGGGAAGCAAAAGGATCAAGGCACAAGTAACCCCTTCGCAGAAATGGTGGAAATTGGGAAGCAAAAGCTTGATCTAGTCCGCCAAATGTACCAAGTTGAAATTAGCAAACGAGGCAATATCGCGACAATCGAGGAGTGTATGGGCCGAGTATACTCTTTACGTGGAATTACAGATGATCGGGTATTGGCAGCCGCAGAGTCATTAAAAGATGACAAGAATAGGCAAGTATTCATGACAATGAACGACGAGCATGCTATAAAGTGGCTGGATCGGCAACTAGCGAAAGAAAGTCTTTTATTTCGACAGTTCTTCCCTTGAATATAATATTCCAGTAATTTCATGTATAAATTAGGTTGCTGGGAATGTAATATTGTAGGAACATTGTGATGCTTAATTTCATGTTTAAATTAGGTACCTGGTAATATAATATTGTAGGAACATTATGATGCTTTATTTCATTTTTAAATTAGGTATCTGGGAATGTAATATTGTACTACTTTTATGTGTTTTATTTGAGGATGATAACTACTATGGTTTATATTCGAGACTTGTTATGTTGTATGTTGTATTATTATAGTGTTGTATTATTTTACGATGCAAATAATTAGATGTTGTTAGTTCAACTATTAAATTGCTCGTAGTAGTTTGAAAAAATATATTTTAAGTATTGTAGACAGATGATGAATGTTAATATATCGTTAATGTCAGTATATGTATGTTTACCAATGTTCGGTGTAGTTAATATTCAAATCGCTTAAACGATACAGTCAATTTAATTTTCATCAATCTGCATTACATACTTGACGTATTTGTTTGTAATGTTTAGACAATGTCTATATACTGCGACATATTGCCTGAATACAAAGATATCTTTGCAGAAAAAATGGATGCTTCGTTTAATCGCAGCATATTTTCGTCCGCGGTCGTTGCAAATATACTGACGATATTAGATGAGGATGACGATTATTGGGAACAAGTCTGTGCGATGCAATATGGTCTAGGTTATCTGACTGATGTTATTCCAATCCCGAGACAACCATGTCGAACCAGACCATTTACTGGGCATCAATTTATTGGTGATATATTAAATGGTCATCCAGACCGTGAGTACCAGCATTTCAGAATGATGACTACCACATTCATTGCTTTACGAGATGAGCTTGTTGGAAAGGGACTTATACGTGGCTCAAGAAATATCACCGTTGATGAACAGCTTGGAATATTTCTTTTTTGTATTTGCCACGGCGTTGCAAATAGGGTGCTCGCCGAAACATTCCAACATTCAGGGGAGACAATTAGTAGATATTTTAATAAGGTACTGCGGGGCATCGTTATGTTAAAAGACGAATATATCACTCAACCGACAAGCAACACTCAAGTTCATCCGCGGATCTCAGATACTACAGATTTCCATCCTTTCAAGGTGATGTATTAAGTTTAAATCATTGGTATTTTATACGATTAATAATGAGTATTACCAAGGACGGCTTAAAAAGGGAGATATTGAATGTTCAATGTACATTTGCAGAATGCAATTGGTGCGGTTGACGGGACCCATATTCCGGCGATTGTCAAGTTGAGCGAGCAAGCACGTTTTCGGTGTCGGAAAGGGTTTACATCACAAAATGTGATGGCTGCGGTCAACTTTGATCAAGAATTTCTTTTTGTTTGCACTGGGTTGGAAGGATCCGCCGCTGATATGCGAGTCCTCTGATGGGCGTGTGAAAGTGGCGGTTTCACAGTACCCGAAGGTAGTAAGAAAATCTGACAATTCACTATATTACAGTTATTAATTTTAATACATATAAAATTACAGTATAACTTCTTATTATATTGTGCCGTTAACAGGAAAATTTTACTTGGTTGATTCTGGGTACGCAAACACCAACAAATTTCTGGCGCCGTATAGAGGAGAGCGCTATCATATCAGCCAATTTGATAGTAACGCACGTAGTCGGGTACATCGGAGCCCGCGGGATCTTTATAATCATCGTCATGCCCAATTACGTAATGTGGTGGAGAAAACATTCGGGGTATTGAAAAAGCGATTTAAGATTTTAAATATTGCAACCCCGTTTCCGTTTAGGGTGCAATGTCTTATTGCAATGGCTTGCTGCGTCATACATAATTTTATTATTAGAAATCACGGTGGTGATCGATACTTCAACGATTCAGTTGACCAACATACTACCGTTGTGGAAGAGGATGACGAAGGTATTCAAATTCCTGATGCTTCATTGCCCGGTGCATCAGACTCACGGTGGGGCGACGCCATTAGAACGGATATTACAGATCAATTGTGGAATAATAGAAGTTAGTCCGGCGATAATTATGTAGATAAAAAAATTATTGTTATAAACAGATGTGTGTATATATTAGTAGGGAAGTAATATGGAATTTATTGCAAATAAATACCATATGCTTTTTTCCATTAAACAAAATCTTTTTCGAAAAATATGATGAAATTTTTATCACATAATAAAGCTTGAGGGCAAAAATTTACAAATATTTAGCAAATATACGAATTTTGCAAATTTTAAAAAAATGTTATGTTAAAAATTAATTATTTAAAATTATTATTATAAAATTTTAAATCTTAAAATTAAAATGTTCAAATTTTATATTTTAAATTTAAATTTTAATTTGACAAAATAAAATATTAAATAAAATATTATTTTTAAATAATACATTTTAATTATGATTATAATTTTATTTTTATTTTTTTAAACCATTAATCCATTAATTAAAACGAGAAAAACGATTTTAGAAAATATTAATGACATAATAAAGATTGAGGGCAAAAATTTATAAATATTTACCAAATATACGATTTTTGTAAATTTTAAAAAAATTTTATGTTAAAAATTAATTATTTAAAATTATTATTATAAAATTTTAAATCTTTAAATTAAAATGTTGAAATTTTATATTTTAAATTTAAATTTTAATTTGAGAAAATAAAATATTAAATTAAATATTAAATTTAAATAATACATTTTAATTATGATTATAATTTTATTTTTATTTCTTTAAACCATTAATCCATTAATTAAAATGAGAAAAATGAGTTTAGAAAATTTTAATGACATAATAAAGCTCGAGGGCTAAAATTTATAAATATTTACCAAATATACGATTTTTGTAAATTTTAAAATAATTTTATGTTAAAAATTAATTATTTAAAATTAATATTATAAAATTTTAAATCTGAAAATTAAAATGTTGAAATTTTATATTTTAAATTTAAATTTTAATTTGAGAAAATAAAATATTAAATTAAATGTATTATTTTTAAATAATACATTTTAATTATGATTATAATTTTATTTTTATTTCTTTAAACCATTAATCCATTAATTAAAACGAATTAATTAGTTTTTAACAACTTTTATCACATATTAACTCTTGAGGGCAAAAAAGTAATTTATCCAACTTATCCTCTTTATTCCTCCTATTCCTCATTATTAAACCAAATACAAAATCTCTTATCCCTAACCCATCCCAAACGCATTTCGCTATAGTTCCGTATTTTATACTTATTCCCGGTTTAGCTAATTTCACCTTAATCCGATTCCAAACGCAGCCATAGTGGGCAATTATTGCCTAGTGTATAGATATATAGGTGTTTAATTCTGTATTTGCTGCAATCATGGATAATCTGTACTTAGATCAATTAAGTTGGGTAGAATTCTATTAATTTTTAACAAAAAAAAATAGTGATGCACGCACTACAACAAAATTAGGCTATAGTGACACTTTTAAGTGTTTCTAAAATTTTAAAAAAGTGTCGCTGACAAAAATACCGACACTTATTGTAAGTGTTGCTATATGTGCCGTCGCTATGGTGTATAGCCACACATTTTTGTAATGTGTCCCAAAAATGTGTCTCTATAACCTAATTTTGGATATAGGTGGAATATAGATAGAACACTTATACAAAAGTGTCACAAACATGTGTCCCTATAACCTAATTTTATTGTAGTGACGTACATTTGGTAACAATGTATGAAGTTTTATCAAATTGTAGCCTATTAATCTCAAAATGTTGCTAAATTTTAAGGCTTAATTATATTTTACTGCACCTTATGTAGTATTTTTTTCAGTGGCTATATTATATATATTTTTAGTCTCAAAAATATTATTATATTATTATTTTTATAAATTTTTATTTAATATTTTAATTTATTTTTATTTTTTATTTTATATTATTTTTTTTATAAATATTACTAATTTTTTTTCTCGCCAATATCTACAATGATGTTAATAAATTATTATTTTAGCAAAACCTACAATTTTATTAAAAAGTAGTGGTTAAAGAGTAGAAAAAATATAAATTAAAATTTTATGATATATATAGACTCAAAGTTTTCATCAAGTTATTTTTAATTATTTTTTATTTTTAATATTGTTTGTTAGTTTTTATGTTAAAATACGTTGAGCATAACTTTTAATCAATATATTCTAATAGCTTTTTATATAAAATTATAAATTTATTGCTAATGATATAGGAGTTGAAAAAAAAAAAAAAAAAAAAGTTGAGTGGTATTTTTGAAAAAAAAATTAATACAGTATAGACAGTGAAACATTTTGTATAATACAGTTGTTGGGGCTGAAATGCGCCGCTGACCGTTAACCTGGTCCGGTCCGCGAACGACCTCCGAGTTGACATTCTGGGTGTGATGCGCCGCGTGCCAAACGATTAGACCGAGGAGGAATCCGCTCGGCCGGATTCTTCTCAATCAAACTCTCAATAGAGTTCGCCCTAGAGGAGCTGAATCGAAATTTAAAAACAGAAATTAACACGGTCGAAAGCCGATTGAAAGTTATATTACTCAAAGGACGGTTACAGGGGAACGATTACAAATAGGACTACTCATATGAAAGCTGTAAAGAAAGCTTTAGATACATGTATGAAAAACTACTTAGGAAAGCGGTAAAAAAAGTTGTAAACTTAGTTTAGGAAAACTGTAGATACAGGTATTGAAAGTATTGAAAAGTATGGGTGGTCACTGGCTTACGAGGTTGTAGGATCTCTTTTTTTCGATGGTTCGATTATTTATACTGGCTCGAACCAAGTGTATGGTTGCCACTTTGATTAATCTGCGTCACTTAAGGGGAATCATCGCGTATCTCTCAACTACTTTTTGAGTTGATTTTTTCCGATTGGATAGTAGCTTTTATCCGTCCACGTTCATCCCCGAAATTGTCATGCCGAGTAGACCTAGCAATTCCTACCCATACCCGCGGGTACCTACGGGTTACTCGCAAATTTGCGAGTATGGATATTAGTTTTTCTTACCCAAAAAATTATGGATAAAACGGGTGGACACCCATTTAGTCGTAGGCATTTTGGGCAATCCGCGGGGTACCCATGGGTAGCCGTATAAACTTTTTTATTAAAAATCTATATTATTTTTATTTACATATTCTTAAAAATTCTAACCCTAATTTCTTCCCCTATATTTATTTTATCGTTGTGGCCACCTATCGTATTGCGCTGTCTTCCCATATCATTTTGTTGTATGGTAATTAATTATTCAAAATGTAAAATATAGATAAACATGATGACGAGAATCTTATGGTGCCATCATTGAAAATTGGTAAAAGTTCGGAATTAAGAAAATCAACTACTAATTAAATTTATAGCTATGGATTGAATTTTTGTGATTTATTTCTATAATATTTAACTCTATAATTATGAAAACTTTATTAATTTTGTATCACAAAATTTTAGGATGATAAAATAATTTTACATTAGATAATTTATGTGCTTAAAAATTTTATATTGTTCATTATTTTTTATAATATTTTAAATAAATTATGATATACTTTTAAAAATTATGTATTTTATATTTTATATTGAAAAAAAAAAAAAAACTTGCGGGTAACCCGCATACCCACCCGTCCGCTTGCGGGTGGGTATGGATAAAGACGTTGGCTACCTAAAAATTTACAGGTAAATTTTATCCATGCCTATATAACCGGCAGGTGTAATAACCCGCAGGGGTAATAACCCGCACGCGGGTTACCCAACTCGTCCGTTTGCCAGGTCTAGTGCCTCGACGCGATTCTCGACGCTTTCCGATGCTGGGCGTCGCTTGCTATTTTAGAATCAATTACGTGATTCGCGCCCCGGATCCCGTGCCTTCTGATTTTGCCTCTTGTTATCTTTCGGTTGAGATGGTTTGACGGTTTATCTTCAGTCGAAATTTGTCTCGATTAACATGCGAACATCTTTCTATCGGCTGATGTTTTTAATCAATAATTTACGACACGTGTCGTCTTCTAATTTGACCACAGTGTGTCTCAATGATGACATTTTTAACCTCCGCAATAGTATAATATTGCATAATTAACCTAAATTTTAAATAGGAAGTTGAGGCCAAGGAACGCATTAAAAGCCTCGAAAGTCGAGCCATTTAATTATTTATTAACATATAAAATTGTAAATTTTTTAATAATAGTTTTTGTGAGATAACATTCCATTATTTACTAAAATCGTATTACTAATTAACATAGTATTTTCAAAATCTTTTCAAGAGAAGCTCTAAAAAGAATTTGAGATGTGAAATTTATTCGGCCACCAATCTCCGGTGTGAGGGCATGGGATCTGCCGTTTATATAATAATAATAATCATCAGTATAAAGTTACACAAAGCCTCTTTGTTAGGTTTATGGCATGTGTCGCAGGTTGATTGGAATGGTCTAGGCATGAACCGATAGGCCTTGATCATGAAATAATGTATTTATACTAATTAATATTATTATTTTTTTCTTTTCATCATCATCATTTCTCTCGCCCCCTCGCGCGCTCTCTCTCTCACTCACTCACACACACACACGCATATATATATATATATATATATATATATATATATATATATATATATAACGCCACAAATTCCTCTACCTTTCTCCATCTTCTCCTTAATTTGTTTCTCTCTCTCCGCATGAAGGTAGCTATCATGATGCCCAAGAAGAGCAAAAGCTTGTTCTATTCCTCCATCTTCCAGCAACAACTACAGCAGCATGAAGACGAGAAAGAGAAGGAAGAAGATCAAGCAGCAGCAGCAGCACCGGAAGAAGAAGAGGAATTGTCATTATTGCTATCATCGTCGCCGCCAGCAGCAGCAGCAGAAGAAGAAGAGGAATCATCATCATCATCGTCTTCTCCTAACTCGGAAGCTGCAGGCTGCTTTGTAGTTAGTTCGGTTGTGACGGAGCTGCGGGCGCTGTGGGCGCTGGCGCTGCCGATAAGCGCGATGAACTGCGTGGTGTACCTGCGGGCGATGGTGTCGGTGCTGTTCCTGGGGCGGCTGGGCGCGGTGGAGCTGGCGGGCGGGGCGCTGTCGATCGGCTTCACGAACATCACGGGCTACTCGGTGCTCGTCGGTCTGGCGTCGGCGCTGGAGCCGCTCTGCGGGCAGGCCTTCGGCTCCCGCAATTTCGCCCTCCTCTCCCTCTCCCTCCAGCGCGCCTTCCTCCTCCTCCTCCTCGCCACCCTCCCCATCTCCCTCCTCTGGATCAACCTCCGCCCCATCCTCCTCTTCCTCCGCCAGGTCCCCTAATTAATTATTCGACAAACTAACCTCTTACAAACAGCATGCTAGCCGGTAAATTAGCCATTAAATGTAGCTGCTGCTCTCAATATCTATCTATATATACTAGTAAAATTCTTACAATAAAACCGCGTCCTTTCCATTTACTCTTTTTAATTTAAATTTATATTTGTTTTGGACTTATCAAAATATTTCGATCTCGACTTAAAAATCAATGCTAAATATAAATATTAAAATATTTTAAATTTTTTAAAAATAATAATTTTTATTTTTTATATTTTAAGTGAATTTAAATCTTTAAATATTGATAATACTGTCCTCTTTCAAGCTTCTGGAGAATATTACTTTATAGTTTAACAGCTAGGCCTCTATTAACATTGTTGTCATTTTTTTTTTTTTTTTTCTTCTGTTGTGATGATTGGTTTTGGTTTGCAAATGTATTTCTTTAAACAAATTTTGTAAGCAAAAGAAAAAAAATTGTTAACTACTAAGATTTTATTTTTATTTGCAAATAAACAACTTAAATACAACAATTACAAAAAATTTACCATACTCTTATGTACTAATTTATATGAGTAATGCTACATGTACACCCCGAAGGGGTGTACATCCTACACCTCCACCCTTTTAATGGTGTCGATGTTTTTTACGGGTCACATTAAGTGACCACTCATCACACCCCCACCCTTAGATGGGTGGGGGTGTGAGATGTACACCCCTTACGGATGTACAAGTAGCATTTTCCAATTTATATTATGTTTTTGAAAAAAAAATGACAGCTATGGAAAACAAGTTAGGCCTAAAATTCACTGTTCAGTGAGGATGAAACTTTTTTTTAAAAAAGTACTATATATTGTTTTTTACCAATGTTTAGGTTTTAAATAAAAAAAAGTAAAAATAAAATTTTTGGTAGCGCTTCTTTGCCATTTCGAGTTTTAATATAAACATTGTATCGTTTGCTTTGGAATAAAAAATAAGATAGTAATTATGTGGATTTATTTTTTCCTTTATTTTTCCTATATATATATATATGAGCAATGCTACCTGTACACCCCGAAGGGGTGTACATCATACACCTTCACCATTTTAATGGTGGCGATATTTTTTACGGGTCACATCAAGTGACCCATCATCACACCTCCACCCTTAGATGGGTGGGGTGTATGATGTACACCCCGAAAGGGGTGTACACATAGCATTTTTCTCTATATATATATATATATATATATATATATATATATATATATATATATATATATATATATATATATATATATATATATTTATTTATTTATTTATTTGTTTGTGTCCGTCTAAAATAAATTTTTATTATATTTTATTTATCTAATAAAATTTCGTTTTAATTAAATATATTTATTATATTTATATTTATTTATTTTATGCTTCGTTTGTTATTCAGGATCCCGCCCTCACCGCCGTCGCGGCCTCGTACTGCTTTTTCTCTCTGCCGGACCTGCTCACCAATGCCTTCCTGCAGCCGCTGCGGGTGTTCCTCCGGTCGCAGGGCATCACCACCCCCATGGCCTTCTGCTCCGCCGCCGCTGTCCTCCTCCACGTCCCCCTCAACTTCCTCCTTGTCTGCGTCCTCCGCCTCGGCATCCCTGGCGTCGCCCTCTCCGCCGCTCTCACCAACCTCAACATGATGCTTTTCCTATTAGCCTACCTTAGGTGCGCCAACTCAAACAACCGGCCGGTTACTCTAATCCGTACAAATTCAAATATTATCCAAATCTT
The DNA here is from genome assembly GCA_029204045.2 of Tillandsia leiboldiana. Taxonomy (NCBI): domain Eukaryota; kingdom Viridiplantae; phylum Streptophyta; class Magnoliopsida; order Poales; family Bromeliaceae; genus Tillandsia; species Tillandsia leiboldiana. The sequence goes on along the minus strand of CM055062.1, from coordinate 35,099,337 downwards.
ATATATTTAAATGTCTGAGTGATTTTTGTGCTATCTCGAGGCAATTTGATCCTTGTGTTCTTTTTATTTAAACAGTGTCTAATTCAAAATGTTTACATGTCTTATACTTTTGGGGCTTCTGAACATCAGTAAAATTTAGTACTTTTATTATTAAATAAAATAATTATTTTTTTAACTAAATTAAAAATAAATAAATTATATATAATATAAAAATAAATTGCTAATTTATTGGAAAAGTTACGTATATTTTAGATAGATGATGATGGGGCATTAAATTGATGGTATAAAAATTTAAAAGTGGGCGCCCATGGACTGAGTCACAACGTTGCAATAGTACACGAACTTAAAAGTTAACATAGAAGTTTGTTGAAATTCAAACTGATTGTGCATTTTTAATATTTTCGAGCTAGGTGGTCGGGGAAGTGCGATGAGACGTGGCGGGGGTGGGCTCCAGTGGCGGAGGTGGTGGCTGAGGCGGGGCCCCTGGTGCGACTGGCGGTGCCGAGCTGCGCCGGAGTGTGCCTAGAGTGGTGGTGGTACGAGATCGTGACGGTGCTTGCCGGGTACCTCCCCAACCCCACCGCCGCCGTCGGCGCCACCGCCGTGCTCATTCAGACCACCAGCCTCATGTACACTGTCCCCATGGCCCTTGCTGCGTGTGTCTCCACTAGGGTATGCACATGTTTATAATTCTTTCCGCTTCTCTTTTCTTCTATATTATATAGAAATATAGATTTTCATATAGTTTGGTAATAACATATCAGAAGGTCTATCTTGAGATCAGAAGTTTATACCTCTTGAAAACCTTGAGACTTTTCCGGACTTCATGTTTAACGTAATTAATAATTAGCCTTTATGGCAAGTTTAAAATATATAAAAATTTATTTTATTTAAATAATTTATTTTTTTCCCATATTTTGTACAATTCAACCATAAGCTACTAAGGCAGTGTTTGGTTGGGGGATAAAGGGGGAATAACCCCCTTTATCCTCCTATTCTTGCCAAACACCATACCAAAAAGACAGGATAAATTTTTTTTTTATCCTCCTCTTAACGGGTTATCCTAGGATAACCCGTTAAGATTTATCCCAAGGGGGTGGGGAATAGGAGAATAAGGCTATGTGACTTAAAGATATGTGATTATTATTGAACTTAAGGCTATGTGACTTACAATGATATTTTTTATGTTTGCATCTTTATTTCTAATTCCTGTTATGTGAACTCTGATTTTTAAAATATTTATTTTAATTTTCAATCTATAGCTATCTAAAATTTGGATTTTGTATTTACTAAAATATACAATAAAATAAAAATATTATTTTTTTAGGTAAGATATAATTTTTTACTTATAATTAAATTGCTTTAATTTTAATATAATAATTAAATTAATTTTTCTATAAAAAAAGATAAGAGTAAAATTGGCATTTTGTAAAAAAATTCTATCTTCTTTTTTCACTATCTTTTATTATTCCATAATTTTAACCAAACACAATTTTAACTATTCCAGAGAATACCAACTTTTCAACCAAACGCAATTTAACTTTTATACTTCATTATCCCGGAATAGCAAGCTATTCCAGGTATAAAAAAATTTATACCTCAAAAATTTATCCCCGAACCAAACGGGACCTAAGAATATATATATATATATATATATATATATATATATATATATATATATATATATATATATATATATATATATATATATATAGTAGAGCTTATATACTCTCAAAAGCACAAGCATAAATATGCTTGTGAATTTTTTACCATTGGATTTGCATTGAAATTTATGTTTTTGTAAAGTCAACTAATGAGAGGAAAAAAGAGTAAATAGCATAAATCCCAATACAAATCCAATGGTAAAAAACTCACAAGTACATTTGTGCTTGTGTTTTTGAGAGTATATAAGCTCTACTATATATATATATATATATATATATATATATATATATATATATATATATATATATATATATATATATATATATATATATATATATATATATATAATGCTATCGATAGCATTCTAGCGAACTCTCTCTCTCTCTCTATATAGAGAGAGAGAGATAGAGAGTCCGGCTGGAATGCTATCGATAGCACCAAGCAATTGGTGCTACCAAGTTTCTAATCCCTGGATGAAAGGATGTGCGGTTGGAATTATAGTGGTCCCCTAAAATTTTTATTATTCAACCAACTATCTAATAAACCTTAGGGCACCATTATCATCCTAACCGCACATCTCTTAATTTAAGGATTAAAAAATTAATAGCACCAATAACTTGATACTATCGATGATATTCCAGCCTAATTATATATATATATATATATATATATATATATATATATATATATATATATATATATATATGTTACCAATTTTTTTTACCTGTTAGGGCCGAAATGCACCACTGATCGTTGACCGGATATGGTCTGCGATCGGCCTCCGAGTTGACCCTCTATGTGTGATGCGCCGCGTGCCAAACGATTTGGCCGAAGAGGAATCCGCTCGGCCGGATTCTTCTCAATCGAACTCTTAACAAAGTTTGGCTTAGAGGAGCCGAACTGGAATTTGGAGACAAGACTTGATACGGCTGAATAGCCGATTGAAAGTTGTATTGCTCAAAGATTGGTTACAGGGAGCGATTACAATTAAGACTACTATTAGGAAAAGCTGTAGATGCGTGTATGAAAGGCTAGCTAGAAAAGCGATAAAGGGAAGCTGTAAATTTATCTAGGAAAGTAATAGATGTAGGAATTGAAAAAATTGAAAAGCTGGGGTGGTCACTTGGTTACGAGGTTGCACGACCTCTTTTTCTTCGATGGCTCTATTTTGTATACTCGCTCGAACCAGATGTATGATCGCCGTTTCGGGTAATCAACATAATTTGAGGGGAATAATTGCGTATCTTTCAACTACTTCCTTTCGAATTGATTTTCATCGGTCGAATAGTGGCTCTTTTATGTCCACGTTTATCCCCGAGATTGGCAAGCTTAGGTGCGATCCTCGGTACTTTCCGATGCTGGGCGCTGCTTGCCATTCCGAAATCAGTTATGCGATTCGCACCTCAGATCTCGTACCTTCTCCTTCCAGGATTTTTTTTTTTTTTGCGGCTTGAGCACCCGATAGTTGATCCTAACTTCGCCTCTTGTTATGATTCGGCTGAGGCGGTCCGATGGCTCGCCTTAAGCCGAGGTCGATCTTGGTTAAGACGTGCGTGCCTTTCTATCGGCCAATTCTTCTATCAGCTGATGCTTTCGGCCGATGGTGGCCACCATGTGTTGCTTCCTGGCATGGCGATATTTTTGACCTCAACAATGCCCCTCGACAATTGCCTGATGTGTCACTCGAGCAGTTGTCGAAACCTTAGTTAATGATCAGCACGCGTTATGAGATTCACGACTATTTTTTCGTACCCCGGCAATATATTCGCTCAATGTCCGAGGGATTTGTGATAACTATATTTGCTCGTCGATCGAGGGATTCGCAAATCGAGGCCGATCTTTCCTGGTTTTTGGTCCAATTGCTGTAGGACGGTGATTCTGTCCTTCACCATTCCTTCATTAGATGTTGCTAGGGCCCATCTTACGTTACTAGCTCATCCGACGGCTAGTAACCCTGCACGAGTCGCATTGTCATAAGTGTTGTTGTTTTCTGAGGGACGACTGTCATGATTTCGCTTTCCCTCGTTGGCCTATTTAAACGACAGTGCTTGCTGCCTTCTTCGTATCGCCTTCTTTCCATATGGCGACTTGTGCCGCTTTGCCGCTGCCGAACACATGTTCTGGTCACAGTTCTTCCGTCACTGAGAACCCATTTGAGGCAATCTCTCAGCCTGAATCTGACGGTGTCCTGACGCCTGCCGACAAAACCTCCTCCCGATTCTGGGATTCTAGTTGGGTCTCTTTTGGGAAGACCTTCATTTGTGGCCTACTAATTCGGGATCTTATGCACAGTGGTCCAGCCGGCTTCGAGCCATTTATGGATGATTCTATTTATGAATATCTTTGGTGAGAAGGCCGGCATTAGCCTTCATCTTTTAGGAGTTGGAGGAGTTCAGGCTGCTCAACATCACTGCCTTCTCCGCCGGGGAGATACCTTGCCTTACCCCGACCGGTTATAGAAGTTCAAGGAGTTCGAGCTCCCGACCCTTTGTCACACCTCGGGAGAGGTTTGAAAGCGAAAAGCGGCCCTATTTTTTTTTCAAAGTCTTTCCTCCCGGTACGTGCCCAAACGGCCACATATACAAGATCTCTCTATACAAACGGACAGAGTCTTCCATGTATATGCACGGCGTCGCACAAAATACATATATCAACCACAACCAGTTTTACATATACAGAGTGTAAAATAAAGAGATAAGCTAGTCTTTGGATTCATACAAGAGAAGATCTGTAGTGTCTCGACTTTTTAGGGTAGATCTTCTATGCTTGCGAGTATTCTTTTCTGTGTTAGAGCTCGAAAAAGGAGAATGACAAAGCGATCAAATCTGAAATCCGACTTACAGATCTCCCGGAATAAGGGTTTCAGTGTTAGCGGGTCCAAAAGGTAAGTTCTGACACCCTAGGAACCCGCTATGTGTTGTTGGTGCATCAGGATCCGTGCTAACGGTTACGGGATGGTTCGGAGGATCGGCACGCTTATCGAGGAATCGGCTAAAAATATCTTTAAAATACCGGATATTGGGATTTTCGTACGTACAAAGATAATTAAATAAATAAAATATTAATAAAAAGATTTTAATATTCCAATTACCGGATAATCCTAATTTTGAGAAAAGATCGTCCCTCTTCCTTTTTTCTCGTTGCGCGTGTCGAAGACCGAGACCGAAAGCGTCGCCGATACCGAGGAGCGGATCCAGAAACACCACCGTTCGCGGAGATCGGGATCGCGTTGTCTTCTCCGTCAGAGCTAGGTTAGCGGCTTTTATCTCTCTCAGTTTTCGGTAATTTAGTTTTGCGTTAGGGTTCGTTGTTTTTGTTCGGTTTGATCGTCGGTTCGTACGTTGGTTTTCGTTCGGTGTTTTTGTTAGGTTTGATCGTCGGATCGTATGTTGGTTTTCGTTCGGTGTTTTTGTTCGGTTTGATAGTCGGTTCGTATGTTGGTTTTCGTTCGGTGATTTTGTTCGGTTTGATCATTGGTTCGTTGGTTTTGTTCGGTTCGATCATTGATTTTTGTTCGTAGGTTTTGTTCTTGCTGACAAGTTTTGAGGTTTTCGGCGCGGATGCTAAGGATCGTCGACGGCGGCTTCGTTGCCGCTCGATGCCCTAGCCATGCAGCCGCCGCCGCCGCTCGGTGCCCTAGCCGAGCCGCCGCCGCTCGATGCCCTAGCCGAGCCGCCGCCGCGGCCACCACCGCGCGCAGCCACCGCAGGCCGCGCGTCGCCGAGGCGCTGCCGCCGCGCGCAGCCGCGCGTGCTGCCGCCCGCGCGTGCTGCCGCCCGCGCGTGCTGCCGCCCGCGCGTGCTGCTTGCGCGCACCCGCGCGCGCTGCTTGCGCGCACCTGCGCGCGCTGGGCCCGTGCGGGGCTGCTGTCACGCCCCGGGGGTCGAACTGCGACCCGGGCTCGCCAACAGATCCGCCGTCTGTACGGAAACTGCCGTACAGACGAAGCGTCTAACCTGCAAAAGAGATCTATAGCTAACAAGTATCAGAGCTGAAAGGAAGCCGAAACACTAAGCGGTGAAAAGTCCAAGTACACCAGTCCACCAGCACCCACAACATAAGTACAAAAGTGGAAACTGAAAAGTACAAGAGACACTACACCGACACCACCGACTCGGGTAGGAGCTAGCCAGCCACGCGCATACCTCGGTCAGAAAGCTCCGAATGAGCCAAACCTGGAACGGTCGCCTCAGGAACACCTGTCATCACAGCGGGTGTGAGATCAACTGCAACAGTCAGATCTCAGTGGGCACCAAAGCTAACCCCACGGTACACCCACTCAGTCTGCTGGAGACAAAAACACAAATAGATAGATAGATAGATAGATAGATAGATAGATAACTGGAAATGAATCTATCGCTACATGTCTCAATGCAAAGCTGGAAGTAAGTTCTCAGTCTCTCTCACGGGAGGCCCGGAAACTACGAACGTCTGCGCCCCCTACAGCCCTTATCAAACAAGAACATGCTGTAGGCTTAGGCGCCCGTAGTTTCCGCCCCCGCACTGGGACTGCTAGAACCCTACAAGACACTAGAAGGCCACCTCAATCCCTTCTAGTAACCACCTGGTGACTCGGCCAGGGCATAACTATCTATCTGGTAACTCAGCCAGTGATATCTACACATCTGGTAACTCAGCCAGTGATTTATACCCATCTGGTAACTCTGCCAGTGGTATCTACTCATCTGGTAACTCAGCCAGTGATCTATACCCCTCTGGTAACTCTGCCAGTGGTATCTACTCATCTGGTAACTCAGCCAGTGATTTATACCCATCTGGTAACTCTGCCAGTGGTATCTACTCATCTGGTAACTCAGCCAGTGATTTATACCCATCTGGTAACTCTGCCAGTGGTATCTACTCATCTGGTAACTCAGCCAGTGATCTATACCCCTCTGGTAACTCTGCCAGTGGTATCTACTCATCTGGTAACTCAGCCAGTGATTTATACCCATCTGGTAACTCTGCCAGTGGTATCTACTCATCTGGTAACTCAGCCAGTGATCTATACCCCTCTGGTAACTCTGCCAGTGGTATCTACTCATCTGGTAACTCAGCCAGTGATATCTACTCATCTGGTAACTCAGCCAGTGATTTATACCCATCTGGTAACTCGGCCAGTACAACTCGTATGCTCTAACGATGCGACTAACACTCGTGTCCAAGTCGGAAACGACAACCCTCGACTTGCACGACTGTTCCGCAAATACCTGTTAGTAAGGATACGATACCTTTGCATTCGGAAGCATAAAAAGGCAATCCGTAGTTCCTTGGGAGAAACCAACCCACCTGCGATCCATCCGCGAAAACCGTGCGCCAAACGGAGGTCCCGATGTGATCCCGCAGCTCCACGCGGCAAAACACGCGCCCCTGGCCACGTGAGAAGCTAACACTATGCCACAACTGCGAGATAAGAAGAGGGACCGGAATCAGAAAAACATGCGGCTAAAACCGCGCTCACAAAGGCGAAAGAAACCCATCCGGCGACGAGAAACGCCGCGCGTTGCGCGGAAAACCCTTCGCGCACACACGCCGCGGCGCGTCGCCGAGTCGCAGCCTGCGCGGCCAATGCGGCGCAGCTACACGGCCCCCACAACCCAGCCGCGCGGCGCTGGCCCAGCCGCCCGCGCGGCGCCCAGCAAGCCCGCGCGGCACAAGGCCGCCCGCGCGGGGCCCCTGCAGGGCCGCGCGCCCACGGGCGCAGCAAGCAGGCCCGCGCGGCACAAGGCCGCCCGCGCGGGGCCCCTGCAGGGCCGCGCGCCCACGGGCGCGGCCTGTAGGCCCGCGCGGCACAAGGCCGCCCGCGCGGGGCCCCCTGCAGCGCCGCGCGCCCAAGGACGCGGCCTGCAGGCCCGAGCGGCGAAAGGCCGCCCGCGCGGGCCCCTGCAGCGCCGCGCGCCCAAGGGCGCGGCCTGCAGGCCCGCGCGGCGCAGGGCCGCCCGCGCGGGGCCCCTGCAGGGCCGCGCGCCCAAGGGCGCGGCCTGCAGGCCCGCGCGGCACAAGGCCGCCCGCGCGGGGCCCCTGCAGCGCAGCGCGCCCAAGGGCGCGGCCTGCAGGCCCGCGCGGCGCAGGGACGCCCGCGCGGGGCCCCCGCAGGGCCGCGCGCCCACGGGCGCGGCCCGCGGGCCCGCGCGGCACAGGGCCGCCCGCGCGGGGCCCCCCTGCAGGGCCGCGCGCCCACGGGCGCGGCCCGCAGGCCCGCGCGGCACAGGGCCGCCCGCACGGGGCCCCTGCAGGGCCGCGCGCCCAAGGGCGCGGCCTGCAGGCCCGCGCGGCACAAGGCCGCCCGCGCGGGGCCCCTGCAGCGCCGCACGCCCAAGGACGCGGCCTGCAGGCCCGCGCGGCGAAAGGCCGCCCGCGCGGGCCCCTGCAGCGCCGCGCGCCCAAGGGCGCGGCCTGCAGGCCCGCGCGGCGCAGGGCCGCCCGCGCGGGGCCCCTGCAGGGCCGCGCGCCCAAGGGCGCGGCCTGCAGGCCCGCGCGGCACAAGGCCGCCCGCGCGGGGCCCCTGCAGCGCCGCGCGCCCAAGGGCGCGGCCTGCAGGCCCGCGCGGCGCAGGGCCGCCCGCGCGGGGCCCCCGCAGGGCCGCGCGCCCACGGGCGCGGCCCGCGGGCCCGCGCGGCACAGGGCCGCCCGCGCGGGGCCCCCCTGCAGGGCCGCGCGCCCACGGGCGCGGCCCGCAGGCCCGCGCGGCACAGGGCCGCCCGCACGGGGCCCCTGCAGGGCCGCGCGCCCAAGGGCGCGGCCTGCAGGCCCGCGCGGCACAAGGCCGCCCGCGCGGGGCCCCTGCAGCGCCGCGCGCCCAAGGGCGCGGCCTGCAGGCCCACGCGGCGCAGGGCCGCCCGCGCGGGGCCCCCGCAGGGCCGCGCGCCCACGGGCGTGGCCCGCGGCCCGCGCGGCACAGGGCCGCCCGCGCGGGGCCCCCCGCAGGGCCGCGCGCCCACGGGCGCGGCCCGCAGGCCCGCGCGGCACAGGGCCGCCCGCGCGGGGCCCCCCGCAGGGCCGCGCGCCCACGGGCGCGGCCCGCAGGCCCGCGCGGCACAGGGCCGCCCGCGCGGGGCCCCCTGCAGGGCCGCGCGCCCACGGGCGCGGCCCGCGGCCCGCGCGGCGCAGGGCCGCCCGCGCGGGGCCCCCGCAGGGCCGCGCGCCCACGGGCGCGGCCCGCGGCCCGCGCGGCACAGGGCCGCCCGCGCGGGGCCCCCGCAGGGCCGCGCGCCCACGGGCGCGGCCCGCAGGCCCGCGCGGCACAGGGCCGCCCGCGCGGGGCCCCCTGCAGGGCCGCGCGCCCACGGGCGCGGCCCGCAGGCCCGCGCGGCACAGGGCCGCCCGCGCGGGGCCCCCTGCAGGGCCGCGCGCCCACGGGCGCGGCCCGCAGGCCCGCGCGGCACCGGGCCGCCCGCGCGGGGCCCCCTGCAGGGCCGCGCGCCCACGGGCGCGGCCCGCAGGCCCGCGCGGCGCAGGGCCGCCCGCGCGGGGCCCCCTGCAGGGCCGCGCGCCCACGGGCGCGGCCCGCAGGCCCGCGCGGCGCAGGGCCGCCCGCGCGGGGCCCCCGCAGGGCCGCGCGCCCACGGGCGCGGCCCGCGGCCCGCGCGGCACAGGGCCGCCCGCGCGGGGCCCCCCGCAGGGCCGCGCGCCCACGGGCGCGGCCCGCGGGCCCGCGCGGCGCAGGGCCGCCCGCGCGGGGCCCCCGCAGGGCCGCGCGCCCACGGGCGCGGCCCGCGGCCCGCGCGGCACGGGGCCGCCCGCGCGGGGCCCCCTGCAGGGCCGCGCGCCCACGGGCGCGGCCCGCAGGCCCGCGCGGCACAGGGCCGCCCGCGCGGGGCCCCCTGCAGGGCCGCGCGCCCACGGGCGCGGCCCGCAGGCCCGCGCGGCACCTTGCAGTGCCGCGCGCACAGCGCGCGGCCTGCAAGGTCGCGCGGCACAGGGGTTGCCCGCGCGGCACCCCTGCAGTGCCGCGCGCCCAGCGCGCGGCCTGCAGGGCCGCGCGGCCCAAAGGCCGCCCGCGCGGCACCTTACAGTGCCGCGCGCCCCGCGCGGCCTGCAAGGCCGCGCTGCACAGGGGCTGCCCGCGCGGAACCCCTGCAGTGCCGCGCGCCCAGCGCGCAGCCTGCAGGGCCGCGCGGCACCATGCCGCCCCTGTGCAGCCCGGCGCCCTGCTGTCCCACTTTGGCAGCAGGGCGCAGCTGCGCGCGGCGCCCAAGCGCCTCCCCCGGCCACGCGCCGGACGACCAGCCGCAAGGCTCCGGCCACCGGGGAGAAGAAAAGAGAGAAAAGAAAGAATAAAATAAAAAAAACCAACCTCCTCGCGGCACGCCGGTCCTCGCTCGGCTCACGTCCACGCTCGGAGAATAAAAACGCCCAAGAGCCCTCTCCATTTCCACCATCTTCTTCTTCCTTCTTCTCTTTTTTTCCCTTTTCTTTCTTTCTTTCTCTTTTTCCTTTCCTACAGAGGTGGAGGGGAGGGGTTTTTATAAAGCAACAGCTTTATATAAATTAATTAACTTAATTAATTTAATTCCAAAACCCAACTCCAACTCACTTTTGGTCTTCGGGCTCTCCGCCGCTGCCCGGAACCTCCCGAGCTCCGCTGTAATTCCAAAGTACACGCGCTCACAGCTTTTTCTCTTCAAAAAGCTCAACCGTTGAGTCGGGGTGCTCAAATCAAATACCGGCTCCAAAAATGCCAGTTCCGACTCACTTTTTACCTCCGGGTCCTCCGCGTCAGTCCGGAACCTCCCGAACCTCGCTGTAAATCAAAAGTACGCGTGTCCACAGCTTTTTCTCCTCAAAAAGCTCGACCGTTGAGTCGGGGTGCTCAAATCAAATACCGGCTCCAAAAATGCCGGTTCCGACTCACTTTTTGCCTCCGGGTCCTCCGCGTCAGTCCGGAACCTCCCGAACCTCGCTGTAAACAGAAAATACACCTGCTCCAAGTGTTTCCCAATTTTCTGCAACCCATAGCGGTGTCGGCGTTTCCCGTACCAGTCACCTAACGCGTACAAAGCCCGAAACAAGCAGAGGCTTCCGCGGGGATCCAAATCAACCCGAACTCCTCTGTAAACACAAATGGGACACATCCCAGGCAAACTCCTCCGCACCACTCCATCCTGCAAGGTCGGTGCGTCAGCCAAAACCCGGTGTTCTACAGCTGCCGCCCGCGCGTGCTGCTTGCGCGCACCTGCGCGCGCTGCTTGCGCGCACCCGCGCGCGCTGGGCCCGTGCGGGGCTGCCGCGCCGCTGCCAGGCGCTGCCGCAAGCTGCTTGCGCGTGCCCGCGCGGGGCTGCCGCGCCGCGCTTCTGCCGCGCCGCTGCCGCGCCCGCGCGGGGCTGCAGCTGTCACGCCCGAAGGTCGAAACTGCGACCCGGGCTCGCCAACAGATCCGCCATCTGTGCAGAAACTGCCGCACAGACGAAGCGTCTACCCTGCAAGTCAGATCTATAGCTAAAAACATGTATCAGAGCTGAAACTAAAACCAAAAGCTATAGAATAAAACTGAACATCGGGAATAGTAAAATCTCCACCAGTACACAAATCCTCAAGGTACAAAGTCTCACAGAATGTCCAGTACAAAAGTGAAAACATGAAATACACCGGGTACATCTACCTCAGACTCTCAATGCTGGTAAGGAACTAATCGGCCGCGTCCTCACCTCGATCTGCTGTCTCCGCGCGAACCAAGCCGGAACAGCTGCCTCCACCTGTCACCGCAGCGGGTGTGAGATCTACTGCAGAAGGCAGATCTCAGTGGGTACCGTCCCAATATCCACGGTATGCCCACTAAGTCTACTGGAGGCAAAATAGATAGGTATGCAGATAGATAGATAGATAATGGTAAGCTGAAAGAAAACTACAGCTAAAGTGTCTCAACATAAGCTCAAAGGAAACTCTATCATAAACATGCTATGCATACTCTCGCTACTGCTAAAATGCCTCAGTATCAATGCTCAAAGGAAAACCATCTAAGAACATAATATGTGACCACCCGCTCATAACACCCAATTCCAAAGACTGCCACATAGGGTCCAGTCAAGCCTGCGCCTGTCGACTAGGAACGCACATGCCCACTACCACACATCGACCATGGGGACGGGATTTACGTGGGGCGTCCTGTCCGACTATCTCAATCTCAATCAAGTAACCTCCTGGTAACTCGGCCAGGGCATCAACCACCTGGTAACTCGGCCAGGGGCAAGTAACCACCTGGTAACTCGGCCAGGGGCAAGTAACCACCTGGTAACTCGGCCAGGGGCATCAACACATCTACGCATCCGGAGCGTGACCCGAGGGGAGCGACCCCAACGAGCTCAAGTATCACATCAGTCTCAATAAACGGCATATGCAAGCTATGATCCACGATCAAACAGATCGGCAACTCAATGCTCAGAAGTACAACTCAGTCGGAAAAGACTCCTCGACTCAAACAAGAAAAGCCCAAAACCTCACACATGATCTGTCGGAGAACCCTCAACGACTCAATCTGATAATGCACAACTCATGGCTAAGTCGGGAAACCTCCACGACTCGATCTGCCAGAACCCCAAACTCTCAAGCTAAGTCGGAGGTCCACCTCAACGACTAAATCGGAAAAACACAATCTAGAGCAATCACCCAATCCCCACAAGGAAGCTCATCTCACATGACACTAGAACTCAACACACATGCTCTAAAAATCCACTCGGCCCCCTGACACGAGTATACAAGTACCCTGAACCTATGCCATACCTTTAGCAACTCATAATTTAAAAACCATATTTGAAAACCTTGATTTTCCTTAAAACGGGTTTCTCGATTTTTAAAACGGTTCAGGTGCAATTAAGATGCAAACAAAGCATAAAACCTAGTGTCATATAATATCAGGAGTCTACTAAAAATAATCCGGGGTTCCAATAAATTATACAGAATATTCCAGGAACCTATCAGATTAAAAACAGTGAAAAATAGCAAGATAACATGCTCAACTTGCGTTCAATAGCATTAAAGGGCATTCCAGAAATTTTGGAGAAATTCCAACCCACCTGGAACGCTTTCCGCAGGCAATTGCTGAAGTCGGTGAAGTGCCGGAACCTCGAACTGACGAAACCTCGAAAATCGTGCCGTAAATTCCGGAAAAATTCTCGGAAGCTCCAATAAATACCCTCGAGTCTTCACAAAAAATCCGCGCGCAACTGGCTCATTCCACGGCCAAAATACAGTGCAACAGGCTCAAGTACACCGCCAACAAGGTGCTCACAACATACCACTAGCACAGCACAAAAACTGCTCTCAAACAACACATTCACACTCTCAATTAGGTTCACACAAAATCTACAGCACTCACCAAAACACCTTGCACCCACTCAAAGCTCAATTACACAATTTACATAATCCACTTAGTACTCTGTCAGGCTTCAAATGCACACCTTTACACAGCACACTCCAAAAATCCCCAGCACACATACCACTTAGCACAAATTCAAATATTCAAATCCACCTACTCACAGCACATAAGCTTCACCTACATCCTTTATTACACTCAATTACATCTCTTGCCCACAACATACACTCTGCACCAACACATCACCCACAGCTAACCAGCAGCACCAACCGAGCTCCCAAGCCTCCCTCGGCTCCGCGTGGCGGAAGCAACCAAAAACCGGCCAAGCGGCGGCGCACCAAAACTGCACTACAAAAGCAAGGAAAGAGGGCAACAAAACAACAAAAAGAGATAACTGTCAAGCTCGGCAAACATAAAAAGATCACACTCGCACAGGGCAAAACCAGCCCCGTCGCCAGTTCGCCGCTCGCTCGCAGCAGCCGCTGCTGCCGCCGGCGCCGCAGCAGCTGCCGCAGCTGCCGCAGCTGCCGCGCGGCGCTGCAGCAGCTGCCCCGTGGCTCTGCCCCTGCAGCAGCCACGCGGCGCGGCGCCTGGGCCCGCCGCGCGGCTGCCCGGCCCGCTACGCGCTTCCCCAGCGCGTCAGTAGCGCGTGCCCGCGCGGTGCGGTGCCCGCCCGCGCGCGGTGCCCACAGCGCACGCGGCGCGCGCCCGCTCTGCGCATGGCACCCAGTGCGCGCCCGCAGCGCGCGCGGCGCGCAGTGCGCGCACACGCTGCGCTGCGCTTGCCGCGCAGCGGCCGGCTGCGCGGCGCCTGCTGTGCAGCGCCCAGCTGGGCGGCGCTGCGCAGTGCTGCTGTCTGCCGCGCGCGGCGCCTTTGGGCGCCCGCGCGGCCCCTGGCAGCCACCACCCCGTGCGCAGTGCTGCTGCCTGCCGCGCGCGGCACCTATGGGCGCCCGCGCGGCCCCCGGCAGCCGCCACCTCCGAGCACAACTCCGACAACTCCAGCTACAAAACTCCAAAAGGCCACTCCAAACAGGAAACCCAACACAAAAAATCAAAACCCAAATCGAGCTCTTCTCCAACAAAAATAAAAACTGTACTTACCAGGCCGAGCTCGACGCGCGCGCTCCGCTCGCCGCGCTCACCGCTCGGCCCACACGGCTTAAGAAGGGAGTTCCATCAACAAGCTCAAACCTCATTTCTCTTTTCCTTATTTTCCTCTTCATCTTCTTTCTTCTTTTCTCTATTCTCCACTTCCTCTGCTCCTTTGCCAAGCCTCTGCTTCAACAGGGGAGGGAGAAGGTGACGTGGAGCCTCTTAATTAGGAGATGGCTAATTAAGATAGTAGTTGGCCGCATTAAATGCTCCCCACAAAATATCTCAAACACCCCTTTAATGCAATTCTCATAATCCACTCTCACTTCTTTCCATCTCTACAACACAAATTAATTAAATAAATCAACTGACTAATTTAAATTAATTAATTAAATATTCCATCAAAGCCCCCGTCAACTCACTTTTTGCCCTCGGGGCCTCCGCACGGGTCCGAAACCTCCCGAATCCCACTGTAATATGAAAATACACATGTCCACAACTTTTTCTCCTCAAAAAGCTCAACCGTTGAGTCGGGGTGCTCAATCCAAAAATCGGCTCCAAAATTGCCAGTTCCGACTCACTTTTCGCCTTCGGGTCCTCCGCGTCAGTCCGGAACCTCCCGAACTCCGCTGTACTCTTAAAATACACCTGTTCCAAGTGTACCCGAATTTCCTGCGCTCCACTGTGAAGTCGGTATTTCCCAAATCCAGTTCTCAATTGGCTCATAATGCCCGGAAAAACCCGAATCAAACTGGGGCTTCCGCGTTGATCTGAATCAACCCGATATCATCTGAAAACACAAAGGCAACATGCTCGAGGCAATTCATCCGCACCACGCCATCATGCGAGGTCGGCGCGCCATCCGAAAACCCGGTATTCTACACTCTCCCCTCCTTAAAAAAGGTTTCGTCCTCGAAACCAGAATAAATCCATAACTCAGGAGGGCAACTCAATCAAATAGGGATAAGGGATCCCTAACACATCATCGGGCTCTCAGGTGGCCGTTCTCACTCAACAAAAGCTCCCTGGGACCTTGTCCAAAGGTATAATCCGACTACAAAATTCCTTTGTCTCACAAGCCAGATTGCATCGGTCGCTCCAGATAGCTCAATTCCTCGTCCAATTCCAAAGAAGTGAAATCCAAAACACGCCAGGGATCAAACATATTTCTTTCAGCCAGATAAATTCTCGCGGACCAAACTCCCCGCAGATAGAGGCTTCCACAAATCAAGATTTTCAAATCCAAACTCTAAGCCTCCAATTGGCAAGGTTGCCCTCCGTTCGACCATCTCATTTCCAAGGTTGCCCTGCTTAGTCCAGAAACTTCTGGCCTCAGTCACTATCATAGGTTTAGGCCCAACCCAAACGGCGTCACTCTTCGTTGGGTCCACAGTCACTCTTGTAGCTGAAATCACAAGCCTAACAATACAACCTTCCGAAGTCGACATGCATACTCTAATAACTTGGCATATGACTTCTTTTCTCAGAAGTTGCAGCACCACTCTTAAGTGCTCCTCATGCTCTAAGCCACTTCGAAAATGAATCCAAATAACCACGACGGGTACTACCACTAATCCGTCCAAACACAGCTGGAAAAGCACAATTCCTAAAGTCGGTAGGGCATTAGTCAATCCACTTGACCCCGCAAAAAGCTCATAATGCCCCCACTGGTTCCTGATCACTATCAGGGCACAACCCTCGGCTATATGATTCCATAATGCTATCAATCTCTTGAAGGCATCTGCCAAGCACAATCCAAATCTGTCTGTACTCGAACCATCATAGAACCCTCACCGCTGTGTACTCACAACATGGCATCACTGCCGTGTACCAACGGCGTGGCATCACCACCGTATATCAACAGTGTGGCATCATAGTCAAGTATCAGCGTCTAAGATCCCCACTATCGTACACCCATGACGTGGTACGGTCACATAGACCCCTCGATCCATCAGATCCCGTAACTGCGCTATCGGCTCTAGATCTCACGGTAATACTCCAATAGGTGCTACCGAAGTCGGCGCAGTTTCCGAAACCACGTCAAACACTATCTTGGTCTCAATCTCACTAAACGGCGGCTTCAATATCAGCTCAGGTAGACTCTCACTCGGGATCACACGGGGATAAAATATTCCTTAGTCCCGATGCCGCCGTAAGCACCTCCTGTACAAACGCTAACAAAGCGATACGACCACGACTCGACCTCTATCGTGCCCTAGCTTCCTCTATAAGCATATTCCTCCTGACCAGGTCCACGGAGGTTCATTGTCCTCTCTCGACAATCCATGATAGCATAACAGGGGAAAGATCAATTCCTATCCAACCTCATAACAACGTCTCTGAACTGGTGCAGGACTAACAACTCGATGCTCAAATCCAAGGTCCTAACAGCACTGGGCAGGACATGCGACACTCATCCATGTGCTATACGTGATCTGGAACCTGATCCTCACGTGCACAAGCCAACAATCCCATCTCTGGCTTACACGAAGCTACCCCTGCTCTACTGAAACACACACAAGCGGTGTCGGCATCAACATGCTCTAACTCCGATGACTATAAGAAAGTCCACACCTGGTAGAACACGATCTGTTATCCTGGCGCTCTCCAGGCGGCTGTACAAACTCATCCACTAGATGCTGGTGGCCATCGCTCTATCTGCCTCGGCGTCACGGCTCTATCGGCCTATCGGTAAGTCGAATGAACCTCTGCATCCTGAAGGGGGTAGTGGGGGTGCTATCGCAAGTGGCAATTCCAAGAGCACCATTCAGGAACACTCTGCCTAAAAAAGTCCTGGCACTGCTGCTGGTGCCTCGACTGTCGAGAACCTCCTGGTCTCTGTCTCCTCTGAGACCCATGATCCTGAGACTGGAATCCTGGCAACCTCGATCACTCAGCTATCCCAAAATCCGACGATGCTGGACGTCTCTCACTGGAGCTGGTCCCTCGCTCTTCGTCCCTTCTGGACGTGATCACTGATCCTCGGTCAATCCCTCGAGCATGCACAAACGCTGCATCTACAGTCGGCACTCGCCGAGAATGCAAAAAGAGATAGATATCCAGATGCAGTCCCCTCTCAAACATAGTCAACCTCTAAACCTCATCCTGGGCGACAAGGGGTACACTGCTCAACCGTCGCAGAAACTCGCTCCAGGTCATCAACTGCGCTCCTGGTGGTCCAACACGACGAACTCGACGCCACCAACTCTCGGCGTCCTTATCCAAAAGTACATGACCAAGCGCCCTGATGCTTCTCCTGGATGAACCAACCCTCGAACAATTCTTCCATAGCAGCGCTCCAGTTCTCGGCCTCCCAAGGCTCCAAACTCTATCCCAAAATCTGCAGGGGGAAACTGGATGAAGCAAAACAACCGGTTAGCAACCTCTCGCTGTCTCTGTGCCATCAGTGGTACGATCAGGGTCGAAATCGACGATGTCGCGGCCGGAAGCACTATTGCCGATATCCCGGGAGATGCTCTTAGCTCAAGCATGCGTATCACGCGCTCCATGTTCTCTTCCTGGCGCCGCATCGCTTCAACGTCTGGGCTACTTGGGCCTGTAACTCTCAGACCTCACTGTGCTCTATCCATTCAGCTTCTCGCTGTTCGACTCTTCACCCAGGGTCAATCACGCCCTCGCCGCTGCACGGCGTCTCGGAAGCATCACAAACCACTGCAACAGAATAAACATTAGGACTAAAACTCTCTCTCGACCCAATCAAGCGAAAGTCTACAACATGTTACCCATACTAAAGCATTATGTTGTCTGCAGCCAACATAATTATCTTTAGAGAAATAACATGTAAAATCACTCGCCCCCAATCCTCTGGGGGAGATACAAACTCAATCAGGACTCTCGCTAAAGTCGCGTCTCTCTCTCGACAGTCATCCTACTGTCCAACCAATAGTCTAGGCTCTCTAAGTCCTCAATGACCTATACACCTAGGCTCTGATACCACCCAAATCTGTCACGCCCCGGGGTCGAAACTGCGACCCGGGCTTGCCAACAGATCCGCCATCTGTGCGGAAACTGCCGCACAGACGAAGCGTCTACCCTGCAAGTCAGATCTATAGCTAAAAACATGTATCAGAGCTGAAACTAAAACCAAAAGCTATAGAATAAAACTGAACATCTGGAATAGTAAAATCTCCACTAGTACACAAATCCTCAAGGTACAAAGTCTCACAGAATGTCCAGTACAAAAGTGAAAACATGAAATACACCGGGTACATCTACCTCAGACTCTCAATGCTGGTAAGAAACTAATCGGCCGCGTCCTCACCTCGATCTGCTGTCTCCGCGCGAACCAAGCCGGAACAGCTACCTCCACTTGTCACCGCAGCGGGTGTGAGATCTACTGTAGAAGGCAGATCTCAGTGGGTACCGTCCCAATATCACGGTATGCCCACTAAGTCTACTGGAGGCAAAACAGATAGGTATGCAGATAGATAGATAGATAATGGTAAGCTGAAAGAAAACTACAGCTAAAGTGTCTCAACATAAGCTCAAAGGAAACTCTATCATAAACATGCTATGCATACTCTCGCTACTGCTAAAATGCCTCAGTATCAATGCTCAAAGGAAAACCATCTAAGAACATAATATGTGACCACCCGCTCATAACACCCAATCCCAAAGACTGCCACATAGGGTCCAGTCAAGCCTGCGCCTGTCGACTAGGAACGCACCTGCCCACTACCACACATCCCAATGGGGACGGGATTTACGTGGGGCGTCCTGTCCGACTATCTCAATCTCAATCAAGTAACCTCCTGGTAACTCGGCCAGGGCATCAACCACCTGGTAACTCGGCCAGGGGCAAGTAACCACCTGGTAACTCGGCCATGGGCAAGTAACCACCTGGTAACTCTGCCAGGGGCATCAACACATCTATGCATCCGGAGCGTGACCCGAGGGGAGCGACCCCAACGAGCTCAAGTATCACATCAGTCTCAACTGTCTCAATAAACGGCATATGCAGGCTATGATCCACGATCAAACAGATCGGCAACTCAATGCTCAGAAGTACAACTCAGTCGGAAAAGACTCATCGACTTAAACAAGAAAAACCCAAAACCTCACATGATCTGTCGGAGAACCCTCAACGACTCAATCTGATAATGCACAACTCATGGCTAAGTCGGGAAACCTCCACGACTCGATCTGCCAGAACCCCAAACTCTCAAGCTAAGTCGGAGGTCCACCTCAACGACTAAATCGGAAAAACACAATCTAGAGCAATCACCCAATCCCCACAAGGAAGCTCATCTCACATGACACTAGAACTCAACACACATGCTCTAAAAATCAACTCGGCCCCCTAACACGAGTATACAAGTACCCTGAACCTATGCCATACCTTTAGCAACTCATAATTTAAAAACTATATTTGAAAACCTTGATTTTCCTTAAAACGGGTTTCTCGATTTTTAAAACGGGTTTCTCGATTTTTAAAACGGTTCAGGTGCAATTAAGATGCAAACAAAGCATGAAACCTAGTGTCATATAATTTCAGGAGTCTACTAAAAATAATCCGGGGTTCCAATAAATTATACAGAATATTCCAGGCAACTATCAGATTAAAAACAGTGAAAAATAGCAAGATAACATGATCAACTTGCGTTCAATAGCATTAAAGGGCATTCTAGAAATTTTGGAGAAATTCCAACCCACCTGGAACGCTTTCCGCAGGCAATTGCTGAAGTCGGTGAAGTGCCGGAACCTCGAACTGACGAAACCTCAAACTGACAAAACCTCGAAAATCGTGCCGTAAATCTCGGAAAAATTCTCGGAAGCTCCAATAAATTTCCTCGTGTCTTCACAAAAAATCCGCGCGCAACCGGCTCATTCCACGGCCAAAATACAGTGCAACAGGCTCAAGTACACCGCCAACAAGGTGCTCACAACATACAACTAGCACAGCACAAAAACTGCTCTCAAACAACACATTCACACTCTCAATTAGGTTCACACAAAATCTACAGCACTCACCAAAACACCTTGCACCCACTCAAAGCTCAATTACACAATTTACCTAATCCACTTAGTACTCTGCCAGGCTTCAAATGCAAACCTTTACACAGCACACTCCAAAAATCCCCAGCACACATACCACTTACTTAGCATAAATTCAAATATTCAAATCCACCTACTCACAGCACATAAGCTTCACCTACATCCTTTATTACACTCAATTACATCTCTTGCCCACAACATACACTCTGCACCAACACATCACCCACAGCTAACCAGCAGCACCAACCGAGCTCCCAAGCCTCCCTCGGCTCCGCGTGGCGGAAGCAACCAAAAACCGACCAAGCGGCGGCGCACCAAAACTGCACTACAAAAGCAAGGAAAGAGGGCAACAAAACAACAAAAAGAGATAACTGTCAAGCTCGGCAAACACAAAAAGATCACACTCGCACAGGGCAAAACCAGCCCCGTCGCCAGTTCGCCGCTCACTCGCAGCAGCCGCTGCTGCCGCGGGCGCCGCAGCAGCTGCCGCGCGGCGCTGCCCCTGCAGCAGCCACGCGGCGCGGCACCAGGGCCCGCTGCGCGGCGCCTGGGGCCGCCTCGCGGCGGCCCGGCCCGCTACGCGCTTCCCCAGCGCGCGTCAGTAGCGCGCGCCCGCGCGGTGCGGTGCCCGCTCGCGCGCGGCGCCTACAGCGCACTCGGTGCGCGCCCGCTCTGCGCATGGCACCCAGTGCGCGCCCGCAGCGCCCGCGGCGCGCAGTGCGCACACACGCTGCGCTGCGCCCGCCGCGCAGCGGCCGGCTGCGCGGCGCCCGCTGTGCAGCGCCCAGGTGGGCGGCGCTACGCAGTGCTGCTGTCTGCCGCGCGCGGCGCCTTTGGGCGCCCGCGCGGCCCCCGGCAGCCGCCACCCCGTGCGCAATGCTGCTGCCTGCCGTGCTCGGCGCCTATGGGCGCTCGCGCGGCCCCCGGCAGCCGCCACCTCCGAGCACAACTCCAACAACTCCAGCTACAAAACTCCAAAAGGCCACTCCAAACATGAAACCCAACACAAAAAATCAAAACCCAAATCGATCTCTTCTCCAACAAAAATAAAAACTGCACTTACCACGCCGAGCTCGACGCGCGCGCTCCGCTCGCCGCGCTCACCGCTCGGCCCACACGGCTCAAGGAGGGAGTTCCATCAACAAGCTCAAACCTCATTTCTCTTTTCCTTATTTTTCTCTTCATCTTCTTTCTTCTTTTCTCTATTCTCCGCTTCCTCTGCTCCTTTGCCAAGCCTCTACTTCAACAGGGGAGGGAGAAGGTGACGTGGAGCCTCTTAATTAGGAGATGGCTAATTAAGGTGGTAGTTGGCCGCATTAAATGCTCCCCACAAAATATCTCAAACACCCCTTTTATCCAATTCTCATAATCCACTCTCACTTCTTTCCATCTCTACAACACAAGCTAATTAAATAAATCAACTGACTAATTTAAATTAATTAATTAAATATTCCATCAAAGCCCCCGTCAACTCGCTTTTTGCCCTCGGGGCCTCCGCACGGGTTCGAAACCTCCCGAACTCCACTGTAATATGAAAATACACATGTCCACAACTTTTTCTTCTCAAAAAGCTCAACCGTTGAGTCGGGGTGCTAAATCCAAAAACCGGCTCCAAAATTGCCAGTTCCGACTCACTTTTCGCCTTCGGGTCCTCCGCGTCAGTCCGGAACCTCCCGAACTCCGCTGTAATCTAAAAATACACCTGTTCCATGTGTACCCGAATTTCCTGCGCTCCACTGTGAAGTCGGTATTTCCCAAATCCAGTTCTCAATTGGTGCACAATGCCCGAAAAATCCGAATCGAACTGGGGCTTCCGCGTTGATCTGAATCAACCCGATATCATCTGAAAACACAAAGGCAACATGCCCGAGGCAATTCCTCCGCACCACGCCATCATGCGAGGTCGGCGCGCCATCCGAAAACCCGGTATTCTACAGCAGCGCCGCGCTGCCTGCCGCCGTGCGCCGCTGCCGCGCCCGCGCGCTGGTTGCACGTACCCGCGCGGGGTTACAGCGTCGCGCGCTGCTTGCGCGTGCCCGCTCGGGGCTGGGCCCGCGCGGGGCTGCCGCGCCGCTGCCGTGCCCGCGCGGGGCTGCCGCGCCGCTGCCGTGCCCGCGCGGGGCCGCCGCACCGCCGCTAAGTCCGCATAGGTCGAGCCGCTGCCGTCGACGATTTCGCTCGACGGTTTTGGCTCGATAGTTTTTGTTTGACCTTTTACTTGGCATTTTTATCGACGGTTTTGCTCGACGGTTTTGGCTTGACAGTTTTTGGTTTGACCATTTCTTTGGCGTTTTCGTCGACGGTGCAGTCCGCTTGACGGTGCAGTTCGCTCGACGCACTTGTTTTCGTTTTTCATCCGATGAGCCTCCGCACGGTTGTTTTTCATCGCGGGCTTCGTCAAGGCAACGATTGGATCCCGTTTTTCTGTCAATTGCCTCGTCGACAGTCGGATCGTGTCGGAAATACAGTTTTGCCACCGGAGGGATTTTTGGACACGGAGTCTTTCGTTGGTTTCTGTTTTGGGGTTAGAAGGGGTTTTGGGTACAATAGTCGGGACCACTAAATTTGCCAGTTTGGGGGGTAAAATGTTGATTGGTGTTTTGGATATTTTTATTAGGCCCGCGGGGGGGTGTTGTTTGCTTTGGAGGGTCGTGGGCGCGGTTGTTTATCTTCGTTTCAGGTGGGTACCTTCTTCTTGCATTTTGGTTATGGTCTCATATGTAATACGTAAGAGTAAAGTAGATGTGCTAATGAATTTTGACTAACCCCTTTTGTATGAGTACCCCTATTATTACACATGGACTTCGGTCATTATGCTCATGGTTGCTTACACGCACACCAGCGGTTTGGCCACCGCATCGGTGTACTTTTTCGGAAAGGTGGTACGTTGACCCGTGTACCCCACAATGTGACATAGTGGGGACCCCTCGAGGTTACTTAAGGTGCTGCACAAGTGCCGTGGAGGGGTTGGTGGCAACAAGGTGAGAGCAATGTGTTTTTGTTTGCGTGCACTATTTCGATTTACAGGGGGTTACTGTTGATCCACGCGGGAGAGCGTGGATGCTCTGGTCTCCGGTTTGCTTTATTTCCAGTATTTATAGCATGCTGCACATCTTACTTTATCTCTTACTCTTTGTGTCGCTGACTTTCCACACGGTGACAGGCTCGGGCAGAGGTGGGATCCGGGACGACAGTGAGGCTGCGACCAGAGGAAGTTAGCCTCGTTTGGGGCTGGTGACCTCTCCGTTATTTCAAATTTGATTATTTCAGTTAGTTAGCTTTGTGTGTGTGGTATTTATTTGTGCACGGTGTGGATGTTGGAGATTTCGTGATGAACGGTTTTTCCTTTATGTTATTTTGGGTACGACCAATTTCAAATAAAAGAAAAGAATTGCGAAAATGGTTTTGAAAAGAATAGGTGTCGTGTGGGCACTATTTTACAAACCCGTGGATTTATTCTTTCAAAATGTAGGTGGCCGTCTTGATTATTGCGCATGATTATAAATTTTTCTCTCTATTTAACTTGTTGACTGGTGTGGTTAAAGTGACGTTGTATTATCCTACGCCATGCATGCGCAAGGGTCGCTCTGTTTGTTTCGCCAAGAACTCTCGCGTATGTGGCGTATCTGTGCACGTGTCTCGCGGGTGTTCTTTGAAAGAAAAAAAAAACTTACACGTTTTCTGCTTATTTAAACCCCCGGGGCGTGACAGATTAAGATGGTATCAGAGAAAAACTACTTTAACCACGGTAGTCGGTGTCCAACATCCATAGAGTGCAATGCCACTAGAAGCTAACCAATGAGATAATAAAGTAATAGGTGCGTAGAGCGCGAGTGTTGGGGGAGGGGAAATAGAGTCCCTGGTTGATTTTAGGTTATGGAGCTAGATCAGTTAGGTCTAGGGTTGACTTGGTTTCTAAGTATGCCGAGTTAATGGCCCGGCCCTATGAAAAAGGTCCACGGAGCGATGCCTTTCAGGTAGTACCAATAGTAGGACTGCTCACCTTTCAGGAGGTGGTTGATAGGGCCATTTTAGTGGAGCAAGATTTGGCCGACATCCGTGCTCGGCAGGAGGGTTATGAGCATCATCGGGACAAGAAACAACCGCAGTTTTATTCTGCGGATGGCCTTCACCATGGGAACCGACTACCCAAGCACCCAAGGACGCAGCAAGGAACCAGGAGCATGTCGATGGGAGGACAGGGGCCGGGGGATCGACCTTGCATCATCTGCGGAGGAGCATACCGAGTGATTGAGTGTTCCTAGAGGCACGACCATTGTTTCCATTGTGGCAAGCCGGGGCACTTCCGCTCCAACTGCCCCCTGAACCCGGGAACAGTACCTTCAGCATCACAACACGTGGAGAAGGGCGCCGCCATCGCCCCGCGGAAGGATTTACGCGACGGCTCAGCTGGAGACGGGCTGCCCGGAGGACGTAGTAGCAAGTATTAGTCAACCCTTAGTTCTCTTTTCGAGGTAGGGCCATGTTTGACACCCCGGAGTTTCCCCCTCTTTTGTTTTGGCTATACCCATAGTTTCTAGAAGTGACACCCTTCGCGTGCGGCTTCCGAGTTGACCCTCTGGGTGTGATGCACCGCGTGCTAAACGATTAGGCTTAGGAAGGATTCGCTCGGCCGAATTTTTCTCAATCAAACTCTCAACAGAGTTCGGACTAGAGGGGCCGAATCGGGATTTTGAAACAAGAATTAACATCACCGAAAGCCGATTAGAAGTTGTATTGCTCAAAGGACGGTTACAGGGGAACGATTATAATTTGGACAACTCCTAGGAAAAACTGTAGATGTGGGTATGAAAAGCTATTTAGGAAAGCTGTAGAGGAAAGTTGTAAATTTACCCTAGGAAAGCTGTAAATGTACGAATCGAAGGTATTGAAAAGCTGGTGTGGTCACTGGCTTATGACGTTGCAGGACCCCATTCTCTTCGATTGTTCGTTTATTTATACTCGTTCGAACCAGGTGTATGGTCGTCGTTTCGGATAATCGGCGTAACTCGAGGGGAATCATCGCGTATTTCTCAACTACTTCTTTTTTAGTTGATCATCCTTGGTTGGATAGTAGCTCTTTTCCGTCCACGTTCATTCCCAAGATTGGTGTGCCGAGGTGCGATCCTCGGCGCTTTCCGATGCTGGGTGCCGTTTGCCATTTCAGCGTCAGTTGCTTGAGTCGCGCCCAGAATCTCGTGCCTTTCTTTTTCAGGATTTTTCTTTTTGCGGCTCGGGCAGCTGATTTTCGATCCTAATTTCTTCTTTTATTATCATTCAGTCGAGACTGTCTGATATTTCACATTGAGCCAGAGTCGGTCCTAATTAAGACGCGAGCACCTTTCTATCAGCTACTTATCCTATCGGCTGGTATTCTTATCCGATGGTTCGCGCCACAGTGCGTTCCACGTGGCGATAATTTTGACCTCAACAAAAGGTTTTTATTTTTTATTTTTTTGTCTTGAGAATAGTTAAATTGCTCTAGCAATTGGAAAATGATTCACCTTTTAAAGTATTACTCTGGTCAATTATAATTTTTCTGCTATTTTCTGGTCGAGAGATTCTAGAAAAATTAATAAGGCTAATGAGAATTACTAGATGTACACCCCGATTGGGGTGTACATCTTACACCCACCCCATCCTGAGGTGGGGTGAATTCCACTCGTCCCATCGATGGGACGAGTGGAGGAATACCCACCCCAGGATGGGGTGAGTGTAGGATGTACACCCCAATCGGGGTGTACAGGTAGCACTTCTCATGGCTAATTATCCCACTAGTAGGCATTATGTTTATTTTATATTGGAAAAATACTTCCCCTGTTTACTACCTTTATAATTTTTTTTATTTATATTAATTTGTAAGTTTTTATGTTTTCTAATACATATAGAATTCTGTTTATAGATTAAATTAATTTTTGTGAATTATATTATAATTGTTTAATTAAAATTCTTTGTATAATTAGAATGATATTAAAATTCTTTGTATAATTAGAATGAATTATATTATAATTATTTAATTAAAATTCTTTGTATAAAAAGTGTGCTAAACTGTGAGTCCTAGTACAACATTGCCTTTTGCATTATTTGGTACTTTTCCAATTTTACCTCTTTAAAAAGGATTAATATATATTGTAAGATTTTATCACTTTCGTAATTCGATTTTTGTATAAGATAATGTTATATTTATTTATTTATGGTAGTGTGTCATATTTCTTCTTGTAAGCAGAGTACGTTATTACATATTGGTATATAATTTAATTTTTGAGAAAAAATTTCTGCAGGTGGGCAATGAGCTCGGTGCTGGAAAGCCGCGGCGGGCACGGCTGGCCGCGCACGTGGCGCTGGGCTGCGCTGCAGTGATCGGCGCCCTTCACGTGGTGTGGACGGCGGCGCTGCGCCACCGCTGGGTGGCGCTCTTCACGTCGGACGCCTACATCCGCCACCTCGCTGCTGCCGCGCTGCCTCTTGTCGGCCTCTGTGAGCTCGGCAACTGCCCGCAGACCACTGGCTGCGGTGTCCTCCGCGGAGCCGCACGCCCTGCGGTTGGTGCCCGGATAAATTTCCTCTCGTTCTACCTTGTTGGCACACCAGTTGCCGTTGGGCTCGCATTCGGAGCCGGCGCCGGATTTGGTGGGCTATGGTATGGCCTGTTCTCGGCGCAGGCAGCGTGTGTCGCGCTCGTTCTCACCGCGGTGCTTGGGTGGACGGATTGGGAGACGGAGGCCGCGAGGGCACGGAAGCTCACTGGCGGGGAGGAGATGAAAGTGTTGATAGGGAGTGGTAGTGCTCATGAAGATGTTTAGATAGGGAGTGGTTAGTAACACAAGTGGGACTAATGGGCCGCTAACGAGCTAGTGGGCCCTCTTTAACTTGGGGAAGTTTCTTTCTTTTTCTTTTTGGTTTGGAGGGGTAGGATTTTACTTTGCGCGAATCTGAAAGCACTGAACAGCAAGCGAGGACTGCATGCAGGGGAGATGGGGGAGATAATTTTGTTGGGGTTTGCTTTGGTCCTTTTGCTTCTGCCTCCACCGCAACAATTTTGTTGACTAAGGGTTTTGTGATAGTGACTAATCAAATTAGGGCAATGGAGAAAAATTGATGTGGAGAGCTCAGATTTTCCATTAGATTGATGCTTTCAAAGTGGGGGGGACTAGCATTATTTTGTGTACGTTGCTATAGGCATCAATGTCTTGTCCAATCGCTGCTCTCTAACCATATCTATCTTTTTGCTACTTTTGAGATATATTTCTTAGTTTTTTATTTTATTTTATTATTTTTATTTTTGAGAAAAAGATAGTATACTATCCCTTTCGTCTGTTAATTTTTAACTAACAAAAAATATAAAACAACTAAGTTTCGAACTTAAACTCTCGAATATCAATTATAAAGTCTTTTGTCCGGGACGATCGATTTTTCCACTTTGTTGTATACTCAGATTAAACTAGCCTTCAGTGTTGATTGTAGATCATGTTACTCTGTATGTACGTGAGAAAATAAAATTACCGATTACATATAATATTTTTCTATTATAACCTATTATTAAAAGGCAAGTAGGTAAATAGACTGAAAGTTCTATTGCTTTCTCTAATTATTGAATTTTCATCTAGTTGTAATCAAGATGTAGGTGGAAATGCACTAGTTAAGCTTCACTTAATTAGTAGGTTTTATTGTAACATCTAATTTCACCTAGAATGTGTCATGAAAAGTCCGTCTAATTAACAAATAAGGTAAAAGATGAATATTTAACTCATAGAATGTAATTGGTAAATCAAATGTTGTCTTCGAAGGTGGGTGTGAGGACCCGAATCCCCGCTTAAGGGTTATGGTTGGATTAGTGTCTTCGGGAGGTGTTTGTGCACGTGTCGGGCCCAAAAAAATTAAATTTCGGGTGAAATTGGAGCTTGTTTGCTTTTCTGGAAGCCCATTAGGGTGATCGAGGGTTTTGCGCGCTTATTGGAACCAACGATTTGACCCGGCATGAAAAACGGATCAAGTTTACTTTTTCGGGAATTTTTGGGAAATTTTAGAAGTGGAATTTGGCCAATCGGACTTCGGATTTGGATTCAGCGCGCGAAAACGGTCAAGATGGACTATTTACTTGAATTTTTCGGAGCCCGGATGCGAAAACACGTTTTTCGAGGCAAGGGTTACTGTTCCGGCGGCCGGAACGGCGCCGGCGGCGGTGGAGCGCGGCGGCGGGCGGCAACACAGGCGCGCGGTCCACCGCGGGAGGCGTGCACCGGGCGCTGGCCACGTGGCGCGCTCCGGTTGGCCGGCGCAGCAGGCACGGTCCATGGGCCTTGGCGGGGTGCACGGTGGACCGTGGTCATGCCACGTGGCGTGATGGCATTGGCCGGTCTTGGTGCGCGTGGTCCATGCTGCGGGTCGGGTGCACGGTGGACCGGGGTGGACACGTGGCGGTTCTGGATTGGTGCGGTCTAGCGCGCTCGGTCCACGGAGCAGGTGTCGGTGCCTCGGGCCGCGTGCGCGCGCGGGCGCCGACGTGCGCGGAACTGTGCGCTGTTGACTTTGGTGGACACGTGGCGAGCTCTAGGTGGACTTCTACGGGTGTTTCCTGTTTCGGGGACGTGGAAGGTATTTTGTGAATTGTTGGTTTGGTTTTCTTCTTGAATGCAATCCGAGGGAGTTCCACTTAGCCATTTTTGCCACTTCGAAGCCCCATCTCCCCAAGCTCCCTTCAGTGAAGATTTTCATCTTCGAGTGCTGGTTCTTGCTGCAGAGTTTCGGAATTTTTGAGTGCACGCATCCCGAGGTTTTGGATTTTACGGCGCGGAGCGATGTTTCCTTCTCGGTGTTCCTCTTCGTCGCAAGTTCAGTGTAAAGGTTACCCTGGGCTACCCCGACACTGGTTTTTGGTGATTCTTGCGCCGACACACTCCTAACAGGTAGGGCTTCATCTTTCATTTTGATCGCGCATTCGTATTTTGACTCCTTGGCTCGGACCCCGAGGTAACAGTGGTCCCCCTTTTTCTGTGAGGAATTTTGAGACAGCAGTGGATTGGGGAGGCGATATCTTTGCGTACGAGCGTCGGATTGAGGCGTGCTTGTACAAGTTTTTCATCTACAGATCACAAGGAACAAGCTCGTATTTTCCTTGGATTTTTCCAGAGTTTCTATTGGAGGTGAAAATCCCGTTTTTCCTGTATTCAGTGCTACAGTTTTGGTGCAGAAATCTTTCGAGTACACCGCCTTGCCGAATTTGTATCTTGACCTTCGGAACTCGGATTTGGGCGTGCAGGGTACCGTTTCGAAGATATCGACGCGAGGATCGCTGTGATATTTTTATTGGATTTTTCTGGGCATTTTCAGCAGGTGAAAAAGGGACATCTTTGGGACTGAAATTCTGTGTATGTTTTATGGGCAATTTTGGAATTGATGTGTATTTGTGGACTTTGTGTTGTACCCAGGAGAGTTACGAGTGTTGCTGGATCTTTTGGAGTAGGAGATTTGGATTTCCTGGTATTTTCAGCTGTACGACCCTGGACAGTTGTGCACCTTCAGGTGGGTGGCTTTGCTTTCAAGATCTATGGACTGTGCTCTAATTCTATGGATATAGAATCATGCATGATAGTGATTGGACTTTGGTAGCATGCTAGAGTGTAGGAATTGTTGTTCCTAGTTTTATCTGTCGATCTTGTGATCTCTTGCTTCCTTCTATCATGTTAAATATTTGTTATGTTGGAACCTGACCTAGCACCCCCGTCATATGTTGCATGTGTAACCAGACCAGTAGAAAACCCTCACTTGGGCTAGGGCTATTTATGTTTAGACATCCACACTTTATGTTTCATTCCTGGACTTAGTGTTATCCTCGCCCGGGTAGTGGGCCGAGCGGTCGGGACTTCTTTAGTGTGGGATGCATTTGCACTCGTGTTTGGGAGCAGAGTGGAGTCTGGTAGATGCAGTGGTTCGCTTGTTTGTACCGGGAACCGTTTGGGGTAAACGGTGGACCCGGGAGATCTGGTTTTCCCCTGTTTGGGTTGTCGCCATTGTGTTAGTGGCGGTAGTTTTCTAGTGATAGCCGGACCTAGAACCCAGAACCCTTTTCGACATACACATGATTTTTAGTCTACCAATGCTTTCTTCCAAGCATCGAAGGGCCGCTGGAGTCTGTTCTTGTTTGATTGGACAAAGGCAACAGCCCTTCGGGGCTTGGGTAAAACACTTATTTTTCTAACTGTTTTTCTAAAGAGAACTAAAATCATTAAATGTGGATTTCTTCTAGATCAAATGATTTTCAATAACAAATGTCACCTTTTTCTTGTGAATCTCCCCACTCGAAAGGATTCGAGTGATCTGGGTTCTAGGGGCCGTTCCTTTGTCGGGACGAAAGCCACGGGGGCCGAGCCTGGAACCTGTTCTTGTTTGATAGGGTTGTAGGTGTAGGTCTCCCGGGACTTTCGGGCCCTGTTGGTGTTTTCTGCGTGTCGTGCCGAGGTTTTGCTTTCCCGAACTATAAGGGGATCGGGAACTTCGATAGGCGGAGCCTAGAGTCTGTTCTTGTTTGATAGGGTTCTTAGCACCGGTCTATCGGGTTTCCGAACCCTTATGGTGTCGGTCTTTCCTGTGAGTTAGTGTTCTGTTGTGGGAGCCGTCTGGTGGACGGTGGCCTCAGCTGTGTGGTTTTCCAGCCTGTGGTTGAGAGTTGGTGTTGTTGGTCGATCTTGTTGATCGTGGTTTGGACTATAGCCTGCATGAGCCATATTTGAGCTCGACAGAGATACGCGGATACTTTCCTCGGTGGGGTCGCTCCCCTCGAGAGCCACTCCGGAGTTAGGCCTGTTACTTGCTATCGCGACTTGTCGACGCCGTCCCTCTGACTGGGCCAGTTAGTGGCAGTCACGGACACCCTACGGTAGACCCGTCCTGTTGAGGATGTGCGGCAGTAGGTGGGCGCAGGTTTGACTGGCCCCTTTGAGGCAGTCAGTTTAGATTTGGTGAGTTTACTGTGTGGGTTAGTAGATGCATCATGTTCCATCTGTTTTTTTTTCTTGAGCATCTAGATAGAGGCATAGTAGCTGTAGAGTTACTTTTCCAGCCCTTTCATTTCAGTATTATATTGTTACTTTATGCCTCTAGTAGACTTAGTGGGCAGGCCGTCGGGCTTGTTGGCGGCACCCATTGAGAACTACTTGGGACGTAGTTCTCACACCCGTCGTGGTGTATTTTCCCACAGGGACTCCTGTTCCTGCTGCTCCTGTTGCTGCTTCTTCTGATCGAGGTAAGGGAGTCGCGAGATAGTTCCCTACCAGTCATCGTCCAGAGAGTAGATGTACCCTTATTACTTTTGAGAGTTCATGTTGAGAGAACTTTGTAGTGAGGTATAGAGTTGTATTTATTGTTTTACTGCTCGAGAGACTGTTGTTTTTTGGTGAGGTCTTGGTTTGTATATTGTTTTATTTCTAGCAGTTTTCTTTCAGCTCTGATATCTGTATAGCATAGTTGATCTTTTGCAGGTTAGTCGCTTCGTCTATACGGGGCTTCCCGTATGGGCGGCGGATCTGTTGGTGTAGAGTCCTGGCGTTCCCTTGCCCTTGTGTACCTTCCTTTTTTTTTTTTGTTGACGGGACTGATAGGTAAACTTTCCACCGTTTTCTGTAATGGACTGACCGGGGCCGCCAGTATTTTTTTGCGATTGAGCTCGAAGAACGGAGGGCGGCAAAGCGAACGGATTCGGATTCCGATTTACGGATCTCCCGAAATGGGGGTCAAAGCGTTTGCCTTTGAGTGGCGCATCGGAATCCGTGTTAAGTGGCCGGCACGTTCTTCGAGGCGATCGGACGGGGAACCTGCTGTGATCGGAATTCTCATCGGTTTATGGCACTGGGTTATTTTATTTATGTGGGGATACTTCAACCTTCCGGTTTTCCATCTTGGGTCCTAACCGAATGTTTTCAGTTGATTATGGAGGGGTTGAAATTCGAGAAATTCTGGGTTGGTTGTCGGAACTTGCGGATAATTTTTGGTGTTAGAGCTCGCAAAACGGTGAACGGAGACGCGATCGGATTCGAATTCCGACTCCCGGATCTCCCAGAATAAATTTTTGAAGTTTAGGCCCCTTTCAGGGTGCTCCGGGATCCGTGCGAGCGATTGACACGCTTTTCGGGACAATCTTAGCCGTCGGTTTTGATTTCGGTTAATTTAGGGTTTTTCCCTTGACGGCTAGGGTTTAAGGCGGCCCTGTTAAGAAAGGGAAGGGGAAAATAAAACCCCAATCGGTATTTCCTCTCTTTTCAACCGAGGGAGTGAGGAACCGAGACGGAGACGAGGAGAAGGAAGGACGATCGCACGCCCTGCGGAACCCGGCGAACGAGAGCGGGACGATCCTCTTCCTTCCTCCCTCACCGGTGAAAACAAGGTAAACGGTTCGGGCCTTCCCGGTTATCTTTTTCGATTTAGGGTTTTCCTTCTTGTTGTGTTGCGTGCGAGGCGTGGTGTCGAACGGGAGGCCGCCGCCGTCGTTGTTAGACGGGAGGCCGCCGCCGCCGTTACAATGTTCGCGGGGTCGTCGCCGGTATCGCACGGGAGCGAAAACGGAGAGAAAACGCGAAACGGGAAACTTACTGTTCATCCCGTACGGCTCCCTCAGCCGCGGTCCACCGGCCGATCGTGCACCCGGCGCACGGATCGGCCACCTGCGGGCGTGAACCCGGCGCACAGCTGCGTGCGCCAGACCGGGCCGCAAGTGCGCAGTCCACACGCTGGGCGTGCACCTGTAAGACCTGGCTTTTCCGTTACCCTTTCCGTTATCCCTTTCTTACGACTGTCCGACTGTGGGACGATTTTTAGTGTTTTTCCGGAAAGTCCGTCGGGACTCGCGGACATTTTTTTAGGCGGAAGGGCTCGCGAAACGGAGAACGGGGACGCGATCGGTTTCGGATTCCGACTCCCGGTTCTCCCAGAATAAATTTTTGAAGTTCGGACCCCTTTAGGCGCCCCGGGAACCGTGCGATTGGATGACACGCTTTTCGAGACAATCTTAGCCGCCGATTGTTATTAGGGTTTCCCTTAAAACCGGGGGCCCTAGGGTTTTTCTTTTTTCTCTTGGTTTTTCCCCCTTGACGGCTAGGATTTAGGGTGGCACTTTTAAGAAAGAAAACCCCATTCCTTTCTTCCTCCCTTTTCATGAGGCGCATGAGAAACCGAGGCGACGAGACGAGGAGAAGGGAAGAACGGGGGAAACCCATCCCTCGTGGAGCCTTCCGTTGGAGACGAGAGGGACGATCCACCCTCCCACCCTTTTCCTCACAAGATCACGGTAAGCGTCGTTCCCCCTTTATTGCATTTTCTGTGGGGTCGAGGTTTTGGTTGGGGGGTTGTTCGGGTGTCGCACGCGTCGTGGGTTGTGGTAACGGGAAGCCGCCGTCGCCGTTGTCAAACGGGAGGCCGCCGCCGCCGTTATCATGCCCACGAGGTCGTCGCCGGAGTCGCACGGGAGCGAAAACGGAGAAGAAAGCAAAAAAAAAAAGGGGTTACTGTTCATCCCCGTACGGCCGCATCGCTGCGCGGTCCACGGGACGCGGCGTGCACCCGGCGTACAGCTCCCGGGCCCATGGGGCGCGGACCCGGCGCACGAATGCGTGCGCCAGGCCGCGCGGTCCACAGGGCCCGGCGTGCACCCGGCGCACAGCTTCCGGACCCGGGGGCGCGGACCCGGTGCACGAATGCGTGCGCCAGGTCGCGCGGTCCACCGGACGGGCGTGCACCCGGTGTACGCCTTCACAGCCCAACCGCGTGGACCCGGTGCGCGCTCCACCCCGTGCGCGGCCCGGCCCAAGCCGCAATGGCGCACGGCAGTGGCGTGCACCCGGTCTGCGGCCGCAGGCACTGTGGCCGTGAACCCGGTCCGCGATGCTGGCCGTGCTCCAGCGGCTCACCGTGCCGTGAACCCGGTCTGTGCCGCCGCCGTTTTCTGTCGTGGACCCGGTCCACGCCTGGACCCGTGCACCAGGTTGCGGCCAGAGTGTCCAGAAGCTCCGTTTTTGGCCCGTTTCGCCCCGTTTTTGAGTGTTTTTGACCACGACGATGTTTTTAACAATACTTTTCCTACCTTAGTTTTCCGGGCGCAAGGTGGGAGAACTTCTGACTGGAATTTCCCGCACACCCTTTTCTTCGCGTTCCAGGTGGGTACCCCTTAGAACCTCTTTATGCACAGTCTCGTTGTTGCTATGTTTATTTTGTTGAGGGGTTTGGTGGGTGATGTGGACCTCCGGATTTACGGCCGTCGCGGTAGAAGACCGGGCGGGCAGTTCGCCCTACCCGAACAAAGGTAGGGATGTCCGGGACACACTAGCGTTGGGGACGGTGATCGACGTGACTCTTCAGATCATTAAAGTTGAACTTGTGGAATATTGTTAACTCCGGTAAAGGTTGGTGTTTTATTATCTTTATAGTATGGCGACTATGGGTCGCTGTGGGGACTCTTCCATTGACTTGGTTTCCGGAGTTATGGGAAAAGGGGTAAGATCTTAGTAATTGCATGTTTACATTTGCTAACCCTGTTAAAGCTATTTTGTGGATATTTGGATGCCGAGGCAGGTGCTCGGTCCGTTTTACCGAGGTTGGTGCTCGGATGAGGCTCGAGGTTTGCTACACGCACAAAGATCTTAGTAATTGCATGTTTACATTCACTAACCCTGTTAAAGCTATTTTGTGGATATTTGGATGCCGAGGCAGGTGCTCGGTCCGTTTTACCGAGGTTGGTGCTCGGATGAGGCTCGAGATTTACTACACGCACACCCGCGGTTTGGCCACCGCAAAGGGTGTGCTTTTCCGGAAAAGTGGTACGTTGACCCGTGTACCCCACGCGAAGGTGGCGTTAGGAATGGGGGCCCCCATGGGTGGGGGGTGTGAGCGGTGACGTCGAGGCAGGTGCTCGGCGGCCGAGGCAGGTGCTCGGCGGTGGGCATCGGGGAAGGTGCCCGATGCTGCTTTGCGAGGCAGGTGCTCGGCGGTGGGCATCGGGGAAGGTGCCCGATGTCATATTGATACAGGGTGTGGTGGATGATGCATGGGAGGGATAGTTGCTCCGGTGTTTGTGGTTTGCCTTATCTTTGTTTACTACGCTTATC
This sequence comes from Tillandsia leiboldiana, assembly GCA_029204045.2. Lineage (NCBI taxonomy): Eukaryota > Viridiplantae > Streptophyta > Magnoliopsida > Poales > Bromeliaceae > Tillandsia > Tillandsia leiboldiana. The sequence goes on along the minus strand of CM055062.1, from coordinate 35,064,158 downwards.
ATGCTATTTCTAGTCACTGACTTCCCACTCCGTGACAGGTTCGTCCAGGGGCGAGTGCTAGGGCGCCGGTGAGGACGTTAGGGTGCTGATCTGACTTTGATCGAGCTTCAGACACAGTGACCTTTCTTTCCCTTTATCTTTTATTACTCATGTTAGTTAGTTGTGGATTGCGATACCCCCGTGGGGTCGAAGTGGATGTTGCCCTTTTACCTTTTCGAATAATTGAATGAATTCTACGTTCTCTCTTACTTGGCCGTTTTGAACGATGAAAAGCAAAGAAAACCGTTTGCGAAAACTACTTTTAAAACGTGGGTGTCGAGTGGGCACCGAGCTTTACAAACCTTAGGGGATTTATGTGTTTGCGAACTGTTTTCATAAACAATGGCGTCGTGTGGATGCCGCTTTCAAAACCTTGCGATTATTTATCCTTTCAAAACACCGGCCTCTATGCTCCAAGTGAATGCTAGAATATCATGTGAATTGTTTGGTTGTATGTGTACGAGACCCCAACTGATGTGGTTAGAGATTGTGTGTGCTACGCCTTGTGAGACACTTTGTAGTTGAGACGCCGTGCATATACAAAGGAGACTCTGCCCGTTTGCAGAGTGAATTTGTGTATGCGGCGGGTCTGGGCACGCGCCGGGAAGTAATGTTTTACAAAAAAAAAATATATGGCTGATTCAGGGGCATCGGTGGCTCCTCTTCCGCGCGATTTGAATCCCCGGGGCGTGACAGATTAAAATGGTATCAGAGAGGTAAACTTTAACCACAACAGTCGGGGCCCAACATCCACGGGGCGCAATACACTAACTACTGAATAATAAAGTGAACTTGGGGTAGACCAGTAGATCGTGAGTGTGCGAGGGAAAAAGGGGGATTTAATTTCGGTGCGTCTGTAGGTCGTGGTGCTAGACCCGTTAGGTCTAGGGTTGACTTGGTTTCTTTGTATATAGCGAATAATGGCCCGAAATGGGTTATCAGCGGAGAACGCGGGGGCAGAAAGTACGGTGCCAATAGCGGCGGAGTATCAGCTGCACCGACAACAACTACAAGAGGTGGCCGGGCAGTTAGCAACCCTTATGGAACAAATGCGGCAGTGGGCGCAACAGTCGACAATACCAATCGAGGTCGCCCAGGCTTCTTTGCCCGGACCAACCGCACCAGTGACGAGACCGTCGGTGGCGGTCAGCGAGACTACGGTTGCCCCTTCTCCGACCACGGTGACCGAGATACCGTCGGTTTATCCGACGACGCCCTCAGTAGCACTAACACCAGCAACTTCGGGACCTACGCCGGGAGCCACTGTCGGAGCTTCCTTGGGAGAGACCGTGGTGACACCTATCCCCAGAATGACCGCCGTAGCTGCGGGGGAAGCCCTTATCCGGCAAACCGAATGGGATGGGGTGACAGCGAACTTGGCAAATTTCAAGAGGGTCGACCCACCCGTGTTTGAGGGAGAGACGACCGACCCTTTGGTCGTGGAAAATGGGTGGATACCATGGAAAAGTTTTCTTTTGAAGACCTATTGATGGAAGAACATGAACGGGTCCCTTTGGCAGTCCACTTTCTTGAGGGAAACGCCCGCAGGTGGTGGAGGACGGTGTGCCCGGACCCCTCGGGGGGGGGGGGGGGGGGGGGGGGGGCACCGCCCTTCCATCTTGGACCACGTTCCGAGAAAAACTGTTTGAGGCATTTCTCTCCGACAGCATCAAACAGCAGATGGAAGATGACCTGAAGCACATCAAGAAAGGAAGTCAGACAGTTACGGGTTATCAACGGGCAAATTGTGAGGTTGACCAAATGTGTTCCCCCTGTTATAAGAGATGAATCTCACAAAGCCCGTCTTTTTGTGAATGGTTTACGAAGCGACATCTACAAGGTGGTGCAAACGGCGGATTTGCACACCTTCCAGGAGGTGGTCGATAGAGCCACCACGGTGGAGCACGAATTTGCGATTTCACGAGCCCGACGGGAGAGCTCAGATCACAGCGGGGATAAGAAACGAGCTCGACCTTGTTTTAGAAAAGAGCATACCAAGAGGAGCCGGCCTCCTAAATACCTGAGATGGCAATAAGGAACCACGAATGTCCCCAGAAGCAAGACCACCGTTTTCGATGCGGCAAACCGGGGCGCCATGGTTTCAACTGCCCCTCGGAAACAGGGACATCACCCGTAGCAGCATCCCACCCCTCCCCCTCGCTTCATGTTTCTCCCTACCATAGATATTAGAAGAAATCCCATCGTAGAGATAAGTTCGGTCGGATCCTCCGGCTACCCCTCGAGGCAGGCGGCTGTACTCCTTCCTGCCCAGCGAGGGCGAGACGGGTTCTTAGTCTCTAAGGACTAATGAGGTTTCCGTTAAAAGTTAACGGCATCACGCTTGGGGCCGACAGTCGCGGCAATCTTTAAGTGGTAGTTGACTGCTTGAAGTTCCAAGTGCGTCTCCGGGAACCAGACTTACCGAAAAACAGCCTTACGAACTCGGAGTGGTCGACATGAGTTCACGGTCATACCGTTCAGACTCGTTAACGCACCAGCGGTATTCACAGGCATGATGAATAGGATACTCAAGCCCTCCTTAGACCAGCCGGTAATGGTCTTATAGTGGACGTTCCGATCTACTCTCACAACGGACAAGGGATATGGGGAACACTCGCGAGTAATCCCCTAGACCCTCCAGGATCAGCAACCATATGCCAAACTCATAAAGTGTGAGTCTTGACTCCGTGAGGTGGACTTTTTGGGGCATACCGTTTCGACATCTGGAATTGCAGTGGATCCGAGGAGGATCGAGTCGGTGGCCAACTGGGCTCGGCCAACAACGGTGACGGAGATCCGAAGCTTCTTACGACGGGCAGGCCACTACAGACGCTTCGTGGGAGGCCACTTCCCTAAATCGACTAACCCAAAGTGGGTAGAGGCTCGTCTGGACAGCCCAGTGCCAAAGGAGTTTCAAAGAACTTAAAGACAGACGCACACAGGCGCCAGTGCTCATACAGCCGAAGCCCGGAAAGGACTATAAGATCTAGTCTGACGAATCTCCAAGAGGATCTTGGGAGACCCATCGGCGGACACGTAACTACAACTGGTGCAAGACAGAATGTCCTCGGAGCAAGGCGGAATTTTTACGAGTGACTCAGGGATGTAATAAGGTTCCGGGGACGAATTCGTGTGCCCGATAAGCTAGAAACGAGGGAAGAAAATCTAGCCAAAGTATGTAATACCTCCTACACTGCGCATTCCGGAGGTACAAAGAGGTGCAGGGATCTATGGCAGACCTTCTGGTGGCCCAAATCGAAAGAGCGATGTGGCACAAATTGTGGCGCAATTTTTTTGGTGTGCCAACAGGTGAAAGCGAACGTCAGCGACCGGCGGGGGAAAGCAGACGTTTCGGCTACGAGGGAGGTAGTAGCAAGGAAGATCTCGTACAAGAGAAATTTTGGCCACGACCCCAGAGGAACCCTTAGAAATAATACTTCGTACCCTCCTACCCAATAAGGAGGTGAAGACTTAGTTGTCTTTTATGTTGGCTATTTAGTTAAGGGTTAAATAGGTCCAACTTCCGGCCTTGTGACAATAGACCCGAGGCGTTGTAACAGTACGCCTTAGACGTCCAGGTGAGGTGAGTCGGGCCAAGACCCGAGGCGTTGTAACAGTACGCCATGGACGTCCAGGTGGGTTGAGTCAGGACAAGATCGCTGGCGGTGTGACAGAACGCCTTAAGTAAATGAGTTGCGTATTGCTAATGGTTCGAGCTCTTGGCATTGTTGGTTGGCGGCAATGACCCGATTTTCGGGATGTTGGAGCGCGTAGGCCCGGTGACATACCGGCTGCCTTTACTGCCAAACCTCGATGCGGATCTTAGCACGAGAGGACAAAAAGGTTGCGCAACCGGACGATTCCCCTATGGGAAGGCGCTGTGAAGCAACCAGGAAGAATGTGAGGTAACTTAGGAACCAGAGTCAAAGATGGGGGAGTGCTACCCGGACCTCTTCGCCGCAGGCGGGGGTTAAGTTTCGGGGACGAAACTTGTTTTTATTGGTGAGTGATGTAAGACCTGGCTTTTCCGTTACCCTTTCCGTTATCCCTTTCTTACGACTGTCCGACTGTGGGACGATTTTTAGTGTTTTTCCGGAAAGTCCGTCGGGACTCGCGGACATTTTTTTAGGCGGAAGGGCTCGCGAAACGGAGAACGGGGACGCGATCGGTTTCGGATTCCGACTCCCGGTTCTCCCAGAATAAATTTTTGAAGTTCGGACCCCTTTAGGCGCCCCGGGAACCGTGCGATTGGATGACACGCTTTTCGAGACAATCTTAGCCGCCGATTGTTATTAGGGTTTCCCTTAAAACCGGGAGCCCTAGGGTTTTTCTTTTTTCTCTTGGTTTTTCCCCCTTGACGGCTAGGATTTAGGGTGGCACTTTTAAGAAAGAAAACCCCATTCCTTTCTTCCTCCCTTTTCATGAGGCGCATGAGAAACCGAGGCGACGAGACGAGGAGAAGGGAAGAACGGGGGAAACCCATCCCTCGTGGAGCCTTCCGTTGGAGACGAGAGGGACGATCCACCCTCCCACCCTTTTCCTCACAAGATCACGGTAAGCGTCGTTCCCCCTTTATTGCATTTTCTGTGGGGTCGAGGTTTTGGTTGGGGGGTTGTTCGGGTGTCGCACGCGTCGTGGGTTGTGGTAACGGGAAGCCGCCGTCGCCGTTGTCAAACGGGAGGCCGCCGCCGCCGTTATCATGCCCACGAGGTCGTCGCCGGAGTCGCACGGGAGCGAAAACGGAGAAGAAAGCAAAAAAAAAAAGGGGTTACTGTTCATCCCCGTACGGCCGCATCGCTGCGCGGTCCACGGGACGCGGCGTGCACCCGGCGTACAGCTCCCGGGCCCATGGGGCGCGGACCCGGCGCACGAATGCGTGCGCCAGGCCGCGCGGTCCACAGGGCCCGGCGTGCACCCGGCGCACAGCTTCCGGACCCGGGGGCGCGGACCCGGTGCACGAATGCGTGCGCCAGGTCGCGCGGTCCACCGGACGGGCGTGCACCCGGTGTACGCCTTCACAGCCCAACCGCGTGGACCCGGTGCGCGCTCCACCCCGTGCGCGGCCCGGCCCAAGCCGCAATGGCGCACGGCAGTGGCGTGCACCCGGTCTGCGGCCGCAGGCACTGTGGCCGTGAACCCGGTCCGCGATGCTGGCCGTGCTCCAGCGGCTCACCGTGCCGTGAACCCGGTCTGTGCCGCCGCCGTTTTCTGTCGTGGACCCGGTCCACGCCTGGACCCGTGCACCAGGTTGCGGCCAGAGTGTCCAGAAGCTCCGTTTTTGGCCCGTTTCGCCCCGTTTTTGAGTGTTTTTGACCACGACGATGTTTTTAACAATACTTTTCCTACCTTAGTTTTCCGGGCGCAAGGTGGGAGAACTTCTGACTGGAATTTCCCGCACACCCTTTTCTTCGCGTTCCAGGTGGGTACCCCTTAGAACCTCTTTATGCACAGTCTCGTTGTTGCTATGTTTATTTTGTTGAGGGGTTTGGTGGGTGATGTGGACCTCCGGATTTACGGCCGTCGCGGTAGAAGACCGGGCGGGCAGTTCGCCCTACCCGAACAAAGGTAGGGATGTCCGGGACACACTAGCGTTGGGGACGGTGATCGACGTGACTCTTCAGATCATTAAAGTTGAACTTGTGGAATATTGTTAACTCCGGTAAAGGTTGGTGTTTTATTATCTTTATAGTATGGCGACTATGGGTCGCTGTGGGGACTCTTCCATTGACTTGGTTTCCGGAGTTATGGGAAAAGGGGTAAGATCTTAGTAATTGCATGTTTACATTTGCTAACCCTGTTAAAGCTATTTTGTGGATATTTGGATGCCGAGGCAGGTGCTCGGTCCGTTTTACCGAGGTTGGTGCTCGGATGAGGCTCGAGGTTTGCTACACGCACAAAGATCTTAGTAATTGCATGTTTACATTCACTAACCCTGTTAAAGCTATTTTGTGGATATTTGGATGCCGAGGCAGGTGCTCGGTCCGTTTTACCGAGGTTGGTGCTCGGATGAGGCTCGAGATTTACTACACGCACACCCGCGGTTTGGCCACCGCAAAGGGTGTGCTTTTCCGGAAAAGTGGTACGTTGACCCGTGTACCCCACGCGAAGGTGGCGTTAGGAATGGGGGCCCCCATGGGTGGGGGGTGTGAGCGGTGACGTCGAGGCAGGTGCTCGGCGGCCGAGGCAGGTGCTCGGCGGTGGGCATCGGGGAAGGTGCCCGATGCTGCTTTGCGAGGCAGGTGCTCGGCGGTGGGCATCGGGGAAGGTGCCCGATGTCATATTGATACAGGGTGTGGTGGATGATGCATGGGAGGGATAGTTGCTCCGGTGTTTGTGGTTTGCCTTATCTTTGTTTACTACGCTTATCATGCTATTTCTAGTCACTGACTTCCCACTCCGTGACAGGTTCGTCCAGGGGCGAGTGCTAGGGCGCCGGTGAGGACGTTAGGGTGCTGATCTGACTTTGATCGAGCTTCAGACACAGTGACCTTTCTTTCCCTTTATCTTTTATTACTCATGTTAGTTAGTTGTGGATTGCGATACCCCCGTGGGGTCGAAGTGGATGTTGCCCTTTTACCTTTTCGAATAATTGAATGAATTCTACGTTCTCTCTTACTTGGCCGTTTTGAACGATGAAAAGCAAAGAAAACCGTTTGCGAAAACTACTTTTAAAACGTGGGTGTCGAGTGGGCACCGAGCTTTACAAACCTTAGGGGATTTATGTGTTTGCGAACTGTTTTCATAAACAATGGCGTCGTGTGGATGCCGCTTTCAAAACCTTGCGATTATTTATCCTTTCAAAACACCGGCCTCTATGCTCCAAGTGAATGCTAGAATATCATGTGAATTGTTTGGTTGTATGTGTACGAGACCCCAACTGATGTGGTTAGAGATTGTGTGTGCTACGCCTTGTGAGACACTTTGTAGTTGAGACGCCGTGCATATACAAAGGAGACTCTGCCCGTTTGCAGAGTGAATTTGTGTATGCGGCGGGTCTGGGCACGCGCCGGGAAGTAATGTTTTACAAAAAAAAAATATATGGCTGATTCAGGGGCATCGGTGGCTCCTCTTCCGCGCGATTTGAATCCCCGGGGCGTGACAGCACCCGGCGCACGCCCCGCGGCCTGGGGGCGCAGACCCGGTGCACGGTTGCGTGCGCCGGCCCAGCCCGCAAGCGCGGTTCACCGCACAGTGTGCGCCCGGTGCTGCGCCGCGACCGGGAAGTGATGAACCCGGCGCGCGCCTTTTTGCCCGTGCGCGGCCCGGCCCAGGATGGGGCGGTTCACCGCACAGTGTGCGCCCGGTCTGTGAGGGCCGCCACCCTTGGCCGCAGACCCGGTCCACGCCTGGACCGTGCACCAGCCTTCTGCCAAAGAGCCCAGAAGCTCCGTTTTTGGCCCGTTTCGCCCCGTTGTTCAGTGTTTTTGACCACGACGAGGTTTTTTAACACCATTACTTACTGTAGCTTTTTCGGGCACAGGGTGGAGTGTTTTAGCGGGAGTTCCGTACACCTCCTTCTTCGCGTTTCAGGTGGGTACATCCTTAGAACCCCTTTATGCCCATTTTCGTTACTGTCATGATTATCGTGTGGTGTGTACTCGGCTCATTATTGTTGGTTACGTTTTGGGTACTTGGTTCATTATGGTTGGTTTCGTCTGGAGTACTTGGTTCATTATTGTTGGTTACGTTTTGGGTACTTGGTTCATTATGGTTGGTTTCGTCTGGAGTACTTGGTTCATTATCGTTGGTTTCGTTTGGGTACTTGGTTCATTATTGTGGGTTCCTTTGAGACTAAGTATAGACTCGGTATTCTTGGATAGTTGTTTAACTGCATATTTGTAATACTAACGCTGACGGTCTCTATGTTTGCGATATTGTCCTGTGTCCGGGTTTTTGAGCTCGTGGTTGCGACACGCGCACCCGCGGTTTGGCCACCGCAAAGGGTGCTCTTTTCCGGGAAAGCGGTCTTCGACCCGTGTTAACCCACAAGGTGAAGTGGTGGGGGCCCCCGTAGGTGTGGGGTTTGAGGCAGCAAAAGGTGGGGGAAAAGGTGCGATCTGTCGGGATAGGTGTCCGACGAGGTCAGGTGCCCCAAGGTGTGAGCGGTGCGATCTGTCGGGATAGGTGCCCGGCGAGATCAAGGTGTATAGGTGTTACAGGCATTACTGATGTTGCAGGAGTTACATGTGTTCGCGTGCCACTCTTCCAGTGAGTCGAGTGGTTGCTCCGGATAGTTTTACTGTTGGGTTTGGCTTCCTTTCCTGCTTTGTCATTATCATTATTGTTTAGTCGCTGACTTCCCACTTTGCGACAGGGTCCTCCAGGGGGGAGAGTTAGGCGACGGTGAGGCCGCGGCAGGAGTTCTTGGGTCCCTGGTGACCCCGAACAGTACTTTCCTTTTTCCCCCTTCGCATTTCATTTACATGGTAGACTGTGGTGCGGTTCTCGATACCCTCGTGGGGTCGGTGTGGATGTCGGCATGGTAGTTTTTGAATTATTTAATTCCTTTTTCATCTCGGTCGGCCGCTTTAAGAAAATCAAGAGCAAACCAAAGAAAAGATTGCGAAAACTGGATTTCAAAACCTAGGTGTCGTGTGGGCACTGTTTTCCAAAACCTCTGGGTTTATGTTGCTTTCGAAAGGTGTTTTCAAAATATGGGCGCCGGGTGGGCGCCGTTTCAACAACTGTGGATTTATCCTTTTAAACTGATCGGCCGTGAGATTTATTTAGCATTTCGTGAATGGACGTATGTTTGAACCGTTGTGATTGAATGATCATCCGTTTTTGGACATTGTATGTGTCGCGACGCCGTGCATATACAGGGGAGACTCTGTCCGTTTGCTGAGTGATCCTGTATATGCGGCGGGTCTGGGCACGCGCCGGGGAAGAAGGTTTTTCAAAAAAAAATTATACACGCCAAACCCATACCTTTTGTGAATCGTTTCCGCGAAATTAAACCCCCGGGGCGTGACAGTTGGCGAGCTCGGGTCGCAGTTTCGACGCCGGGGCGTGACAGTGGGAGTCAAACCCACTACCACATGTGTGGAGTCCCAGAATCTATGTGATGCTTGGCGACGTGGTCAGCAGCTTTGAGATACTTATTTTTGTGTGTCAAGTACGTTTGTGCATCAAACGAACGCGATAAACGGACTCAGCGCGAAATATCATGAAAAAAAATACTATTTTTGTGTTTATGGGCAAGTTTTGGGTGCCCAGAAGATGGATCCGGACGCCCGAATTGTTAAGGATTTTGTATTGGCGTATTTCGTGAAGTGATATAAGTCTTGAAGATTGAAAATAAAGAATTGTGGATCAACTACATCAATCTCAAGAAGAATGCATTCGGAATGATCAGGTATGTTTAACTAAATAATTTTGGTGATCCGAATACATTTGAGTAGTTTAGAAACACTTGGATAAGTTTTCATTGCATAAAAATAAAAAACTGGACAAGTTGTGTGTTCAGGATCCGGATCAGACCATTCCAGTCCGGACCCCGAACATAGTTTAGTTCATGCAGTTTTCCAGTCCGGACCATCCCTGTTCCAGTCCGGACCCCGAACCTTAATTCTGCAAAATTGCATGAACAGTCCGGACCTCCCCTGTTTCAGTCCGGACCCCAAACTGCGTTTTTCAAAAAATCTTCTGAAAAAGACAACAGTCCGGATCAGACTTAATCCAGTCCGGACCGTTGTGCGGGAAAAATTCTGGTAAGTCAGTTTTTGATTCTTATCTCTTTCCAAAGGTTTCTAGCCTATAAATAAACCCTAATTTCATCTTTTAGGGTTAATGAAAATTAATCGATTTTAATCGAAAATCGATCGGGAAAAATAATAGAAAAATCCATAAATATAGAGAAGAAAGGAAAACACGATTAAACTCATGTTTCTTCATCTATATTGTTCAATTTGATTCTAGGGTTTTCAAACTCCTAGTTTTCGTAGAATCAAATTGAAGAATACTTAGATGGTATTTCCTTATCTATTTTTGATCTAAGTATTCGGAGGATCATCACCAAACAAAACAACGATCAATCAAAAATCGGCGCGAGGATTCGCGTGGCCTTGTGGATTCAAGGTGTGATCGCTCTCGTGGATTCGGAGCGAGGCGCGTTCGTGTGATCGAGGCGTGCCGCATTGGTGAAGACCGTGGATACGGTTGGACGTCGTGGATTCGACGTTGGACTTCGTGGATTCGAAGTTGGACGCAAATCGTGGATTCGAGGCGCGTCGTGGAGCGAGCGGAGAAGATCAACTAGGAGCGTATGGAAAAGATTGAGTCGTAGGTTTACGGTAAATCACCTTGTACGTGTTTTAATTCTAGTGGATTTCGCCGTGTTATCGGTCCCGTGGTTTTTTACTCCTGTGACGGAGTTTTCCATGTAAATCTTGCGTACTTTATTTATTTTCCGCATTGGGTTGTTTTTACGCAACGATTTGGTGTGTTTATTGTTTACACCTATTCACCCCCCCTCTAGGTGGTTTATTCCCTATTCAGATCCATATAATCCATAACCCACAAGTGGTATCAGAGAGGGAATAGGGTTGTAAACAATGGTTGAAGGTGGAAACATCAATAGACCACCGTTCTTCGATGGAACAAATTATGCTTATTGGAAAGTACGCATGAGAGCGTTTTTAATTTCCATCGATGAACGGGTTTGGCAATCAATTGAGTTTGGATGGACAAATCCTACTGAGATTATTGTCGATGTTGTCACCATCAAACCTAGGTTGAAATGGACTAAGGAAGAAATTGATTCTTCTTCTTACAACGGCAAAGGAATTAACGCCTTATTTAATGCTTTGTCGCAAACCGAATTCTCTCGCGTCTCGGCATGAGAGACTGCGAAAGAAATCTGGGATGTTCTACAAGTTACACATGAGGGAACAAGTTTAGTGAAGATTCAAAAACTGCAAATGCTTACGAGCAAATTTGACTCAATTTTTATGGCAGAAAATGAATCGTTCACAGATTATTATACACGATTGCAAGATATCGTTAATACATGTGCTAACTTGGGAGAGAAAATTTCAGAATCAAAAGTTGTAAGAAAGATTTTGAGAACTCTTCCGGAAAGATTTCGCCCTAAGGTCGCAGCCATTGAAACAGTAAAACACCCGGACGAAATCAAAGTAGAAGAATTAGGTGGTGCACTTCAAACGTATGAAATGACTTTTCCTACTAACTATTCTTTTGGAAAGCCTTCCTCTTCTTCTATGTCTTCAGGTTTTGCACTGAAATCAACAAAAGAAGAAGACGCGGATTCATCCTCCTCAGATGCTGATGAGAATTTATCAATGGAGGATTTCGAGAAACAACTTGCACTCTTGATGAGGAAATTTCGCCGAAACTTTCGAGGGGGAAATTCAAGCAAATCCTCATCCTTCGTTAACTCCAAGAAAGGCAAAGGACCTTCAAGCTTTAAGTCAAGAAAGCAAGAGGGTTCTTCAAAGGACAAGAAGAACTCTGAGGGACAAATTCAGTGTTTCAAGTGCTGAGGTTATGGCCATATCTCAACGGAATGTCCCAACAAGAATCCGTCAAAGAAGAAGGCTATGCAAGCCGTCACATGGGATGACACTTCCACTTCCAATGAGTCATCTTCCAGTGATGAGGACGATAACGCCACAGCATTCCACGCGTCCACAACTTCACCTTACATGTGCTTCTCAGCGACTTCCTCTGGTTCATTATCCAACACCTTGGATGAAAAGAATGCAACGGACGATGAACCGAGCGATTCCGAAGGTGAAGACTTTGCTTTTGCCTACCATAAACTATTAAACGATTCAAAGAAATTGGCAAAGCAAAACAAGAGTTTGAGAAGAAGATTGCGGGATCTTGAAGAACAATCTAAAGAAGCAACTTCTCTCTCAAACACTCTTGAAGCGGAAAAGGATAACTTGGTTAAAATCAATGTTTCCATTCGAGAGAAGAACGAGCATTTCGAGAAGGAGCACATCAAACTGGTGGATAAAGCTAACTACTTCTTGAAGATCTACTCCGAGGCTCAACAAGATAAATTGGAAATGACGAAGACCATACTCCAACTTAAGGAAGATTTGAAGCGATTCTCTTCTGGAAGGAGCAAGTTGGACAAGTTGCTTGGTCTCGGTCAAACGAATCGGTTGGGTCTTGGATACACTCGAACCAGCAATGATCCAAGTTCGAGTAAAATAGTTTTTGTGCCCCAGTCGGCTTTGTTGGTTTTAAGGATCCACAAGGATCTAAATAGGTACTATCAAACACCTAGAGGGGGGTGAATAGGTGTAATATTCAAAATACCAATCTCAGTGCAAATTAAAAACCAATGCGGAAAATAAAAACAGCACACCGAGATTTACGTGGAAAACTCCATCACAGGAGTAAAAACCACGGGACTAACACGCAATAACAATCCACTAAGAAAAGAAGAATAACAAGGTGATTACCGACTCCACGGACTCAAACCCCTCCTTCAAGTTCTTCGGATCTTGCGCTCACCGACTGCACGTCCACTGCACACGTTCGAATCCACGAACGTGTGATAACCGCGGTTTTATCTTACCTTTCCGGGCTTCCTATTAATTTTATTGAACCGTTCTGCTGACAATAGGGGTCCGAGGGTAACTTTTCCTTGTTTTCTGGACAGATGATCGGGGCTCGCGGGTATTTTTGGTTAATAAAGCTCGCGAAACGGAGACCGGCGGTGCGATTGGTTTTGGATTCCGACCCCCGGATCTCCCAGAATAAATTCCGGAAGTTGGTACCGCAGCCCAGGTGACATACACAATTACCGGGGGCAGACCGAACTCTGGTCCGCAATCAGATCGATTCTGGTCGATCAGTTGAGGTATGGGATTTAAACACCCCTTTTCCCAGTCGCTTGTGTGGTTGATCTTAATTTGGGGTCCAAAATCCACTACGCCCAAACGACTAAATAGTCGGCCTTGGGAATTAGGTTTTCATATACCTCGCCTCCCCTCACCTTGGCGTACGATATCCGAGCGTGGACGAGGAGCGGTTCCCCAAAACCCTCGCCTTTCCCATCGGCCGGCGTGGAAGAGAAGAGATTGATCGCCTCCCCGCAAAGATCCGACGAACGCTACAAGGACGATCCCTCTCCTTCGCCCGGTACCGACGAAAACAAGGTGAGCCGTGCTTTCATTTTCTTTCCTTGTCGTTTCTCGTTACGAACGAGGGGGGAGGGGGGGCTTTCTTGATCCGTCGGAGATGGAAGGAGAGGGGCGAGCCCGCGCATGCGGGGGCGCCGCGCGGGGCAACCCGCGCATGCGGGGGCGCCGCGCGGGGCACCCGCATGCGGGGCGCCGCGCCGGGCAGCCCGCGCATGCGGGGGCGACGCGCGGGGCAGCCCGCGCATGCGGGGGCGCCGCGCGGGGCACCCGCATGCGGGGCGCCGCGCGGGGCAGCCCGCGCATGCGGGGGCACCGCGCGGGTCAGCCCGCGTGTCACGCCCCGAGTCCGCCAATTTGTACGGTTCGGGCACGCCAACAGACCCGCCAATCGGGTAAGACCTTTTCCTACCCGAAAGGAACGGTAATATCCATAATAACACAACAAGTGTATGCGGAAGCTCAATATCAGAGTACTAAAAATCACTACAAATTTAAAACTTTCATTCAATAACAAATAGTTAATGCGGAAATGAAAGCATACAAGAGTGAACCATAACTTAAATTTATTACACTTTACATTTATGAACTTGCAAATAAAATTATTACAATTCCTTTACATAAATTTCCTCACCATACAAGGTTCACTCAAGAAATATATAAAAAGGGGTACCTCTGCTAGACCCTCTAGGTCTCTATGCTGCTGGGCTCTTGCCCCTGTCGTATGCCTCGCCGTCTGCATCTGAACCGTCTCGACCGCTGTATCCATACCTGAACCTGTGGGGGGGGTCACCCAAGGGGTGTGAGAACTCCGACAGAGTTCCCAGTGGGTTCAACCTCTGAGAAAAAGTGTCCTACACCACTTGGTCCAATGGAAGCAATAACAATAGTATGCTAGGAAATCTAAAATCCTCAATATCAAAATGCGGCTAAGCTATATATATATATCACTATCTGTATACTCATCGATCCAGCACTACTCTGTCTAGCCATACTAGGCTACTAAACACCAACTCGGCCACTATGCCGCTGTATATAGGGTCAAGCTAACCCGGCCACCTTGGCCACTCTATTTTTCTTTATTCTTTAAATTCTGGTGCTTTAGTTCAAGTTAACCCTCAGAAATTCTTATCCAACGGGCCCCAGCCCGGTAGTCCTGCTACCATAAGATAAGATTTCTAAGGTTGCCGATAACACCCGCAAGTGCTATCCCGCCCAACGGGGAACTTGTCCTACGGGTCACTGCCCGGGAGAGGGACACTGCCCATGGCTCCGACAAGGCTACTTTTTACCCCCGAAGGTACGCTCGTTTTATCTTTATATTTTCTTTCTTTTCTTTTCTTTTTCTTTCTCTTTTTGCTTTAGTTCTTAGCCTCTTTGCCTTTGAACACTTGCTTTCCTTTCTTATTCGAGCTTATAGCTCCCTTTTTGCCACTGGCAAATCTCTTTCTCTTTCCCTTGAGCATTTAGCTCATTGCTTTCACTTTAAGCCTTTCAAAAGTACCTCATCCGACGGGTCACTGCCCAGGGAGTCCTGCTCCACATGACGAGTCTCAAATTCGAAGGCGTCTGTTACATTCTCTTTCTGTTCCCTTTTATCTTAAGCAATTTGCTTGTCTTGGTTATTAAGCCTCTTTTAGCTTACTTTTAAACTTTGCCTTTTGCATTAATTACCTCTTATCCTTGGTCTCGCCATAAGGATAACCAGAGGGTCTCTTGGACTCTTATCATTCCCTTTCATTCATTTAACTCAGATTGAAGTTAAAGTTGCTGTCCATTTGCCCAGGCACTCTATGACCCACTCTAGGGTTGTATTATTTAGCTTTTTGACTTTGTGATTACACAAACTTTTCCTTAGAGTTTGACTCTAAGTTGATCACTCTGCTATCAGTTTAATTCATTAAACTTTGTGGCCACATACTCTTTTCTTTGCCGAACCTGGAGTTACATTATCTCTATTTACCTGTTGCACCTTGCATTTAGAGTTAACTTAACTCTAATCCATTTTCTGTGAGTATAAACTCTACTAGTTCACCTTAGGTTCTCTTACCTAAGTTTCATATCACGTTTAACCTAGAGTTCCTTGACTCTATGTTGACTAGTCTATTCTCAACTCACTAACTTACCTTAGGTTTCCTTTACCTAAGTCTTATATCATGCTCATCCTAGAGTCCTTGACTCTATGTTGATCACTCTATCCAAAGTCCTTAGGTTATCTCCTAAGATAATGCCACTCATTCAATCCTAGGATAAACTTCTAAGTTTGATCCACTCATTAACCCTGACTCTAAGTTTTCTCCTAGTCTTACTACCAATATGTTCTTTTCCTTATGCTTTCACATGATTCCTAGGGCTATACCCTAACATGATCACAATCATGAAATAATAAATCCCTTCTTATGCATGCGATTATTTCCATCTCAATCATGAATAATATTCATTGTCTATGTAGATAAATCAAAATTTCATTTCCCTCTATATTCATTTAAACATGTAAATACATCATCTATTTTCCTTTTTCCATCATTCATAATCACAATTAAAATTACACTACACTAGCATGCTTACTATAATGCTTCAAAATCAAAAGCAGAGGAAAAAGTGGAGAGGTCACCCATTTTCGGTAGAATCCCCCACCTCGGTGTATTCTTTTGGTCCTTGAAGGAGACAATTTCAACTCCTTGGATCCGTGAGACTTCCCTACATTGTAAGGAAAGCAAAAGATAAAGCAATTGCTTTTACATGATTCACTAAAATTCATAAGGCGGTAAAACTAACCCCTTTTTGACAACTTAAAGCGAAAAATCCCTAATTGGTCATTTTCCCCCACCAAAAGGCTAATTTTTGATTGGTTCGTAAAAATGAGAGGAGAATAATCCTCCCATGGCATGTTGCCAAAAAGAAACTTGCTCAACTCGATCCGAGGTCAAAATGCTCTCAAGAATTTGAGAAAAGCTCAATTTGAGCAATTTCCCCCAATTAATGATTTCGCACATCGGCAAAAATTAAGAATTTGCATTCATTCATTTCCTTCTTCTTTAAAATTTGAGAAGAACTCAATTGGAGCAATTCACTCCCTTTACAGATTTTTTTTTTTTGCTCATTGGAGAAAAGAAAAGAAGAAGAAATTTTCTTCTTTCTTCTTTCCTTCTTTTCTTTTCTTTCTTCTTTCTTCTCTTTTCTTCTTTTTTTTTTTTGTAAAGGCCCCTGCTGCTGGGCAGCAGCATGCATAGCTGCTGCCCAAGCAGCAGCGCCTGCTGCAGCTGCTGCTGCTGCTGCTGCTTGGGCAGCAGCAGCTGCAGCCAGCCTTGCAGCTGCATGCAGCTGCCAATGCAGCTGCCTGGCAGCTGCCCTGCCCCCTTTTTCTTTTTTTTTTTTTTCTTTTTTTTTCTTCCAAAATCTGCTGCTGGGCAGCAGCTTGCACAGCTGCTGCCCAGGCAGCAGTGCTTGCAGCTGCTGCTGCTGCCTGTAGCAGCAGCAGCTGCTGCAGTTACAGCAGGCTGCGCAAGGCAGCATTGTAGCTGCCTTGCGCAGCAACAATGGCTGCCCAGCTGCTGCTGCTAGCAGCAGCAGCAGCTGAGCAGCAGCATGGTGCAGCTGCTGCTGCATTGAAGCAGCAGCAGCTGCAGCACATGCTGCGGCTGCAGCACACACCCCCCCCTCCCCATTAATTTTTTTTTTGTGTTCTTTCTTCCCAAGTGAAATAGGGAAAAAAAAGATAGAGAGAGAGAGAGAGCACCTTTTTGGAGAAAACTGAGAGGGAAGGTGAGAGAGAGATAGTCTTCTCCTTCTTCTCTTTCTCTTCTTCTTCTTCTTCTTCTTCTTCTCTTTCTCTTCTTCTTCTTCTTCTTCTTCTCTTTCTCTCTTTCGTTTCCTTTCTTGCTCCAGCAGAAAAGAGAGAGGGAGAGAGAGAGAGAGTGAGGGTTCAAAAGAGAGGAGAGAGTAGAGTATTTACTCTCTGCAGGGGGTAGGTGGGGGAAAGGGGTGATTTTACCAAAAAGCCCCCAACTTAACCCCAATTTTACTCAAATACCCTTTAAAAATGCTGCAGTTTTCCTGCAGTGAGCAAATTTGAGTACCCTCTTTTCACTGCGCTTTGCCGTCAGCTGGGAGATCGAAAATAAAATTTTTCTTCTTCCCTTTATTCTACAAATTTTTCTTAAACTTCCCACGATTTTGTTTAAATTTTTGGACTACTCTAAGCCCTCGAAAGAGAGCCCCGAAAAAGCTTCGCGATCAACTGCACTGTCAAAAACTGCAGTTTCAGAATTCACGAAGCATTTTTCTTCGCTTCGTTCTCCAATTTTTTCCTTAATCGCTCACCTAGGTTTTTCATCCCTTTTAATTAGAAAACTTTTGTGAGACACCCCACGATTTCTTTTAAATTTTTGGCCTACTCTAGGTCTCCTAAACAGGGCTCCCAAAAAGCTTCGTGATCAGAAATTGCAGGAATTTCCAGAATTTGCTCAGTCCTCGGGTTCAAGTCACTTTTCGACCCGATGCCCTTCGCGTCAGCCCGAAACGCACCGAACTCGACTGTAATCATATTTAAAACATGTTACAAGTCTTCTCGCCGAATTTCGCCATTTTGCGAACTCGGCGAACACGAATCCAAATTTTGCAAACTTGAGGCTTCGCTTCTCAACCACAACTCACTTTTCGACTCAACGGCTTTTTCGTCGATTCGAAATGCTTCCAACCCACTTGCAATTACATTTGAAATGTGTAACAAGCATTTTTTCTGAGTTTCGCCACTTTCCAGAAATCGGCGAACTTAAGCTTTAGAATTTGAAACTTCAAATTCTCAACTTACAACTCACTTTTCGACTCAACGGCCTCTGCGTCGATTCGAAATGCTTACAACTCACTTGTAATTACATTTGAAATATGTTACAAGTATTTTTGCTGAGTTTGGCCATTTCTGGGTCACCAAAAGCCTCGATGTATCAAAAATCGCTGGCGGACCCCGTTCTCGCAATCCGGGTGTCCGATCAACGCGAAATTTTTACTGTGGCCTTAAAACAATATTACGGAGTTCCCAGAATTTTCTCAGAATTTTCTGACTTTGTGAATTCTCTGCTCAAAATCTGGGCCCCTTTTTCAATTAAAATTCTAAATCCCTCATTTTTAATCCGATTTCGGCCCAATTCGCTTCCACATCATCCACACTTCTCTAACTTTCATAAAAATAGTATTTCATACCATTTTTATTTAGATTTATTATATGTGCCGAAAATCCGGTACATTACATTCTACCCCCCTTAAAATAGTTTCGTCCTCGAAACTTAAGTCACACTGCAACTCAAATCTGATCGAGAGGGGGGAATCTTACCCCCAATGTTGGGCCTACTATACATCGTTACTAGGCATCATACTGCCACGAATGACCCAGTCTTTATCTGCGAAAATTTTCCACTTTAATTCCGCCATCATTCTTTCACAACGAGGTTGCATCTGCAACCAATTACCCTTACAGTATTTTTTTCCGGTCGTTCCGCTGCCTAATGTGGAGGGCAAAGGCCAATCCACAAGTCCTCAGCTATCACGCACGCTGCTAGTGCTCTAAGTCCACGAGTTATCAGCTAACCCGATATATCGGACAACTAATAGGTTCACAAACCACGGTCCAACAGGGGCCTATAGCCCAAAACTAGTCCAACACTGTACAACGGCTCTCGCTAGCCCACAGACCCAATCGTCAAACGGGTAGATCCACACTTAGGATCACTACACCAACACTCCTACTAGGAGCTACAATACCTCAATCATCACTAGCACTACGGCCTGATCACATCACACACTCTCAGTGTACTAACAGCCTCAAGGCTCACACGTGGCATTTCACGTTCCCGGGTCATCGCTCGGACTACCGCCCCGACCAAATCTCTATCATGCCCCGCCCTCACGTCTCGGGCCGCTGTCTCTCACAGCCGACTGTGCCTGCCCACTGGGCTACAGGCCGACAGTCCACAAACATGGTCCAGGCACGGATCGTCCCCAAGCGAACTCGCTAATCGTCGCCACGCGACCACTACGCTCCACTGAGCAAAAACCCACTAACTAGCCGTCAATCCACGACCCGAACTCTCTATCAACTCTGGCCATACTGGGCAAAGGCTAATACGCCACCTAATCAGCTCTCTCTTGCTAAACGATACTTGTGCTCCATAAGCACCCAAACAGTTGGGCATCCGACGACCCTACGCTAACTCGTAAAAATCCAGTGTTAAGCGACTTACTTCAGCACACCTAAGGCGCTTGTGCAACTCTCCCAACTGAGTCGAGGCACCACAATAACTGTTCACCAACTCTGGTGATTAACACGCAAATCCTGCGGTGGCAATCCTTGCTATTACACCGATCCATCAGAACGGCGCCACAAAACTCTCGCTCTTTCGAGAGGTTCTCGCATCCTGAGGCCTACTCTAGGCCTTACCAACTCCACTATGCGGCAACACAGCCACAGTTGTCACGCCACACGGTTACTACCGTCATTAGGGGCAAATTCCCGCCGCCTGGCCCGTAAATCTTTCTTGCCCTAATCCTTAGGACATAGCAACTTGGCTCTCGCGACATAGCGATCACCATTTACCTCGCGAGTCGGTCTCTCACTGGACCTTACTAACCATACTTTGCCAGCAACCTAGCTGACACAAGCGTAAAACACCTTATGCTGAAGGTGTAGGGTGCGCCGACAAAAGTTCGGCGGCCACTGCCACTCTCTCTACTGTCGCCCCTAAACGCGGCGACGCCGTATACTCATGCGTCATTTATGTAGCCTCAACTTGCTGCGCATTCCAGCCACTGGAGCCCATCGATCTACTCCGACTGTCACATTGACGCCACCTTTAGGCGTCGGAATCTGCCTCCTTGCCGGCGGAAAATTTCCGCCTCTCGGCAAGAAGATTCAGCATGATGCTGGACCACACCAATAAGTGCGGCCACCTGCTATCGCAGTTCATGTACCTTGTTCGACCCAGAGCGCTCTCCCGGCACGAGTCGAAACAAGCGCGTATTCCTGCGTGGTGTCATCGCTAATATGCACACCACAACGAAACGATTTGCCCAAATTTTAGCCATTTGAGCAACACACAATCTATATACCAATAGAAAAGCTCGTCGACCCAATCATGCGAAAGTATAAGAGGGTACTCCTTTTCATCTCCAACATTACGTTGTCGGCCGCCAACGTAATATCCGAGGAATGAAAGCTCGTCGCCTCAATCAGTCCCAACATCCTTTTTGGGAACAACAATAACCAATCAAATACTTTCGCCCAATAATCCACACACTCTCTCGTGCTAATCCCTAGGGTCTCCCTAAGGTTCACTAACCACCTAGGACTATTCCTAGGCTCTGATACCACTCTAATCTGTCACGCCCCGAGTCCGCCAATTTGTACGGTTCGGGCACGCCAACAGACCCGCCAATCGGGTAAGACCTTTTCCTACCCGAAAGGAACGGTAACATCCATAATAACACAACAAGTGTATGCGGAAGCTCAATATCAGAGTACTAAAAATCACTACAAATTTAAAACTTTCATTCAATAACAAATAGTTAATGCGGAAATGAAAGCATACAAGAGTGAACCATAACTTAAGTTTATTACACTTTACATTTCTGAACTTGCAAATAAAATTATTACAATTCCTTTACATAAATTTCCTCACCATACAAGGTTCACTCAAGAAATATATAAAAAGGGGTACCTCTGCTAGACCCTCTAGGTCTCTATGCTGCTGGGCTCTTGCCCCTGTCATATGCCTCGTCGTCTGCATCTGAACCGTCTCGACCGCTGTATCCATACCTGAACCTGTGGGGGGGGTCACCCAAGGGGTGTGAGAACTCCGACAGAGTTCCCAGTGGGTTCAACCTCTGAGAAAAAGTGTCCTACACCACTTGGTCCAATGGAAGCAATAACAATAGTATGCTAGGAAATCTAAAATCCTCAATATCAAAATGCGGCTAAGCTATATATATATATCACTATCTGTATACTCATCGATCCAGCACTACTCTGTCTAGCCATACTAGGCTACTAAGCACCAACTCGGCCACTATGCCGCTGTATATAGGGTCAAGCTAACCCGGCCACCTTGGCCACTCTATTTTTCTTTATTCTTTAAATTCTGGTGCTTTAGTTCAGGTTAACCCTCAGAAATTCTTATCCAACGGGCCCCAGCCCGGTAGTCCTGCTACCATAAGATAAGATTTCTAAGGTTGCCGATAACACCCGCAAGTGCTACCCCGCCCAACGGGGAACTTGTCCTACGGGTCACTGCCCAGGAGAGGGACACTGCCCATGGCTCCGACAAGGCTACTTTTTACCCCCGAAGGTACGCTCGTTTTATCTTTATATTTTCTTTCTTTTCTTTTCTTTTTCTTTCTCTTTTTGCTTTAGTTCTTAGCCTCTTTGCCTTTGAACACTTGCTTTCCTTTCTTATTCGAGCTTATAGCTCCCTTTTTGCCACTAGCAAATCTCTTTCTCTTTCCCTTGAGCATTTAGCTCATTGCTTTCACTTTAAGCCTTTCGAAAGTACCTCATCCGACGGGTCACTGCCCAGGGAGTCCTGCTCCACATGACGAGTCTCAAATTCGAAGGCGTCTGTTACATTCTCTTTCTGTTCCCTTTTATCTTAAGCAATTTGCTTGTCTTGGTTATTAAGCCTCTTTTAGCTTACTTTTAAACTTTGCCTTTTGCATTAATTACCTCTTATCCTAGGTCTCGCCATAAGGATAACCAGAGGGTCTCTTGGACTCTTATCATTCCCTTTCATTCATTTAACTCAGATTGAAGTTAAAGTTGCTGTCCATTTGCCCAGACACTCTATGACCCACTCTAGGGTTGTATTATTTAGCTTTTTGACTTTGTGATTACACAAACTTTTCCTTAGAGTTTGACTCTAAGTTGATCACTCTGCTATCAGTTTAATTCATTAAACTTTGTGGCAACATACTCTTTTCTTTGCCGAACCTGGAGTTACATTATCTCTATTTACCTGTTGCACCTTGAATTTAGAGTTAACTTAACTCTAATCCATTTTCTGTGAGTATAAACTCTACTAGTTCACCTTAGGTTCTCTTACCTAAGTTTCATATCACGTTTAACCTAGAGTTCTTGACTCTATGTTGACTAGTCTATTCTCAACTCACTAACTTACCTTAGGTTTCCTTTACCTAAGTCTTATATCATGCTCATCCTAGAGTCCTTGACTCTATGTTGATCACTCTATCCAAAGTCCTTAGGTTATCTCCTAAAATAATGCCACTCATTCAATCCTAGGATAAACTTCTAAGTTTGATCCACTCATTAACCCTGAGTCTAAGTTTTCTCCTAGTCTTACTACCAACATGTTCTTTTCCTTATGCTTTCATATGATTCCTAGGGCTATACCCTAACATGATCACAATCATGAAATAATAAATCCCTTCGTATGCATGCGATTATTTCCATCTCAATCATGAATAATATTCATCGTCTATGTAGATAAATCAAAATTTCATTTCCCTCTATATTCATTTAAACATGTAAATACATCATCTATTTTCCTTTTTCCATCATTCATAATCACAATTAAAATTACACTACACTAGCATGCTTACTATAATGCTTCAAAATCAAAAGCAGAGGAAAAAGTGGAGAGGTCACCCATTTTCGGTAGAATCCCCCACCTCGGTGTATTCTTTTGGTCCTTGAAGGAGACAATTTCAACTCCTTGGATCCGTGAGACTTCCCTACATTGTAAGGAAAGCAAAAGATAAAGCAATTGCTTTTACATGATTCACTAAAATTCATAAGGCGGTAAAACTAACCCCTTTTTGACAACTTAAAGCGAAAAATCCCTAATTGGTCATTTTCCCCCACCAAAAGGCTAATTTTTGATTGGTTCGTAAAAATGAGAGGAGAATAATCCTCCCATGGCATGTTGCCAAAAAGAAACTTGCTCAACTCGATCCGAGGTCAAAATGCTCTCAAGAATTTGAGAAAAGCTCAATTTGAGCAATTTCCCCCAATTAATGATTTCGCACATCGGCAAAAATCAAGAATTTGCATTCATTCATTTCCTTCTTTAAAATTTGAGAAGAACTCAATTGGAGCAATTCACTCCCTTTACAGATTTTTTTTTTTGCTCATTGGAGAAAAGAAAAGAAGAAGAAATTTTCTTCTTTCTTCTTTCCTTCTTTTCTTTTCTTTCTTCTTTCTTCTCTTTTCTTCTTTTTTTTTTTTGTAAAGGCCCCTGCTGCTAGGCAGCAGCATGTATAGCTGCTGCCCAAGCAGCAGCTCCTGCTGCAGCTGCTGCTGCTGCTGCTGCTTGGGCAGCAGCAGCTGCAGCCAGCCCTGCAGCTGCATGCAGCTGCCTGGCAGCTGCCCTGCCCCCTTTTTCTTTTTTTTTTTTTCTTTTTTTTTCTTCCAAAATCTGCTGCTGGGCAGCAGCTTGCACAGCTGCTGCCCAGGCAGCAGTGCTTGCAGCTGCTGCTGCTGCCTGTAGCAGCAGCAGCTGCTGCAGTTACAGCAGGCTGCGCAAGGCAGCATTGTAGCTGCCTTGCGCAGCAACCATGGCTGCCCAGCTGCTGCTGCTAGCAGAAGCAGCAGCTGAGCAGCAGCATGGTGCAGCTGCCGCTGCATTGAAGCAGCAGCAGCTGCAGCACATGCTGCGGCTGCAGCACACACCCCCCCCTCCCCATTAATTTTTTTTTTGCGTTCTTTCTTCCCAAGTGAAATAGGGAAAAAAAAGATAGAGAGAGAGAGAGAGCACCTTTTTGGAGAAAACTGAGAGGGAAGGTGAGAGAGAGATAGTCTTCTCCTTCTTCTCTTTCTCTTCTTCTTCTTCTTCTTCTTCTTCTCTTTCTCTTCTTCTTCTTCTTCTTCTTCTCTTTCTCTCTTTCGTTTCCTTTCTTGCTCCAGCAGAAAAGAGAGAGGGAGAGAGAGAGAGAGTGAGGGTTCAAAAGAGAGGAGAGAGTAGAGTATTTACTCTCTGCAGGGGGTAGGTGGGGGAAAGGGGTGATTTTACCAAAAAGCCCCCAACTTAACCCCAATTTTACTCAAATACCCTTTAAAAATGCTGCAGTTTTCCTGCAGTGAGCAAATTTGAGTACCCTCTTTTCACTGCGCTTTGCCGTCAGCTGGGAGATCGAAAATAAAATTTTTCTTCTTCCCTTTATTCTACAAATTTTTCTTAAACTTCCCACGATTTTGTTTAAATTTTTGGACTACTCTAAGCCCTCGAAAGAGAGCCCCGAAAAAGCTTCGCGATCAACTGCACTGTCAAAAACTGCAGTTTCAGAATTCACGAAGCATTTTTCTTCGCTTCGTTCTCCAATTTTTTCCTTAATCGCTCACCTAGGTTTTTCACCCCTTTTAATTAGAAAACTTTTGTGAGACACCCCACGATTTCTTTTAAATTTTTGGCCAGCTCTAGGTCTCCTAAACAGGGCTCCCAAAAAGCTTCGTGATCAGAAATTGCAGGAATTTCCAGAATTTGCTAAGTCCTCGGGTTCAAGTCACTTTTCGACCCGATGCCCTTCGCGTCAGCCCGAAACGCACCGAACTCGACTGTAATCATATTTAAAACATGTTACAAGTCTTCTCGCCGAATTTCGCCATTTTGCGAACTCGGCGAACACGAATCCAAATTTTGCAAACTTGAGGCTTCGCTTCTCAACCACAACTCACTTTTCGACTCAACGGCTTTGTCGTCGATTCGAAATGCTTCCAACCCACTTGCAATTACATTTGAAATGTGTAACAAGCATTTTTGCTGAGTTTCGCCACTTTCCAGAAATCGGCGAACTTAAGCTTTAGAATTTGAAACTTCAAATTCTCAACTTACAACTCACTTTTCGACTCAACGGCCTCTGCGTCGATTCGAAATGCTTACAACTCACTTGTAATTACATTTGAAATATGTTACAAGTATTTTTGCTGAGTTTGGCCATTTCTGGGTCACCAAAAGCCTCGATGTATCAAAAATCGCTGGCGGACCCCGTTCTCGCAATCCGGGTGTCCGATCAACGCGAAATTTTTACTGTGGCCTTAAAACAATATTACGGAGTTCCCAGAATTTTCTCAGAATTTTCTGACTTTGTGAATTCTCTGCTCAAAATCTGGGCCCCTTTTTCAATTAAAATTCTAAATCCCTCATTTTTAATCCGATTTCGGCCCAATTCGCTTCCACATCATCCACACTTCTCTAACTTTCATAAAAATAGTATTTCATACCATTTTTATTTAGATT
Organism: Tillandsia leiboldiana; assembly: GCA_029204045.2. Lineage (NCBI taxonomy): Eukaryota > Viridiplantae > Streptophyta > Magnoliopsida > Poales > Bromeliaceae > Tillandsia > Tillandsia leiboldiana. The sequence goes on along the minus strand of CM055062.1, from coordinate 35,038,765 downwards.
TATTATATGTGCCGAAAATCCGGTACATTACATTCTACCCCCCTTAAAATAGTTTCGTCCTCGAAACTTAAGTCACACTGCAACTCAAATCTGATCGAGAGGGGGGAATCTTACCCCCAATGTTGGGCCTACTATACATCGTTACTAGGCATCATACTGCCACGAATGACCCAGTCTTTATCTGCGAAAATTTTCCACTTTAATTCCGCCATCATTCTTTCACAACGAGGTTGCATCTGCAACCAATTACCCTTACCGTATTTTTTTCCGGTCGTTCCGCTGCCTAATGTGGAGGGCAAAGGCCAATCCACAAGTCCTCAGCTATCACGCACGCTGCTAGTGCTCTAAGTCCACGAGTTATCAGCTAACCCGATATATCGGACTACTAATAGGTTCACAAACCACGGTCCAACAGGGGCCTATAGCCCAAAACTAGTCCAACACTGTACAACGGCTCTCGCTAGCCCACAGACCCAATCGTCAAACGGGTAGATCCACACTTAGGATCACTACACCAACACTCCTACTAGGAGCTACAATACCTCAATCATCACTAGCACTACGGCCTGATCACATCACACACTCTCAGTGTACTAACAGCCTCAAGGCTCACACGTGGCATTTCACGTTCCCGGGTCATCGCTCGGACTACCGCCCCGACCAAATCTCTATCATGCCCCGCCCTCAGGTCTCGGGCCGCTGTCTCTCACAGCCGACTGCGCCTGCCCACTGGGCTACAGGCCCACAGTCCACAAACATGGTCCAGGCACGGATCGTCCCCAAGCGAACCCGCTAATCGTCGCCACGCGACCACTACGCTCCACTGAGCAAAAACCCACTAACTAGCCGTCAATCCACGACCCGAACTCTCTATCAACTCTGGCCATACTGGGCAAAGGCTAATACGCCACCTAATCAGCTCTCTCTGGCTAAACGATACTTGTGCTCCATAAGCACCCAAACAGTTGGGCATCCGACGACCCTACGCTAACTCGTAAAATCCAGTGTTAAGCGACTTACTTCAGCACACCTAAGGCGCTTGTGCAACTCTCCCAACTGAGTCGAGGCACCACAATAACTGTTCACCAACTCTGGTGATTAACACGCAAATCCTGCGGTGGCAATCCTTGCTATTACACCCATCCATCAGAACGGCGCCACAAAACTCTCGCTCTTTCGAGAGGTTCTCGCATCCTGAGGCCTACTCTAGGCCTTACCAACTCCACTATGCGGCAACACAGCCACAGTTGTCACGCCACACGGTTACTACCGTCATTAGGGGCAAATTCCCGCCGCCTGGCCCGTAAATCTTTCTTGCCCTAATCCTTAGGACATAGCAACTTGGCTCTCGCGACATAGCGATCACCATTTACCTCGCGAGTCGGTCTCTCACTGGACCTTACTAACCATACTTTGCCAGCAACCTAGCTGACACTCTCTCTACTGTCGCCCCTAAACGCGGCGACGCCGTATACTCATGCGTCATTTATGTAGCCTCAACTTGCTGCGCATTCCAGCCACTGGAGCCCATCGATCTACTCCGACTGTCACATTGACGCCACCTTTAGGCGTCGGAATCTGCCTCCTTGCCGGCGGAAAATTTCCGCCTCTCGGCAAGAAGATTCAGCATGATGCTGGACCACACCAATAAGTGCGGCCACCTGCTATCGCAGTTCATGTACCTTGTTCGACCCAGAGCGCTCTCCCGGCACGAGTCGAAACAAGCGCGTATTCCTGCGTGGTGTCATCGCTAATATGCACACCACAACGAAACGATTTACCCAAATTTTAGCCATTTGAGCAACACACAATCTATATACCAATAGAAAAGCTCGTCGACCCAATCATGCGAAAGTATAAGAGGGTACTCCTTTTCATCTCCAACATTACGTTGTCGGCCGCAACGTAATATCCGAGGAATGAAAGCTCGTCGCCTCAATCAGTCCCAACATCCTTTTTGGGAACAATAATAACCAATCAAATACTTTCGCCCAATAATCCACACACTCTCTCGCGCTAATCCCTAGGGTCTCCCTAAGGTTCACTAACCACCTAGGACTATTCCTAGGCTCTGATACCACTCTAATCTGTCACGCCCCGAGTCCGCCAATTTGTACGGTTCGGGCACGCCAACAGACCCGCCAATCGGGTAAGACCTTTTCCGACCCGAAAGGAACGGTAACATCCATAATAACACAACAAGTGTATGCGGAAGCTCAATATCAGAGTACTAAAAATCACTACAAATTTAAAACTTTCATTCAATAACAAATAGTTAATGCGGAAATGAAAGCATACAAGAGTGAACCATAACTTAAATTTATTACACTTTACATTTCTGAACTTGCAAATAAAATTATTACAATTCCTTTACATAAATTTCCTCACCATACAAGGTTCACTCAAGAAATATATAAAAAGGGGTACCTCTGCTAGACCCTCTAGGTCTCTATGCTGCTGGGCTCTTGCCCCTGTCGTATGCCTCGCCGTCTGCATCTGAACCGTCTCGACCGCTGTATCCATACCTGAACCTGTGGGGGGGGTCACCCAAGGGGTGTGAGAACTCCGACAGAGTTCCCAGTGGGTTCAACCTCTGAGAAAAAGTGTCCTACACCACTTGGTCCAATGGAAGCAATAACAATAGTATGCTAGGAAATCTAAAATCCTCAATATCAAAATGCGGCTAAGCTATATATATATCACTATCTGTATACTCATCGATCCAGCACTACTCTGTCTAGCCATACTAGGCTACTAAGCACCAACTCGGCCACTATGCCGCTGTATATAGGGTCAAGCTAACCCGGCCACCTTGGCCACTCTATTTTTCTTTATTCTTTAAATTCTGGTGCTTTAGTTCAAGTTAACCCTCAGAAATTCTTATCCAACGGGCCCCAGCCCGGTAGTCCTGCTACCATAAGATAAGATTTCTAAGGTTGCCGATAACACCCGCAAGTGCTACCCCGCCCAACGGGGAACTTGTCCTACGGGTCACTGCCCGGGAGAGGGACACTGCCCATGGCTCCGACAAGGCTACTTTTTACCCCCGAAGGTACGCTCGTTTTATCTTTATATTTTCTTTCTTTTCTTTTCTTTTTCTTTCTCTTTTTGCTTTAGTTCTTAGCCTCTTTGCCTTTGAACAGTTGCTTTCCTTTCTTATTCGAGCTTATAGCTCCCTTTTTGCCACTGGCAAATCTCTTTCTCTTTCCCTTGAGCATTTAGCTCATTGCTTTCACTTTAAGCCTTTCGAAAGTACCTCATCCGACGGGTCACTGCCCAGGGAGTCCTGCTCCACATGACGAGTCTCAAATTCGAAGGCGTCTGTTGCATTCTCTTTCTGTTCCCTTTTATCTTAAGCAATTTGCTTGTCTTGGTTATTAAGCCTCTTTTAGCCTACTTTTAAACTTTGCCTTTTGCATTAATTACCTCTTATCCTAGGTCTCGCCATAAGGATAACCAGAGGGTCTCTTGGACTCTTATCATTCCCTTTCATTCATTTAACTCAGATTGAAGTTAAAGTTGCTGTCCATTTGCCCAGGCACTCTATGACCCACTCTAGGGTTGTATTATTTAGCTTTTTGACTTTGTGATTACACAAACTTTTCCTTAGAGTTTGACTCTAAGTTGATCACTCTGCTATCAGTTTAATTCATTAAACTTTGTGGCCACATACTCTTTTCTTTGCCGAACCTGGAGTTACATTATCTCTATTTACCTGTTGCACCTTGCATTTAGAGTTAACTTAACTCTAATCCATTTTCTGTGAGTATAAACTCTACTAGTTCACCTTAGGTTCTCTTACCTAAGTTTCATATCACGTTTAACCTAGAGTTCCTTGACTCTATGTTGACTAGTCTATTCTCAACTCACTAACTTACCTTAGGTTTCCTTTACCTAAGTCTTATATCATGCTCATCCTAGAGTCCTTGACTCTATGTTGATCACTCTATCCAAAGTCCTTAGGTTATCTCCTAAGATAATGCCACTCATTCAATCCTAGGATAAACTTCTAAGTTTGATCCACTCATTAACCCTGAGTCTAAGTTTTCTCCTAGTCTTACTACCAACATGTTCTTTTCCTTATGCTTTCATATGATTCCTAGGGCTATACCCTAACATGATCACAATCATGAAATAATAAATCCCTTCGTATGCATGCGATTATTTCCATCTCAATCATGAATAATATTCATCGTCTATGTAGATAAATCAAAATTTCATTTCCCTCTATATTCATTTAAACATGTAAATACATCATCTATTTTCCTTTTTCCATCATTCATAATCACAATTAAAATTACACTACACTAGCATGCTTACTATAATGCTTCAAAATCAAAAGCAGAGGAAATAGTGGAGAGGTCACCCATTTTCGGTAGAATCCCCCACCTCGGTGTATTCTTTTGGTCCTTGAAGGAGACAATTTCAACTCCTTGGATCCGTGAGACTTCCCTACATTGTAAGGAAAGCAAAAGATAAAGCAATTGCTTTTACATGATTCACTAAAATTCATAAGGCGGTAAAACTAACCCCTTTTTGACAACTTAAAGCGAAAAATCCCTAATTGGTCATTTTCCCCCACCAAAAGGCTAATTTTTGATTGGTTCGTAAAAATGAGAGGAGAATAATCCTCCCATGGCATGTTGCCAAAAAGAAACTTGCTCAACTCGATCCGAGGTCAAAATGCTCTCAAGAATTTGAGAAAAGCTCAATTTGAGCAATTTCCCCCAATTAATGATTTCGCACATCGGCAAAAATCAAGAATTTGCATTCATTCATTTCCTTCTTTAAAATTTGAGAAGAACTCAATTGGAGCAATTCACTCCCTTTACAGATTTTTTTTTTTGCTCATTGGAGAAAAGAAAAGAAGAAGAAATTTTCTTCTTTCTTCTTTCCTTCTTTTCTTTTCTTTCTTCTTTCTTCTCTTTTCTTCTTTTTTTTTTTTTGTAAAGGCCCCTGCTGCTGGGCAGCAGCATGCATAGCTGCTGCCCAAGCAGCAGCTCCTGCTGCAGCTGCTGCTGCTGCTGCTGCTTGGGCAGCAGCAGCTGCAGCCAGCCCTGCAGCTGCATGCAGCTGCCAATGCAGCTGCCTGGCAGCTGCCCTGCCCCCTTTTTCTTTTTTTTTTTTTTCTTTTTTTTTCTTCCAAAATCTGCTGCTGGGCAGCAGCTTGCACAGCTGCTGCCCAGGCAGCAGTGCTTGCAGCTGCTGCTGCTGCCTGTAGCAGCAGCAGCGGGGATTTTTTCAAAATGACCCTCCCAAACTTCATATTTTGCCAAATGACCCTATATAAAAAAAATTTGTAAAACTAACCCTCCTTTTGCCACCTCGGCGCCACGTTGGGCAGACAGCGTGAAGGCGCTGAAGCGGTCAGCGCCTTCACAATATTCCTATGAAGGCGCTGAACCCCTCAACGCCTTCATGACTTCTGTTGAAGGCGCTGAAGCGGTCAGCGCCTTCACAATATTCCTATGAAGGCGCTGATCCCTTCAGCGCCTTCATGATATATGCTGAAGGCGCTGGTTCATTCAGCGCCTTCAGCATATACTATAACCGCGTCGAGGACTTAGTCATTTTTCGTGGAAAAATGGCTAAGTCCTCAGTGTAAGCCAAAATTGGCTTCTCTGTAAAGGCGCTGAGTGGCTCAGCGCCTTTAGTGATTTATACTGAAGGCGCTGAGTCGCTCATCGCCTTTAATGTACACTAAAGGCGCTGAGCCATTCAGCGCCTCTAGTGCACACTAAAGGCGCTGAATGGCTCGGCGCCTTTAGCTGGCCACCCGCCCAGCATGTAGAATCACATTAAAAAAATCCCAAATTTGTACAAGAAGTTCAAGCATTGACAAAATACATTCACAAACACCAACAAATAACATTGATCAATCAACCAGCAATCATTTCATTCACAGAATCGAGTTGAGTAACATGAAAGAATAAAATTTACAAAAATTGAACTCAAAAGCTCAATTTTGAGCACGTCCTCGACCTCGACGTCCTCGCCCACGCCCACGTCCACGGCCTCGCCCTCGCCCTCGCCCTCGCCCACGGGGAACAGCAAGCTCGATGATAGGTATATCATCGAGAAGCTCGACTGCTGCCGACTGATCGAGCTCCTCGATGATACCACCCTGATCCTGTGACGCAATATGCTCGCGCTCCTGTGGCGATGATGATCTTGGACGACGGCGTGAATATGTCTGTGAGACTGGCGGCGGGAGCGATGCTGACGTCGAAGGTAATGTCATCGGTGCCTGAATGGTAGGAGATGAAGATCGTGGCACCTGAAAGAGTGTAAATGGTTTGTTAATATGAATTTGAAAACTTAATTTGAATTCTATGCTAAATGGTACCTGATGACTCGAAGTCGCTCCCTCATCGGAAGGTCGGGCTCCCTCATATGAAGGTAATGTCATCGGTGCCTGAATGGTAGGAGATGAAGATCGTGGCACCTGAAAGAGTGTAAATAGTTTGTTAATATGAATTTGAAAACTTAATTTGAATTCTATGCTAAATGGTACCTGATGACTCAAAGTCGCTCCCTCATCGGAAGGTCGGGTTGCCTCTCTGGCCGCAGGGTCGGATGGTACATGCTGTAGTACCATCCGAATATTGCCGCTCATTTGTCTCAAAGTTTGAATAATAGTATCAGTCGGCGGTCTGTCATCCACTATCTGGTCGACAATGGTTTGAACATATCGTAGTGTGTCGGCCTGCATTATAAATTAGAAATTAAAATTAAATTTATATGAGGAAAGTTGAATACAGTAAATTTATATATATAAATTTTAATACCAGAGATCTCTTGACATGCCCACGAGGGTGGAAAGTCAGCGGAGGACGCTGTACTGGATGAGAAATCCATCGTCGTGTAATGCTCCAGTACCACTGCATGTATATGGATGCCGCTTGCAGTGGGTCCTCACCAGCAGCCGGGGCTTGATCAAAAATGTGATCAAGCCTCTCGGACCACCCCTCAATGTGGGCAGCATGAAATGCTATCCAGTCCTCATCCGCACGCCCACGTACTGTGATGCGTGGGATTGACTCCACATTGACAGGTATATGCTGCAGAAGACCGAACTGCCGCATGACTCGGTCTGGCACGTGCATCTCCACGATATGAAAGCATATCAGGACTGTCCGTGCACGCCAGACCGCTGAGCCATGCACACAGAAATCAGGTAATGTCTCTATAACCTGATCTGTGTAGGGCATCCATATAACCTGTTAATCGACAAAATGATTAGTGTTGAATAAAACATCTACATACTTAAAGTATTTAATAAAAGATCTACATACCTGCGCCTCTCGCTGCTGATCCAGCTCGTCTCTGTAGAACTCAATGTCACACGTCTTGACATTGGTTCCGAAACGCAGCCCTCCAGTGTTGCCCCATCTAGATTATAAAAAACATATATTAGTTGCATTTATAATTGAAATACAAAAATCTACTTTATGAAAAAAATATCTTACCGGCAACCCAGGGGTCGATCGACTATCTCGGGCTGATCTAGGATGCGCGTAGGTCGGCCGATGTGAAGATGGTCCCAAGCCCAGATCTGTAAATTCACGCCAACAGGTTAAATTAATTAAACAAATATATATTACCAATATAAAGATAAATCTGAAATCCAGAAATCAGATTTTATACCTGCAATAGGGTAGCAAAACAACAACATTCGGCCTTCCCGTTCACCGCGGCATCTGCTAGTGCCCGATATAGATATGCGAGAGTCGCGGCACCCCACGCATAAGCGCCGCAGATATCAAAGTCCGCTAAAAGTGGTAGCCACTTTAGATGAACTCTGTATCCGCTGGGGTTTGGAAACAGACTACCCCCGATCTGATAAAGAATATAAGCACGGGCGGTAGCTGCGACTCTCCCGGCGGGGGCATCCAGAGGTATATTATGATAATTCCGATATAACCAATCTAGTGAAACTTGATACCTGTGGATGTTATCTGGTAACCCCCCCAACAACTCCATACACAGAGCACGCCAATCGTGGATGGTGGAACCAGAGACCGGCGCCCCATGCACACGGAGACCCGAAAGAACCGCCACATCCTGCAGTGTGACGGTCATCTCCCCGTGGCGGAAGTGGAAGGTCTGGGTCTCCAGTCTCCACCTCTCCGCAAGAGCCCCCAGTAGAGACTGATCCAGTACCAATCGTCGCAGTCGGGATAACCCGTAGAATCCCGACTGGCGAAGTAGATCGAGTACTGCTGGATGATCAACCTCCCACTGGTTCATCTTGCGGCCGTGCTCTGCGAAAAGGACGGGATGATAATCCTGTCATGCGAAAAAAAATATAGTTAGCTCTAACATGAATTCAGATTATTTATAATATTTGAAAAAAATAAAAAATGATAGCTCTTACCTCAGTCCTGATAAAGGCCGACCTATGACGATGCTGGTCTACCAAGACAGTAGCATCAACCGGCCCCGCGTCCTCGTGATCTGCCATCTGCAATAAGCAATCTACATATTAGTAACATGATAGCTAGAAATAATTAAATATTAAGACAAAATAAATATAATTGTGTAAATCATACGCCGACGTCCTTGTTGCACTATTGCTGTATTTTGTGGACAAGTGCTCCTATAATGGCCTTCCTGCTTACAAATGGAGCATTTCACTCCCTCACAATGAGTTCACAGTGAGAGAGCTTCAATTAAAGATTTTACTACGATTTTATCTCAAATTAAAGATTTTAACTGTGAGACTAGCTAATCAGCTTTTTTTTTTTTTTTTTTCTTTTTTTATTTGCTGTACAGTGCATAGGTGTACATGGCATGAGAGAGTGATTTTTTTTTTTTTGATTAGCAAATTGTCAAATTGTGGAGTTTTTTTTTTATTTTTTTTTATTTGCTGTACATGGCATGAGACTGTGAGAGAGTGATCGATCACTCTCTCACAGATCATTCTCTCACTGTGAGAGAGTGATCTCTCACAGTGAGAGCTCACTCTCTCACAGTGAGAGAGTGATCTCTCACTGTGAGAGATCATTCTCTCACTGTGAGAGAGAGAAAGAGAGAGAGAGAGAAGAGAGATGGTGCGCGAGCTCACAGTGAGAGCGCGAGGAGAAAGCGACGGCGACGGCGACGACGAGTGGAGATCGGGGCGGCGGGGGCGCGAGTGGAGATCGGCAATGTGGAGATCGGGGCGGCGAGATTTCGCGAGAGAAGAGGGAGCTCGTGCGTGAAGAGGGAGCTCGTGCGTCAAGATCGGCGCGAGTGGAGATCGGAGCTCGGCAATGTGGGAGGGGGGAGGGGCTCGGAGGGGGGAGGGGCTCACGGGAGGGGGGAGGGGCTCACTGTGCGGGAAGGGGGAGGGAGGGGCTCACGGGAGGGGGGGAGGGACTCACTGTGCGGGAAGGGGGAGGGTTTAGGGTAAGATGCTGAAGAAGGCGCTGACGCGGTAAGCGCCTTTAACAATAAGTTAAAGGCGCTGAGGGGTTCAGCGTCTTCAGACTAAAGGCGCTGAGCCACTCAGCATCTTAAGTGTTTTACACTAAAGACGCTGATCCGCTCAGCGTCTTTAGTGTTTTACACTGAAGACGCTGACTGGTTCAGCGTGTCTACAGAGAACCCATATTTGGCTTACACTGAGGACTAAGCCATTTTTCCCCCAAAAATGACTAAGTCCTCGACGCGGTTATGGTATATGCTGAAGGCGCTGAATGAACCAGCGCCTTCAGCATGAAGGCGCTGAAGTGATCAGCGCCTTCACATATGGCATGAAGGCGCTGAGGGGTTCAGCGCCTTCATAGGAATATTGTGAAGGCGCTGACCGCTTCAGCGCCTTCACGCTGTCTGCCCAACGTGGCGCCGAGGTGGCAAAAGTAGGGTTAGTTTTGCAAAATTTTTTTTCATAGGGTTAGTTTGCAAAATTCAAAGTTTGGGAGGGTTATTTTGAAAAAATCCCCGCAGCAGCTGCTGCAGTTACAGCAGGCTGTGCAAGGCAGCATTGTAGCTGCCTTGCGCAGCAACCATGGCTGCCCAGCTGCTGCTGCTAGCAGCAGCAGCAGCTGAGCAGCAGCATGGTGCAGCTGCCGCTGCATTGAAGCAGCAGCAGCTGCAGCACATGCTGCGGCTGCAGCACACACCCCCCCCTCCCCATTAATTTTTTTTTTGTGTTCTTTCTTCCCAAGTGAAATAGGGAAAAAAAAGATAGAGAGAGAGAGAGAGCACCTTTTTGGAGAAAACTGAGAGGGAAGGTGAGAGAGAGATAGTCTTCTCCTTCTTCTCTTTCTCTTCTTCTTCTTCTTCTTCTTCTTCTTCTCTTTCTCTTCTTCTTCTTCTTCTTCTTCTCTTTCTCTCTTTCGTTTCCTTTCTTGCTCCAGCAGAAAAGAGAGAGGGAGAGAGAGAGAGAGTGAGGGTTCAAAAGAGAGGAGAGAGTAGAGTATTTACGGGGATTTTTTCAAAATGACCCTCCCAAACTTCATATTTTGCCAAATGACCCTATATAAAAAAAATTTGTAAAACTAACCCTCCTTTTGCCACCTCGACGCCACGTTGGGCCGACAGCGTGAAGGCGCTGAAGCGGTCAGCGCCTTCACAATATTCCTATGAAGGCGCTGAACCCCTCAGCGCCTTCATGACTTCTGTTGAAGGCGCTGAAGCGGTCAGCGCCTTCACAATATTCCTATGAAGGCGCTGATCCCTTCAGCGCCTTCATGATATATGCTGAAGGCGCTGGTTCATTCAGCGCCTTCAGCATATACTATAACCGCGTCGAGGACTTAGTCATTTTTCGTGGAAAAATGGCTAAGTCCTCAGTGTAAGCCAAAATTGGCTTCTCTGTAAAGGCGCTGAGTGGCTCAGCGCCTTTAGTGATTTATACTGAAGGCGCTGAGTCGCTCATCGCCTTTAATGTACAATAAAGGCGCTGAGCCATTCAGCGCCTCTAGTGCACACTAAAGGCGCTGAATGGCTCGGCGCCTTTAGCTGGCCACGCGCCCAGCATGTAGAATCACATTAAAAAAATCCCAAATTTGTACAAGAAGTTCAAGCATTGACAAAATACATTCACAAACACCAACAAATAACATTGATCAATCAACCAGCAATCATTTCATTCACAGAATCGAGTTGAGTAACATGAAAGAATAAAATTTACAAAAATTGAACTCAAAAGCTCAATTTTGAGCACGTCCTCGACCTCGACGTCCTCGCCCACGCCCACGTCCACGGCCTCGCCCTCGCCCTCGCCCTCGCCCACGGGGAACAACAAGCTCGATGATAGGTATATCATCGAGAAGCTCGACTGCTGCCGACTGATCGAGCTCCTCGATGATACCACCCTGATCCTGTGACGCAATATGCTCGCGCTCCTGTGGCGATGATGATCTTGGACGACGGCGTGAATATGTCTGTGAGACTGGCGGCGGGAGCGATGCTGACGTCGAAGGTAATGTCATCGGTGCCTGAATGGTAGGAGATGAAGATCGTGGCACCTGAAAGAGTGTAAATGGTTTGTTAATATGAATTTGAAAACTTAATTTGAATTCTATGCTAAATGGTACCTGATGACTCAAAGTCGCTCCCTCATCGGAAGGTCGGGTTGCCTCTCTGGCCGCAGGGTCGGATGGTACATGCTGTAGTACCATCCGAATATTGCCGCTCATTTGTCTCAAAGTTTGAATAATAGTATCAGTCGGCGGTCTGTCATCCACTATCTGGTCGACAATGGTTTGAACATATCGTAGTGTGTCGGCCTGCATTATAAATTAGAAATTAAAATTAAATTTATATGAGGAAAGTTGAATACAGTAAATTTATATATATAAATTTTAATACCAGAGATCTCTCGACATGCCCACGAGGGTGGAAAGTCAGCGGAGGACGCTGTACTGGATGAGAAATCCATCGTCGTGTAATGCTCCAGTACCACTGCATGTATATGGATGCCGCTTGCAGTGGGTCCTCACCAGCAGCCGGGGCTTGATCAAAAATGTGATCAAGCCTCTCGGACCACCCCTCAATGTGGGCAGCATGAAATGCTATCCAGTCCTCATCCGCACGCCCACGTACTGTGATGCGTGGGATTGACTCCACATTGACAGGTATATGCTGCAGAAGACCGAACTGCCGCATGACTCGGTCTGGCACGTGCATCTCCACGATATGAAAGCATATCAGGACTGTCCGTGCACGCCAGACCGCTGAGCCATGCACACAGAAATCAGGTAATGTCTCTATAACCTGATCTGTGTAGGGCATCCATATAACCTGTTAATCGACAAAATGATTAGTGTTGAATAAAACATCTACATACTTAAAGTATTTAATAAAAGATCTACATACCTGCGCCTCTCGCTGCTGATCCAGCTCGTCTCTGTAGAACTCAATGTCACACGTCTTGACATTGGTTCCGAAACGCAGCCCTCCAGTGTTGCCCCATCTAGATTATAAAAAACATATATTAGTTGCATTTATAATTGAAATACAAAAATCTACTTTATGAAAAAAATATCTTACCGGCAACCCAGGGGTCGATCGACTATCTCGGGCTGATCTAGGATGCGCGTAGGTCGGCCGATGTGAAGATGGTCCCAAGCCCAGATCTGTAAATTCACGCCAACAGGTTAAATTAATTAAACAAATATATATTACCAATATAAAGATAAATCTGAAATCCAGAAATCAGATTTTATACCTGCAATAGGGTAGCAAAACAACAACATTCGGCCTTCCCGTTCACCGCGGCATCTGCTAGTGCCCGATATAGATATGCGAGAGTCGCGGCACCCCACGCATAAGCGCCGCAGATATCAAAGTCCGCTAAAAGTGGTAGCCACTTTAGATGAACTCTGTATCCGCTGGGGTTTGGAAACAGACTACCCCCGATCTGATAAAGAATATAAGCACGGGCGGTAGCTGCGACTCTCCCGGCGGGGGCATCCAGAGGTATATTATGATAATTCCGATATAACCAATCTAGTGAAACTTGATACCTGTGGATGTTATCTGGTAACCCCCCCAACAACTCCATACACAGAGCACGCCAATCGTGGATGGTGGAACCAGAGACCGGCGCCCCATGCACACGGAGACCCGAAAGAACCGCCACATCCTGCAGTGTGACGGTCATCTCCCCGTGGCGGAAGTGGAAGGTCTGGGTCTCCAGTCTCCACCTCTCCGCAAGAGCCCCCAGTAGAGACTGATCCAGTACCAATCGTCGCAGTCGGGATAACCCGTAGAATCCCGACTGGCGAAGTAGATCGAGTACTGCTGGATGATCAACCTCCCACTGGTTCATCTTGCGGCCGTGCTCTGCGAAAAGGACGGGATGATAATCCTGTCATGCGAAAAAAAATATAGTTAGCTCTAACATGAATTCAGATTATTTATAATATTTGAAAAAAATAAAAAATGATAGCTCTTACCTCAGTCCTGATAAAGGCCGACCTATGACGATGCTGGTCTACCAAGACAGTAGCATCAACCGGCCCCGCGTCCTCGTGATCTGCCATCTGCAATAAGCAATCTACATATTAGTAACATGATAGCTAGAAATAATTAAATATTAAGACAAAATAAATATAATTGTGTAAATCATACGCCGACGTCCTTGTTGCACTATTGCTGTATTTTGTGGACAAGTGCTCCTATAATGGCCTTCCTGCTTACAAATGGAGCATTTCCCTCGTCGGCCACCCCCCTCGTCCATTACATTACGAATACGTGTAGATCGTGGACGACCTTCCTTCCTTCGTAAAGGGGGCGGTACAATCGGGGGACCTTGGGGTCGTGGCCAGTGGCGTCTATCAGGAACAGGATGTAATTGTGGTGCGTACGTCGCACGATAGCAGTCTGTACTATACCAGTGCGAAGTAAAATTCTCGTATGGTAATCTCAATTGTGATGTACTACAAACTGCTAACACATGCGAGCAAGGTATTCCTGTTAGATATAATTCACAACATGAGCATTCGACATTTGAACCATTGACGATCACTTTGTAGTCGAAATCTCCAGTTTTAACTTCAAATTCGGTGAGTCCAAATCTTACAATATCATGTGCCCGCGCCGTATCTAAATTCAAATTAATCTGATTTTTTACTTTACTGACAAATGCGTGAGTCCAAAGTTCACCGTCCTCACGGCGCTGGCAGAAATAGGTATTAAGCTTATAAAAAGTAGACGCAACAAAAGCTGTGATAGGCAAACCACGGGTGTCCTTAAGAACCCCATTTAAGGATTCAGAAAGATTTGTAGTCAAGATTCCAAACCGTCTGCCTCCATCAAATGCTTTTGCCCAGTACTCTTTATATCTGTCTAGATTATGGACCCACTCCCATGCATCGTTATCCAACACCTTTAATTCTTCCTTCAGCTTATTATATTCCGTCGGTGTTGCAGCATTTCCGATTTCCCAGAATTTACTTAACAATATGTCGGTCTTGAAGCGCTTGTTCATGTTTGCTTTCATATGTCGAAGACACCAACGATGCGCGTGCCCTCGTGCTGGACGATAGATATCAGCAACTATTTCCTTCAATCCAGGAAATCGATCAGATATTAAACAAATCTCTCTATCACGGGTAACATAGCGATGCAAGTTATGCAAAAACCATCGCCAACTCCCGGCATTCTCTCCCTCACAAATTGCAAATGCCAAAGGATATAATCCATCATTTGCATCTACAGCCGTCGCTATCAAAGCATGACCTTCGTATTTGCCGTATAAATGTGTGGCATCAATACTAACCAACGGCCGACAATTTGCGAATCCATGGATCGAAGGTCCAAATGACCAAAAAACACGATGAAAGGAAAAAATGCCATCTCGCGGCCACATATGATCCAGATGCCATTCAGTACCAGGATTATAATTCTTTACCATTGAAAGGTAACGAGGTAAGTCAGTGTACGATTGCTCCCAGCTCCCGTAAATAATTTGTAATGCTTTCATCTTTGATTGCCAAGCCTTCCAATATGTTATGTCAGTATGGTACTCTGCTTGCACCATATCTCGAATTTCTTTTGGCCTTAAATTAAGTCTAGCTTTTAACACCGGAAGGATCAATTGACATATAAGGGTGGAATTACAGTTACGGTTCGCCGCATTCAGTATTGGAATTACACATGTGTGTGGACCAGCATATGTTTTTACCCTAAAATATGTCGTATTTTTGGGTACTGAAGCATGTAATCTCCAAGAACATTCCTCTACTAAGCATTTGACAGTGTACGTCATTTTTGTAGATTTCAAAACTTTCATTTGTACATTATGCTCAATATGCCACCGGTCTAGTGCATCCAATAAAGATGGCTTATCTTGAAAAACACGTCCAGCCCAACTCTCGTCGATGCTAGGTCGACCAGTATTGATTTGTCGAATATTAAGATCTGTATGATCTACAACATACTGATTAATCCAATTAGTATCGGAAAGAAAACGATCCGGATGATCAATAAATTCATTTTCCTCGTCAGGATTGTCTACGTAATCATTGCTGATTTGTGGGTTGTCCACTTGAGTGTAAATTGCATTTGCAAGATCATTTAACCCTCCATCATGATTTTCATCTATATCTGGAAATGGAACATCCGGTTCGTCATCCTCACTACTATTCAGATCATCATGGATTGGTGAATCCTCATGATTAATATCACTATCACCACCCCTGTCAACATTATCACCTCCTTCCTCAACATTCGTATCAAATTCATTAATAGCAGGTGGATTCCAATGTTCATAGGAATTAGATAACCTGTAAATTTGGTAAACATAAAATTCCAACATTGCCATTAATTTAAAACTTAACATTTAATTTATATTTGTACTTACCCCCAATCAGAAGGTTCTAGTTGTAAATGAGACATCCTTGGTTCAATACGGGAGGTCGTGCATTGTTCGCGTGATGTCGTGGCATGCGTGCGGTGTCCGCGTGAGGTCGTGGCTTGCGTGTGTCCGCGTGAGGTCGTGGCTTGCGTGTGTGTGGTCGTAGGTGCCACACATGTGGTCGTTGGTGGCACACTACTAAACGAGCAAGGTACAACACTCTCAATCGGGTCATACTCACTTTCTCTGCAATGTATATAATATTTAAGTCCATTTAAATAATATGCTAAATGACAAAATGACAAAATTATTAGGTTGTTGTTCTAACCTTGTCATTCTGACACCACCTTCGTGTGGAATATGTTGATCACTCATTACATTGGCGGAAGGACCCAAATCAATATAATTGTGGAGCATTTGGGTGTAATAACCTTGCGGTTCAAAATTATCCGACGGTTGTAACTCTTTCTCAATGTATACCGTCACAACACCATGATGTTGATATAATCCTATCATTCCCTCCAATGATTCATCATCTAGTACTTCGTGAGCTAAAAATCCACCACCGATCGTGGGACAACCAATAGTAAATTTTAGACGAAATTGTTCGCTTGTACAATTTACTAAACGATACATTCTCGTCTCAAACCTACTATATGTACAATCAGAAGGTATCGCGATTAGCTTTTTTTGACCGACGATATATCGTGGACCATTCCCATCGATAACTAACTGTCCATCCCAATGAATACTTATGGGCATGCGAGGAGTAGCCATTTCAACTACAAAACAAAATTTAACCACTTCAAAATACTACTTTTAACTTTACAGTCGGAGACCGACAGTGAAACCTCTCACTTTGAGCGATCTCACAGTGAGGGGATCGCTCACTGTGACGGTGAAGCTCTCACTGTGAGAGATCACTCTGTCACATTGAAGCTCTCTCACTGTGAGAGAGTGATCTTCACTCTCTCTCACTGTGAGAGAGTGATCTTCACTCCCTCACAATGAGTTCACAGTGAGAGAGCTTCAATTAAAGATTTTACTACGATTTTATCTCAAATTAAAGATTTTAACTGTGAGACTAGCTAATCAGCTTTTTTTTTTTTTTTTTCTTTTTTTATTTGCTGTACAGTGCATAGGTGTACATGGCATGAGAGAGTGATTTTTTTTTTTTTGATTAGCAAATTGTCAAATTGTGGAATTTTTTTTTTATTTTTTTTTATTTGCTGTACATGGCATGAGACTGTGAGAGAGTGATCGATCACTCTCTCACAGATCATTCTCTCACTGTGAGAGAGTGATCTCTCACAGTGAGAGCTCACTCTCTCACAGTGAGAGAGAGAAAGAGAGAGAGAGAAGAGAGATGGTGCGCGAGCTCACAGTGAGAGCGCGAGGAGAAAGCGACGGCGACGGCGACGACGAGTGGAGATCGGGGCGGCGGGGGCGCGAGTGGAGATCGGCAATGTGGAGATCGGGGCGGCGAGATTTCGCGAGAGAAGAGGGAGCTCGTGCGTGAAGAGGGAGCTCGTGCGTCAAGATCGGCGCGAGTGGAGATCGGAGCTCGGCAATGTGGGAGGGGGGAGGGGCTCGGAGGGGGGAGGGGCTCACGGGAGGGGGGAGGGGCTCACTGTGCGGGAAGGGGGAGGGAGGGGCTCACGGGAGGGGGGAGGGACTCACTGTGCGGGAAGGGGGAGGGTTTAGGGTAAGATGCTGAAGAAGGCGCTGACGCGGTAAGCGCCTTTAACAATAAGTTAAAGGCGCTGAGGGGTTCAGCGTCTTCAGACTAAAGGCGCTGAGCCACTCAGCATCTTAAGTGTTTTACACTAAAGACGCTGATCCGCTCAGCGTCTTTAGTGTTTTACACTGAAGACGCTGACTGGTTCAGCGTGTCTACAGAGAACCCATATTTGGCTTACACTGAGGACTAAGCCATTTTTCCCCCAAAAATGACTAAGTCCTCGACGCGGTTATGGTATATGCTGAAGGCGCTGAATGAACCAGCGCCTTCAACATGAAGGCGCTGAAGTGATCAGCGCCTTCACATATGGCATGAAGGCGCTGAGGGGTTCAGCGCCTTCATAGGAATATTGTGAAGGCGCAGACCGCTTCAGCGCCTTCACGCTGTCTGGCCAACGTGGCGCCGAGGTGGCAAAAGTAGGGTTAGTTTTGCAAAATTTTTTTTCATAGGGTTAGTTTGCAAAATTCAAAGTTTGGGAGGGTTATTTTGAAAAAATCCCCTATTTACTCTCTGCAGGGGGTAGGTGGGGGAAAGGGGTGATTTTACCAAAAAGCCCCCAACTTAACCCCAATTTTACTCAAATACCCTTTAAAAATGCTGCAGTTTTCCTGCAGTGAGCAAATTTGAGTACCCTCTTTTCACTGCGCTTTGCCGCCAGCTGGGAGATCGAAAATAAAATTTTTCTTCTTCCCTTTATTCTACAAATTTTTCTTAAACTTCCCACGATTTTGTTTAAATTTTTGGACTACTCTAAGCCCTCGAAAGAGAGCCCCGAAAAAGCTTCGCGATCAACTGCACTGTCAAAAACTGCAGTTTCAGAATTCACGAAGCATTTTTCTTTGCTTCGTTCTCCAATTTTTTCCTTAATCGCTCACCTAGGTTTTTCACCCCTTTTAATTAGAAAACTTTTGTGAGACACCCCACGATTTCTTTTAAATTTTTGGCCTACTCTAGGTCTCCTAAACAGGGCTCCCAAAAAGCTTCGTGATC
>CM055062.1:34960816-35020144 GCA_029204045.2 Tillandsia leiboldiana | reverse complement strand
GTTCTTGTTTGATAGGACGAGGGCATTAGCTCTTCGAGGCTTGGGCATAAAACTTGATTTCAAAGGGTTTTCCTAAAAAGACTAAAAATCATTAAAAGACGGATTTCTCTCAGATTGAATGGTTTTCTGAAATAAATGACATGGTTTCTTATAAACTTATCCACCCGAGCGGATTCGAGTGATCTGGGTTCTAAGGGCTGTTCTCTTTCTTGGGGGCGTAGGTGTTAGTCTCCTGGGGTTTCGGACCCTTCGTAGATCTGGCTGTGGAGCATCTCCGGCCATGAGTTGTGTGTTGAGTTGAGTGGGTGTTCTTGTGGGAGCCGTTGGGAGAGACGGTGGTCCCAGCTGTGTGGTACCTTCGTTGAGCGGGTCAGTGTTGTGAGATTGAGTCGTGGAGGGTTCTCCGACTGAGTTGTGCTTTGAGCATCGAGATACCGATCTGTTTGATTGAGGACTATAGCCTGCAGGAGCCACTTGTGAGACAGTGTTACTATTGAGATACTTGAGTTCGGTGGGGTCGCACCCCTCGAGCTACGCCCCGGGTGCGTTGATGATTCCGAGCCTGATGAGGCTGCGATGATGATACCGAGCCTGACGAGGCTGCGATGATGCGCCTAGTTCATATACTAGAGGTCGCTTGATACCCCTGGCCGAGCTACCATGGGGTCACTGTGTGAGATATCGAGTTTGTCCGATTGGACACCCTGGTTGATACACCAGGGGGCGCAGGCTTGACTCGACTGGACCCTGTGGGGCAGTCGCTGAGATTTGGGATACACTGAGAGAGTGATGGCATAGCATGTGTCATAGTAGAGTGTCTTGAGAGTAGTACCTGTGACATATTGTCAGCAGTGAGTGGCTGCATACCATCATCCATAGTCTCTTCCTATTGAGCATAGTAGATAGAGGCATGATAGCTGTAGATTCTTTTCCAGCTTATTTTCATTATCAGTCTTATCTGTTATCTTATGCCTCTGGTAGACTTAGTGGGCAGACCGTGGTTCTTGGAGACGGTACCTACTGAGAACTACTGTAGGATGTAGTTCTCACACCCTCTGTCGGTGACAGGTTGCTGAGGCTTTCTTCCGTTCCTGCTGGGCTTGACTGGACGGACCGAGGACAGGGAGTCGCGTGATAGTTCCCTACCAGCATTGTTACTTTAGAGAGAGGTAGATGTACCATCCCGGATTGTGGGAGTTGGTTATGTTTCCTGTTAGCTATCTCCCATTTCGATTTGTAGATGTTGTTTAGGTGGACTTCTATTTGTATCATCTGATTTTGGGAGATAGGCTATGAGTTGTTGCAATTTTGTAGTTGTAAAATTTTATAGTACAGCTTTTTATCCGCTCTGATATCTGTGTAGCTGTAGTTTTGTCTTTTGCAGGCTAGACGCTTCGTCTGTACGGCAGTTTCCGTACAGATGGCGGATCTGTTAGCGAGCCCGGGTCGCAGTTTCGACCCCGGGGCGTGACAGATTAATGCGCCGACATGAGGACAATGGCCGGTGGACCGAGTGTCCCCAGAAGTAAGACCATTGTTTTCGAGGCGGCAAACCGGGGCACTGTCATTGCAATTGCCCCTCAGAAATGGGGATATCATCTGTAGTAGCATCTACACCCTCGTCTCCGCAATCGGGAGGAGGGAGAGTCTATGCTATGACCCGCTAGGGGACGGACCCGTAGAGGACGATGTAGTAGGTAATACTCGAGTTTCAGATCATCGTGCGTGAACTTTTATGTCAACACCTAGGCATCCCACTCTTTCACCTCGCTTCATGTTTTCGCCCTACCTTAGTTATTAGAAGAAATCCCCATCGTAAGAATAAGTTTGGTTGGACCCTCTGGCTACCCCTCGGGGCAGGCGGCTGTACCCCTTCCTGCCTAGTGAGGGTGAGGCGGGTTCTTAGTCTCTAAGAACTAATGAGGTTCTGTTAAAGGTTGTCGGTGTAGCGCTTGGGGCCGACAATCGCGGCAATCTTTAAGCGGTAGTTGACTGCTTGAAGCTCCAAGCGAGTCTCCGGGAACCGGACTTATCGGAACTTGTAAACTTAGCTCGTAGGAACGCCTTTTGCTCGCTTTCCTTTGTTGCGGGCAAGGGGCTTGGTAGAAGGCAGCCCAGTAGCGTTCACGAGTACCATATGGATCTCGACACGAGAAAGGCAAGTACTCCTCTACCTCGGATAGACAACCTATGTGATCAACTACAAGGAGAAACGGCATTCCCAAAGGTTGATCTGCGGTCCGGCTATCGCCAGCCTAGAGACCGGAGTAATGACACACTGAAAACAGACCTGCGAGCTCGGAATGGTCAAGATGAGTTTACGGTTATACCGTTTAGACTCGTTAACGCACCAGTGGTGCTCTTGGGCATGATGAATCGGATACTCAAGCCCTTCTTAGACCAGTCGGTGATGGTCTTTTAGTGGACGTTTCGACCTACTCTCGCACAAACAAGGGGTATGGGGAACACTTGTGAGTAATCCCCCAGACCCTCCGGGGTCAGAAACCATATGCCAAAACTTATAAAGTGTGAGTTATATTCTGCGAGGGGGACTGTCACGACCCGGGACCGACAATTTGTACGATTCGGGCCCGCCAACAGACCCGCCATCCGGGCACGACCTCGCGCTACCCGAAAGGAACGGTAACATCCATCTCGAATCAAAACAATGCTTGTGATGAGATATAATATCAGAGTAAGATCACTACTAATTTAAAACTTTCATTCAATAAACAAATAGTTTAAGCCGATATGAAAGCAGGATAAGAATGAACCATGATAAACTTTATTACATGTTACATCTCTCAACTTACAATTACATAATATTACAATGCCTTTACATAAATTCCTCACCATACAAGGTTCACTCAAGAAACATATAAAAGGGATACCTCTGCTAGATCCTCTAGGTCTCTATGCTGTTGGGCCCTTGCCCCTGTCGTATACCTCGCCGTCTGCCTCTGAACCGTCGCGATCGCTGCATCCATACCTGAACCTGTGAGGGGGTGCACCCAAGGGGTGTGAGAACTTACAAGCGAGTTCCCAGTGGGTTCAACCACCGAGAAAAGGTGTCCTACACCACTTGGTCCAATGGAAGCAACAATAATAGTGCTAGGAAACTAAAACCTCAATATCAAAATGCGGCTATGCAATATACATGATCACTACACTATCTGTGTGTACTCATCGCCCCAGCACTACTCTGACTAGCCACACTAGGCTGCTAAGCACCGACTCGGCCACTATGCCGCTGTACACAGGGTAAACTAACCCGGCCACCCTGGCCACTCTATTTTTCTTTATTCTTTAGATTCTGGTGCTTTAGTTCAAGTTAACCCTCAGAAATTCTTATCCAACGGGCCCGAGCCCGGTAGTCCTGCTACCACAAGATAAGGTTTCTGAGGTTGCCGATAACACCCGTAAGTGTTACCCCGTCCTACGAAGTAAATGTGTTCTTCGGGCCACGCTATCGGAGGGAGGGGGCTTCCCTGCGTCCGATCCTGATGCACCCGGGGAGAGGGCAAGCCGGTAACCCTTTACGTCCCGCAGAACCACATTTCAACCTTCGAAGGCACGCCCGTTTTATTATCTTTATATTTTAGATAATCCGTCCTGCGGCTGAAGCGTCCCGAACGGGCCACTGCCCGGGAGAGGGATTAACTGCCCGTACCTCCAGCCTGGGTTGGCTCCACCGAGGATCTTTATGTTTTCTTTCTTTTCTGTTCTTTTTACTTTAGTTCTTAGCCTCTTTGCTTTTGAACACTTGCTTCTCTTTTCTTGTTCACTCGAGCCTTAAGTTCATGTTGCCACTGGCAATTACTATCATTCTTTCCTTTGAGCATCTAGCTCTTTGCTTTCACTTTAAGCCTTCCGAAAGTACCTCGCTCGACGGGTCACTGCCCAGGGAGTCCTGCTCCACTTGACGAGTCTCAAATTCGAAGGCGCTATTTGCATTCTCTTTTTGCTCTTTAGCCATTTTTAGCTTGCTTTTAACCTTAAGCCCTTTTTATCTTAAGCAATTTGCTTGTCTTGCTTATTAACCAAGTTTTAGCTCTGTCTTGGGCGATTTGCTTGTCTTGCTTATTAACCAAGTTTTTCATTCCTTACCCTAGGTCTTGCCTCACGGGTAACTAGAGAGTCTCTTAGACTTTTTAAGCATTTCTCTTTCATTTTACTTAACTTCCAATTAAGGTTGAAGTTATTATTCAATTGCCAGGACACCCTATGACTCTTTAGGGTTATATTTATTTAATCCTTTAACCTTGGGATCTTATCCCACTTTCCTGATTCCTTACTGAATCCTAGAGTTCACTTGACTCTATTTTTGATTTCACTTTTAACTTAGAGTTACTCTGACTCTAATTCCTTGTCTGTGAGTTTAAACTCCTCTAGATCACCTTAGGTTCCTTTTTCCTAAGTTCCAGATTATACTCTCCCTAGAGTCCCTTGACTCTATGTTGATCACTAGTTCACCTTAGGTTCTCTTTTACCTAAGTTCCATGTCATGCTCATCCTAGAGTCCCTTGTCTCTATGTTGATCACTCTATCCAGTGTCCTTAGGTCATCACCTAAGACCATGCCACTCGTCCAATCCTAGGATAATCTCCTAAGTTTTGATGTCACCCAGTGAACCCTGAAACTAGGTTTTCTCCTAGTCTTACTACCAACATGTTCCCTTTCCTTATGTCACATGATTCCTAGGGTCATACCCTAACATGATCACAATCATAAAGGCTAATCACATTCATTATAAATAACATTTATCCTCTAGGCATGCAAATCTATCCTTTATCTTTGGCAACCAACAGTTGCACCTTTATCTGTGTCCTTTCGCACATGCACATTTATCATCTATCTCTGGCAACCAACAGTTGCACTCTTATCATCTGATTCCAATTACACAGGCAATCATAATCGTAATTACCTAACGCCTCTAACAGGCTACTATCATGCTTCGAATCGAAAAGCAAAGGAGCAGGGGGAGAGGTCACCCAATTTCGGCAGAATTCCCCACCTTGTGGAGTCCCCGATTTCCCTTCATATCTCCACACTTGATCACAAATTTGCCAATTGCTTGTAGACACTTGCAATTGGTCTCCGTGCGGCTCCACTTTGTACCTCGAGCTTGCACGCAAAACGGAGCATGCTCCTCTTAAGGCTGCACGCAAAATGATGCGGCATCTCTCATGCCGTGCACGTAAAACGGTGCACACCATTAGTGACGGCACGCTAAACGGTGCGCGACAACGCGACCTGCACGCGAAACGGAGCACATACCTCAAAATGGCATGCAAAACGGTGCACGCTCCACTGTAAGGGTGTACGCGGAGCGGTACACGTTCGTTTGGTTCTGCACGCAAAACAAGATGCATCGTTAGAACCGGCACGCAAAACGGTGCACGATAATATGAACTGCACGCGAAACGGTGCACATACCTCGAAACTGCACGCAAAACGGTGCACATTCGATTGTGGGGTTGCACGCATAGCGGTGCACCTTCGTTTGGTCCTGTACGCGACACAAGATAATTCGTTAGAACCTGCACGCAAAACGATGTGCGGTAACGCGAACTGCACGCGAAACGGTGCACGTACCTCGAAACTGCATGTAAAATGGTGCACATTTAGCTGTAGGGTCGCACGCAAAACGGTGCATATTATCCCGACCCTGCATGTAAAACGAGACGTACTATTAGAGTCTGCTCGAAAAACCGTGCCCGTTAGTCCAACCTGCGCGTAAAACGGAGCACATACCTTGTGTCGGCACGCAAAACGGTGCACGTAAAACGGTGCGCGCCTTTCGAGTTTGCACTCAAAACAGTGCGCGTTTGTCGAGTCCGCACGCAAAACGGTGTATATCTCCCACGGGCGGCACGCAAAACGAGGCGCGCCCAAGACGCCCGCAAAACTCGAGCAGTAAAACGGCACAGTAAAACTTGGTCCCTAACACGCATGTAAGCAGGGGAATCAAATCCAAAGTCCAAAAGGAAACCTTAAAACTGTACCAAGAATACCGCAAAAACGACACACGGGACCTACCTCGACAATGCCGTGTCATCCATCGCGTCTTTTAGTCTCTTTGGAGCAACTTGCGCGCTCCACGGAGTCCACGGCGCGATCGTGCGCCCTTGAGAACCCCGGCGAAATCGCCCTTCTCCCCTCCCCCGCGCGCTCGGGTGAAGCCGAAAAGGGAAAAAGGAGGAAAAGGAAGTCATTTCGGGCCTTTATAGGCCTTTTCCGGATTTTCGGGCGCAACATTTCGGGCGCCCGAAAGTTTCCGGACGGCTACAGTAACCGGCCTGCCGCGGTCCACGCGTCCACGCACGCGCCAGCTCAGCGCCACGTCACCGCGCTCGGCCAGCCAGGGGCCGACACGTGGCCGTGGACCCGTGCACCGCGACCACGGAACAGCGGCGGCCAATGGGAGGCCGCCACGTGGACCGCACCCACGCCTGCTCTGACGCCCGCCGCAGCATCCCGTCGCGTCAGCGCGTCACATCGCGCTGACCGACGAACGGGAGGCCGACACGTGGCCTACCCCGCTGACCCGCTACAGTGCCCGCGCGTATTCCCCGCGCACGCCCACGCTCCCTCGGTCAGACCGACCAATAGCGGAGCGACGCGTGGCGGTCCTCACCCACCACGCGCGCCTCGGGTCGCGCGCCCCCGCGCCTCGCGCGGGAAATGTTTGCCTCGGGATTCGTGCCCGATGCCTCGGGATCCATGCAACTGCCTCGGGATCCGTGCCCGATGCCTCGGGATCCGTGCCACTGCCTCGGGATCCGTGCCACTGCCTCGGGATCCGTGCCAACTGCATCGGGATCCGGGCCGCTACAGTAACATTCGGGCGCACCCCTTTCAGACCGGGCTGCTACAGTAACCGGTTCGCTACAGTGCCCGACCCGGTTCACTGCAGCCCGAATGCCGGGTTTGCTACAGTACTTTCCGGGCGCCCGGTTCCCACTTTCGGGCGCCCGAAACTTGGGCCAAAGCCCAGTTTCGCCCGTTTTCGTCCGTTCTTGCCCGTTTCTCGCCCGTTTACGCTGAAATTTGACATGCAGCCATGGTTTAACTTAATTTACCTCATGGTACTTAAACTTTTCAGTCTGGACCACCTCCGGGTCACCAAAAGTCCCACTGTATTCGAATTCGCTGGCGGAGCCCGTTCTCGCTATCCAGGTGTCCGATCCACGCGAAACTTTTACCGTGGCCTCAAAACATATTTACGGAGCTCCCGTAATTTTCTAGGAATTTTCCGAGACTGTGAATTTTCCACTTATAATCTGGGCCCACTTTCTCACATAAGATTCTAGATATCTTATTTCAATCCCGATTTGGGCCCAATTCATTTCTCGGTCATTCATCACCTCAATAAACAATAGTATTTCATACTATTTTTAATTCCATTTATTTATATTCCAGATTCCGGTTCACTACATTCTGCCCTCCTTAAAATAAGTTTCGTCCTCGAAACTTGAATCACATCTCGACTACTACTTAATCGAGAGGGAGGAATCTTGTCCCACTACTGGGTTCACGGTATGTCGCTATTGGGCCTCAAATTGCCCGCTCGCCGAACCACACGAGCAACTCATCCATGAATCCCTATCGCAACTTAGGGACAAACTCAGGCCTAGTGTCTGGCCACTTTCACCAAGTAGGCGTGAGACACATTTGAGCACTTGCTCTCTCAATTGCCACAGCGGGCGAAGTCTCATCTTGCGAAATCTTCACTTTAATTCCGCGATCACTTTACCTTTCACAAGGCGGTTGCATCTGCAACTAACTGCATTTACCGCATTTTCCGGTTACTCCTCTGCCTGATGTGGAGTGCAGAGGCCAATCCTCAAGTTCTCAGTCATCACGCACGCTACTAGCGCTCTAAGTCCACGGGTTTTCAGCTAACCCGATATCTCGGACTACTAACAGGTTCACAGACCACGGTCCAATAGGGCCCATAGCCCAACGCTAGTCCCACACTGTGCAATAGCTCTCGGTAGGACGCAGATCCAAACGCCATACGGGTAGATCCACACTTAGGATTACTACCCCAATACTCCCACTAGGAGCTATAGTACCTCAATCACCACTAGCTCTATGGCCTGGTCATAACACACTCTCAGTGTACTAATGGCCTCAATGCTCACACGTGGCATTCCACGTTCCCGGGTCATCGCTCGGACTACCGCCCTGATCAAATCTCTATCATGCCCCGCCATCAGGTCTCGGGTTGCTGTCTCTCCGAGCTGACTGCGCCTGCCCACTGGGCTACAGGCCCACAGTTCACGAACACGGTCCAGGCACGGAACGTCCCCAAGCGAACCCGCTAATCGTCGCCACGCGACCACTATGCTCCACTGAGCGAAAACCAGCTAACCAGTCGTCAACCCGTGACCCGTACTTTCTATCGATTCTGGCCACACTGGGCAAAGGCTAATATGCCACCTAATCCGCACCCACTGGCTAAACGATACTGGTGCTCCAGGAGCACCCAACAGTCGGGCGTCCAGCGCCCCCAATGCTAACTCGCGAAAACCCAGTGCTAAGCGGCCTGCTTAAACACACCACGGCTCTCGTGCAACTCTCCCAATGAGGTTGAGGCACCACGCTAACTGTTTCACCAACTCTGGGGATGAACACGCAAACCCTGTGGTGGCGTCCCTTGCCATTATGCCGATCCCTCAGACCGGCGCCATAAAACTCCCGCTTACTTGCGAGGTTTTCGAATCTCGAAACCTATCCTGGGTCTTACCAGCCCCACCATGCGGCACTCAGCCATGAAGACATGCCACACAGTTACTACCGTCATCAGGGCGAACTTTCGCCACTGGGCCCGTAATTCTTTCTTGCCCTAACCTTTAGGACACCGCAACTTGGCTCTCGCAACAAAGCGATCACCAGCGTTTCACGAGTCGGTCTCTCACTGGACCTCATCAACTACACTTTGCCGGCAACCCAGCTGACGCAAGCTTACGGCATCTTTCACAGAAGGGGCAGGGTGCGCCGACAAAGGTTCAACGGCCACCTGCAACACCCTCTGCTGTTGCCTCTTAGCTTGATCTACTTCCCCTTTTCTTGAGATAATGACACTCGCCCATCTAGGCGACGTAATCCGCTTCCCTGCCGGCGGGAAAACCTCCGCTTATTGGTAAGAAGCATCGGTCTGCTGCGGGACCACATCAACTAGAGCGGTCTCCTGACATCGCAGCTCGTGTACTTTGTTTGACTCAGAGCGCCCTCCCGGCACGAGTCCAAACAAGCGCGTATCCCGGCGTGGTGTCATCGCTAATATGCACACCACAACGAAATGATTTGCTCAAATTTTAGCCATTTGAGCAACGCGTAATTTATATACCGACAACGAAGCTCGTCGACTCAATCATGCAAAAGTATAGGAGGGTACTCCTTTTCATCTCCAACATTACGTTGTCGGCCGCCCAACGTAATATCCGAAAAATGAAAGCTCGTCGCCCTCGATCAGTCCCAACATCCTTTGTGGGAATAAATAACAACCAATCAATTACTTTCGCCCAAAAATTCACGCACTCTCTCGTGCTAATCCCTAGGGTCTCCCTAAGGCTCACTAACCACCTAGGACTATTCCTAGGCTCTGATACCACTCTTATCTGTCACGACCCGGGACCGACAATTTGTACGGTTCGGGCCCGCCAACAGACCCGCCATCCGGGCACGACCTCGCGCTACCCGAAAGGAACGGTAACATCCATCTCGAATCAAAACAATGCTTGTGATGAGATATAATATCAGAGTAAGATCACTACTAATTTAAAACTTTCATTCAATAAACAAATAGTTTAAGCCGATATGAAAGCAGGATAAGAATGAACCATGATAAACTTTATTACATGTTACATCTCTCAACTTACAATTACATAATATTACAATGCCTTTACATAAATTCCTCACCATACAAGGTTCACTCAAGAAACATATAAAAGGGATACCTCTGCTAGATCCTCTAGGTCTCTATGCTGCTGGGCCCTTGCCCCTGTCGTATACCTCGCCGTCTGCCTCTGAACCGTCGCGATCGCTGCATCCATACCTGAACCTGTGGGGGGGTGCACCCAAGGGGTGTGAGAACTTACGAGCGAGTTCCCAGTGGGTTCAACCACCGAGAAAAGGTGTCCTACACCACTTGGTCCAATGGAAGCAACAATAATAGTGCTAGGAAACTAAAACCTCAATATCAAAATGCGGCTATGCAATATACATGATCACTACACTATCTGTGTGTACTCATCGCCCCAGCACTACTCTGACTAGCCACACTAGGCTGCTAAGCACCGACTCGGCCACTATGCCGCTGTACACAGGGTAAACTAACCCGGCCACCCTGGCCACTCTATTTTTCTTTATTCTTTAGATTCTGGTGCTTTAGTTCAAGTTAACCCTCAGAAATTCTTATCCAACGGGCCCGAGCCCGGTAGTCCTGCTACCACAAGATAAGGTTTCTGAGGTTGCCGATAACACCCGTAAGTGTTACCCCGTCCTACGAAGTAAATGTGTTCTTCGGGCCACGCTATCGGAGGGAGGGGGCTTCCCTGCGTCCGATCCTGATGCACCCGGGGAGAGGGCAAGCCGGTAACCCTTTACGTCCCGCAGAACCACATTTCAACCTTCGAAGGCACGCCCATTTTATTATCTTTATATTTTAGATAATCCGTCCTGCGGCTGAAGCGTCTCGAACGGGCCACTGCCCGGGAGAGGGATTAACTGCCCGTACCTCCAGCCTGGGTTGGCTCCACCGAGGATCTTTATGTTTTCTTTCTTTTCTGTTCTTTTTACTTTAGTTCTTAGCCTCTTTGCTTTTGAACACTTGCTTCTCTTTTCTTGTTCACTCGAGCCTTAAGTTCACGTTGCCACTGGCAATTACTATCATTCTTTCCTTTGAGCATCTAGCTCTTTGCTTTCACTTTAAGCCTTCCGAAAGTACCTCGCTCGATGGGTCACTGCCCAGGGAGTCCTGCTCCACTTGACGAGTCTCAAATTCGAAGGCGCTATTTGCATTCTCTTTTTGCTCTTTAGCCATTTTTAGCTTGCTTTTAACCTTAAGCCCTTTTTATCTTAAGCAATTTGCTTGTCTTGCTTATTAACCAAGTTTTAGCTCTGTCTTGGGCGATTTGCTTGTCTTGCTTATTAACCAAGTTTTTCATTCCTTACCCTAGGTCTTGCCTCACGGGTAACTAGAGAGTCTCTTAGACTTTTTAAGCATTTCTCTTTCATTTTACTTAACTTCCAATTGAGGTTGAAGTTATTATTCAATTGCCAGGACACCCTATGACTCTTTAGGGTTATATTTATTTAATCCTTTAACCTTGGGATCTTATCCCACTTTCCTGATTCCTTACTGAATCCTAGAGTTCACTTGACTCTATTTTTGATTTCACTTTTAACTTAGAGTTACTCTGACTCTAATTCCTTGTCTGTGAGTTTAAACTCCTCTAGATCACCTTAGGTTCCTTTTTCCTAAGTTCCAGATTATACTCTCCCTAGAGTCCCTTGACTCTATGTTGATCACTAGTTCACCTTAGGTTCTCTTTTACCTAAGTTCCATGTCATGCTCATCCTAGAGTCCCTTGTCTCTATGTTGATCACTCTATCCAGTGTCCTTAGGTCATCACCTAAGACCATGCCACTCGTCCAATCCTAGGATAATCTCCTAAGTTTTGATGTCACCCAGTGAACCCTGAAACTAGGTTTTCTCCTAGTCTTACTACCAACATGTTCCCTTTCCTTATGTCACATGATTCCTAGGGTCATACCCTAACATGATCACAATCATAAAGGCTAATCACATTCATTATAAATAACATTTATCCTCTAGGCATGCAAATCTATCCTTTATCTTTGGCAACCAACAGTTGCACCTTTATCTGTGTCCTTTCGCACATGCACATTTATCATCTATCTCTGGCAACCAACAGTTGCACTCTTATCATCTGATTCCAATTACACAGGCAATCATAATCGTAATTACCTAACGCCTCTAACAGGCTACTATCATGCTTCGAATCGAAAAGCAAAGGAGCAGGGGGAGAGGTCACCCAATTTCGGCAGAATTCCCCACCTTGTGGAGTCCCCGATTTCCCTTCATATCTCCACACTTGATCACAATTCTGCCAATTGCTTGTAGACACTTGCAATTGGCCTCCGTGCGGCTCCACTTTGTACCTCGAGCTTGCACGCAAAACGGAGCATGCTCCTCTTAAGGCTGCACGCAAAATGATGCGGCATCTCTCATGCCCTGCACGTAAAACGGTGCACACCATTAGTGATGGCACGCTAAACGATGCGCGACAACGCGACCTGCACGCGAAACGGAGCACATACCTCAAAATGGCATGCAAAATGGTGCACGCTCCACTGTAAGGGTGTAAGCGGAGCGGTACACGTTCGTTTGGTTCTGCACGCAAAACAAGATGCATCGTTAGAACCGGCACGCAAAACGGTGCACGATAATATGAACTGCACGCGAAACGGTGCACATACCTCGAAACTGCACGCAAAACGGTGCACATTCGATTGTGGGGTTGCACGCATAGCGGTGCACCTTCGTTTGGTCCTGTACGCGACACA
The DNA here is from genome assembly GCA_029204045.2 of Tillandsia leiboldiana. Taxonomy (NCBI): domain Eukaryota; kingdom Viridiplantae; phylum Streptophyta; class Magnoliopsida; order Poales; family Bromeliaceae; genus Tillandsia; species Tillandsia leiboldiana. Next base: position 35,007,547 of record CM055062.1, on the reverse strand, counting down.
AGATAATTCGTTAGAACCTGCACGCAAAACGATGTGCGGTAACGCGAACTGCATGCGAAACGGTGCACGTACCTCGAAACTGCACGTAAAACGGTGCACATTTAGCTGTAGGGTCGCACGCAAAACGGTGCATATTATCCCGACCCTACACGTAAAACAAGACGTACTATTAGAGTCTGCTCGAAAAACCGTGCCCGTTAGTCCAACCTGCGCGTAAAACGGAGCACATACCTTGTATCGGCACGCAAAACGGTGCACGTAAAACGGTGCGCGCCTTTCGAGTTTGCACTCAAAACAGTGCGCGTTTGTCGAGTCCGCACGCAAAACGGTGTATATCTCCCACGGGCGGCACACAAAACGAGGCGCGCCTAAGACGCCCGCAAAACTCGAGCAGTAAAACGGCACAGTAAAACTTGGTCCCTAACACGCATGTAAGCAGGGGAATCAAATCCAAAGTCCAAAAGGAAACCTTAAAACTGTACCAAGAATACCGCAAAAACGACACACGGGGCCTACCTCGACAATGCCGTGTCGTCCATCGCGCCTTTTAGTCTCTTTGGAGCAACTTGCGCGCTCCATGGAGTCCACGGCGCGATCGTGCGCCCTTGAGAACCCCGGCGAAATCGCCCTTCTCCCCTCCCCCGCGCGCTCGGGTGAAGCCGAAAAGGGAAAAAGGAGGAAAAGGAAGTCATTTCGGGCCTTTATAGGCCTTTTCCGGATTTTCGGGCGCAACATTTCGGGCGCCCGAAAGTTTCCGGGCGGCTACAGTAACCGGCCTGCCGCGGTCCACGCGTCCACGCACGCGCCAGCTCAGCGCCACGTCACCGCGCTCGGCCAGCCAGGGGCCGACACGTGGCCGTGGACCCGTGCACCGCGACCACGGAACAGCGGCGGCCAATGGGAGGCCACCACGTGGACCGCACCCACGCCTGCTCTGACGCCCGCCGCAGCGTCCCATCGCGTCAGCGCGTCACATCGCGCTGACCGACGAACGGGAGGCCGACACGTGGCCTGCCCCGCTGACCCGCTACAGTGCCCGCGCGTATTCCCCGCGCACGCCCACGCTCCCTCGGTCAGACCGACCAATGGCGGAGCGACGCGTGGCGGTCCTCACCCACCACGCGCGCCTCGGGTCGCGCGCCCCCGCGCCTCGCGCGGGAAATGCTTGCCTCGGGATTCGTGCCCGATGCCTCGCGATCCGTGCCTCTGCCTCGGGATCCGGGCCCGATGCCTCGGGATCCGTGCCACTGCCTCGGGATCCGTGCCACTGCCTCGGGATCCGTGCCAACTGCATCGGGATCCGGGCTGCTACAGTAACATTCGGGCGCACCCCTTTCGGACCGGGCTGCTACAGTAACCGGTTCGCTACAGTGCCCGACCCGGTTCACTGCAGCCCGAATGCCGGGTTTGCTACAGTACTTTCCGGGCGCCCGGTTCCCACTTTCGGGCGCCCGAAACTTGGGCCAAAGCCCAGTTTCGCCCGTTTTCGTCCGTTCTTGCCCGTTTCTCGCCCGTTTACGCTGAAATTTGACATGCAGCCATGGTTTAACTTAATTTACCTCATGGTACTTAAACTTTTCAGTCTGGACCACCTCCGGGTCACCAAAAGTCCCACTGTATTCGAATTCGCTGGCGGAGCCCGTTCTCGCTATCCAGGTGTCCGATCCACGCGAAACTTTTACCGTGGCCTCAAAACATATTTACGGAGCTCCCGTAATTTTCTAGGAATTTTCCGAGACTGTGAATTTTCCACTTATAATCTGGGCCCACTTTCTCACATAAGATTCTAGATATCTTATTTCAATCCCGATTTGGGCCCAATTCATTTCTCGGTCATTCATCACCTCAATAAACAATAGTATTTCATACTATTTTTAATTCCATTTATTTATATTCCAGATTCCGGTTCACTACAGGGACTTTTGGGGCATATCGTTTCGGTGTCTAGAATTACAGTGGATCCAAGGAGGATTGAATCGGGGATCAACTGGGCTCGACCAACAGCGATAATGGAAATTCGAAGCTTCCTGGGTCTGGCAGGGTATTACAGACATTTTGAGGGAGGCTTCTCCAAGATAGTAATACCCTTGACTTGCCTGACCCGAAAAGGGGAGAAGTTTATCTGGACCAATGCCAGAAGAGTTTTGAGGAACTCAAAGTCAGGTTGACGTAGGCCCCGGTGCTCGCCCTACTGGAGCCTGGTGAAGACTTTGAGGCTTATTGTGAGGCGTGCTTATGCAACGGGGTGAGGTCATAGCCTACGCGTCAAGGCAACTCAAGGAGTACGAGAGAAACTACCCCGTGCACGACCTGGAGCTTGCAGCGGTTGTGTTCGCCCACAAACTGTGGAGTCACTATTTGTACGGTACACATTGCAATGTGTACTCAGATCATCAGAGCCTCAAGTACCTCGTCACCCAGAGGGAGTTAAATTTGCGGCAAGGGCGGTGGCTCGAATTACTAAAGGACTATGATCTAACCATCCGCTACCACCCCGGGAAAGCGAACGCGGTGGCTGATGCCTTGAGCCGCAAGGGACAGACGGTGGAATCAATGACGAACGCCCTTACCCAACAGGACCGTCTGATTGAAGAATCTTCGCAATTGAGGTTGGAGGTAGTACCAGCGGGTACGGTCGCACGGCTCTTGACCCTGGTGGTTAGACCTACCCTGCTGGACAGGATTCTGAAAGGACAATCGACCGATGGCCAGCTACAACTGGTGCGAGACAGAATGTTCTCGGAGCAAGGCGGAGTTTTTATGCCTAACTCGGGTGATGTAATAAGGTGCCGGGGACGAATTCGTATGCCCGATAAGCTAGAAACGAGGAGAGAATCTAGCAGAAGTATATAATACCTCATACACCGTGCATCTCGGAGGTACAAAGAGGTGCAAGGATCTGTGGCAGACCTTCAGTTGGCCCAAATCGAAAGAACGATGTGGCATAAATTGTGGCGCAATATTGGGTGTGCCAACGGGTGAAAGCGAAACATCAGCGACCGGCGGGGGAAAGCAGACGTTTCGGCTACGAGGGATGTAGTAGCAAGGAAGACCTCTTACAAAGAGTAATTTTGGCCACGACCCCAGAGGAACCCTTAGAAGTAATGCTTCGTACCTTCCTGCCCAATAAGGAGGTGAAGACTTAGTTGTCTTATTTGTTGGCTATTTAGTTAAGGGTTAAATAGGTCCAACTTCCGGCCTTGTGACAATAGACCCGAGGCGTTGTAACAGTATGCCTTAGACGTCCAGGTGAGGTGAGTCAGGCCAAGACCCGAGGCGTTGTAACAGTACGCCTTAGACGTCCAGGTGGGTTGAGTCAGGTCAAGATCGGTGGCGGTGTGACAGAACCCCTTAAGTAAATGTGTCACGCCCCGGCGTCGAAACTGCGACCCGGGCTCGCCAACAGATCCGCCGCCCATACGGGAAGCCCCGTATAGACGAAGCGACAACCTGCAAAAGAGCATCTATACTATATAGATATGAGAGCTGAAAGTAAAACTGCTAGAAATAAAAACTATATACAACACAAGTCCTCACCAAAAGTACATAAATCTCTCGAGCAGTAAAATAAATACAACTCAAAACCTCACTACAAAGTTCTCTCAACAGGAACTCTCAAAAGTAATAAGGGTACATCTACTCTCTGGACGATGACTGGTAGGGAACTATCTCGCGACTCCCTTACCTCGATCAGAAGAAGCAGCAACAGGAGCAGCAGGAACCGGAGTAGAAGTCCCTGCGGGAAAAATACACCACGACGGGTGTGAGAACTACGTCCCAAGTAGTTCTCAGTGGGTGCCGCCAACAAGCCCGACGGTCTGCCCACTAAGTCTACTAGAGGCATAAAGTAACAATATAATACTGAAATGAAAGGCTGGAAAAGTAACTCTACAGCTACTATGCCTCTATCTAGATGCTCAAGAAAAGGAACAGATGGAACATGATGCATCTACTAACACACACAGTAAACTCACCAAAATCTATACTGACTGCCTCAAGGGGTCCAGTCAAACCTGCGCCCACCTACTGCCGCACATCCTCAACAGGACGGGTCTACCGTAGGGTGTCCGTGACTGCCACTAACTGGCACGGTCAGATGGACGGCGTCGACAAGTCGCGATAGCAAGTAACAGGCCCAACTCCGGAGTGGCTCTCGAGGGGAGCGACCCCACCGAGGAAAGTATCCGCGTATCTCTGTCGAGCTCAAATATGGCTCATGCAGGCTATAGTCCAAACCACGATCAACAAGATCGACCAACAACACCAACTCTCAACCGCAAGCTGGAAGTCACACAGCTGGGGCCACCGTCCACCAGACGGCTCCCACAACAGAACACTAAACTCTCCAGAAAGACCGACACCATAAGGGTTCGGAAACCCGATAGACCGGTGCTAAGAACCCTATCAAACAAGAACAGACTCTAGGCTCCGACTATCGAAGTTCCCGATCCCTTATAGTTCGGGAAAGCAATAATCACAGTACAACTCGCAGAAGACACCAACAGGGCCCGAAAGTCCCGGGAGACCTACCCCTACAACCCTATCAAACTAGAACAGGTTCCAGGCTCGGCCCCCGTGGCTTTCGTCCCGACAGAGGAACGGCCCCTAGAACCCAGACCACTCGAATCCTTTCGAGTGGGGAGATTTACAGGAAAAAGGTGACATTTGTTATTGAAAACTAATTTGATCTGGAAGAAATCCATATTTAATGATTTTAGTTCTTTTTAGAAAAACAGTTAGAAAACAAGTGTTTTACCCAAACCCCGAAGGGCTGATGCCTTTGTCCAATCAAACAAAAACAGACTCCAGCGGCCCTTCGATGTTTGGAAGAAAACATTGGTAGACTAATATCATGTGTATGTCGAAGAGGGTTCTGGGTTCTAGGTCCAGCTAACACTAGTACACTACCACCACTAACTCAGTGGCGACGACCCAAACAGGGGAAAACAAGATCTCTCGGGTCCACCGTTTACCCCAAACGGTTCCCGATACAGACAAGCGAACCACCACATCTACCAGACTCCACTCTGCTCCCAAGCACGAGTGCAAATGCATCCCACACTATAGAGAAGTCCCGACTGCTCGGCCCACTACCCGGGCGAGGATAACACTAAGTCCAGGAATGCGACATAAAGTGTGGATGTCTAAACATAAATAACCCTAGCCCAAGTGAGGGTTTTCTACTGGTCTGGTTACACATGCAACATATGACGGGGGTGCTAGGTCAGGTTCCAACATAATAAATATTTAACATGATAGTAGGAAGCAAGAGATCACAAGATCGACAGATAAAACAAGGATCAACAATTCCTATACTCTAGCATGCTACCCAAGTCCAATCACTATCATGCATGATTCTATATCAATAGAATTAGAGCACAGTCCATAGATCTTGAAAGCAAGCCACCCACCTGAAGATGCTAACTGTCCGGAGTCATACAGCTGAGAAAACCAGGAAAATAACAACTCTAGGTCCAACAGGTCCAGCACAGTCCACAATCCCTCCTGGGTACAACATAAGGCTACAGTTATACTTTAAATCCAATAAAATCTAGGTTTTACAAATCTGCTGGGAACAGTCCACTTACTGTGAAATTTTCACCTGTAAAACGAACTCCAAAAATTCTGATAAAAATACCACAGCGATCCTCGCGTCGATAGCTTCGAAACGGGTACATGCACGTCCAATTCCGAGCACCGTAGGCCAAGTTACAAATTCCACAGTATCGGTGCGCACAATCCCAAAACCATTCAACTGTAAACTCTTGTACAGATAAAAGGAAAAGTGTATACCTTTGGGAAGGTCTCCAAAAATTCCAAGAAAAATCCACGATGATCCTCGCGTCGATTAGATGAAAAAAGTCTATAAGCACGTCTTGATCCGAGACTCGTGCGCGAAGATCTCCTCAAAAGAAGGTGCTGCCCTCACCAAAATCTCACAGCAAAAAGGGTCCCAATGAGCACGAGAAAACACCTCGAAAAACGTGAAATCTGAAAATGTACGAGAAACCCAAAATCGTAGCCTCACCTGTTACGAATCCAGCAGCAAAGAAATCGCTCGAAAAGATGGTCGGAGAAGGTCGGGGGAGCTCGTACACCGAAGAGCGGCGGAAGAAACACCGAAGAAAGAGCGTCACGCCGCGCCAAGAAAAAATCTATAACCTCGGGATTCGAGCCTCCAAAAATTCTTAAACTCCGCAGGAAGATCAAGGATTAAGAGAGGAAAAATTCATCAAGAGGAAGCTCGGGGAGATCTTGCACCAATAGAGAGAAAAAGGGCTGCAAAGAGGGCTCGGGCTGCCTATTTATAGGCCCAAAGAAACAATTCGGATAATACCGAAATTGTCCCAAGATTCGGGCAGCTATAGTGCGGCCCAGCCCGGGATTCGGGCGGCTACAGTGCGGCCCAGCCCGGATTCGGGCGTGCACAGTGCGGCCCGGCCCGGCCGGTTTCGGGCGCGCACAGTGCGGCCCGGCCCGGCCCAGCCCGCACACGGGAACCAGCCGGACGCCTGCTTGGTCCGACCTGCGCCGGCGCCCGCCACGTGTCTCCCGAACACGCCGCAGCCGTGCAAGCCGCCGCGGGGAGCGCCACGTGTCCCTGCCCGCGTCAACGCGGTAGGTGGCGCCCGCGAATCAGCGGGCGCCACGTGGCACCGCCCACGTCGCCCGCGCCTGCCCCGCGTACGGCCACCTGCCCGCGGCACCTGCCCCGCGTGCTGCGTGGACCGCGCGCGCATGCGCCCGCCAACCGGGTGCTGCCACGTGGCGCGCCCCCGGTCCACGCCTCCCCGCGCACTCCCGCAGACCGAGCGCACCAGAGCCGCCCAATCAGGCGCTGCCACGTGGCACGCCCCCGGTCCACGCGCTCCGCGGTGCACCCCGGTCCTAACCCTTGCGCTCCGTGGACCCGGCCGCGTGCGCCGGCCAATCCGGGCCTGCCACGTGGCACCCCCGCCGGTCCACGGCTCCCCCATGCACTAGAAATCCAGTAAATTTTCCGGGAGTCCGTTTTTGGGCATCCGGACTCAGAATTTGGCAAACAAAAAGCCATTTTCAAGCGTTTTTCCGTGCTGAATCCATTTTCGCTATCTATTTGGCCTAATTCTTTTTCAAAATTCCGGCAAACCCAGCCGAAAGCCAACACAGCTAATAAAACCCTACAGGGTCCATCTGTGGCATCCCATTGATGCACCATGGGCCAGATACACCAACACCAGGTGTTCTAACAGTGGATTCATCGAAAAAAAAGCTGCATGGGGTTCGGGGGGTCCTACAAAATGGGTTGCGTATTTCTTATAATTCGAGCTTTTGGGATTGTTGGTTGGAGTCGACGACCCGACATTTGGGATTTCGGGGCACGTAGGCCCGGTGGCATACCGGTTGACGTTACTGCCAAACCTCGATACGGAGGCTGGCATGGGAGGAAAAGAAACTCCGCAACTGGACAATCCCTTACGTAAAGGTGTAATGGAGTAACCATGAGGAGCGCGAAGCGACTTGGGGACTTAAGACGAAAATGAAGGAAGTTTTCCCAGAATTGTTTAGCGAGGGTTGAGTTTAAGTTTCGAGGACGAAACTTTTTATAAAGTGTGAGTGGTGTAATGACACGACTTTTCTAGTATTATTTTACCCTCCTGCTAATAAAGTGTAAGTTAGAGGGAATTAAAATATCGGGCTCTTTAGAGTTGACTAACATGCGGTGCGGGTATTTTTCGGTGATAGAGCTCGAAAAACGATGAGCGACGGTGCAATCGGATCCAAAATCCGACTTACGGATCTCCCGGAATGGGGTTTCTAAGATCGTGGTGACTTAAGGTGTGCATCGAAATCCGTGTAAAATATCCGACTCGCTTTCTGAGGAAGTTTGGATATTCCGTGTGATTAATTAATTAAGAAATTAATTAATCGGTGACGATAGATTAAGTTGGGAATTTATTCCCTATGATTATCTAATTAGGAAATTAAATAATCGGTGACTAGGATTTAAAAGGTGGGATTTTATCTCGTGGGTTTAGATATTTACTGTTAGAAGATAAATATCCGAATAATCGTGGGTTTTTCCTTTTTACGTACGTATAATAAAAGGAAAATAAAAGAATAAAATAAAAGAGGAAATTAAATTAATAAGAGGATAATTAAATCCAATTACCGGAAGGAAAACCCTAATTTAAAAATACCGCCTTCTCAAACCCTCCTCTTTCATGCGTACCGAAAACCAAACGAAACCCTAGTTTGAAAAGAGAGGGAGAAAGCGGAGGAACCCGATCGCCCCGATTGACGTCCGGAGACCGGAGAACAAGACGCCGTCATCTACGGGGAGCGGATCCGGATCTCCAACGCCGCGAGAACCAAGATCGGTTCTTTAGTTCCGATAAATTAAGGTTAGTGATCATCGTTACGTTTGTCAAATTAATCGGGGGTTTTCCGTGTTCTTGTAAGGTTGTTTTAATTGGTACATCGATCGCGGATTTTCGTCGGGTTTTGATCCATGTTTTATTCTCGTTCTTGATCGAGGGTGATCGATGGTTTTTATCGAGTTTAATCGATGATTTTTTAATCGGTTTCTTTTTATCAGGCTTCCGATCGACGTTTTGGTTGTCCGTCGATCGTTGGTTTAGTCATTAGAATTATCGTGTATTTATTCGGGAATTTTTAGGGATGTTTCGTTGGAACATAGTGGATTAACGGGAGGCCGCCGCCGCCGTTGTTAAACGGGAGGCCGCCGCCGTCGTTACCATGGTCGCGGGGTCTTCGCCGGAGTCGCACGGGAGCGAAAACGGAGAAGAAAACCGCGAAATTAGGGTTTACTGTGCTTGTCCGTACAGCGCGGTCCACGGGTCCAGGCGTGCACCCGGTGCACGCCCGCAGCGTCGGAAGCACAAGACCCGGCGCACGGTTTCGCGCACCGGCCCGGCCCAAGGCGCGCGGTGCACGCCTCATGCGTGCACCCGGCGCATGCCGCACGGCCACCCGACGCGCAGACCCGGTGCACGCCTCGCGCGCGCACCGGCCCGGCCCAAGACGCGCGGTGCACGCCTCCTGCGTGCACCCGGCGCATGCCGCATGGCCGCTCGATGCGCAGACCCGGTCCACGGTTGCCCCTGTGCACAACCCGACAGCCCAAAGTTCGGTGGCTCCGTTTGGGTCCGTTTTTCCACCGTTTTGAGCGCCGTTTTCGCCGTTGGGATTACCATCTCCGTGATTTTCTTGGCATGGCCACCTGGGATCTTTTTGGTCACCGTTTCACCATGTTGGGTGCTATTTTCGCCGATGCTCCGCGCCTCGACGAAATCGTCGGGGGCGCGCCGTCGGGTCTCTTTTCTCATCATTTTCGCCGCCGGGGTCTTCTTGGTCTAACCATTGACGTCCCGAGTGGGCTGCCGGTTGAGAATTGGGTTTTGCTGGTTTTCCGTTAGCGGTTTTGGGTTCCGACGGAGTTCGCGACGAAATAGTCGCTTTCCGGTTGTTGTTAGTCTTTGATGTTACCGGTTTGATCTGAGTTTTAGTTTTACTCGATGGTTTTGACTTGTTGGGTTTTTGACCGACGTTGCGGTCCCCTAGGCACGACGATTTCGGTTTTGCGGGTTTAGCGTAACAGTGGTTGGGACCACTGGTTTTTACCTGATTAGGGTAAGGTGTTAATTTGTGCTCTTGGATATTTTAGTAGGCAGCGAGGAGTCCTGATTTGCTTAGGAGGGTCGCGGGCGCGGTCGTATATCTTCAACCAGGTGGGTACCCTTGCTATAAGTGCAACAAGTGCAGTAAGTGCATCTATCATCATAAAAAGGCTCGTTAAATTGTCTAACAAAGTAGATGGAATGTTAAATCTTTCGCTTAAATGTTTCCTTTCATTCTAACATGATAATTGTAGCGACTGCCGTCGCGGTGCTCAATACACGCCGACACCGGCAAACATTGGGGTGGGATGCTGCACGTACACAGGCGGATTGGCCTCCGCATGGGTGTACTTTTCCGGAGAAGTGGTCTCTTTTGACCCGTGTACCTCACAAAGGGGTGGGAGCCGTGGGGACCTCTTCACGACAACTATAGGTGCCGCACTAGCTCCGTGAAGAGGTTAAAAGCATCAAGGGGTTGTGCACGAGGGGAGACTTCCGTCTCTCCGACAGGTACTCTGGGGTTGGTGCCCAGCTTAACTCGGTATTCTAGGGTTGGTGCCCAGCTTATTTTGTGACAGGGTTTTAGCGAAAGGTTCCAGTGTATTTCGGTTTGTTCTTGAATCTATGTTAATCGTTAAGACATCTACTTTGTTTGTCACTGACTTTACCCACTCCATGACAGGTTTGACTAGGTGTAGTAGTCGGGACGACGGTGAGGCAGCGATTAAAGAACATTAGCTGGATGAGGTTTATTCCATTATTTCTTGCTTGAGTTATCTCTTCCCCTTGTTATCTAAGTTTAAGTTCTGAATTGCTTGATTGTGGAATGTTGTGGATGTTGGATCGAGAGACGGTTTTGTGATGTGATTTTTATAATGTTCCTTGATGATTTATATGCGGCATGTTTTATACCGAACAAAAAGGGGTTTCGAAAATGTTTTCCAAAACCAAGTGTCGTGTGGGCACTGCTTTGAAAGCCTGTGGATTTATCCTTTCCGAAACGATGTAGCCGCCTTACTGTGAATGTGTAGACGTTTTTAAAGGAATGGGTGTCGAGTGGACACCGTTTACAAACTTGTAGGTTCCTCTTAATGTGATTAAATGTCTTTACACTCTCGTACTTGTTGACTGTGACTGTGTGGTTAAAGATTGTATGTTGATGTTGTAAATGAGACGCCGTGTAAAGGAGACTCTGTCCGTGGGCAGGGTGAATTTGTGTATGTGGCGGTCTGACACGGACCGGGGACGAGGCTGATGCTTATTTATTAAGGAAAAAATTTATACACGCACATTTCCGCTTATCTTTACCTAAAAACCCTCGGCGGCGTGACATCGCGGCCTCACCGTCGTCCCAGATCCCACCCCTGACCGAACCTGTCACAGTGTGGGAAGTCAGTGACACAAAGAGTAAGAAGTAAACGTAAAAAGTGTAAGATGCTATAAAGACTGAGAATAAAGCTAACCGAAAGAAACCAGAGCATCCACACTCCCCATCGTTCAGTCAACCGTAACCTCCTGTAAAAATAAACTGAGCACCTGCCTTAGCAATACACACCGCTCTCACCTTGATGCTTTTAACCCCCCACCTACAGGGGCCTCCACTACGTCACCTTGTGGGGTACACGGGTCAACGTACCATCTCTTCAAAAAAGTACACCAATGCGGTGGCCAAACCGCTGGTGTTCGTGCAAGCAGCCATGAGCATCGTAACCAAAGACCATATGTAACATAGAGCACCGCGACGCTCAATCGCCACAAATAACAATGATAAGATTCCTTATGGATGACCAGGGGTTAATAAAGATTTAAACACTTTACTACTTTACTCTTACGTTTTACCAATAAATCCATACTCCAAAAAGACGTTGGAAAGGGTACCCACTTTAGAGTGCGTCGACCGAACACTCGGAACCGTCCCACGCCCTCGCACGACTCCCGGACCTAAAAGTCCCCAAAAGAAAACATTAGTAATGTTACGGAATTTAAGTTGGCGTATTTCGTGAATTCGGTTAAGTCTTGAAGATTGAAGGTAAAGAAGGTTGGATCATATAGCTCAATCTCAAGAAAGAAGAATTCAAAAGGATCAGGTATGTTGAACTTAATATCTTTGGTGATCCGAATACTTCTTATAGTGTAGAAACACTTGGATGAACTTGTAATTGCATAATTATCAAAAACTGGACATGGGACATGTTCAGGATCCGGATCAGGCTTTGCAATCCGGATCCCGAAGGTGGTTCGTTCATACATCAGTTCAATCCGGATCGTAGCTTCCCTTGATCCGGATCCCGAACACTGGGTTTACCATTTTATTTGAGCGATCCGGATCAGGCTTTGCAATTCGGATCCCGAACGTTGATGTTTGGTGAACTGTATGAACGATCCGGATCAAGCACTTCGATCCGGATCCCGAACCTTCATTTTTCTGGAATCTGTTTTTCTCGCTACTGCAATCCGGATCGCCGATCTCCGATCCGGATCGTCGTCATGTAAAAATTCCAGAAAAGGATAGTTTTTGATCCTTATCTTTTTCCAAGGGTTTCTAACCTATAAATAGACCCTATGATTCTTTTTCTAGGGCTAATCCACATAATAGAAAAAGTAGCCGTCATCTTTTATACAGCCTAAGATCCACATATAGAGAAGAAAGGAAATCATAGATTCTATCTTATGTTTCTTCATCTATATTGATTGATTTGATTCTAGGTTTTCGTACTCACATTTTGAGTTGAATTAAATCAATGAATACTTGATGGTATTTCCGATCTATTTCTAATCTAAGTATTCGGCGGATCATCACCACCCAAAAAATAACGATTTACCCCAAAATCGGCGCGTGGACTCGTGTGGCCTTGTGGATTCAAGGTGCTACCGCTCTCGTGGATTCGGAGCGAGGTACGTTCGTGGATTCGAAGCGTGCTACTGGGTGAAGACCGTGGATTCGGTCGGACGTCGTGGACTCGACGTTGGACGCCGTGGATTCGGCGTTGGACGCACATCGTGGATTCGAGAAGCGTCGTGGAGCGAGCGGAGAAGATCAACTAGGAGCGTATGGAAAAGGTTGAGTCGTCTGTGAGTACGGTATATCACCTTGTACGTGTTTAATTCTAGTGGATTTCACCGTGTTATCGGTCCCGTGGTTTTTTACTCCGGTTTGGAGTTTTCCACGTAAAAATCTCTGCGTGTTATTTATTTTTCCGCATTGGGTTTTATATCGCAAAGATTTTTGAGTGTTTATTGTTTACACCTATTCACCCCCCTCTAGGTGTTTTTTCCCCTATTTAGATCCAATTATACATAACCCAACAAGTGGTATCAGAGCGGGATTAGGGTTGTAAACAATGGTTGAAGGTGGAAACATCAACAGACCTCCGTTCTTCGATGGAACAAACTATGCGTACTGGAAAGTACGGATGAAAGCCTTTTTAATTTCCATCGACGAACGGGTGTGGCAATCAATTGAATTAGGATGGACTAATCCAACTGAAATTATTGGTGATGTTCGCACCATCAAACCTAGGTCGAAATGGACCAAGGAAGAGATTGATATATCTTCTTACAATGGCAAGGGAATTAATGCTTTATTTAATGCCTTATCACAAACAGAGTTCTCTCGGGTCTCGGCATGTGAGACTGCGAAAGAAATCTGGGATGTTCTTCAAGTTACGCATTAGGGAACTAACCTTGTGAAGATTCAGAAACTGCAAATGCTTACGAGCAAGTTTGACTCTATTTTCATGGCAGAAAATGAATCGTTCACAGACTATTACACACGATTGCAAGACATCGTAAACTCATGTGCTAACTTGGGAGAGAAGATTCCAGAATTTAAAATTGTAAGAAAAATATTAAGAACTCTTCCTGAAAGATTTCATTCCAAGGTTACAGCCATTGAAACTATTAAACACCCGGACGAAATCCGTGTAGAAGAATTAGTTGGTTCTTTACAAACTTATGAAATGACATTTCCTACTAACTATTCTTCGGGAAAGGCATCCTCTTCTAAGTCTTCAGGTTATGCTTTGAAAACAACAAAAGAAGAACACGCGGATTCATCCTCCTCAGGCGATGACGAGAACCTATCTATGGAGGACTTTGAGAAGCAGCTCGCTCTCTTGACAAGGAAGTTTCGCCGAAATTTTCGAAGGGGTAATTCAAGCAAAACTCCATCCTTCGAAAAGTGGAAGAAAGGCAAGGGTTCTTCAAGTTACAAGTCAAGAAAGCAAGAGGGTTTTTCTAAGGATAAGAAAAGCACAGAAGGACAAGTCAAATGCTTCAAGTGCCGAGGATACGGCCATATCTCAACGGAATGTCCAAATAAGAATCCGTCCAAGAAGAAGGCGATGCAAGCCGTCACTTGGGATGACACCTCATCGTCAAATGAGTCATCGTCAAGTGATGAAGAAGACAACGCAACAGCGTTCCACGCGTCCACATCTTCACCCATCATATGCTTAATGGCAAGTACATCCGAGTCATTGTCCAACTCCACTGTAGAAAAGAATGCAACGGATAATGAATCGGATGATTCGGAAGGTGAAGATTTTGCTCTAGCCTACCACAGACTTTTTAAGGATTCAAAGAAACTGGCTAAGCAAAACAAGGGGTTGAGAGGGAGATTGCAGGATCTCGAAGAAGAAGTAAAAAGGGTAACTTCTCTCTCGACCGATCTTGAAGTGGAAAGGGATAATCTGATAAAAGCAAATGTTTCCCTTCAAGAGTCCAATGAGCAACTCGAGAAGAATTATATAGATATGGTGAACAAAGCAAATTACTTCTTGAAGCTCAACGGCGAGGCTCGACAGGAAAAATTGGAAATGACAGAGACCATTCTCGAACTCAAGGACGACCTACAGCGATTTTCATCAGGAAGGAGTAAGTTGGATAAGCTTCTTGGTCTTGGTCAATCAAACAAGTTCGGCCTCGGATACAATCGAACTGAAGACAATTTTAGTTCGGTTGGGACAGTTTTTGTGCCTCAGTCGGTATCTCCTCCTCCGACACCGGAATTCACGACAAGCAACGACAACAAGCCTACTTCACCCTCCTCGGAATCGTCAAGCACTAAGGTATGTTTTCGTTGTAATTTTGCAGGGCACATAAGGAGAAATTGCAAAATGGGAGCCAAACGGTCAACTCAAGCACTTCTTGCAACGACTACCAAAAGGGTGATTCCTCGGAAATCAAATGCAAATTCTTTGAAGGAAAAGAGCCTCGGTAGTTCATCAAACAAGATGACGACGTCAAGGAAAAGCGACGGATCAAACAAGACGCTTTCACCAAAGGTATCAACCTCACAATCATTTCCGACGTACACCAAAACTCGAAAGGTTTGGGTACGCAAAGGTGAAGTTTTCCCTTGTCTTGTTACAAATATTTCCTTGCATGCTTATGATAATTCGTCTTGGTATCTGGATAGCGGCTGTTCCCGTCACATGACCGGTGACAAAAACTGCTTTCAAAATTTTGAGAAAATCTCCGGAGGACTTGTGGTTTTCGTAGACGGTCAGTCTTCCAAAATTGTTGGAAGAGGAACAGTAGCTATTCCAGATGGCCCGATTCTGAATAATGTGTTATTTGTTGATGGGCTTAAGACTAACCTCATTAGTATCAGTCAACTTTGTGACAATGGTTTTTCTGTTAATTTTTCATCTGTTGAATGCATTGTAACTGATAAGGATCATGTTTTCTTTTTAAAAGGGGTTAGATCTAAAAACAATTGTTATGTTGTTCCCAATAAAATTTCTGAAAATTGTAACTTAGCCTCTTTGAATAATGAAACACTTTGGCATGAAAGGCTAGGGCACATAAATTTTAAGGAACTTGTTAGAATTTCGAACAAAGACGTGGTCAAGGGGGTTCCTAAACTTTCACTTAATCAAAACGTTGTGTGTGGTGGTTGTCAAAAGGGAAAACAATCTAGGACTGCACACAAGAACTTGAATCACGTCGGTACCAAACGGCCCTTGGAATTATTGCATATGGATCTTATGGGGCCGACACGTCAACCATCCTTGGGAGGTAAATGGTATATTTTCTTATTGGTTGATGATTTCTCTCGGTATTCTTGGGTAGCATTTTTAAAAGAGAAAGCTGATACTTTTGATTCTTTTCACGAGATTTGCCTTCGTATTATGATTGAAAAGAATGAAAAGATCATTCGTGTTAGAAGTGATAGAGGTGGAGAATTCATAAATTCTAAATTCATTGATTTTTGCACTTCCAACGGTATTAAGCATGAATTCTCAGCACCCTATACACCTCAACAGAATGGTGTTGTCGAGCGCAAAAACAGGGTTGTTCAAGAGATGGCACGTGTTATGCTTCACAGCCGGAATTTACCGCTACATTTTTGGGCTGAAGCTGTGAACACTGCAATCTATGTTATTAATCGAGTTTATTTGCGCCCGGGAACGTTAAATACACCATATGAACTATGGTGTGGTAGAAAACCCAACATCAAATATTTTCGCATCTTCGGGAGTCGGTGTTACATTTTACGTGACCGTGAAAATCTTGGAAAGTTTGACTCTCGAAGTGACGAAGGGATTTTCTTGGGGTATTCTGCAAATAGTAGAGCATATCGGGTATTTAACTTGGAATCTAAGACGATCGTAGAATCTATAAATGTTAAAGTAGATGAAGCTTTCCACTTTGCATCTGATAAATCTACCCCTGATATCTCTCTTGATGATGATACTCCTGTAAGTGCATCTTCTCATGATAATACTTCCAATATTAATGATGCATCTAATGGTTCTTCAAGTCTATCTGATGTGCAGGAATCATCTCATGTACCTCCGAGTACTCCATTACAACAAACGTTACGCATCTCCAAGGATCATCCTGAATCAAACATCATTGGAGACCCACAAGAAGGAGTCAAAACTCGGAGACAGTTGGTTTGTGGATTCGCCTGTTACGTTTCCATGATCGAACCAAAGAATGTCGATGAAGCTCTTCAGGATGACTACTGGATTGAAGCAATGCAGGAAGAGCTCCATCAGTTTGAACGCAACAAAGTCTGGGAATTAACGACGCCTCCGAAGCAACACAATGTGATCGGTACTAAATGGATTTTCAAGAACAAGAAAAATGAGGATGGTACCATCATCAGGAACAAAGCACGTTTAGTTGCTCAAGGCTACTCTCAAGTAGAAGGTATAGACTTTGATGAAACGTTCGCCCCTGTAGCTAGACTCGAGTCCATTCGTATCTTATTCGCTATTGCTTGTCACTTTAAAATAAAACTCTTTCAAATGGACGTTAAGAGCGCGTTTTTAAATGGGTTTTTAAATGAGGAAGTTTATGTGGCTCAACCGAAAGGTTTTGTAGACTGTAAACTACATAACCATGTTTTTCGTTTGAAAAAGGCTCTTTACGGTTTAAAACAAGCACCGCGAGCGTGGTACGAAAGGTTGACAAAGCACCTTTTGGAGAAGGGCTATACTCGAGGGGGAGCAGATCGGACTCTCTTTGTGAAGCATTATCAAAATAACTTCATTGTTGCACAAATTTATGTCGATGACATTGTGTTTGGAGCAACAAAGGATAATGATGCTTCTAAATTCGCAGAAACCATGGAGAGCGAATTTGAGATGTCTATGATGGGGGAACTGACATACTTTCTTGGATTGCAAGTGAAACAAAATGGTGAAGGCATCCATCTGTGTCAATCCAAGTATGCAAAGGAGTTGGTAAAGAAATTCGGATTAGAAGATTCTAAAGATTTTCCTACTCCTATGGGAACTAGCAATAAGGGATTAGGAAGTGAATCTCTTAGTGAGAATGTAGATGAGAAACTTTATCGCAGCATGATTGGAAGTCTACTTTACCTCACAGCTAGTCGCCCGGATATATCCTTTAGTGTTGGGATTTGCGCGAGATATCAATCAGCACCAAAGGAGGTTCACCTGAAAGCGGTGAAACGGATCATCCGGTACATCAAAGGAACCATTAATTTCGGAATTTGGTATCCTATGGTAACAAGTCTAGATATTATTGGATACTCAGATGCCGATTGGGCAGGATCTGTGGATGATCGGAAAAGTACGAGTGGTGCATGCTTTTATCTTGGCCATTGTTTTGTTGCATGGCATAGTAAAAAGCAAAACTGCATTGCACTCTCGACTGCCGAAGCGGAATACATCTCAGCGGGTAGTTGTTCAACTCAACTCATTTGGATGAAAAGCGTGTTGAGCGACTTCCGGATTTCAGCAACTTCGGTAACTGTTTTATGTGACAACACTAGTGCTATAAATATTTCAAAAAACCCTGTGTTGCACTCTAGAACAAAACACATTAAACTTAGATATCATTTTCTTAGAGAGCTAGTTGAATCAAATATTCTTCAAATTTCCTACATTTCAACTGAAGATCAATTAGCTGACTTGTTAACAAAACCTTTGGATGATCAAAAACGTTTTATTCATTTGCGTAAAGCAATTGGAATGCTTTCCTTGAAATAACCTCTTTTTGAAACTTTTGTTTAGGTTAGGTTTTGTTTTCATATTTTTGTTCATTATCTATGCTTAGACATAGAACATTAATTGAGCATTAGTTTTTGATTGACTTTAACTGCATCCTTTTATATATTTAGAAATCTATTATGCCTTAGATATCATAATATTTCATTTGATGCAATGATCATTTATGTCAATTAACTCATCTTTGTTTTGATCAAAGTCAATTTCTCTCGATGATCTCTTTGTATAGTTTTGATCTTATTTTACTGTTTAGTCGAGTATGAAATCGAGATCAATATTTGGCTAAATACTTTATATCTTAAATAATTGATAGCCAATTGAGGGGGAGTCAAAGAAAAAGTATTATGCTCAAAAGATGTGGAAAGAGTTACATCCCAATGAGGAGTGTGAAAACTACCACCACATGGAGGAAAGAGCTACCACCTCGGTCGTCCGAGTACTGTGTGCAGCTACCACATGTATACCAAGCAAGGTTTTTCAAGTTTGATTAAATAAAATACATGTTGAAATACTTGACTCTGTCAAAATTTCAAGGTTGGTATAAGGTGGGAATTTTAATGAAAGATGCTCAAAGAGTCACTCTCTTCAATAAATTGACTAGATATATTATCTAACTTATCTGGGATGTTAGACATCTATTGATCTTTGTATTTCATTTTCTTTACCGAATTGATGATTTGATAAAGGCATTACTCATAAGATCAAGTTAGATGTAATTTAAGTTGTTCAACTTTAAGGGATTTAATTTTTATAAATTTTCGTTTCATTTGTTGGATGTTATTGATAGATTTGGTATAATCTATTTCTTGTTGTATGAAACGATAATTTTCATTTAAAGTTGATACACAAAAGTGCTTACAATCTTTTTCTGGTTTTTCTAGAATTTCTCTGAATTTTTCTAAAGAAAAAGTTGGAGCCGATCCGGATTGGACCTGCCGATCCGGATCCCGAACGCAGATATTCTTCTGCGGGCAGCCGATCCGGATTGGACCTGCCGATCCGAATCCCGAACGCAGATTTTCTCTGCGGGTAGCCGATCCGGATCGTAATCACGAACTGATCCGGATCGCGGCTAGGGTTTTATATAGAACAAAAAGGTTTTGATTTCTTTTACTCCAATCTTTTGTTCCAAAGTTTCCAGAGCTTCTCTCTCTAGAATTCATCCATCTTGGAAGCTTTCAAACTCAAGTTCTTCGATTCCAAGTAAGTTTTATTGATCAAAATCTCGGTTTTTCACAGTTTTTCATATTCTTCCTCAAAACGTGATGAAATTCTTGTATGTATTTCGTTTGTGGATGGTTTTTGATCAAATTTCTTTTGAAATAAGAACTCTGGGTAGATTAGTTTTGATTATATGCTAGTTATTCTCAAGATAAACGGATTTTTGGCCTTCGATTTCAAAAATTTCGGTTTTAGGGCATATAATGGGAATTTTCAAAAATCATGCGATTGATCTATTTTTTAAATTTTTTTTGCAAAACTAATTTGATTCTTAGTCTCTCTACACGATAATCATTGTTTGGGTACAATTTTTCTAATTTTTGAAAATTGGCAATTTTTTCGTGTTCTTGAGGTGTTGCTCACAGGATTTCTTTTCACAAGAAACCAATAGCAATGGTGATCACCTGGATCATTCTTCTTCTGGCTGCTATGGTACATACGAGAGACACTGTCAAGCCCAAGAGGGCTAAGAAAGCGAAGAAAACTAAAGATGATTCCGATACAGAATCTGAAACGGAATCAATTGATTGGGATGAGCTTCAAGTTGAAGCAACAACTGTTCCCACTGCTTCAAAGGGAAAAGCGCCTGCGGAGACATCGAAGGCTCCGCCTACTGCTGCTGAAAAGGGCAAAGCTCCAATGGAAGAAACTTCTGGGAAGACAAGAAGAAAAAGTGTTGCTCGCAAAAGAGGGAGTGCTCGAGGAATTTCCATTGAGCAACCAGTTGATAGCCAAGCACCTCCACAAGACTTTATCAGCTCTGCTAGGATAAAGGACTTTGAAAACAGGGAATGCATTGGCGAAAGGCATGTTAATGTCAAAGCCTTGAAGGAAAGATCTCCGGCATTTGGGACTCTGTATGACCAGACAGGTCTTGCTCCCATTTGCGATTTCCCGAGACCACTGGGTATTGTCTTCACTCAGTGAGGATGTTCTATCAAAATGCTTGCTATCTCGTTGATCAGGAGAGCGGTCGTCGAGACTTTCAAACATTGGTAAAAAATGTTAAGATTAAAGTAACCCCTCAACTGATTAGAGAGGTATTAGGGATGAAGGCCCGAGCCGATGGCGCTCATTATCTGAAGAATCAAATTTTCAACACCAACTCCTGGAGAGTGGTAGTTGATGGCATCTGTCTGCCCGATACTCCGTCAGCAGGAAACTCAGTCTTTTCAAAAGAGCTACGACCTGAGTATCGCTACTTAAACTTCATTGTCTGCTATAACGTCCTTCCAAATATGAACACGAAGGTTCTTCGATGGGATAGGATGTTATTCCTTTATCTTCTTGGAAACCCGACAGCAGCAATGGGAGCAAACTTAAACATCCCTTACATCATCTGGGCGAAGATGGCTCGCTATGTGGAACATGCTCACCCTTCAGAGAGACTACCTTATCCAATGATCATCATGCGCATTCTTCGCAAATTTAAAGCTGACACAAATGCAAGTTCCTACATGCACAGTTTAGGAACGATCAATGAAACAACAATTGTAAAGTCTCTCTCGACAAAGCAAGACGAGCCCATATTACCTCCTCACCGACAACGAGCACAACAACAACAAGCGACAACCTCTGCACCGGCAGCAACTCCTCCAGTCCAACCAGCACATGCAGGACAACGAGCACCACCATCAACTTCTGATGATGATGCATCAGTTACCTCAATCTATAAAGAACAGCAAAGGCTCTCCAATGAGCAAGAACGTATATCAAATGAACTTATTGAGGTAAAGGAAGAAATAAAGAAGGTAAATAAGAATCAGTCATCAATGAACAAGCGATTAAAGAAAATCTTCCAAATTCTTGGCTGTATCAGTTCAGAGGAGTCTGAATAATCCGTATGCTTCTAATTTCTTTTTCTTATTCAGATTTTTAACTTTCTTTTGTGCAGGTTTTACGTTTTAGTTTTTAGTTTTTAATTCTCAAACTTTTGGTACTTGAACTGTTAACCATTCTCTCCATTTTGGTATTTTTTGGCTAACTTTTGTGACAAAAAGGGGGAGAGAGAGATAAACAATGATACAATGTGTGTGAGAAAGAAACTTGAAACTATAGAGGTAAGTAGAACTTGGTAAGTAGAACTTCAACTTTCGGTTTTCATTTGTGTTTGAATGCATGCCTCGACTAACTATTCGACTAACTATTTGGGCATGTAATATAACTAACAAGTTGATGTTCACTAACATGACATTTGGATTTTGATTGCATAGAAGATATGTTGGTGTTTTAACTATGATCAATTTACATATCTGAATGTATAAATGTCATGGTAAGTATAAATGAGTATAAACTTCATCTCTGTAGGTGGTTTTTGAATGATATAAAATTCTTGAGGTATCTAACGATTTTTTTTGTCAAGAATGATTTCTTTTGCAGAGAGTACAGATGTCTAAGTCTAGAGTCTGTTTTAGGAGTTTAACTCATGTATTTTATTTTGGATCTTCATTGTAAATTTTTGTTGTATGGTCATAGCAACAAAAATATCTTTTTGAATTTTCTTGAGTGGATCTATGTTTTGTCACGAAACCGCCAAAGGGGGAGATTGTTACGGAATTTAAGTTGGCGTATTTCGTGAATTCGGTTAAGTCTTGAAGATTGAAGGTAAAGAAGGTTAGATCATATAACTCAATCTCAAGAAAGAAGAATTCAAAAGGATCAGGTATGTTGAACTTAATATCTTTGGTGATCCGAATACTTCTTATAGTGTAGAAACACTTGGATGAACTTGTAATTGCATAATTATAAAAAACTGGACATGGGACATGTTCAGGATCCGGATCAGGCTTTGCAATCCGGATCCCGAAGGTGGTTCGTTCATACATCAGTTCAATCCGGATCGTAGCTTCCCTTGATCCGGATCCCGAACACTGGGTTTACCATTTTATTTGAGCGATCCGGATCAGGGTTTGCAATCCGGATCCCGAATGTTGATGTTTGGTGAACTGTATGAACGATCAGGATCAAGCACTTGGATCCGGATCCCGAACCTTCGTTTTTTTGGAATCTGTTTTTCTCGCTACTGCAATCCGGATCGCCGATCTCCGATCCGGATCGTCGTCATGTAAAAATTCCAGAAAAGGATAGTTTTTTATCCTTATCTTTTTTCAAGGGTTTCTAACCTATAAATAGACCCTATGATTCTTTTTCTAGGGCTAATCCACATAATAGAAAAAGTAGCCGTCATCTTTTATACGGCCTAAGATCCACATATAGAGAAAGAAAAGAAATCATAGATTCTATCTTATGTTTCTTCATCTATATTGATTGATTTGATTCTAGATTTTCATACTCACATCTTGAGTTGAATCAAATCAATGAATACTTAGATGGTATTTCCGATCTATTTCTAATCTAAGTATTCGGCGGATCATCACCACCCAAAAAACAATGATTTACCCCAAAATCGGCGCGTGGACTCGCGTGGCCTTGTGGATTCAAGGTGCTACCGCTCTCGTGGATTCGGAGCGAGGTACGTTCGTGGATTCGATGCGTGCTACTGGGTGAAGACCGTGGATTCGGTCGGACGTCGTGGACTCGACATTGGACGCCGTGGATTCGGTGTTGGACGCACATCGGGGATTCGAGAAGCGTCGTGGAGCGAGCGGAGAAGATCAACTAGGAGCGTATGGAAAAGGTTGAGTCGTCTGTGAGTACGGTATATCACCTTGTACATGTTTAATTCTTGTGGATTTCACCGTGTTATCGGTCCCGTGGTTTTTTACTCCGGTTTGGAGTTTTCCACGTAAAAATCTCTGCGTGTTATTTATTTTTCCGCATTGGGTTTTATATCGCAAAGATTTTTGAGTGTTTATTGTTTACACCTATTCACCCCCCTCTAGGTGTTTTTTCCCCTATTTAGATCCAATTATATATATCCCAACAAGTAACACTAAACTTGAAAACACAAACCACCCGAACAAAGAACCGAACTAGAAACGCACGGGTGGACACAGAAACCGGGTGGCGGAGCTTGATAACCCCGCGCGGGCAAATTCCCCGCTTGGCGCGCGTTGCGGTGTAGCCCCGCGCGGGAACCAGCCCCGCGCGGGTGCGCGCTGCCAGCGGTTAACCCCGCGCTGCCTGCGGGGCGGCCCCGCGTGGCACTAGCCCGCGCGGGAACCAGTCCGCGCGGCGCGTGCTGCCTGCGGGCAGCCCAGCGCGGCACCAGCCCGCGCGAGCGCACGCTGCCTGCAGTTAACCCCGCGCTGCTTGCGCGGCGGCCCCGCGCGGCACTAGCCCGCGCGCTGCCTGCGGGCAGCCTCACGCGGCACCAGCCCGCGCGGGCGCGCGCTGCGGCCAGGGTATCGCGGCGGCGGCGCGCTAGTGCAACGCGGCGGCGGCAACGGCTAACGACGGCTCCAGCAAAACCCAACGGCGAAACCCCCGACGCAAAAATGCATAAAACTGAAAAACAAAACACCGAAACTAGCAAACGGGCTAACCTTGATCATCTCATTGGTTAGTAGCTAGCGGTAATGTACTCTGTGGATGTTGGACACCGACTACCGTGGTTAAAGTTGTTTTCTCTGATACCATCTTAATCTGTCACGCCCCGGGAGTTTAAATAAGCGGAAAAACGTGTATTGTTATTATTATTATTATTTTTTTGAAACATCCCCACCCTCCGGTGCATGCCCAGACCCACCACACATACAAATTCACCCCACAAACGGACAGAGTCTCCTTTGTATATGCACGGCGTCACAATCACAATTTACACTTTAACCACACCAGTCAAGGAGTTAAGTAGAGGAAAAAGATAGTCATGCACAATAACCAAGGAGGCCACCTAAATTTGAAGGGATAAATCCAGGGGTTTATAAAACAGTGCCCACACGACACCTATTTTTTTCAAAATCACTTTTTTTCTTAATCTGTCACACCCCGGGGGTTTAAATAAGCGAAAAAACGTGTATTATTATTATTATTATTTTAAACATCCCCACCCTCCGGTCCGTGCCCAGACCCGCCACACATACAAATTCACCCCACAAACGGACAGAGTCTCCTTTGTATATGCATGGCGTCATAATCACAATTTACACTTTAACCACACCAGTCAAGGAGTTAAGTAGAGGAAAAAGATAGTCATGCACAATAACCAAGGAGGCCGCCTAAATTTTAAAGGATAAATTCACGAGTTTATAAAACGGTGCCCACACGACACCTATTTTTTTCAAAATCATTTTCGCAATCCTTGATCTCGCGGAGAAGAAGAGGAAGAAGAAGGATAACTCGTTCCTCGCAGGCGATGAGAATCCGATTCCTCTCCCCACCTCTGACACGCTTGATCAACGAAGAAGAAGGGAAATTCTCTCTCTCTTTTTGTTTCTCTCCGACTAGGGTTTTTTTTTTCCTTTTGCGTTTTCTTGAAGGAGATAAAATAAAATAATTAGATATAAATAATATTTTCTCTTGTATGTACTAAAATAAATAAAATCCCCTTAGTCGTTTAAAAAATAGAGCGAGAGATTCCAATCTCCTCAAAAAGCTTGCCGATCACATTGCACGGATTCAGATGCACACTACGAAAAATGAGACCTTCAAAACCCTTTTCGGAAGATACGTAAATCGGATTTCAGATCCGATTTTGCCGTTCACCGTTTTGCGAGCTCTATCACAGAAAAATACCCACAACCACTGACGTTCTACCCAAGAAAACTCGATAATTCATCCCCTAATAACTAATTTATTCAAAAGGAATTAAAAAGAAAAACAAGAAAGGTCGTGATACTGCATCACTCACCCATTAAAAGAAGTTTCGTCCTCGAAACTTAACATCAGCCCACGCTAAAAAACTCTGGAAAATACTCTCTCATATTCGATTCTAATTCCCAAGTCGCTTCGGGCTCTTCATGATTGCTCCACAGCACCTTCACATAGGGAATAATTCGGTTGCTCAACTTTTTGTCTTCACGAGCCAAGATTCGTACTGGTGATTCATCAAAGCTCAAGTGCTCTCGAAGCTCAATTGCAGTAACATCGAGAACATGCGACGGATCAGGGGGGTATTTACGGAGCATCGAAACATGGAACACGTTGTGCACCCGATCGAGATTTGGCGGCAAGGCTAAACGATAAGCTACCATGCCAACGCACTCCAAGATTTCAAAAGGTCCAACGAACCGTGGGCTCAACTTGCCTCTCAAACCGAACCGTTTAATCCCCTTGGATGGCGAAACCCGGAGCAATACGTGCTCCCCTACCTGAAAGGCGCGCCTTTTCCTCGGTCTCTGGGAGGTCAACAACCGCTGCCTGATAAGGCGCGCCTTTTCCTCGGTCTCCTCCACTAAGTCCGGACCCAAGAACTTCCGCTCCCCTAAGTCATCCCAACAAATAGGAGATCGACATCGACGCACATAAAAGGCTTCGTACGACGCCATCTGAATGCTAGCCTGGTAACTGTTGTTGTAGGCAAACTCCACGAGAGGTAGATAACGTGACCATCCTTCACCCATGTCAAGTACGCACGCTCGGAGCATGTCCTTGAGAATCTGGATCACCTGTTCTGATTGTCCGTCGGTCTGGGGGGTGAAAAGCCGTGCTGAACTGTAGTTTGTCCCCAAAGCCCGTTGCAAACTCTGCCAAAAATTCGACACAAATCGAGTGTCCCTTTCCGAAGTAATCGATGCCGGCACCCCATGCAATCTCACAACCTTGTTGATGTAGACTTGTGCCAAACGGTCTCGGGTCCTCGTCGTATGAATGGGTAGGAAATGAGCCGACTTCGTCAATCGATACACTATGATCCAGACCGCGTCGTGTCCTTGTTGTGATCGTGGAAACCAGTGATGAAATCCAATGGTGATCCGCTCCCATTTCCACTATGGCATTGGTAGAGGTTGCAATTTCTCCGCCGGGCGCTGATGTTCGGCTTTTACCTGTTGACAAATCAAACAGTGTGCCACAAACCGCGTTACGTCCCCCTTCAGTTTAGGCCACCAAAAAGTCTGCTTAAGGTCCATGTACATCTTCGTGCCACCAGGATGCGCCGCATAGGGAGCACAGTGCGCCTCTAACAATATCTCTTCCTTCAGATCAGGCAGGTCGGGCACACAAATACGTCCTCAGAACCGCATTGTATCGTCCGCACCAACCGAAAAGTCTCCATCTAGGTCCGAAGAAAGCTTGTCCGGCACAAGCTGTAGTTGAGCGTCCGTCCTTTGACCTTCCAAGATTTTCTTAAACAAGGTAGGCTTGACTACCAAGGACAAAAGTCGCGTAACCGTACCCGCCGGTACAACCTCCAATCTCATTCACGAGAAATCCGTGATTAATCTGTCCTGCTGAGAAATCGCGCGCACCGATCACTCCTCGTTTTGACCCTTCCTGCTCAAGGCATCATGTGAGGAGCCAAAATTCCCACTTATGGATTACGGTTACATCTACAGCTTCTGGAGGTCTACGTGGTGTGTCGGTGGTGTTTGTGCACAATTTGGACACAAGTGATGGACTTCGGGCTTAAAAAGGATCACGTGAGTGATCGGAGGATCCTGTCGGATGTGTAGAAGTGGTTTCGCGCGAAACGGATATTAAAATTGGACTCAGCGCGATGTTTGGACAAATAACACCTTTCCGGATGCCTTCAGCAAATTTTAGAATTGGAATTTGGCAAAACGGACATCGGATTTGAATTCAGCACGCGAAAACGATGAAAATGGACTATTCACTTTTATTTTTCGGAGCCCGGATGATGCGGACGGATTTCGAGGCACTTGGTACTATTCCGGCAGCCGGCGGGCAGCGGCGGAGCGCGGCGGCGCGGGAGCGGGCAGGCGCGCGGGTGCGCGGGCAGGCGTGCGGGCACGCAGTGCACGGAGGCGGCGTACCACGTGTAGGATTCTTATTGGTTTGCCTTGGGACATGTGGCCGCGTAGGATTGGCCGGCGCAGCAGGCGCGGTCCGCGGGGAAAAGCGCGGGTGTACGGTGGACCGGAGGGTGGACACGTGGCGGCCACTAGTTGGCCGGTCCACGTGCGCTCGGTCCACGGAGCGGGTGTAGCGGCCTCGGGGCGCGTGCCTGGCAGGGGTCGCCGGCGGCGCTGGCAGCGCGCACGTGGGCGCGGCAGGGAGCTTTGACCGAGTGCGCTACACGCGTCGGCACCTCAGCGCGCCACGCTTCGAGCAGTGGGTGGCCGGTATGGCTGTCCGCTATTCGGGTGGTGACGTGGCGGCCTCTGGGTGATTCGGGCGCGCACAGTGTTGGGCCGGGCCCAACACTGTAGCGACCCGAATCGTCCGGGCGCCCGGTTTTGGGGCCCAAAAGCCCAATTCCGAGGCATTTTGGTGTGAGCCTATAAATACCCCATTCCACTGCGAGTTTGGGTTTTTTCCCGAACTCTCCTGCCCTTGGACCCTTTAGCAAAGTTGTTTCTTATCCTGTTGCGCATCTTGGAACGGAGGCTTGGAATTTTTGGAGGCCGCAGCGTCGACGACGTCGGCATCATAGCGCAGAGCGACGTTCTTTTATCGGAGGCCCATTATTGTCGTGTTTTGGTATGAGAGGTCCACAGAGCTACTCCGACAGTATTTTTGGACAAATTTCGCGGCTTTGGAATCAGGAGAGGTAGATCTACGATTTTTGTATTTTCCACTTTTCTCAGATTTGAGCTTTGTTTGGTGTTCCTGGTATGTTTTTAACCCCCTTTGTCGCTGATGGAACTTTTGGACAGCAACACCTTGCCAGATTTTTATCTCCATTTTCATGCATCGGATTGAGGCGTGCCTATACACTTTTTGCATCTACGCATCGCGATGATTCTCGTCGTATTTTTCTGGGATTTTTCTGAGATACTTTTCCCTCTCTTCTGTGCAATGTGATACAGTTGTGTGTGTTGTGGAGTTTCGCGCTCACCGCGTTGCGAAATTTGTAACTCGGCCTCCGGGGCTCGGATTGTGACGTGCAGGTACTCGTTTCGAAGGGCTCGACGCGATAATCGCGACAGTAGTTTTGTTGGATTTTTTGGAGTCTGTTCTACAGGTGGAAATTGCACATCTTCGAGGGACGAGGCACATTGGATATGTGAGACTGGGAGTGGATTGCGCCAGGATACCTTTCAGTTTATTCAGTCCCTCCGTTACAGGTTTTGACGCCTCGTTGGAGTAGGCATTGTGTATGCAGCGTGGCGCTGCAGTTCCTTTGGATAGGGATCTGCCGCCAGAGGCGAGTTCTGGATATTGGCGCTTGGCGCCGGGTGATGGAGGACAGACCGACCGGCAGAGGCATTTCTGATTTCTTTTTCTAGGGTAATGGATATCTAAGATATCAGAGGTCGAGTGGACCCCGATGGCAGCATCAGCATCTACATCAGAGTGGCGCGGCGGTAGCATGGATTGGTTATCTGCGGAGGACCGCATTTGTCACCCCTGTGTGAGCAGAGGCAGAGGTCGTGCTCCCTATGTGGTTAATCAAGATATGTTATGGCAGACTGAGCGACGACCACTTGCATTGAGCGGATGAATCTGTGCCGCCCGGTTGGAGGGCGCCACGGTAGTGGATCGAGTTGTCGCAGGTGTGATTTCATCACGGCAGTCGGAGTTAGAGCATGTTGCATTCCTGCATGGACTAGAGGCAGATTTGTTACCACGTGCACTAGAGGTACAAGTTCCTGTTAGTGTTGTGCATGTGGAGGAGGCTTGTGGATTATGTCCAATGCAGTTGAGGCCGCGAGTTATACCTGCGGACTTATTGGTAATTGTGGCAGTTTGGTGTTTGGACCTAGTGCTTGGGTTTTGGTTGGCACAGTGCCACAGAATGTTTGACTGTGGCGAGAGAGGATTTTTACCTTCTGCGGGGCAGACGAGAGGAGGCTTGGTTGTTGAGATTGTTAGAGCACACAGGTTTTAGCGACAGTGTGAGAGGTGCTTACGGTGGCACCGGGACTCAAGGATATCTCTGTTGCCACGAGATCCTGGGTGTGATTTCACTTGAGCTGTTGAAGATGCCACCGGTTAGGGAGATAGAGATTGCGTTTGACGTGGTTCGGGGAACCGTGCCACCCTCGACAGCACCTCATTGGATATCGCCTGTAGAGCTGAGAGAGCTGATGGCCCAGTTACAGGATCTAATGGATCGAGGGATTTTGTTTGACCCAGTGCCACGCCGTTGATGTACGGTGGTGATGCCACGTCGTTGATATACGACGGTGAGGTTTTACTGCGGCTAGAGTGCAGGCAGGTTCGGGCATTATGTAGGACCTTTTGATGGAGCTATACTCTGGCAGTTATTGTATGATGCGAGTACCTATTTGGAATCATACAGTTGAGTATTTTGCCAAGACGGCGTTCAGGAGACGGTAGGGGCATTATGAACTCATAATGAGGCCAATTGGATTGATTAATGCCCTGCCGCTCTTATGATCTGAGGAATTGTGTGTCCCAGTTGTACTTGGACGAATTGGGAGTGGCGTTCCCCAAGGATATTATGATTTACTCCCAGAGCAACTTGGAGTACGTGGAGCACTTATGGATGTGCTACCTGCCTGTGTGGATGAAGCGGTATGCCAAGTGATTGAGATACAAGTTGTAGCGTCAGAAGCATACTTTCTTGGGTCACATTATGTTGGCCGTAGGGGCGGCGGTAGAAATCCGGCCAATATGGATACTACTTGGGAATTGGCCGAGATCGACAATTATAGTCGAGGTGAGGAGCTTCTTGGACTGGGCAGTGCCAGGAGAGCTTGGCAATCGGATGATAAGACTGATACCAGCGCCAATGCCAGTATTTCCAGTGTTGGGAGAAGGATCTGCGAGTTATAGTGATGCCTCCCATAGTGACTGTGGAGTTACCGTTGGGTTATTGTTGAGCATTCTGGATTACCCCGACAGGGCCACTGTGTTGGCAGATACCTGGAGCAGGTGTGCTGTCTGGGGTTGAGTTTGATGATTCCACAGCTGGCGCTGTGTGGACTGTTGAGGCAAACATGGCTTTTGGTTGTGTCCCTGAGGGTTCCTTTGGATGATAGACCGCGACTAAGTAGTCCACTCGGATGGTCAGGATTCGGGAGTGACCGAGTGAGGACCCCTCCTTGTTAGGGCTCTTTTCCTTATTGGATAATAGTGGGGGTATGCTTCGGGTTGCCTTGGTTGAGTTGACACAGAATGTGGTTTCGTGCGTGTTGCACTGGTGGTTATTTTGTTTCCCCCAGCTTTTTGACGGAGCCCCTGTGGTGTTTCACGTCTCAGCTCAGGAGTGTTTTGCTTTTGGATCCCTCGCCCGTGATTGACTCGCCCATTTTGAGATCTGTGAGTATTTGTTGTACGAGGAACGCCCGTTACGAATTCCGGCTCGTGAGGTGAGGGAATTGCGCAATCGGGCCTTGCCGTATTGGTTATTGTTGTCGTTGCGGAGTAATCACGGGGAGTGAGCGGTGACTTGGGAGCTGGAGACGGGGACGTTGAGTACCTACCCTTGATTTTGTGACACCTTTTGAGTTGAGCTAGTTTCGAGGACGAAACTTTCTTTTAGTGGGGGAGGATGTGAGGACTCGAAATTCCCACTTATGGATTACGGTTACATCTACAGCTTCTGGAGGTCTACGTGGTGTGTCGGTGGTGTTTGTGCACAATTTGGACACAAGTGATGGGCTTCGGGCTTAAAAAGGATCACGTGAGTGATCGGAGGACCCTGTCGGATGTGTAGAAGTGGTTTCGCGTGAAAGGGATTTTAAAATTGGACTCAGCGTGAAGTTTGGACAAATAACACCTTTCCAGATGCCATCAGCAAATTTTAGAATTGGAATTTGGCAAAACGGACATCGGATTTGGATTCAGCACGCGAAAACGATGAAAATGGACAATTCACTTTTATTTTTCGGAGCCCGGATGATGCGCACGGATTTCGAGGCACTTGGTATTGTTCCGGCAGCCGGCGGGCAGCGGCGGCGGCGGCGGCGGGCAGCGGCGGAGCGCGGCGGCGCGGGCGCGGGCAGGCGCGCGGGTGCGCGGGCAGGCGCGCGGTGCACGGAGGCGGCGTACCACGTGTCGGATTCTTATTGGTTTGCCTTGGGACACGTGGCCGCGTAGGATTGACCGGCGCAGCATGCGCTGTTCGCGGGGAAAAGCGCGGGTGTACGGTGGACCGGAGGGTGGACACGTGGCGGCCACTGGTTGGCCGGTCCATGTGCGCTCGGTCCATGGAGCGGGTGTAGCGGCCTCGGGGCGCATGCCTGGCAGGGGTCGCAGGCGGCGCTGGCAGCGCGCACGTGGGCGCGGCAG
The DNA here is from genome assembly GCA_029204045.2 of Tillandsia leiboldiana. Classification (NCBI taxonomy): domain Eukaryota; kingdom Viridiplantae; phylum Streptophyta; class Magnoliopsida; order Poales; family Bromeliaceae; genus Tillandsia; species Tillandsia leiboldiana. The sequence goes on along the minus strand of CM055062.1, from coordinate 34,976,001 downwards.
GGAGCTTTGACCGAGTGCGCTCCACGCGTCGGCACCTCAGCGCGCCACGCGTCGAGCAGCGGGTGGCCGGTATGGCTGTCCGCTGTTCGGGTGGTGACGTGGCGGCCTCTGGGTGATTCGGGCGCGCACAGTGTTGGGCTGGGCCCAACACTGTAGCGACCCGAATCGTCCGGGCGCCCGGTTTTGGGGCCCAAAAGCCCAATTCCGAGGCATTTTGGTGTGAGCCTATAAATAGCCCATTCCACTGCGAGTTTGGGCTTTTTCCCGAACTCTCCTGCCCTTGGACCCTTTAGCAAAGTTGTTTCTTATCGTGTTGCGCATCTTGGAATGGAGGCTCGGAATTTTTCGAGGCCGCGGCGTCGGCGACTTCGGCATTGTAGCGCAGAGCGACGTTCTTTTATCGGAGGCCCGTTATCGTCGCGTTTTGGTCTGAGAGGTCCACAGAGCTTCTCCGACAGTTTTTTTGGACGATTTTCATGGCGTTGGAATCATGAGAGGTAGATCTACGATTTTTGTATCGTCCACTTTTCTCAGATTTCAGCTTTTTTTGGGGTTCCTGGTATGTTTTTAACCCCCTTTGCCGCTGATGGAACTTTTGGACAGCAACACCTTGCCGAATTTTTATCTCCGCACTCAGGCATTGGATTGAGGTGTGCCTGTACACTTTTTGCATCTAGGCATCGCGGGGATTCTCGTCGTATTTTTCAGGGATTTTTCTGAGACTTGCCCGAATGTATACTTTTCCCTCTCTTCTGTGCAACGTGATACAGTTGTGTGTGTTGTGGAGTTTCGCGCTCACCGCGTTGCGGAATTTGTAACTCGGCCTCCGGGGCTCGGATTGTGACGTACAGGTACTCGTTTCGAAGGGCTCGACGCGACGATCGCGATAGTAGTTTTGTTGGATTTTTCGGAGTCTGTTCTGCAGGTGGAAATTGCACATCTTCGGGGCTGTTTTTAGTTGATTGTTATACTTGGATATTTTTGGAATAAAGTGTAACTTTGGACCTTATTGTTGTACCCAGGAAGGTTTGCGGGTGTTTTTGAACCGGTTAGAACTAGAGATAATTGTTTCCGGGTATTTTCAGCTGTTTGGAGCTGAGGCTCGCGCGACATGTACAGAGGGTGCAGTTTTGGCAGATTTTGGATTGTGAGCGTCTACACATACACTTCACTGACTTCGGCTTTGCCTGCGGAAAGCGCTTCAGGTGGGTGCTTTGTTTCCAGAACCGGTGGACGATTCTCTAATTCTTTATAGTAGGATGCATGCATGTCTAGGGTACATGGTTTGTGATTGAGATGTAGGTAAGCTTGATAATAGTAATTGTATAAAAGAATTGCAAGAATAGTATTTATGATGTATACTGAGGACTTGCATGATTTGGATATCTATGTTGATGATTAGTGTAAGCTTACCTAGGATAATGTTACCCTATGTGATTATGTAGTATGCCATGTTAGCACATAGCCCTTTATGTGGCTGGTTTATGCGATGGGGCAGGATTATATAGCTATGTGCGGATTTTACTCTAAGGAGTTATTATGGATCGAGGATTATGGACAGGCATAGGCATTGGTGATTTTGGCATGTGGTTTACTTTCTTATATCTTTTTTGAGGACAAATGCATGCTTGTATGGATATATAGTTAGGCCACCTTTTACTGCTACACTACTTATTGGAACTTGACTTTGGAGAAACCATGTCATTCCTCTCTCCTTCTTTGCTAGCCAGGCAGTCTGTGTTGCTCGGGTGCGAGCAGGGGTTGGGGTAGTGTAGCCGGGACATTGGTGTCAGGGATGGGTGTGCTGGATTGAGGCTGACAGGGTTTTGCGGTGACCGCGGGCTTTGGGCGGTCGACAGGAGGTCGGTTTTAGATTATGGTTTGTGGGGAATTGCGGCAACCGCGGATATTGGGCGGTTGACCGGATATTTATTTATGCACCAGATTGGGTATCTAATTTCTCTAGTGGACAGAGTTTCCCACAATTTGAGTACTTTTGCATCTGATTGAGGACCAAGGCTTTCTTTAGTGGTTGGGCTTTCCCATTTTGATCAGAGTCATGATCCAGTCCTGCTATATAGAGATACTTGTGATACTAATGACAGAGATACTTTACTCGTGTGGGTCGCTCCCCTCGAGTGCCACTCTGGAGTAGGCGATTGATATATTGGCCAGTGAGCGCCAAACAGTGACCATCGGTCAGTGAGTACCGATTGGTTAGCAGATACTTGAGACAGCAGAGCAGGCAATACCAGTTTTACTGGCGGCACAAGATTGGGTTTATTACAGACAATTACTTTATTGTTGCACTCGTGTCAGGGAGACTGAGTGGAGTCTATGTAAGACCTGACTTTTCCGTGACCCTCCCCGTTACCCCTTTTCTTCGACTGCCCGACTGAGGGACAATTTTTGGTGTTTTTCCGGAGAATCCGTCGGGGCTCGCGGACATTTTTAGGCCGAAGGGCTCGCGAAATGGAGAACGGGGGCGCGATCGGTTTCAGATTCCGACTCCCGGTTCACCCGGAATAATTTTCCGAAGTTCGGACCCCACTTAGGCGCCCCGGGATCCGTGCGGATGATCGGCACGTTTCTCGAGGTAATTCTAGCCGCCGGATCTGTCCCTATTAATTAATTATTCTTTTGCCCTTTGAGGAACCTAGGGTTTTAGGTGTTCCCTCCTAGGTCCCTTCGTTCGGCGGCTAGGGTTTTCCCTTTAAGAGTCATCACGAGAGGGAAAATGAGAGAGTAAAAGACGGTTAGGGTTTCTCTTTAAGAGACACCACGAGAGGAAAAAAAAAAGAGAAGAATAAAATGGGGACCCAACCCTTTTTCGCTCTTATGCGACCGACGGCGGGGCTTTCGGGGAAAGGACGGAGGTTTCTTGCTCGCGGGATCAACCGGGCAACGTTAGGACGATCCCCTTCCTCTCTTTTCCGGCGGATCGAAGGTGAGTTTTTATTAGTTTTTTTTGAGTAGGCGTTTCAGGGGGTGGAGTCTTCGCGGAGAGCGCCGCCGCCGCCGCCGCCGCCGCCGCCGCCGGGCCGGCCGCGGGCGGGGCGCCGCGCGGCAGGAGTGTCGCACGGGCACCACCCGCAGGCGAGCACCGCGCGGCGCTTGGCTGCGCGGGGCCGCCCGCGGGTGGGGCGCCCGCGCAGGCTAAGGCCGCGCGGGGTCGCCCCCGCACCGCGGGCAACGCACCCGCGCGGCGCTTGGCCGCGCGGGGCCGCCCGCAGGTGGGGCGCCCGCGCGGGCTGGTGCCGCGCGGGGTCGCCCCCGCACCGCGGGCAGCGCGCCCGCGCGGCGCTTGGCCGCGCGGGGCCGCCCGCAGGTGGGGCGCCCGCGCGGGCTGGTGCCGCGCGGGGTCGCCCCCGCACCGCGGGCAGCGCGCCCGCGCGGCGCTTGGCCGCGCGGGGCCGCCCACAGGTGGGGCGCCCGCGCGGGCTGGTGCCGCGCGGGGTCGCCCCCGCACCGCGGGCGGCGCGCCCGCGCGGCGCTTGGCCGCGCGGGGCCGCCCGCAGGTGGCCGCCCGCGCGGGCTGGCGCCGCGCGGGGTCGCCCCCGCACCGCGGGCAGCGCGCCCGCGCGGCGCTTGGCCGCGCGGGGCCGCCCGCAGGTGGGGCGCCCGCGCGGGCTAAGGCCGCGCGGGGTCGCCCCCGCATCGCGGGCAGCGCGCCCGCGCGGCGCTTGGCCGCGCGGGGCCGCCCGCAGGAGGGGCGCCCGCGCGGGCTGGTGCCGCGCGGGGTCGTCCCGCACCGCGGGCAGCGCGCCCGCGCGGCGCCCGGCCGCGCGGGGCCGCCCGCAGGAGGGGCCACCGCGCGGGCTGGTGCCGCGCAGGGTCGCCCCGCATCGCGGGCAACGCGGCCGCGCGGCGTCCGGCCGCGCGAGGCCGTCCGCAGGAGGGGCGCCCGCGCGGGCTGGGGCCACACGGTGCTGTGCCCGGGCGGAGTGTGCGCCGCACGGGCCGGTGCCGGGCGGGGAACTCCGTCGCACATGGGTGGGAGTCGGTGTGAGTTTCGGATCCTTAGTCTTGACTTGCCCTTATTCCTTCAGGAGTGCAGGACATTGTTGGCGACGGACGCACGATCACGGACGTACCGAACGCCGGACGACGCACACAAAAGGTGGGTATTTTCGCCGAGGTTAATTGGGTAAGGGCGGACATGAGCAAAGGTGTTTCTCTCTAAGTTCCTCTTCGTGAGAAAAGGTGGGTTTCTCTCTAAGTTGCTCTTCGTGAGCAAAGGTGGGTTTCTCTCTAAGTTGCTCTTCGTGAGCAAAGGTGTTCTTCTCTTTAAGATATTCTCATGAGCAAAGGTGTTTTCCCTTCTGGTTGTCCTTATGAGCAACGCTGACCCCGATACTTACTTTATTCGCTTTATCATCTGAGGCTCAAGTTTTGCTACACGCACACCAGCGGTTTGGCCACCGCAAGGGTGTGCTTTTCCGGAAAAGTGGTACGTTGACCCGTGTACCCCACGCGACGGTGGCGTTAGGAATGGGGGCCCTCATGGGTGGAGGGTGTGAGCGGTGACGCCGAGGTTGGTGCTCGGCGGCCGAGGCAGGTGCTCGGCGGAGAGGGGGCACCGGGGTAGGGGCCCGGTGCGGTGTCCGGGGAGGGTGCCCGGTTATACTTGGTGCAGGTCATATTCAGGTTGACGGTGTATGAGGGGCGACGGTTGCTCTGGTTACAGTGGTTTGCTTTATTATAGTTTTCTTGCTCATTATGTTTTTCCAGTCACTGACTTCCCACTCCGTGACAGGTTCGTCCAGGGGCGAGTGCTAGGGCACCGGTGAGGCCGCGAGAGTGCTGTTCTGGCATTTTGTGACTTCAGATACAGTGACTTCCTTTTCCCTTTTCGATTATTATTCATGCTAGCTAGTTGCGGATTGCGACACCCCCGTGGGGTCGAAGTGGATGTTGCCCTTTTCCCTTTTTGAATAATTGAATGAATACTACGTTCTCTCTTACTTGGCCGTTTTGAACGATGAAAAGCAAAGAAAACCGTTTGCGAAAAACTACTTTTAAAACATGGGTGTTGTGTGGGCACCGAGCTTTACAAACCTTGCGGGATTTATGTGTTTGCGAACTATTTTCACAAACGATGGCATCGTGTGAATGCCGCTTTCAAAACCCTGTGATTATTTATCCTTTCAAAACACCGGCCTCTCTGCTCTAAGTGAATGCTAGAATATCATGAGAATTGTTTGGTTGTATGTGTACGAGACCCCAACTGATTTGGTTAGAGATTGTATGTGCTACGCCTTGTGAGACACTTTGTGGTTGAGACGCCGTGCATATACAAAGGAGACTCTGCCCGTTGGCAGAGTAAATTTGTGTATGCGGCGGGTCTGGGCACGCGCCGGGGAGTATTGTTTTATAAAAAAAAATATATGGCTGAATCAGGGGCATCGGCGGCCCCTCTTCCGCGCGATTCGAACCCCCGGGGCGTGACAGATTAAGATGGTATCAGAGACTTTAAACTCTAACCACAACAGTCGGGGCCTAACATCCACGGGCGCAATACTCTGGCTACTGAGTAATAAAGTGAACAAGGGATAAATAAATAGAACACGAGTGTGCGCGGGGGAGGGTAGAGATTAGGTAGAACCCTTGGGAGCCAGGTTACCTTGGCAGTTATGTCTCTATGTTTTGTGACGGTCGGTATGCTTTCATTTTGTGCGCAGATACAATAGCAGTCCGACTCAGTGAGCGACGACCGACGGAAATGGACGCCGCAGCCGGAGCGAACCGCTTGCTGCGCAACCAGCTGCGTGATGTGGCAGGGCAGCTGCTGACTCTCACGGAGCGTCTGTGCATGCTGACGCGGGAGCTTGAGAGCGTCGACCACTTCCAGCACGGCCCATGGGACGGTACCCCTCGCGGGATGCCACCAGCGGGTTTTCCCACCTATCACGATGCGGTCAATTTGGCCATGCGTGCGGAACAAGAGTACGCCCGGCAGGGGTGCCCCTACCCTTACCCGGCGGAGGACCCCTATCTGACGAGCCGCGCGACCAAACGTCCGAAGGTAGGACCGGAGTCTGGACCAGTGAAGAAGGAGGGGCCCGACCCATTGAAGCCGTGCGTCATTTGTGGCGGTGCACATCGAATGATGGGCTGCCCCTGGCGGGATGATCACTGCTTCCGCTGTGGAAAACCGGGTCACACGCGTTACACGTGCCCCCAGAAGCCAGGCGTCACTAGGCCCCCGGCGCCGGGACCTGTCGAAGCAGGGAAAGCCGCCACCCCCGCCTTGCAGGGGAGCCCCAAACCAAAGTACCGGGCGAACCAGCACCTGGAAAAAGCAAGGAAGGGTGGGCAGGTACCAACAGGAACCCCGGAGTCGCTGCAAGGGCCCTGCGTCATCTGCGGAAAGGCGCATCGAGTGACGAACTGCCTTTGGAGGTACTCCCACTGCAATGGTTGCGGCAAACCAGATCACACCCGCGCTTCATGTCCGCGAGAACAGGCCGCCACAGCCGCAACGCCACAACCGGAAGGACGAGAGGATACCGCGGCTCCCAACCCACAGAAGGACCAACCCGACGGCTCGCCGTCGACGGACTCGTACGACACCAGGACCCTGCCCAACCACGCAGTGCGGCGCTGGCCCAGGGGTTGCGGGAGGGCTACCCCAGCCGCCCCAGCAGACGATGCGACGTCCCGAACTGAGTGACGACAGGTAATACTTGAACTACTTTATTTTGGCTGGGGACATCCGTCGAACCAGAGTAAACCATCCCTGACTGACCCCGTCTAAACCCCCCCCCCCCCCCCCCCCCCCAGGTCTTGTGAGTTATACCATCCTTTCTTTTCTGTTGTGTGTTTCGGTTATGTCTCGTCCTTAGTAATAGCTTCGTTGTTTTTCTGGTTGCTTTTCCCCGGATCTTTTGGGGAGGGGCGAACGCCTTTAAAAGGGATTGCGGGAATCCGCCGTTGGCGTAGTCTTCAGATACCCCCTTTTTCTTTTCTAAGTTCCTTTCTTTTCTTTCGTCCAAAACCAACCGGATTAGGCCTTGATCTACTTAGGCGCGCGCTCTTATGTTTCTTCCTACCTGGGGACCATGCACTTAGTAGCAAAAAGTAAAGGGCGGAAGGCACCGGCTGGGTGCATGGCCGTTCTACTGGCGCGGGAACAGGGGAGGAGCTTGCAGCTGCGCGTTGACTGCCCGGAATTAGACGAAGCCCTGTAAAGAGCATGCACTTCCTTGAACCGCTCGACCCGGAAGGGAGCCAAGTTCTTTTGGACGGCCCAATGCTAAGGAAAGCTGTGAAGAGCCTAAAAAGCGAGTAACAAGGGCGCCCGTGCTCGCCGTACCAACGCCCGGGGAAGACTTCGAGGTATGCTGCACTGCATCGCGAATTGGACTGGAGGGAGTACTAAGGCAGCAAGGAAGAGTCGTAGCCTATGCGACAGGGCAACTCAAGGACTACATGTAGAACTAACCGACACACGACCTGGGGTGTGCCGCAGTCGTCCTCGTCCTGAGACTGTTGAGGTACTATCTCTTCGGGGCCCACGGTAACGCACCCACGGACCACCAAAGCCTTAAGCGCCTCTCCACCCAGAAGGGGCCGAACCTACGGCGAAGACGGTGGTTAGGACTATTGAAGGATTTCGACCTGGACACGAGACCGAATGACCAAGTGTACATCGATGAGTTACGGGGCTACACAGAACGCCGACACCTACTACTTCGGGCCAAGCTACACTTCAGCCCGGCCTATCACCTCAGATGGATGGGCAATCCGAACGGGCGATCCAGATCCTCGAGGACAAACTCTGAGCGTGCATACTGGTTTTGAATGGGCGGAGGGTCACGCTACCTACCCCTCGTCGAGTTCGCCTACGACGTCAGTTACCAGACAAGCACCCGGATGACACCGTACAAAGCATCGTACGGTAGGCGCTGCAAACCCCCCCCGATTTGTTGGAACGTTCAGGGGCGAAGCGGGTCGGGTTGAGAGGCTAGTTGCGCCATAGTACGTGGGACTTTTTGGGATCCCGGAGTGCGACGGCCCCGTGGCCCATCGCCTCGCCCTACCACCGAATCACGACCGAGTTCTGGTCGTGTCCGCGCATTCATGCTTCGGAAGTATCCCCCAATCCGTCGCGAGTGCTTGACGACTCTGCAAATCAAGTTCAAAGGAAACTTGAACTACGAGGAAAAGCCAGGTGCGGACCCTAGCGCGGGAGGACTGAAAAGCTACGAAGTCGGACATTTCCCTACGTGAAGGCGTTTTGGAGCAATCTGGAAGAACGTGAGACAACTTGGGAACCCGAATCAAGGATGAAGGAGTGCTACCCGGACCCCCTTCGCCGCAGGCGGGAGTTAAGTTTCGGGGACGAAACTTGTTTTTATTAGTGAGTGATGTAAGACCTGACTTTTCAGTGACCCTCCCCGTTACCCCTTTTCTTCGACTGCCCGACTGAGGGACAATTTTTGGTGTTTTTCCGGAGAATCCGTCGGGGCTCGCGGACATTTTTAGGCCGAAGGGCTCGCGAAATGGAGAACGGGGGCGCGATCGGTTTCAGATTCCGACTCCCGGTTCACCCGGAATAATTTTCCGAAGTTCGGACCCCACTTAGGCGCCCCGGGATCCGTGCGGACGATCGGCAGGTTTCTCGAGGTAATTCTAGTCGCCGGATCTGTCCCTATTAATTAATTATTCTTTTGCCCTTTGAGGAAACTAGGGTTTTAGGTGTTCCCTCCAAGGTCGCTTCGTTCGGCGGCTAGGGTTTTCCCTTTAAGAGTCATCACGAGAGGGAAAAAGAGAGAGAAAAAGACGGCTAGGGTTTCTCTTTAAGAGACACCACGAGAGGAAAAAAAAAAGAGAAGAATAAAATGGGGACCCAACCCTTTTTCTCTCTTGTGCGACCGACGGCGGGGCTTTCGGGGAAAGGACGGAGGTTTCTTGCTCGCGGGATCAACCGGGCAACGTTAGGACGATCCCCTTCCTCTCTTTTCCGGCGGATCGAAGGTGAGTTTTTATTAGTTTTTTTTGAGTAGGCGTTTCGGGGGGTGGAGTCTTCGCGGAGAGCGCCGCCGCCGCCGCCGCCGCCGGGCCGGCCGCGGGCGGGGCGCCGCGCGGCAGGAGTGTCGCGCGGGCACCACCCGCAGGCGAGCACCGCGCGGCGCTTGGCTGCGCGGGGCCGCCCGCGGGTGGGGCGCCCGGGCAGGCTAAGGCCGCGCGGGGTCGCCCCCGCACCGCGGGCAGCGCGCCCGCGCGGCGTTTGGCCGCGCGGGGCCGCCGGCAGGTGGGGCGCCCGCGCGGGCTAAGGCCGCGCGGGGTCGCCCCCGCACCGCGGGCAGCGCGCCCGTGCGGCGCTTGGCCGCGCGGGGCCGCCCGCAGGTGGGGCGCCGCGCGGGCTAAGGCCGCGCGGGGTCGCCCCCGCACCGCGGGCAGCGCGCCCGCGCAGCGCTTGGCCGCGCGGGGCCGCCCACAGGTGGGGCGCCCGCGCGGGCTAAGGCCGCGCGGGGTCGCCCCCGCACCGCGGGCAACGTACCCGCGCGGCGCTTGGCCGCGCGGCGCTTGGCCGCGCGGGGCCGCCCGCAGGTGGGGCGCCCGCGCGGGCTGGTGCCGCGCGGGGTCGCCCCCGCACCGCGGGAAGCGCGCCCCGCGCGGCGCTTGGCCGCGCGGGGCCGCCCGCAGGTGGGGCGCCCGCGCGGGCTGGTGCCGTGCGGGGTCGCCCCCGCACCGCGGGCAGCGCGCCCGCGCGGCCCTCGGCCGCGCGGGGCCGCCCGCAGGTGGGGCGCTCCGCGCGGGCTGGCGCCGCGCGGGGTCGCCCCCGCACCGCGGGCAGCACGCCCGCGCGGCGCTTGGCCGCGCGGGGCCGCCCGCAGGTGGGACGCCCGCGCGGGCTGGCGCCGCGAGGGGTCGCCCCCGCACCGCGGGCAGCGCGCCCGCGCGGCGCTTGGCCGCGCGGGGCCGCCCGCAGGTGGGGCGCCCGCGCGGGCTAAGGCCGCGCGGGGTCGCCCCTGCATCGCGGGCAGCGCGCCCGCGCGGCGCTTGGCCGCGCGGGGCCGCCCGCAGGAGGGGCGCCCGCGCGGGCTGGTGCCGCGCGGGGTCGCCCCGCACCGCGGGCAGCGCGCCCGCGCGGCGCCCGGCCGCGCGGGGCCGCCCGCAGGAGGGGCCACCGCGCGGGCTGGTGCCGCGCGGGGTCGCCCCGCATCGCGGGCAACGCGGCCGCGCGGCGCCCGGCCGCGCGAGGCCGTCCGCAGGAGGGGCGCCCGCGCGGGCTGGGGCCACGCGGTGCTGTGCCCGGGCGGAGTGTGCGCCGCACGGGCCGGTGCCGGGCGGAGAACTCCGCCGCACATGGGTGGGAGTCGGTGTGAGTTTCGGATCCTTAGTCTTGACTTGCCCTTATTCCTTCAGGAGTGCAGGACATTGTTGGCGACGGACGCACGATCACGGACGTACCGAACGCCGGACGACGCACACAAAAGGTGGGTATTTTCGCCGAGGTTAATTGGGTAAGGGCGGACATGAGCAAAGGTGGGTTTCTCTCTAAGTTGCTCTTCGTGAGCAAAGGTGGGTTTCTCTCTAAGTTGCTCTTCGTGAGCAAAGGTGGGTTTCTCTCTAAGTTGCTCTTCGTGAGCAAAGGTGTTCTTCTCTTTAAGATATTCTCATGAGCAAAGGTGTTTTCCCTTCTGGTTGTCCTTATGAGCAACGCTGACCCCGATACTTACTTTATTCGCTTTATCATCTGAGGCTCAAATTTTGCTACACGCACACCAGCGGTTTGGCCACCGCAAGGGTGTGCTTTTCCGGAAAAGTGGTACGTTGACCCGTGTACCCCACGCGACGGTGGCGTTAGGAATGGGGGCCCTCATGGGTGGAGGGTGTGAGCGGTGACGCCGAGGTTGGTGCTCGGCGGCCGAGGCAGGTGCTCGGCGGAGAGGGGGCACCGGGGTAGGGGCCCGGTGCGGTGTCCGGGGAGGGTGCCCGGTTTATACTTGGTGCCGGTCATATTCAGGTTGACGGTGTATGAGGGGCGACGGTTGCTCTGGTTACAGTGGTTTGCTTTATTATAGTTTTCTTGCTCATTATGTTTTTCCAGTCGCTGACTTCCCACTCCGTGACAGGTTCGTCCAGGGGCGAGTTCTAGGGCACCGGTGAGGCCGCGAGAGTGCTGTTCTGGCATTTTGTGACTTCAGATACAGTGACTTCCTTTTCCCTTTTCGATTATTATTCATGCTAGCTAGTTGTGGATTGCGACACCCCCGTGGGGTCGAAGTGGATGTTGCCCTTTTCCCTTTTTGAATAATTGAATGAATACTACGTTCTCTCTTACTTGGCCGTTTTGAACGATGAAAAGCAAAGAAAACCGTTTGCGAAAAACTACTTTTAAAACATGGGTGTCGTGTGGGCACCGAGCTTTACAAACCTTGCGGGATTTATGTGTTTGCGAACTGTTTTCACAAACGATGGCATCGTGTGGATGCCGCTTTCAAAACCCTGTGATTATTTATCCTTTCAAAACACCGGCCTCTCTGCTCTAAGTGAATGCTAGAATATCATGAGAATTGTTTGGTTGTATGTGTACGAGACCCCAACTGATTTGGTTAGAGATTGTATGTGCTACGCCTTGTGAGACACTTTGTGGTTGAGACGCCGTGCATATACAAAGGAGACTCTGCCCGTTGGCAGAGTAAATTTGTGTATGCGGCGGGTCTGGGCACGCGCCGGGGAGTATTGTTTTACAAAAAAAAATATATGGCTGAATCAGGGGCATCGGCGGCCCCTCTTCCGCGCGATTCGAACCCCCGGGGCGTGACAGATTAAGATGGTATCAGAGACTTTAAACTCTAACCACAACAGTCGGGGCCTAACATCCACGGGCGCAATACTCTGGCTACTGAGTAATAAAGTGAACAAGGGATAAATAAATAGAACACGAGTGTGCGCGGGGGAGGGTAGAGATTAGGTAGAACCCTTGGGAGCCAGGTTACCTTGGCAGTTATTGTAAGGAAAGCGGAAGTGCGTGCATGCGCATTTAATGCAGCGGAAATAATTTTATGATCATAAATATGATCTAATCATATATACCTTAACATCATAACATTTTTGATATTAGTGTATATATAAAAATATGTTACAAGATCATCTCGTGAGACACACAAAAATTATTATTCTAATCTAATTAGAAGAAGGGTTAGAATTTCAACCTTTGTTGATTACCGAAATTGTCTGTCGGTTGATATTGGATCTGAACTTCCGGTCCTTTGAGCCGCACAACTGTCCGACCTCTATGTGTATCCACACAAGGCTGCTCTGGGATCTGTGCTTCACACAATATAATCTCGAAACTCCTTTCGTGATTTCTTGTATCAATGTGGAGAATAATTAATCCTCAAATTGTGCTAGCAATTTTAAGAGGATTAACTATAATATAGAGACCAATGATTATAGGAAGACTTCTCTCTAATGATTAAAGAGAACTCTAAATGATTAAGAGAACTCTTTATGATTACTTCATATGATTACCCATATGATTACCCATATGATTACTCATATGATTACCCATATGATTACTCATATGATTTTCATATGAGTACTCATATGATTTTTCATCTCTTATGATCAGGGAGATTACTCCTCCCTTTTATAGGCTTATAAGCCATAAATGAGAGGAGAGTAAACTCCTCTCATTCAATGGGTTGAGGAAACAAAGAAAGAGAAAAAGAAACTAGTCGTTAATAAATGGCTTGTGAGAAAACGAAAAACCTTTTTGATAACTTTAATATCAATTAATAGGTGAAGAGTTTTCCTTTATTAATGAATGCATAACATTTCATTTAGTGTTCAAATGTTTGCAACTTTTAGTTTTTCGTTCATTAAGTTACTTGGTTTCCCCGCATACATACACATATACATATATATATATATATATATATATATATATATATATATATATATATATATATATATATATTGCTGACTAGCTTAGCAAATAACAAATACTTTGTTATTTAAGCAAAACGGTCTCTATAAATTCTCTAAGCACAAATCACACGCAACCTTTATTGTGTGTGACCACATAGGTTCAATTCTACCTGGTTGTGAGATGTGACGCTAAACTCTTTTAGTGTCACCATCGGAACTCCTTTCGATAGACCAAAATATTTTTGACTCTCCCAATTGATTGTGATTAACTATCTTTAATCACTTATGTGGGTCCCACAATCCACGAGTGACACCTAGCAGTATGTCGCAGCAATCCAAGTAGAATGAATAATAGACTAAACCTCTAGGTGTAGTTACCGTGTGATTAAATCCTTCTATCACTTGTCCTAATTGAGTCGAGGTTATGGATAACTCGTCAAACCCCATTACTCAATTATATATCTTATCTGATCATTAACCGATATATGAAAACTCCTTTTCATAAAATCACACTGCCTTGGCCAAGGGCTTTTATATCTTAAAGAACAGATAGTATAGGATAGTTACCTCTCTACCGAGGGTGATAGATTCCATCTTGACACACACCTATCTTTATGCATGATCCACTGTAGCCAACATATGTTGACTTTAACTCATGATTAGGGTATAAAGTATTTACACAGTCAAACTACAGTAACCCATACGTAAGATAACTGTGGTGCCTCAGGTCAAAGGATCACTCACACCACTACAGCATGGAACAATTTACTGACGAGTGAGTAGACATCCATGTGATTGTTCATAATTGGTCACGCTCAGTGAAAATGTTCTCCAACATTCACCTGTATACTTGCTCTAGTGTCACCACACTAATGACTTAAGACTCATCATCCCATAAGGAAAGCACAGTATACACTGACCTAACCGGATTTATCATCGCCCTCGTGATAATCCTATGATCAGGAGCATTTAAAATTAATTACAAAAGAATACATGTCTCAAATTCCTAACATCTTAGAAATATGATTCTTTTACCATTAATTCTAAGGACGATTCATATATATATTTATTTAACAATAATATAAATGAATAAATGCCAATTTATTAATTTAATGAAAGATACAAAGATACAAACCCTATAGTTGTGTCACCGATTGGCTTATAGGGCATATAACTAACAATCTCCCACTTGCACTAAAGCCAATCACCCATATAGCGTAGACCCATTTTCTCAAGATGGCCTTCCAGCTTTTGTTGAGTGAGTGCTTTGGTTAGTGGGTCTGCTACATTGTCAGCAGAAGCGACCTTTGTATGAGTATTTCATTCCTTTCAATATAATCTCTGATTATATGATATCGCCGTTCAATATGCTTGGATTTCTGATGAGATCTTGGCTCCTTAGCTAATGCTATGGCGCTATTATTGTCACAGAAAAGCGGCGTTGGTTCCTTAATAGCTGGAATCACACCGAGTTCTGCAACGAACTTTCTGATCCAAACACATTCCTTTGAGGCTTCTGATGCAGCAATATATTCTGCCTCCATGGTGGAATCGGCAGTCGTTGCTTGTTTGGAACTTTTCCAAATAATGGATCCTCCATTACATATGAATAAATACCCTGATGTAGATTTTCTATCATCAACATCTGACATAAAATCAGAATCTGTGAAGCCTTCTAGCTTCAACTCACCACCTCCAAAGACTAGGCACATATCCTTAGTTCTTCTTAAATACTTAAGGATATTTTTAACTGCAACCCAGTGTTCCATACCCGGGTTAGATTGATATCTACTTGTGACACTCACAGCTTGTGCGATATCAGGTCTCGTACATAACATTGCATACATTAGACTCCCAATAGCTGAAGCATATGGAATTCTATTCATACATTCTCTTTCCTCAGGTGTTTTAGGACACATCTTCTTGAAAGATAGATTCCATGTCTAAGAGGTAATAGACCTCTTTTGGAATTTTCCATACCGAATGCTCTTCAGTACTTCCTCTATGTACATTTTTTGAGATAGGCCAGCAACCGTCTAGACTATCTCTATAGACCTTTATACCTAAATATAGGATGCATCGCCTAAGTCTTTCATGGAGAAATTTTGAGACAACCACAATTGTGACCGATGACATAATCCCAATGTCGTTCCCAATTAAAAGTATATCATCCACATACAATATGAGAAATGTGACAGCACTCCCACTAGTCTTTTGTACACACATGGTTCTTCCTCGTTTCTGGTGAATCAAACGATTTGATTGCATCATTAAAACGAGTGTTCCAACGCCGAGATGCT
>CM055062.1:34933352-34960716 GCA_029204045.2 Tillandsia leiboldiana | reverse complement strand
GGGTTTGAGTCCGTGGAGTCGGTATTCACCTTGTTATTCTTCTTTTCTTAGTGGATTGTTATTGCGTGTTGTTCCCGTGGTTTTTCTCCTGGATTGGAGTTTCCACGTATATCTCGGTGTGCTATTTTTATTTTCCGCATTGGTTTTTATTTTGCACTGAGATTGGTTTTATAAGTATTACACCTATTCACCCCCCCCTCTAGTTGTTTTATAGTACCTATTTAGATCCTTGTGGATCCTTAAAAACCAACAATTGGTATCAGAGCGGGTTTTAGGGTTATCTATCATGTTGGGTGGAAGTGGTAATATTTATAGACCTCCTCTTTTTGATGGGACTAATTATGCTTATTGGAAAGTGCGAATGAGAGCTTTTCTCATCGCAATTGATAAGCGGGTATGGCAATCCGTGGAATACGGTTGGGTGCATCCTGTTGAG
This sequence comes from Tillandsia leiboldiana, assembly GCA_029204045.2. Taxonomy (NCBI): domain Eukaryota; kingdom Viridiplantae; phylum Streptophyta; class Magnoliopsida; order Poales; family Bromeliaceae; genus Tillandsia; species Tillandsia leiboldiana. The sequence continues at coordinate 34,960,280 of CM055062.1, read as the reverse complement.
GAAGTAGGAAATTCTACTACCCCAAAACCTCGCACTAGATGGTCCAAAGAGGAATTCGAAAGTTCTTCTTACAATGGGAAAGGTATGAACGCTTTATTTAATTCTCTTTCCTCAACTGAGTTTACACGAATTTCCGCGTGTGAAACCGCGAAGGAAATTTGGGATATTCTCAAAATTACACATGAGGGTACTAATCTTGTAAAAATTCAAAGGCTCCAGATGCTTACAAGTCAATTTGACTCTATTCATATGGAAGAGCATGAATTATTTACAGATTATTACACTAGACTTCAAGATGTAATCAATACTTGTGCTAATTTAGGAGAAAAGATCCCGGAGTCGAAAATTGTAAGAAAGATACTTTGGACTCTTCCGGAACGGTTTAGGGCAAAGGTTACCGCCATTGAAACCGTTAGTCATCCGGATGAGATGAGAGTAGAGGAATTAGTAGGTGCTTTACAAACTTATGAGATGACTTTTCCTACTAATCAAGTTTCTTCCAAGTCTTCTTCTAAGCTTACAGGTGTTGCATTCAAATCAACAAAAGAGGAAGATAGCGAATCAAGTTCCGACGATGAAATCTCTTTTGCCGATTTTGAAGAACAATTGGCGCGGATCGTAAAGAAATTTCGTCGAAAATTTTGGAAGAATCGAACCGATGGATCTTCATCCACGAAACCATCTAAAGGATCATCAGGTTCTAAATCCTCTAACCTCAAAAGTTCTGCAAAACCTTCTAAAGAAAAACATGAATTCGAAGGGGAAATCCGATGTTATAGATGCAAAGGCTACGGCCATATTTCAACGGATTATCCTTATCCGAAACCATATAAAAAGAAGGCTTTGCAAGCGAAAACTTGGGACGATTCTACTTCTAATGAATCGACCTCAAGTAAAGAGGAAAAAGTCGTTGCCTTTCATGCCTCTCAAATTCTCTCTTCTAATGTTTGCTTATCATCTTTAATCACTGACTCTATTCCTTTGATTTTGCATGAAACATCAACATCCGGAGGAGAGTCATCAAGTGAGGGGGAGTAGGACGAAGAAGAACTCGTTGAGGCATATCAACAACTTCTTACGGAATCAAAGAAGATGGCCAAGCATATTAAGAAGTTGAGGAAGCAACGACTTGAGATTCAAGACGAGAATCATGCTTTAAAGAACAAACTTCATGATCTCGAGGAGGAACGAGAGCTTTTATTGGATAATAATAAAATCCTCCAAGAAAAGTTAAATCAATCGGAAACGATCGTTAATTCCCATATTAACAAGATTGATTTTCTTGAAAAGCAGTTTGAGGAGATTCGTGTCATCAATCAAGCTTTGACCAAGCAAGTTCATCAACTTAAATCCGACATACAAAGGCTTTCAACCGGTTCCAAGAAATTTGATTGTATGTCCGGATTAGGTCAAACAAACAAGGTTGGTTTGGGATTTAAAAAGAACCAAACTGTGAAGGCTTCAAGTTTCACAACTAAATTGAAAGGAAGAACTTGTCACCAATGTGGACTTGAAGGACACTTGATGAAGATGTGCCCGAAAAAGAGAAAGAGGAATTCTTCGGCAACTTCATCTACGGAGCGAACTCAACGGAATCAAAAGTGACATCAAGTCAATAGAGTTCACTCAAACCACCAAAGGTCCGAGCCACAACATCAATCATTCAAGTGGATCACTGCGAGGCAAAGACCTAAGGTGGATCAACAGTCAAAGCTATCATCTCCCGACCACAATGAATCAAGACAACCCAAAATCCGACGATTTTGGATTCGGAAAGGTGATATCTTTCCTTGTCTTAAGTTTTAAATAGCTTATGACTGTATGTAATGCTTTGATTGGTTTTCCTTTCATATTTTTCTGAATTTCTGCATTACAAGTTTTCAATGCTCTTCGTTTTTATGTTTTGTTTTTAAACAAAAGGGTTTTAACGAACAAGTGCATTGAATAAAAAGGGTTTCACTTTCAATCACTCCAATTTAATTTTATATGAATTATCAACTTTACTCCAAAATTATAATTCTTGAAGATACTTCATTATAGGAGTTTTTGATAATTATATTCATCAAATTTTAGTAATCATGTGTGATCTTTAGATGATTATTCTATCTCGGTTGTGTGAGTTCTTTGTGATAAACATGAGACAACCGATAGACTAAAATTTGGGATTTAATTCTTTCACATAAGAGATTGTATTTTCTTACAAGGGTAATGAAATGAATTGCAAAAGATGTGGAAAGAGTTACATCCGAAAGGAGTGTGAAAACTACCACCACATGTTGGAAAGAGCTGCCACCCCGTTCGTCCGGTCTGTGTGTGAAGCTACCACATGTTATAAATGCTTGATAGTATTTTATGAGAAAATCTTTAGTTGAAGCATTTGGAGATTTATATGCAAAGTTCTTATATTTTGAACAATCTCTTGGTTGGTATAAGGTGGGATAGTTGAAAGATGCTCAAAGAGCCACCCTTAGGTATTTTAGTGCTTATCTCAAATTTGAAAGGGTAGAAATCAAATTGATGTCATTTGGAAATCTCTGTAAGTCATCTTTGTAAATCCGTTACATCTTGATAGAGTTTGGATCTCTAGATTATTTTTGATGACTTGTGTTTGACGTATATAATATGAAAAACGGTTTATAATGTTTTATCTTTATTTTTCATGATTTCGGAGTAAATCTTTTTAATTTTTGTAAAATTAATTGGATTGAATGACATCTATGTGATCTCATATTATTTTCAAGCACTTAAATTGTTTTCTTGATGGAATACAAATCGGTAATTCAAATATTTCAAAATCTGGATTTGTTTCAAGAAATTATTTAATTTTTGCTTTCGACTACCGGTACGCAATCTGCATTTTTGTTATATACCGGAACTGAGCTTTTATCTCTCTTTCTCTATGAACTAATGCTGTTAGTGATTTCCTTTTGTCTAGTATGTTCACTGTTTGACAATTTTTGACAAAAAGGGGGAGAAAAGAAATAAGGGGACACGGAGATGAGATCATCGAGATATAGGGGGAGACGGAGATGAGATCATCGAGATAGGGGGAGATGATGAAAAAGGAGCCGAAAAACAAAAGAACCAAAAGGACGAATCAAATGTAGGATTTACATTTTATTTCTGACAACTGACTTTTGATTTGTTTGGAGTTTTGTTTTGCAGGATCTACATCACTTTAAGACTCCAAGTCCTAAGTCACAGAGTATGTTCTAGGATTGACTGGTTCGAATGTATTTTTGTTTATTGGATCTTTCACGCAAAGATAGTCAATGTTTTGGTGATGACATTGAGTTTCGATTTTTTGGTTTAAGATGAGTGTCTTGAGCGTTTTATGTATTTTTGGGTTTTGTCACGAAATTGCCAAAGGGGGAGATTGTTACGGCTTTTTGTATTGACATATTTCGTGAGTTGAGTTGTTGAGTTGAGTCGGAATCTTGAAGTGATCAAATTGTCAATCAGCAATCGAAGACTTAGAGAAGATTCAACAAGAGCTCAAGTTGACACTCAGTGTTTTGAGTCTTGAAGATTAAAGTAGAAGAATTGTGGATCATATACATCAATCTCAAGGAAAATGGATTCGGATTGATCAGGTACGTTTAACTAAATAATTTTGGTGATCCGAATTCATTTGAGTAGTTTAGAAACACTTGGATAAGTTTTCATTGCTTAAAAATCAAAAACTGGACAAATCGGATGTTCAGAGTCCGGATCAGAATTTCTGATCCTGAACCGATCCGGATCGGAATTCCGATCCGGATCGGAATTCCGATCCGGATCCCGAACCTTGTTTTTTCAGGAATTGCTGAAAAAAAGACGGCAGTCCGGATCGCCGTAAATCCAATCCGGATCGTCGTACGGGAAAATTTCTGTTAAGTCAGTTTTTGATACTTATCTCTTTCCAAAGGTTTCTAAACTATAAATAGACATTTAGGGTTTCTCAAAAACTACCGATTAATTAATTAAACACTTGAGAGCAACCCTAGAGGCTAGGTTTTTATCGTTCTTCTTTATAGCCTCTTTTAGGTCAATTTGACGGTTCTTTCAAGAACATATCTTTTGTCGAATTGATCTAATCTTTGCTTAGAGTTTTCTTCTACGGTTCCTCAATGAGAATCTAAGCAAAGGATCACCATCGAAGCCAATATTCTTATCGGCTGAGTTTGCGTCGTGGATTCGACGTGGCATCGTGGATTCGGTGTGCTAAAGGCGTTTCGTGGATTCGAAACGTGTGCTCGTGGATTCGAGTGGAGTTCGTGGATTCGAACGTGTGCAGTGGATGTGCAATCGGTGAGCACAAGGTCCGAAGAAGTTGAAGGAGGGGTTTGAGTCTGTGGAGTCGGTAATCACCTTGTTATTCTTCTTTTCTTAGTGGATTGTTATTGCGTGTTGGTCCCGTGGTTTTTCTCCTGGATTGGAGTTTCCACGTATATCTCGGTGTGCTATTTTTATTTTCCGCATTGGTTTTTATTTTGCACTGAGATTGGTTTTATAAGTATTACACCTATTCACCCCCCCCCTAGTTGTTTGATAGTACCTATTTAGATCCTTGTGGATCCTTAAAAACCAACAAAGTGTTCACTTTTACCCGAGGTCTTTAGACCTTTTGGCAGGTGCTTGTTTCGATTTACAAGGGGTGCGGGGGATTCATGAGGGAAAGTTTGGATGCTCTGGTTTATCGGTTTACTTTTATTTCAGTATTTACCGCATTGTACTTGTTTACATCTACTCTTCTTGTCGCCGACTTCCCACACTGTGACAGGTTAGGTCGAGGGTAGGACTCGGGACGACGGTGAGGCTGCGAATAGAGGGTTTTAGCCCATTTGGGGCTAGTGACACTTCCTTTTCTTACTTTGATTATCTTGGTTATTTGGTTAGTGAGTTTTGTTGTTGCCTTTATTGTGGATGTTGGATTGAGCTTTTGACTTAGTGTTGGACCATCTTTAATGTGTTTCTATTAGTCTTGCATGTGGCATGTTTTCAAGTAGCAAAATGATTTCGAAAATGTTTTCAAACTAAGTGTCGTGTGGGCACTGCTTTACAAACCCGTGGATTTATCCTTTCAAAGTTATATTGCCGCCGAAAGAGAAATTGTGAAAACGTTTTAAAAAAACCTAGTATCGTGTTGACACCGATTTGGCAAACTTGTGGCTTTATCCTAGTTCAATCTTGTGTTAATGTTAGTAGTTGTTATAAATTGTATTTCCCCTTTGGCTCTCAACGTGACTGTGTGGTTAAAGTATGTATTGTGATTGTGCCGCCGTGCATATACAAAGGAGACTCCGTCCGTTCGCGGGGTGAATTTGTATATGTGGCGGGTGTGGCGCGCACCGGTAGGCGGGGTTGTTTTCAAAAAAAATATATATATGTATACGCTCTTTCGCTTATTTAGAACCTCCAGGGCGTGACACCTACTAAGTCTACTGGAGGCAATAAAATATGTAATCTGAAATATGTAAGCTGATATGAAAGCTACAGCTACTATGCCTCAAGTATCATGCTCAAAGGAAAAATACTCAACTATGAACATGCTATGCATCCACTCGCTCACGAGGTGCTCACATCAACCCAATCTCTCTGACTGTCAATTCTGGTCCAGTCAAGCCTGCACCCCCTAGTGTATCAACTAGGGCCCCTAGTGTATCAACTAGGGTATCCAATCGGACTGTCATAATATCACGGAAAGCAGCCTCATCAGGCGCATCATCATCATCATCGCATCCGGAGCGGCACTCGAGGGGCGCGACCCCACCGAGGAAAAAGTGTGTCACATCTGGCTCAATAAGCGGCGTCTGCAGGCTATAATCCACGATCAAATAGATCGGAAACTCGAATACCAACTAACCCATAATCATGTCGGAGAATTCTCCATGACTCAATCTGATAATGCACACAAACCCCCAAGACACTAAGAAACCCATCCACTCAGTCAATAAAATTCCCTCGGCTCCCAGGCGTGAGGGTACATGCATCCTGAACCTATCCAACCCCTCTAGGTGATCTCAATGTTTAAAAACTATTTTTAAAGTTAGTTTTTCATTAAAACGGGTCCAATGATTTTTAAAATAGTTCAGATGTAGTCCAGATGTCATCTAATCATGCAATCTAGTGTCAAACAGTCTCAAGATCATACTGATGATAATTGGGGTTCAGGTTTGTCATTCAGAAATGTTCTAGACAGCTATCAGATTTTACTAGCTATAAAAAAAAATAGCTAAACTAGGCATGCTAAACATGCTTTCAACAGAATTAGAAGGCATTCCATAAAGTTTGAAAGAATTCCAACCCACCTGGTTGCGCAAGTCGGTCTAGAGTCCAAAAGAGCTAAAATTTAACGTGCGTGATCCTCAGGTTCTCACGATTCCGATGCACTAAAAATCATCAGAAAACTCCTCCTGGTCGCTGAGATATAAGCCGAACATCACGGTGAGGTCAAATCACTCAAAACAGTAATCTTATCGCACATCTGTCCATAAAACAGGAAATTACCTTCTGTGAGATGCCCTCCAAAAATTTCAAGAAAAATACGGTTGTGATCCTCGCGAAGTGCAGATAGAGATCGAGTCCTTAAACACCAAAATCTGCCACCCATAGGCCGAGAAATTACAAGATTACCTCAGCTCTGTCCAGAAAAGTGTCGCAGAAAAAGGGGGTCTAAAGATGCTGCACGAACTCCCATAAAAACTCGTAATAGAGCAGAGCAATGAATAACAAAATCGAAAGCCTACCTGTCGTGGAAACGTCGCTGCAAAAATCGACAGAAAACTCCAAAAGATCAGCTCAAGGGAGCTCTCCGATGAAGAGTCGACAGAAAAACCGATGTCGAAGAAACGTCGCGACTCTCGAGATCAGGTAGCGAAAAATATCAGACGATCTCCAAAAATTCTCCAATACCCCAAGAAGCAAAGAAGACTCAAAGTAGAAACTCACTGTTGAAATAGGCTCGAAAATTGGATCTCTGGAAGCCTCCAAAAGCCAGCCCCAAGAGGGCTATTTATAGCCAAATCTCATGAAGACTTGCGATTCGGGTCAAGGGGGTGGATTCGGGCGCCCAAAATCCACAGTGCGCCCCCTAATCCATGTGGCGGACATCCGCTGTGATGACCCGGATCTTCGCTGAAGGGTTACGACATGATCAGCGACTTCTGGAGGTTTATTTTGGGTGATGGAAGCGTTTGTTTGTGAATTGGAATCAAGGAATAGATCCCGCGCGAAAAAAACGGATCAAGTTTGCCTTTCGAATGCCTTCGTCGAACTATGGAATTAGTTATGCATAAAGCGGAGGCCGTATTTGGATTCAGCGCGGAAAAACGATGGAAAACGGCTATTTACTTGTACTTTTATGAGTCTGGACGCCCAAAAACGGACCCCGGAAGATTTTTGTAGTATCACGACCTTTCTTGTTTTCTTTTTAATTCCTTTTGAATAAATTAGTTGTTAGGGGATGAATTATCGAGTTTTCTTAGGTAGAACGTCGGTGGTTGCGGGTATTTTTCTGTGATAGATCACGCAAAACGGTGAATGGCAAAATGATCGGATCTGAAATCCGATTTATGGATCTCTTGAAAAAGGGTTTTGAAGGTCTCATTTTTCGTAGTGTGCATCAGAATCCGTGCTATGTGATCGGCATGATTTTTGAGGAGATTGGAATCTCTCGCTCTATTTTTTAAACGACTAAGGGATTTTTATTTATTTTGGTACGTACAAGAGAAAATATTATTTTTATTTATTTATTTTATTTTATCTCCTTCAAGAAAACGCAAAAGGAAAAAAAAACCCTAGTCAGAGAGAAAGAAAAAGATAGAGAGAGAATTTCCCTTCTTCTTCGTTGATCAAGCGTGTCGGAGGTGGGGAGCGGAATCCGATTCTCATCGCCTGCGAGGAACGAGTTATCCTTCTTCTTCCTCTTCTTCTCCGCGAGATCAAGGATTGTGAAAATGATTTTGAAAAAAATAGGTGTCGTGTGGGCACCGTTTTATAAACCCGTGGATTTATCCTTTCAAATTTAGGTGGCCTCCTTGGTTATTGTGCATGACTATCTTTTTCCTCTACTTAACTCCTTGACTGGTGTGGTTAAAGTGTAAATTGTGATTGTGACGTCGTGCATATACAAAGGAGACTCTGTCCGTTTGTGGGGTGAATTTGTATGTGTGGCGGGTCTGGGCACGCACCGGAGGGTGGGGATGTTTCAAAAAATAATAATAATAATAATAATAATAATAATACACGTTTTTCCACTTATTTAAACCCCCGGGGCGTGACAGATTAAGATGGTATCAGAGAAAACAACTTTAACCACGGTAGTCGGTGTCCAACATCCATAGAGTACATTACCACTAGCTACTAACCAATGAGATGATCAAGGTATAGGTGCGTAGAGCGCGAGTGTTTGGGGGTGGGGGGGGGGGGGGGGGGGGGGAATTTGAGTCCATGTTTGATCGTAGGTTATGGTGCTAGACCAGTTAAATCTAGGGTTGAATTGGTTTTTATATGCACAGATAATGGCCTAGACTAGATCATCAACTGTTGACGCAGGGACAGACGGTACGGCGTCGACGGCTGCGGAGAATCAGCTCCTTCGACAACAACTATGAGAGATGGCCGGGCAGTTAGCGACCCTCATGGAACACGTACGTCGGTTGACGTAGCAACCACCTACGCCGGTGGTGGTCGCCCAGGCCCCTCCACCCGGACCAACAGCTCCTACGACGGGACCGCCGGTAGAAGACGGCGAGGCTATGGCCGCCCCCCCTCATACCGTGACTACCGAGGTACCGTTGGTCCAGCCAACAGTGCCTTCGGTAGCCCCATCACCAGCAGCTTCGGGACCTACGCCGGGAGCCACTGCCAGAGACCCTCTGGGAGAGACTGTGATGACACCTACTCCCGTTGTGGCCGCTGTCGCCGCGGGGGAAGCTTCTATCCAGCAGACCGAACGGGACAGGGTGAGAGCGAATCTGGCGGATTTCAAAAAGTACGACCTACCGGTGTTTGAGGGAGAGACGACCGATCCTTGGGTCGTGGAAAAATGGGTAGACACCATGGAGAAACTTTTCAAAGATTTGTTGATGGAAGAGTATGAACGGGTCCCCTTGGCAGTCCACTTCCTTGAGGGAAACGCCCGCATGTGGTGGAAGACGGTGCGCCCGGACCCCTCGAAAGGCACCGCCCTTCCATTATGGTCTACGTTCCGAGAGGAGCTGTTTAGGGCGTTTTTCTCCAACAGCGTCAAACGGGAAATGGAGGATGATCTGAAGCACATCAAGCAAGGAAGCCGGACGGTTATGGAGTACCAGCGGGAATTCGTGAGATTGGTCAACTGCGTCCCTTTTGCCATAAGGGACGAGTCTCACAAGGCCCAACTTTTTGTGGACGGGTTGCGGAGTGACATTTTTCAAGTTGTACAAGCGGCGGATTTGCACACTTTCCAGAAGGTGGTCGACAGAGCCACCATAGTGGAGCACGGATTCGCGGTTACACGTGCCCGACGGGAGGTCTCTGATCGTCACGGGGACAAGAAGCGGTCTCATTCTTACTCTGGAGGAGGCTATTCCAGTAGGAGCCGACCCCCTAAACTTTCGAGATTGCAACAAGGAACCAGGAGCGCGCCGATGGGAGGACAAAGGCCGGGGGACAGGCCTTGCATCATTTGTGGTGGAGCACACCGGGTGACTGAATGTTCCAAGAGACACGACCACTGTTTCTGTTGCGGCAAGCTGGGGCACTTCCATTGCAACTGCCCCTTGAACATGGGAACAGCATCCTCAGCGGCTTCTACACCTTCGCCGCAGCAATCGGGACAGGGAAAAGCTTCTGCGGGACCGGCCGCTCGTCCTCCAACACCTCGGCGGGAGGGGGAAGTGCGGCTGCAATCTGGCGGGAGAGTCTACTCGATGACCCATCAGGGGACGGACCCACCGGAGGACGTGGTAGCAGGTATCACTTTAATTTCAGATTATCGTGCTAGAACTCTTTTTGACACCCGAGCATCCAACTCTTTCATGTCTCGTGATTTCGCACTTACACATGGTTTTGAGGAGAGACCCCTTCGTAGTATAATGTCTGTTCAGACCCCGAGAGGGTCCTTGGAAGCAATTAATTTTGTGCCTTCCTGCCCGATAAGGTTGGGAAGACTATCTTGCCCTTGGGATTTGGTGGTGATTCCGCTGAAGGAATTCGACGTGGTGCTTGGAATGGAATGGCTTACTAAATATCAGGCGGTGATCGATTGCGAGAAGCGCCAGGTGCGACTACAGGAACCGGGATTCCCGGAACATGTGTACTTAGCATGTAAAAGCACATTCTTTTCAACCGTTATCTCCGCATCACGGGCTAGAAGACTGATGGAAGGCGGATGTGTAGCTTACTTGGCTTCAGTGGACTTAGCAACTCGACCCTCAACACCGATCTCCGATATTCCGGTTGTAAGGGATTTTTCAGACGTTTTTCCAACCGAACTGTCGGGAATGCCCCTCGAGCGAGAGATCGATTTCCCTATCGAGCTTCTTCTAGGCACGCAACCTATCACAAAGGCACCGTACAGAATGGCTTTCGCGGAATTGAAGGAACTCAAGGCACAACTAGAAGATCTTCTGGATAAGGGGTTCATCAGACCGAGTGTGTCGCCTTGGGGCGCACCCGTACTTTTCGTGCGGAAGAAGGACGGGAGTTTACATCTTTGCATCGACTATCGGGAGATAAACAAGGTTACTGTGAAAAACAAGTATCCCTTGCCTCGGATTGATGACCTTTTCGACCAACTACAAGGAGCAACGGTGTTCTCAAAAATCGATCTGCAATCTGGCTATCACCAGCTTAGAGTTCGGGGTGAGGATATACCTAAAACAGCTTTTCGGACTGGATACGACCACTACGAGTTTACAGTTATGCCGTTTGGGCTTACGAATGCTCCAGCGGTATTCATGGATATGATGAACAGGATATTCAAACCTTTCTTGGACCAATTTGTAGTGGTCTTTATTGATGACATCCTGATCTACTCCCGTACAGATGAGGAACATGAGGAGCATTTGCGGGTAATTCTTCAAACTCTCAGGGATAAGAAACTGTTTGCTAAGCTCAAGAAGTGTGAGTTCTGGCTTCATGAGGTGGACTTTTTAGGACACATAGTTTCAGCGACGGGAATTACGGTGGATCCTAAGAAGGTGGAGTCAGTAACTAACTGGCCCCGACCGACTACAGTAATGGAAATCCGAAGCTTCTTAGGTTTGGCGGGATATTATAGACGCTTCGTGGAAGGTTTCTCAAAAATTGTCACCCCTCTAAATCGGTTAACCCGAAAAGGGGAGAGATTTGTTTGGATGGCTCAATGTCAGGAGAGCTTCGAGGAACTCAAAGACAGGTTAACACGGGCACCCGTGCTTGCACTACCGACACCCGGTGAGGAATTTGAGGTTTATTGTGATGCATCATGGAACGGTCTTGGATGTGTGCTCATGCAACAGGGGAAAGTTATAGCCTACGCATCAAGACAACTCAAGGATTATGAGCGAAACTACCCTACGCACGATCTGGAACTCGCAGCGGTCATGTTCGCTTTAAAACTATGGAGGCATTACCTTTATGGAGCTCATTGCAATGTGTTTTCGGATCACCAGAGCCTTAAATATTTATTCACGCAGAAGGATTTGAACTTACTGCAAAGACGTTGGTTGGAGTTGCTGAAGGACTACGATTTGTCCATTCAATATCACCCCGGAAAGGCAAATGTAGTAGCCGATGTGTCACGCCCCGGGGTCGAAACTGCGACACGGGCTCGCTAACAGATCCGCCGCCTATGCAAAACCCCGCACAGGCGAAGCGTCCAACCTGTAAGAAAAGGGTACTACAGCCAACAGATATCAGAGCTATAAATAAAAATCAGCTATAAAACTAAAACCAACCACTGTACAACTGGAAATAATACAATAATGTCCGTCTCCCAAAATGATAATCATACAATATCCTCAGATACAATAATCCAAAACTCAGTAGGGAGGTATCTCCAATAAAATACATCAGTGTACAGGCTCTCGATACATAACGTATCCTCACTACATCAGTCTCTCAAAAGAGGAAATAAAATAACTAATCTACTGAAGATCTCCTCTGAAGGGGTACCGCTACTCTCCAACGATGGGTAGGGATCTAGCTCGCAACTCCCTCGCCTCGATCAACAACCGCAGAATCAGCAACAACCGCTAAGACTCTGCAAAACAAGGAGAGAAAAGAAAGGGAGGGGGAAAACCCCCAACGGGTGTGAGAACTACACCAAAAAGGGAGTTCTCAGTGGGTACCGCCACCAGGCCCGACGATCTGCCCACTAAGTCCACTAGAGGCATAAGATAACCAAAGCAGTAAAGACTGAAATAAGAAAGCTGGAGACTCTCAACAGCTACCATGCCTCTATCTAAATGCTCAAAAGGGGAGAACCAAAGAATGGTATGCAACCACTAGCACATGAAGTGCACAATCGACCCAATCGAGCTGACTGCCACATCTGGTCCAGTCAAACCAGCGCCCACCTACAACCACCTCCCGCTGACGGGCAGGAATTACGTAGGGCGTCCAAACGGACTAAGTCTCTATCGAGTAGTGGCTCATGCAGGCTATAGTCGAAATCCACACTCTCTCTCAGAACGGATAGCCTCAAGATGCTCAACCTCTCACACCACGGTCAAAGTACTCTCAACGACACTGGACCACCGTCAAACCAAACGGCTCCCAACAACACTAGTACTGGTCTAAACACAGCTACTAGACTGTCACGCCCCGGGGGTTCGAATCGCGCGGAAGAGGGGCCGCCGATGCCCCTGATTCAGCCATATATTTTTTTTTGTAAAACAATACTCCCCGGCGCGTGCCCAGACCCGCCGCATACACAAATTTACTCTGCCAACGGGCAGAGTCTCCTTTGTATATGCACGGCGTCTCAACCACAAAGTGTCTCACAAGGCGTAGCACATACAATCTCTAACCAAATCAGTTGGGGTCTCGTACACATACAACCAAACAATTCTCATGATATTCTAGCATTCACTTAGAGCAGAGAGGCCGGTGTTTTGAAAGGATAAATAATCACAGGGTTTTGAAAGCGGCATCCACACGATGCCATCGTTTGTGAAAACAGTTCGCAAACACATAAATCCCGCAAGGTTTGTAAAGCTCGGTGCCCACACGACACCCATGTTTTAAAAGTAGTTTTTCGCAAACGGTTTTCTTTGCTTTTCATCGTTCAAAACGGCCAAGTAAGAGAGAACGTAGTATTCATTCAATTATTCAAAAAGGGAAAAGGGCAACATCCACTTCGACCCCACGGGGGTGTCGCAATCCACAACTAGCTAGCATGAATAATAATCGAAAAGGGAAAAGGAAGTCACTGTATCCGAAGTCACAAAATGCCAGAACAGCACTCTCGCGGCCTCACCGGTGCCCTAGCACTCACCCCTGGACGAACCTGTCACGGAGTGGGAAGTCAGTGACTGGAAAAACATAATGAGCAAGAAAACTATAATAAAGCAAACCACTGTAACCAGAGCAACCGTCGCCCCTCATACACCGTCAACCTGAATATGACCTGCACCAAGTATAAACCGGGCACCCTCCCCGGACACCGCACCGGGCCCCTACCCCGGTGCCCCCTCTCCGCCGAGCACCTGCCTCGGCCGCCGAGCACCAACCTCGGCGTCATCGCTCACACCCTCCACCCATGAGGGCCCCCATTCCTAACGCCACCGTTGCGTGGGGTACACGGGTCAACGTACCACTTTTCCGGAAAAGCACACCCTTGCGGTGGCCAAACCGCTGGTGTGCGTGTAGCAAAACTTGAGCCTCAGATGATAAAGCGAATAAAGTAAGTATCGGGGTCAGCATTGCTCATAAGGACAACCAGAAGGGAAAACACCTTTGCTCATGAGAATATCTTAAAGAGAAGAACACCTTTGCTCACGAAGAGCAACTTAGAGAGAAACCCACCTTTGCTCACGAAGAGCAACTTAGAGAGAAACCCACCTTTGCTCACGAAGAGCAACTTAGAGAGAAACCCACCTTTGCTCACGAAGAGCAACTTAGAGAGAAACACCTTTGCTCATGTCCGCCCTTACCCAATTAACCTCGGCGAAAATACCCACCTTTTGTGTGCGTCGTCCGGCGTTCGGTACGTCCGTGATCGTGCGTCCGTCGCCAACAATGTCCTGCACTCCTGAAGGAATAAGGGCAAGTCAAGACTAAGGATCCGAAACTCACACCGACTCCCACCCATGTGCGGCGGAGTTCCCCGCCCGGCACCGGCCCGTGCGGCGCACACTCCGCCCGGGCACAGCACCGCGTGGCCCCAGCCCGCGCGGGCGCCCCTCCTGCGGACGGCCTCGCGCGGCCGGGCGCCGCGCGGCCGCGTTGCCCGCGATGCGGGGCGACCCCGCGCGGCACCATCCCGCACGGGCGCCCCTCCTGCGGGCGGCCCCGCGCGGCCGGGCGCCGCGCGGGCGCGCTGCCCGCGGTGCGGGGCGACCCCGCGCGGCACCAGCCCGCGCGGGCGCCCCTCCTGCGGGCGGCCCCGCGCGGCCAAGCGCCGCGCGGGCGCGCTGCCCGCGATGCGGGGGCGACCCCGCGCGGCCTTAGCCCGCGCGGGCGCCCCACCTGCGGGCGGCCCCGCGCGGCCAAGCGCCGCGCGGGCGCGCTGCCCGCGGTGCGGGGGCGACCCCGCGCGGCGCCAGCCCGCGCGGGCGCCCCACCTGCGGGCGGCCCCGCGCGGCCAAGCGCCGCGCGGGCGCGCTGCCCGCGGTGCGGTGGCGACCCCGCGCGGCACCAGCCCGCGCGGGCGCCCCACCTGCGGGCGGCCCCGCGCGGCCAAGCGCCGCGCGGGTGCGTTGCCCGCGGTGCGGGGGCGACCCCGCGCGGCCTTAGCCCGCGCGGGCGCCCCACCTGTGGGCGGCCCCGCGCGGCCAAGCGCCGCGCGGGCGCGCTGCCCGCGGTGCGGGGGCGACCCCGCGCGGCCTTAGCCCGCGCGGCGCCGCACCTGCGGGCGGCCCCGCGCGGCCAAGCGCCGCACGGGCGCGCTGCCCGCGGTGCGGGGGCGACCCCGCGCGGCCTTAGCCCGCGCGGGCGCCCCACCTGCGGGCGGCCCCGCGCGGCCAAACGCCGCGCGGGCGCGCTGCCCGCGGTGCGGGGGCGACCCCGCGCGGCCTTAGCCTGCGCGGGCGCCCCACCCGCGGGCGGCCCCGCGCAGCCAAGCGCCGCGCGGTGCTCGCCTGCGGGTGGTGCCCGCGCGACACTCCTGCCGCGCGGCGCCCCGCCCGCGGCCGGCCCGGCGGCGGCGGCGGCGGCGGCGCTCTCCGCGAAGACTCCACCCCCCGAAACGCCTACTCAAAAAAAACTAATAAAAACTCACCTTCGATCCGCCGGAAAAGAGAGGAAGGGGATCATCCTAACGTTGCCCGGTTGATCCCGCGAGCAAGAAACCTCCGTCCTTTCCCCGAAAGCCCCGCCGTCGGTCGCACAAGAGAGAAAAAGGGTTGGGTCCCCGTTTTATTCTTCTCTTTTTTTTTTCCTCTCGTGGTGTCTCTTAAAGAGAAACCCTAGCCGTCTTTTACTCTCTCTTTTTCCCTCTCGTGATGACTCTTAAAGGGAAAACCCTAGCCGCCGAACGAAGGGACCTTGGAGGGAACACCTAAAACCCTAGGTTCCTCAAAGGGCAAAAGAATAATTAATTAATAGGGACAGATCCGGCGGCTAGAATTACCTCGAGAAACGTGCCGATCGTCCGCACGGATCCCGGGGCGCCTAAGTGGGGTCCGAACTTCGGAAAATTATTCCGGGTGAACCAGGAGTCGGAATCTGAAACCGATCGCGCCCCCGTTCTCCATTTCGCGAGCCCTTCGGCCTAAAAATGTCCGCGAGCCCCGACGGATTCTCCGGAAAAACACCAAAAATTGTCCCTCAGTCGGGCAGTCGAAGAAAAGGGGTAACGGGGAGGGTCACGGAAAAGTCAGGTCTTACATCACTCACTAATAAAAACAAGTTTCGTCCCCGAAACTTAACTCCCGCCTGCGGCGAAGGGGGTCCGGGTAGCACTCCTTCATCCTTGATTCGGGTTCCCAAGTTGTCTCACGTTCTTCCAGATTGCTCCAAAACGCCTTCACGTAGGGAAATGTCCGACTTCGTAGCTTTTCAGTCCTCCCGCGCTAGGGTCCGCACCTGGCTTTTCCTCGTAGTTCAAGTTTCCTTTGAACTTGATTTGCAGAGTCGTCAAGCACTCGCGACGGATTGGGGGATACTTCCGAAGCATGAATGCGCGGACACGACCAGAACTCGGTCGTGATTCGGTGGTAGGGCGAGGCGATGGGCCACGGGGCCGTCGCACTCCGGGATCCCAAAAAGTCCCACGTACTATGGCGCAACTAGCCTCTCAACCCGACCCGCTTCGCCCCTGAACGTTCCAACAAATCGGGGGGGGTTTGCAGCGCCTACCGTACGATGCTTTGTACGGTGTCATCCGGGTGCTTGTCTGGTAACTGACGTCGTAGGCGAACTCGACGAGGGGTAGGTAGCGCGACCCTCCGCCCATTCAAAACCAGTATGCACGCTCGGAGTTTGTCCTCGAGGATCTGGATCGCCCGTTCGGATTGCCCATCCATCTGAGGTGATAGGCCGGGCTGAAGTGTAGCTTAGCCCAAAGTAGTAGGTGTCGGCGTTCTGTGTAGCCCCGTAACTCATCGATGTACACTTGGTCAGTCGGTCTCGTGTCCAGGTCGAAATCCTTCAATAGTCCTAACCACCGTCTTCGCCGTAGGTTCGGCCCCTTCTGGGTGGAGAGGCGCTTAAGGCTTTGGTGGTCCGTGGGTGCGTTACCGTGGGCCCCGAAGAGATAGTACCTCAACAGTCTCAGGACGAGGACGACTGCGGCACACCCCAGGTCGTGTGTCGGTTAGTTCTACATGTAGTCCTTGAGTTGCCCTGTCGCATAGGCTACGACTCTTCCTTGCTGCCTTAGTACTCCCTCCAGTCCAATTCGCGATGCAGTGCAGCATACCTCGAAGTCTTCCCCGGGCGTTGGTACGGCGAGCACGGGCGCCCTTGTTACTCGCTTTTTAGGCTCTTCACAGCTTTCCTTAGCATTGGGCCGTCCAAAAGAACTTGGCTCCCTTCTGGGTCGAGCGGTTCAAGGAAGTGCATGCTCTTTACAGGGCTTCGTCTAATTCCGGGCAGTCAACGCGCAGCTGCAAGCTCCTCCCCTGTTCCCGCGCCAGTAGAACGGCCATGCACCCAGCCGGTGCCTTCCGCCCTTTACTTTTTGCTACTAAGTGCATGGTCCCCAGTTAGGAAGAAACATAAGAGCGCGCGCCTAAGTAGATCAAGGCCTAATCCGGTTGGTTTTGGACGAAAGAAAAGAAAGGAACTTAGAAAAGAAAAAGGGGGTATCTGAAGACTACGCCAACGGCGGATTCCCGCAATCCCTTTTAAAGGCGTTCGCCCCTCCCCAAAAGATCCGGGGAAAAGCAACCAGAAAAACAACGAAGCTATTACTAAGGACGAGACATAACCGAAACACACAACAGAAAAGAAAGGATGGTATAACTCACAAGACCTTGGGGGGGGGGGGGTTTAGACGGGGTCAGTCAGGGATGGTTTACTCTGGTTCGACGGATGTCCCCAGCCAAAATAAAGTAGTTCAAGTATTACCTGTCGTCACTCAGTTCGGGACGTCGCATCGTCTGCTGGGGCGGCTGGGGAAGCCCTCCCGCAACCCCTGGGCCAGCGCCGCACTGCGTGGTTGGGCAGGGTCCTGGTGTCGTACGAGTCCGTCGACGGCGAGCCGTCGGGTTGGTCCTTCTGTGGGTTGGGAGCCGCGGTATCCTCTCGTCCTTCCGGTTGTGGCGTTGCGGCTGTGGCGGCCTGTTCTCGCGGACATGAAGCGCGGGTGTGATCTGGTTTGCCGCAACCATTGCAGTGGGAGTACCTCCAAAGGCAGTTCGTCACTCGATGCGCCTTTCCGCAAATGACGCAGGGCCCTTGCAGTGACTCCGGGGTTCCTGTTGGTACCTGCCCACCCTTCCTTGCTTTTTCCAGGTGCTGGTTCGCCCGGTACTTTGGTTTGGGGCTCCCCTGCAAGGCGGGGGTGGCGGTTTTCTCTGCTTCGACAGGTCCCGGCGCCGGGGGCCTAGTGACGCCTGGCTTCTGGGGGCACGTGTAACGCGTGTGACCCGGTTTTCCACAGCGGAAGCAGTGATCATCCCGCCAGGGGCAGCCCATCATTCGATGTGCACCGCCACAAATGACGCACGGCTTCAATGGGTCGGGCCCCTCCTTCTTCACTGGTCCAGACTCCGGTCCTACCTTCGGACGTTTGGTCGCGCGGCTCGTCAGATAGGGGTCCTCCGCCGGGTAAGGGTAGGGGCACCCCTGCCGGGCGTACTCTTGTTCCGCACGCATGGCCAAATTGACCGCATCGTGATAGGTGGGAAAACCCGTTGGTGGCATCCCGCGAGGGGTACCGTCCCATGGGCCGTGCTGGAAGTGGTCGACGCTCTCAAGCTCCCGCGTCAGCATGCACAGACGCTCCGTGAGAGTCAGCAGCTGCCCTGCCACATCACGCAGCTGGTTGCGCAGCAAGCGGTTCGCTCCGGCTGCGGCGTCCATTTCCGTCGGTCGTCGCTCACTGAGTCGGACTGCTATTGTATCTGCGCACAAAATGAAAGCATACCGACCGTCACAAAACATAGAGACATAACTGTTAGTTATATGCCCTATAAGCCAATCGGTGACACAACTATAGGGTTTGTATCTTTGTATCTTTCATTAAATTAATAAATTGGCATTTATTCATTTATATTATTGTTAAATAAATATATATATGAATCGTCCTTAGAATTAATGGTAAAAGAATCATATTTCTAAGATGTTAGGAATTTGAGACATGTATTCTTTTGTAATTAATTTTAAATGCTCCTGATCATAGGATTATCACGAGGGCGATGATAAATCCGGTTAGGTCAGTGTATACTGTGCTTTCCTTATGGGATGATGAGTCTTAAGTCATTAGTGTGGTGACACTAGAGCAAGTATACAGGTGAATGTTGGAGAACATTTTCACTGAGCGTGACCAATTATGAACAATCACATGGATGTCTACTCACTCGTCAGTAAATTGTTCCATGCTGTAGTGGTGTGAGTGATCCTTTGACCTGAGGCACCACAGTTATCTTACGTATGGGTTACTGTAGTTTGACTGTGTAAATACTTTATACCCTAATCATGAGTTAAAGTCAACATATGTTGGCTACAGTGGATCATGCATAAAGATAGGTGTGTGTCAAGATGGAATCTATCACCCTCGGTAGAGAGGTAACTATCCTATACTATCTGTTCTTTAAGATATAAAAGCCCTTGGCCAAGGCAGTGTGATTTTATGAAAAGGAGTTTTCATATATCGGTTAATGATCAGATAAGATATATAATTGAGTAATGGGGTTTGACGAGTTATCCATAACCTCGACTCAATTAGGACAAGTGATAGAAGGATTTAATCACACGGTAACTACACCTAGAGGTTTAGTCTATTATTCATTCTACTTGGATTGCTGCGACATACTGCTAGGTGTCACTCGTGGATTGTGGGACCCACATAAGTGATTAAAGATAGTTAATCACAATCAATTGGGAGAGTCAAAAATATTTTGGTCTATCGAAAGGAGTTCCGATGGTGGCACTAAAAGAGTTTAGCGTCACATCTCACAACCAGGTAGAATTCAACCTATGTGGTCACACACAATAAAGGTTGCGTGTGATTTGTGCTTAGAGAATTTATAGAGACCGTTTTGCTTAAATAACAAAGTATTTGTTATTTGCTAAGCTAGTCAGCAATATATATATATATATATATATATATATATATATATATATATATATATATATATATATATATATATATATATATATATATATATATATATATATATATATATGTATATGTGTATGTATGCGGGGAAACCAAGTAACTTAATGAACGAAAAACTAAAAGTTGCAAACATTTGAACACTAAATGAAATGTTATGCATTCATTAATAAAGGAAAACTCTTCACCTATTAATTGATATTAAAGTTATCAAAAAGGTTTTTCGTTTTCTCACAAGCCATTTATTAACGACTAGTTTCTTTTTCTCTTTCTTTGTTTCCTCAACCCATTGAATGAGAGGAGTTTACTCTCCTCTCATTTATGGCTTATAAGCCTATAAAAGGGAGGAGTAATCTCCCTGATCATAAGAGATGAAAAATCATATGAGTACTCATATGAAAATCATATGAGTAATCATATGGGTAATCATATGAGTAATCATATGGGTAATCATATGGGTAATCATATGAAGTAATCATAAAGAGTTCTCTTAATCATTTAGAGTTCTCTTTAATCATTAGAGAGAAGTCTTCCTATAATCATTGGTCTCTATATTATAGTTAATCCTCTTAAAATTGCTAGCACAATTTGAGGATTAATTATTCTCCACATTGATACAAGAAATCACGAAAGGAGTTTCGAGATTATATTGTGTGAAGCACAGATCCCAGAGCAGCCTTGTGTGGATACACATAGAGGTCGGACAGTTGTGCGGCTCAAAGGACCGGAAGTTCAGATCCAATATCAACCGACAGACAATTTCGGTAATCAACAAAGGTTGAAATTCTAACCCTTCTTCTAATTAGATTAGAATAATAATTTTTGTGTGTCTCACGAGATGATCTTGTAACATATTTTTATATATACACTAATATCAAAAATGTTATGATGTTAAGGTATATATGATTAGATCATATTTATGATCATAAAATTATTTCCGCTGCATTAAATGCGCATGCACGCACTTCCGCTTTCCTTACAGTGGTATCAGAGCCACCCTTGTGCAGCCACAAAAATTATTCCTATTGTTGATTTAGATTTAGGGTTATATGAGTTAACCCTAATGCGAATGCCTATGCAAGTTTTTTGAAAATTATATTTCATACATATGATGTTTGAAAATAATTTGTTATAATAATAATTGGGACCACACATGTATATAAATGATATACTGTTATTATTATTATTATTTAATCTTATGATGGTTAATTAATTAAGTTAATATGCAATTAATTGATATGTTTTAATTGCATTTAACTTAATCAATTAACATATTAAGGTTATATTAACATATTAATTGAAATTACATATGATGGGGCATGAGATGCTATGATCAGATTTCATCATGTGATTTGGACTAATATAAATTTATATTAGATGAAAAATATAATTGCATTGGATGCAATTTGAAAATAAGATCTGATGAGATTGGAATAATAACAAATAATATTAAGTTGTAAAGAAGAGTGTTGTGAACACTTTATCGTAGCCTTCTACCGTTGTAAGGTGTGGGCGTTTTTCTTAGGGTTGAGTAGTACGCATGGTTACATGGGCTACTTGCACGAAGAAAGCGTAACCACCTTAACAACATTTGTTGTTATATGGTAAAATTATTATTGTACCCGATAACTGTTAGGTGAGGGTTTAATATTAATTTTATTCATATATTGAACGGTAGGTCAAACTTAACTAGGATGTGAGGCCAATAACTGTTAGGTGAGGCTTTTATGTCCTAGAGGCTAAAGAATGATTGCAATATGTTTTTGAAACATTGGGCAAGAGTTGTCCACTCATCGAATTACTAATTACCAATAACTGTTAGGTGAGGTAATTTACAAAATCGGTGAGAGTGCAATTCCCACTAGAACCAATTTAAGAGGTTTCTGTTTCTTCACTAAAGGAGTGTGAAAATTCATAAAATTTAGTGGGAGATACCATTTGATTAAAAGTCCATAATCAAATGGAATAATAAAAGATATATAACTAATTTAATATCTTTACCTTTTGCAGAATATGGCTGCCTCTAACCCTCTCACTAAAATTCTTGATGCCAACCGCTTGACCGGTCCTAATTTTTCTGATTGGCTACGGAACTTGAGAATTGTTCTCAACTCCGAGAAAATTGCCTATATTTTGACCACTCCTGCTCCTGAACTTCCAACTGATGATAATGAGCAGCAGAGAGCTGCATATGAAAAATGGATAGATGACGATAATAGAGTCAGGTGCTACATGTTGGCATCGATGAGCAACGAGTTGCAACGCCAACATGAGCACATGGACAGTGCATCAGCCATTCTACTTCACCTACAGGAACTGTATAGTGAACAAAGCCGCTCTACTCGATATGAGATATCAAAGCGGTTATTTCGAGCAAGAATGTCTGAAGGCCAATCAGTTAATCATCATTGTTTGAAAATGATTGAAGATATTGAGGAGCTTGAGAAGCTCGGCTTACGGATGGATGCAGACTTGCAGACAGATTTAATTCTGCAGTCCTTACCTGACTCATTTTCGCAGTTCGTCATGAACTTTCAAATGAATAAGATTCAGTGCACTCTCTCTGAGCTCTTGAATATGCTGGTGACAGCAGAGGGAACAATAAAAGGTAACAAGGGGACAATCTTGGCTATGGAACGGGCTTCTTCCTCCAAGAGAAAGTCTAAATGGAGAAATAAGAAACCCAGTAAGAAGCCAAAGGGTAATATCAAAAAACAAGTTTCTAAGAAGGCTATTCAAGGAAAATGTTTCCACTGTAATAGAGATGGCCATTGGAAAAGGAACTGCCCCGAATACCTTGCTAGCCTAAAGAACAAGGCAAAGGACAATCCTTCAGAAGGTAAGTCCGACCTGCTCATTATTGAAACTAGTCTGTCGGTATGTTCTACTACCACTTGGATAATTGATTCTGCATGCACTTCTCACTTGTGCACCTCGATGCAGGGTTTAAAACAAAATAGAAGGTTGAAGGAAGGAGAAATCACCCTACGAGTGGGTAATGGAGCAAAAGTTGCTGCATTAGCCGTAGGGACCTATCCTATACTATTACCGTCAGGCATAGTTTTAGAATTAACAGATTGTCTTTACGTTCCTAATGCTAGTAGAAACTTAATTTCTGTTTCTTCATTATCAATGATTGGTTGCAAATTTGTTTTTAAAATAAATACTTGTTTAATTTATTTGAGAAATAAATTGATAGGCTATGGAACAATGATTGACAAGTTATATCACTTACATATGGATGCAAGTGTAAATACAGTTGAGCAGGAAATGAATGCCGTAGGATCTAAAAGACCTAGAGAAGAGGTAGATCACAAGTATATGTGGCATCTTAGATTAGGTCATATCAGTGAAGATAGGATTAACAAATTGGTGAAAGATGGGCTCTTGAGCTCATTGGCTTGCGAGCCATATCCGACTTGTGAATCATGTCTTCAAGGAAAGATGACCAAATTACCTTTTATAGGACAAGGAGAAAGAGCCACTAATATACTTGCCCTGGTGCATACTGATGTATGCGGACCATTTGATGTGCAAGCCAGGGGTGGTTATGTTTACTTCATCACCTTTACTGATGATTATTCACGGTATGGGTATGTCTACTTGATGAGACAAAAATCTGAAGCCTTTGAAAAGTTCAAAGAGTTTAGACATGAAGTTGAAAAACAAACTGGAAAGTTTATAAAAATTCTTCGATCAGATCGAGGAGGAGAGTACTTAAGTACAGACTTTCTAAACTATCTCAAGGAAAATGGCATTATCTCTCAATGGACTCCTCCCGGCACTCCGGAACTTAATGGAGTATCTGAACGGAGGAATCGCACTTTATTAGATATGGTGCGATCCATGATGAGTTTCACTGATTTGCCTATGTCACTTTGGGGGTATGCTCTTCTCACTGCTGCATATATTTTAAATAGAGTACCTTCCAAATCTGTTTCTACCACTCCATATGAGATTTGGTATAGTAGAAAGCCAACTCTTGGTCATCTCAAGATTTGGGGATGTCCGGCTTTTGTTAAGAAGCTGAAGACAGACAAATTGGAAGCAAGGTCGGATAAAGGTAGATTCATTGGTTATCCCAAAGAATCATTGGGATACTATTTCTATTTTCCCCAGGATCAAAATATTATTGTGAGCCGGCACGCCTCTTTTCTTGAGAAACTATTCATTCAAGAAGGAGGTAGTGGGAGGAAAATAGAGCTCAATGAGAATGTCTCTGATGAGCAACAAATCTATAATAATCAACCAAAAATCTCTACTCAATCAGAACCATTGTACATACAACCACTTCGAAGATCTAGTAGAGTTTCCCAACCTCCAGACAGATATTTAGGATTTGTCGTTGAGAAGGTAAAAGAAATGTTCTTAATGGGAGATAAAGATCATAGACATGATCCTACTAGCTATAAAGAGGCGATGTTAGACATCGACTCTGAGAGATGGAAGGAAGCTATGAAGTCTGAAATAGACTCCATGTATTCCAACAAGGTTTGGACTCTAGAGGATTTACCAGTGGGTATAGTGCCTATTGGATGTAAATGGATCTTCAAGAGAAAAATTGGTTCAGATGGAAAGGTAGAGACCTATAAAGCAAGGCTTGTGGCAAAAGGTTATAGTCAACGAGAAGGTATTGATTATCAGGAGACCTTCTCGCCAGTGGCCATGTTAAAATCCATTCGAACCTTACTAGCTATAGCTGCACATTATGATTATGAAATATGGCAGATGGATGTGAAAACTGCCTTCCTTAATGGATATCTTGAGGAAGAAATATATATGGAACAGCCTCAAGGTTTCACCTCTAGCAATGATAATCATAAAGTGTGCAAGCTTCAGAGATCCATATATGGATTTAAGCAAGCATCTCGGAGTTGGAACACTCGTTTTAATGATGCAATCAAATCGTTTGATTTCACCAGAAACGAGGAAGAACCATGTGTGTACAAAAAGACTAGTGGGAGTGCTGTCACATTTCTCATATTGTATGTGGATGATATACTTTTAATTGGGAACGACATTGGGATTATGTCATCGGTCAAATTGTGGTTGTCTCAAAATTTCTCCATGAAAGACTTAGGCGATGCATCCTATATTTTAGGTATAAAGGTCTATAGAGATAGGTCTAGACGGTTGCTTGGCCTATCTCAAAAAATGTACATAGAGGAAGTACTGAAGAGATTCGGTATGGAAAATTCCAAAAGAGGTCTATTACCTCTAGACATGGAATCTATCTTTCCAAGAAGATGTGTCCTAAAACACCTGAGGAAAGAGAATGTATGAATAGAATTCCATATGCTTCAGCTATTGGGAGTCTAATGTATGCAATGTTATGTACGAGACCTGATATCGCACAAGCTGTGAGTGTCACAAGTAGATATCAATCTAACCCGGGTATGGAACACTGGGTTGCAGTTAAAAATATCCTTAAGTATTTAAGAAGAACTAAGGATATGTGCCTAGTCTTTGGAGGTGGTGAGTTGAAGCTAGAAGGCTTCACAGATTCTGATTTTATGTCAGATGTTGATGATAGAAAATCTACATCAGGGTATTTATTCATATGTAATGGAGGATCCATTATTTGGAAAAGTTCCAAACAAGCAACGACTGCCGATTCCACCATGGAGGCAGAATATATTGCTGCATCAGAAGCCTCAAAGGAATGTGTTTGGATCAGAAAGTTCGTTGCAGAACTCGGTGTGATTCCAGCTATTAAGGAACAACGCCGCTTTTCTGTGACAATAATAGCGCCATAGCATTAGCTAAGGAGCCAAGATCTCATCAGAAATCCAAGCATATTGAACGGCGATATCATATAATCAGAGATTATATTGAAAGGAATGAAATACTCATACAAAAGGTCGCTTCTGCTGACAATGTAGCAGACCCACTAACCAAAGCACTCACTCAACAAAAGCTGGAAGGCCTCTTGAGAAAATGGGTCTACGCTATATGGGTGATTGGCTTTAGTGCAAGTGGGAGATTGTTAGTATATGCCCTATAAGCCAATCGGTGACACAACTATAGGGTTTGTATCTTTGTATCTTTCATTAAATTAATAAATTGGCATTTATTCATTTATATTATTGTTAAATAAATATATATATGAATCGTCCTTAGAATTAATGGTAAAAGAATCATATTTCTAAGATGTTAGGAATTTGAGACATGTATTCTTTTGTAATTAATTTTAAATGCTCCTGATCATAGGATTATCACGAGGGCGATGATAAATCCGGTTAGGTCAGTGTATACTGTGCTTTCCTTATGGGATGATGAGTCTTAAGCATTAGTGTGGTGACACTAGAGCAAGTATACAGGTGAATGTGGAGAACATTTTCACTGAGCGTGACCAATTATGAACAATCACATGGATGTCTACTCACTCGTCAGTAAATTGTTCCATGCTGTAGTGGTGTGAGTGATCCTTTGACCTGAGGCACCACAGTTATCTTACGTATGGGTTACTGTAGTTTGACTGTGTAAAATACTTTATACCCTAATCATGAGTTAAAGTCAACATATGTTGGCTACAGTGGATCATGCATAAAGATAGGTGTGTGTCAAGATGGAATCTATCACCCCTCGGTAGAGAGGTAAACTATCCCTATACTATCTGTTCCTTTAAGATATAAAAGCCCTTGGCCAAGGCGTGTGATTTTATGACAAGGAGTTTTCATATATCGGTTAATGATCAGATAAGATATATAATTGAGTAATGGGGTTTGACGAGTTATCCATAACTCGACTCAATTAGGACAAGTGATAGAAGGATTTAATCACACGGTAAATACACCTAGAGGTTTAGTCTATTATTCATTCTACTTGGATTGCTGCGACATACGCTAGGTGTCACCGTGGACTTGTGGGACCCACACTAAGTGATTAAGATAGTTAATCACAATCCAATTGGGAGAGTCAAAATATTTTGGTCTATCGAAAGGTTCACGATGGTGACACTAAAAGAGTTTAGCGTCACATCTCACAACCAGGTAGAATTGACAACCTATGTGGTCACACACAATAAAGGTGCGGTG
>CM055062.1:34887210-34933252 GCA_029204045.2 Tillandsia leiboldiana | reverse complement strand
TTTCATATTTTGGATTCTTTTAGTGAGTTTTCTTACGCGGCACGTTTCATGATAAAACAAATGATTTCGAAAATGCTTTCTCAAACGAAGTGCCGTGTGGGCACGTGTTTTGCAACCGTTGGCCTTATCCTTTCTAAACACTGATGCCGCTTTAATATTCCTCTGGCGATGTATGTCATGTATGGTTGATGTTGGTGTTTGATGTATGTTGTTGTAAATGAGACGCCGTGCGTATACAAAGGAGACTCTGTCCGTGGGCAGGAGAATTTGTGTATGTGGCGGTCTGGCACGCACCGGGGATGAGGTTTAAATTACCTTGTTAAGAAGAAAAAAAAAGATACACGCAATTTTCCGCTTTGATAGACTCAAAAACCCCCGGGGGCGTGACAGATTAAATGGTATCAGAGAAAAAAAAAAACAACCACAACCATAGTAGACGTGATCCACATCCAAAGTGTAAGGTGCCACAAGTAAATTAGACATGAGATAACCAAGGTGTAGGTGCGTAGTACGTGAGAGAACGGGGAAAAGGGAACGTAATATAGGTGTAATCGTAAGACAGGGTGTTAGGGTTATAACCTTAGGGTTAACGTGGTTTCTTGTATCACAGCAGACAACGGCCAGGATCCGGCCACCGAGGTGCTAACCATTCTCAAGGCCCAGATGGATCCCGTAGCCGCCAGCCACCTTTTACTCGCGCAACCAGCTAAGCGATAGCAGGGCAAATGCTAACTCTCACTGAGCGCCTAGGCCTACTGACTCAGGATTTCGAGGGTGTCGACCGCATTCAGCGAGACGCCAGGGACGGCGCCTATCGGGGAATGCCACCGGCAGGGTTCCCCACTTTTAACGAAGCGGTTATGTTGGTCCCGGTGGGCAGAGCAAGAGCTGGCCGAGACACGCGCTCGGCAGAGTTATCCCTATCCCAGTCCGGAGGAGGACCCTTTCCAGCAGGGCCCGGCACTCAAACGCCCGAGGACAGAGGGAACCTTTGGAAAGGCAAAGAGAGGAGAATCCAAACCGCAGAGGAAGTCGGTCCCATATGCAGTGGGGCGCATCAGGTGATTGATTGCATGGAGTCACGGACACTCCTACCGATGTGGCAAACCAGGACACGCACGCTACGAGTGCCCACAGAAAAACGGGCACCACCAGGCCTCCGGCACCGCGACGAAGGGGACAGAGAGACTGCTACACCCGTTCCGCAAGGGGGCCCCCGCCCCGGAGGGCCGAGAAGGAGGACGTCCGGAGAAAGCGGAAAGGACGAACCGACCCCAGCAAGGGACGCGAAACCACCTCGGGACCGTGCGTAATCTGCAAAGGTGCTCACCCGGTGGAGAATGTACGTGGAGGTACCATTATTGCAATCAGTGCGGCTTACCGGACCACTCCCGTGCCTTCTGCCCTCAGAGGCCATCCCCGCCGCCGCCGCGCCGCCACAGCAGAACGGACCAGAGAGTGCGCGGCCCCCGTTCAGCCAAAGGATCGCCCCTGACGACCAGCAATCCGCAGACTCCTCAGACGGTCAAGTCCCTCCCCCCAGCGTCGTACGACTCTGGCCCAAGGGCTGTGGACGGACTCCCCGGGATACTACAGTGGAGGACGCGACGTCCCAGACCTAGTACCGGCAGGTAATTTGTGGTTTCTCTTTTTCCTCTTAGGTTAGGAACACCGGTTACACCTTAGCCTGCTACCCCAGTTAGACTCTCTTTCTCCCTCCCTCGATCTAAAATCCTTAAGCATTAGGCGAAGCCTCCCCGGCCGATGTGCGCGGGCGGGCTTCGAAGCATAGGAGAACCTTGTGTACTCGGGGCCCGTTAAGGGCCATGCAAGGAATAAATAGGCGCCACCCTATGCCTTGCAGCCGAGGACCCAATGGCCGATAGGTAGTTCAGGGCGCTCCCCAGATAAGGATCAGCGGTCCCGTGGTAAGGGAATTTCTGGACGTGTTTCCGGCAGAGCTCCCCGGAGCGCCGCCGGAATGAGGAAGTCGACTTCCCTATTGAACTACTTCCCGGCACCAAACCCATCACCAAGGCACCGTACAGGATGGCCTTCGCGGAGCTGAAGGAACTCAAGGCACAGTTGGAGGACCTATTGGATAAGGGCTTCATCAGGCCTAGCGCGTCACCCTGGGGCGCGCCCGTCCTGTTTGTGAGGGAAGAAGGACGGAAGTCTCCGATTGTGCATCGACTACCGGGAGATAAATAAGTCACCGTAAGAACAAGTACCCCCTGCCAAGGATCGACGACCTCTTCGACCAACTACAGGGGGGGACGTGTTTTCAAAGATTGACCTGCAGTCGGGCTATCATCAGGTCCAGGTCAGGGGGAGGACATCCATAAAACGGCTTTCGAACTCGCTGTGGCCATACGAATTTACAGTAATGCCGTTCGGGCTCAAAATGCCCCGGCGGTGTTCATGGACGTGATGAACAGGGTATTCAAACCCTTCTGGACTTATTCGTGGTGGTCTTCATCGAGACATCCTCATCTACTCCCGTACAGACGAGGAACATGAAGGACATCTGCGCACAGTCCTCCAGACCCTACGGAACAGAAACTCTATGCCAAACTCAAAAAGTGTGAGTTTTGGCTCCGTGAGGTCGGCTTCTTGGGGCACGTAATCTCGGCGGCGGGGTCGCAGTCGATCCGAACAAGATAGATTCGGTGACGGACTGGTCCCAACCGACGACGGTGACGGAGATTCAAAGCTTTCTAGGATTAGCCGGGTACTACGGCGCTTCATGAGGGTTTCTCCAAGATAGCCACCCCCTTAAAACGCTTGACTAAAAAGGGGAAAAGTTCATCTGGACGGACAAATGTCAGAGGAGCTTCGAGGAGCTCAAGGATAGATTGAACCGAGCCCCGATTCTCGCCCTGCCAGAACCAGGGGAGGATTATGAAGTGTATTGCGATGCGTCGCGAAACGGACTGGGTGGAGTACCATGCAACGGGAAAGTTATAGCCTATACGTCAAGGCAGCTCAAAGTACGAGCGAAACTACCCGTGCACGATTTGGAACTCGCAGCGGTGTGTTCGTCCTCAAGCTTTGGAGACACTACCTGTATGGGGCTCACTGCAATGTGTATTCAGATCATAAAAGTCTTAAGTACCTTTTCACCCAAAAGAAGTTAAATCTGCGACAAAGACGGTGGTCGAGCTACTGAAGGATTATGATTTAACGATCCACACCACCCAGGAAAGGCAAACGTGGTGGCGACGCCTGAGCCGTAAGGGGCAGGCCGAAAAGGCAGGGGTAAGTGCCATCACCCAGCAAGATAGTTGATTGCGGAGTTTTCGCGATTAAGACTAGAAGTAGTACGGCGGGTACAGTCGAACAACTTCTGACACTGGTTGTCAGACCTACCTTGCTTGACAGGATTCTCGAGGGGCAGTCGACTGATGACCAACTCCAGTGGTGCGAAATAGAGTAACTGCCGACCAAGAAGGTGATTTTACAGTAAACTCCGACGGCACGATACGATTCGGGGACGAATCTGCATGCCGGATCTACCGGAACTCAAGAGGAAATCCTGCGGGAGGCGCATACTGCTCCAATTGCAGCGCATCCCGGGGGAACGAAGATGTACAAGTGTAAGACCTGACTTCCCAGTAACCCCTTTTCTTCGACTGCCCGACTGAGGGACAATTTTTGGTGTTTTTCCGGAGAATCCGTTCGGGCTCCGCGGAAATTTTGGCCTTTTTCGGGGGGCTTTGGGGCTCTCGGGGGCCGAAGGGCTCGCGAAATGGAGAACGGGGCGCGATCGGTTTTAGATTCCGACTCCCGGTTCACCCGGAATAATTTTCCGAAGTTCGGACCCCACTTAGGCGCCCCGGAATCCGTGCGGACGATCGGCACGTTTCTCGAGGTAACTATAGCCGCTGGATCTATCCCCTATTAATTAGTTATCTTACCCTTTGAGGAATCTAGGGTTTTAGGTGTCCCCTCCTAGGTCCCTTCGTTCGGCGGCTAGGGTTTTCCCTTTAAAAGTCATCACGAGAGGGAAAAAGAGAGAGGGAAGGACGGCTAGGGTTTCCCTTTAAAAGTCATCACGAGAGGGAAAAGAGAGAGGGAAGGACGGCTAGGGTTTCTCTTTGAGAAACAAAACGAGAGGGAAAAAGAGGAGAATAAAACGGGGACCCAACCCTTTTTCGCTCTTGTACGACCGACGGCGGGGCTTTCAAGGAAAGGACGGAGGTTCTTGCTCGCGGGATCAACGGGCAACGTTAGGACGATCCTCTTCCTCTCTTTTGCCGGCGGATCAAAGGTGAGTTTTTATTAGTTCTGTGGTGTAGGCGTGTCGGGGTGGGGTCTTCACGGGGAACACCGCCGCCGCCGCCGGACCGGCCGCGGACGGGGCGCCGCGCGGGCTTGATGCCGCGCGGGGCCGCCCCGCACCGCGGGCGAGGCACCCGCGCGGGCTGGCCGCGCGGGGCCGCCCGCAGGTAGGGCGCCCGCGCGGGCTGGTGCCGCGCGGGGTCGCCCCCGCACCGCGGGCGAGGCACCCGTGCGGCGCCTGGCCGCGCGGGGCCGCCCGCAGGGGGGGCGCCCGCGCGGGCTGGTGCCGCG
Source organism: Tillandsia leiboldiana (assembly GCA_029204045.2). Taxonomy (NCBI): domain Eukaryota; kingdom Viridiplantae; phylum Streptophyta; class Magnoliopsida; order Poales; family Bromeliaceae; genus Tillandsia; species Tillandsia leiboldiana. Next base: position 34,928,680 of record CM055062.1, on the reverse strand, counting down.
CGGGGTCGCCCCGCACCGCGGGCGAGGCACCCGCGCGGCGCTTGGCCGCGCGGGGCGCCCGCAGGTGGGGCGCCGCGCGGGCTGGTGCCGCGCGGGGTCGCCCCCCCCCCCCCCCCGCACCGCGGGCGAGGCACCCGCGCGGCGCTTGGCCGCGCGGGGCCGCCCGCAGGTGGGGCGCCCGCGGGCTGGTGCCGCGCGGGGTCGCCCCCCCCCCCCCCCCCCGCACCGCGGGCGAGGCACCGGCGCGGGGCTTGGCGCGCGCGGGGCCGCCCGCAGGTGGGGCGCCCGCGCGGGCTGGTGCCGCGCGGGTCGCCCCCGCACCGCGGGCGAGGCACCCGCGCGGCGCTTGGCGCGGGGCCGCCCGCAGGTGGGGCCCGCGCGGGCTGGTGCCGCGCGGGGTCGCCCCCGCACCGCGGGCGAGGCACCCGCGCGGCGCTTGGCCGCGCGGGGCCGCCCGCAGGTGGGGCTCCGCGCGGGCTGGTGCCGCGCGGGGTCGCCCCGCACCGCGGGCGAGGCACCCGCGCGGCGCTTTGCCGCGCGGGGCCGCCCGCAGGTGGGGCGCCCGCGCGGGCTGGTGCCGCGCGGGGTCGCCCCGCACCGCGGGCGAGGCACCGCGCGGCGCTTGGCCGCGCGGGGCCGCCCGCAGGTGGGGCGCCCGCGCGGGCTGGTGCCGCGCGGGGTCGCCCCCGCACCGCGGGCGAGGCACCCGCGCGGCGCTTGGCCCGCGGGGCCGCCGCAGGTGGGGCTCGCGCGGGCTGGTGCCGCGCGGGGTCGCCCCCGCACCGCGGGCGAGGCACCCGCGCGGCGCTTGGCCGCGCGGGGCGCCCGCAGGTGGGGCGCCCGCGCGGGCTGGTGCCGCGCGGGGGTCGCCCCCGCACCGCGGGCGAGGCACCCGCGGGCGTTTGGGCGCGCGGGGCCGCCCGCTGGTGGGGCGCCCCGCGGACTGGTGCCGCACGGGTCGCCCCCGCACCGCGGGCAGCGCGCCCGAGCGGGCTGGGGGGCCACGCGATGCTGTGCCCGGGCGGAGTGTCCGCCGCACGGGCCAGTACCGGGCGGGGAACTCCGCCGCACATGAGTGGGAGTCGGTGTGAGTGTCGGATCCTTAGTCTTGACTTGCCCTTGTTCCTTCAGGAGTGCAGGACATTGTTGGCGACGGGCGCACGATCACGGCGTACCGAACGCCGGACGACGCACGCAAAAGGTGGGTAAATTCGCCGAGGTTAATTGGGTAAGGGCGGACATGAGCAAAGGTGTTTCTCTCTAAGTTGCTCCTCGTGAGCAAAGGTGGGTTTCTCTCTAAAATGCTCTTCGTGAGCGAAGGTGTGCTCCTCTTCAAGTTGCTCCACTGAGCAACGGTGTTTCCTCCTTAAGATTTCCTCATGAGCAAAGGTGTTCACCCTTCTGGTTGTCCTTATGAGCAACGCTGACTCCGAATCGTTCTATTCGCTTTATCATCTGAGGCTCAAGTTTTACTACACGCACACCCGCGGTTTGGCCACCGCAAGGGTGTGCTTTTCCGGAAAAGTGGTACGTTGACCCGTGTACCCCACGCGGAGGTGGCGTTAGAGATGGGGGCCCTCATAGGTGGAGGGTGTGAGCGGTGACGCCGAGGTTGGTGCTCGGCGGCCGAGGCAGGTGCTCGGCAGAGAGGGGCACCGGGGTAGGGGCCCGGTGCGGTGTCCGGGGAGGGTGCCCGGTTTATGTTGGTGCAGGTTGTGATCATTGTTGACGGTATATGGGAGGGGGGTGACAGTTGCTCTAGTTACAGCGGTTGTTTTTATTATAGTATTCTTGCTCATCATGATTATTCTAGTCACTGACTTCCCACTCCGTGACAGGTTCATCCAGGGGCAAGTGCTAGGGCGCGGTGAGGACGTTAGGGGCTGATCTGATCTGATTTGGATGACTTCAGATACAGTGACTCTTCTTTCCCTTTTCTTTTATTATTCATGGTAGCTAGTTGTGGATTGCGACACCCCCGTGGGGTCGAAGTGGATGTTGCCCTTTTCTTTCCTTTCTTTTGAAATAATGGAATGAATACTACGTTCTCTCTTCTTGGCCGTTTTGAACGAAGAAAAACAAAGAAAACCGTTTGCGAAAACTATTTTTTTAAAAAACATGGGTGTCGTGTGGGCACCGAGCTTTTATAAACCTTGTGGGATTTATGTGTTTGCGAACTGTTTCACAAACGAGGGCATCGTGTGGATGCCGCTTTCAAAACCTTGTGATTATTTATCCTTTCAAAACACCGGCCTCTATGCTCTAAGTGAATGCGAGAATGTCATGTGAATGGTTTGGTTGTATGTGTTCGAGACCCCAACTGATGTGGTTAGAGATTGTATGTACTACGCCTTGTGTGACACTTGTAGTTGAGACGCCGTGCATATACAAAGGGGCCTCTGCTCACTTGCAGAGCGAATTTGTGTATGCGGCGGGTCTGTGCACGCGCCGGGGAGTAATGCTTCACAAAAAAAAAATATATATGGCTGAATCAGGGGCATCGGTGGCTCCTCTTCCGCGCGTTTCGAACCCCCGGGGCCGTGACAGACTAAGATGGTATCAGAGAGGGTAAACTTTAACCACAACAGTCGGGGCCTAACATCCACGGGCGCAATACTCTGGCTGCTGAGTAATAAAGTGAACACGGGATAAATAAATAGGACACGAGTGTACGTGGGGGAGGGTAGAGATTTAGTAGAACCCTTTAGGAGCCGGGTTGCCTTGTCAGTTATGTCTCTATGTTTGTGATGATCGGTATGCTTTCATTATGTACGCAGATACAATACAATAGCAGCCCAACACAGTGAGCAACGACCGACGGAAATGGACACCGCAGCCGGGGCGAACCGCTTGCTGCGCAACCAACTGCGCGATGTGGCAGGACAGCTGCCGACTCTCACGGAGCGTCTGTGCATGCTGACGCGGGACCTTGAGAGCGTTGACCACTTCCAGCACGGCCCATGGGACGGTACCCCTCGCGGGATGCCACCGGCGAGATTTCCCACCTATCACGATGCAGTTAATTTGGCCATGCGTGCGGAGCAAGAGTACGCCCGGCAAGGGTGCCCCTACCCTGACCCGGCGGAGGACCCCTATCTGGCGAGCCGCGCGACCAAACGTCCGAAGGTAGAACCGGAGTCTGGACCGGTGAAGAAGGAGGGGCCCGGCCCATCGAAGCCGTGCGTCATTTGTGGCGGCGCACATCGAGTGATGGGCTTGCCCCTGGCGGGATGATCACTGTTTCCGGTGTGGTAGACCGGGTCACACGCGTTACACGTGCCGCCAGAAGCTAGGCGTCACTAGGCCCCCGACGCCAGGACCTGTCGAACCAGAGGAAGCCGCCACCCCCGCCTTGCAGGGGAGCCCCAAACCAAGGTACCGGGCGAACCAACACCTGGAAAATGCAAGGGAGGGTGGGCGGGTACCCACAGGGACCCCGGAGTCGCCACAAGGGCCCTGCGTCATCTGCGGAAAGGCGCATCGAGTAACGAGCTGCCTCTGGAGGTACTCCCACTGCAATGGTTGCGGCAAATCAGATCACACCCGCGCTTCATGTCCGCGAGAGCAGGCCGCTACCGCCGCGACGCCACAACGGGAGGGACGAGAGGATACCGCGGCTCCCGACCCACAGAAGGACCGACCCGACGGCTCGCCGTCGGCGGACTCGTATGACACCAGGACCCTGCCCAACCACGCAGTGCGGCGCTGGCCCAGGGGTTGCGGGAGGGCTACCCCAGCCGCCCCAGCAGACGGAGCAACGTCCCGAACCGAGTGACGACAGGTAATACTTGAACTACTTCTTTTTAGTTGGGGACATCCGTCGAACCTGAGTTATACCATCCTTTCTTCATCTGTTATGGGTTTCGGCTATGTCCCGTCGTTAGTAATAGCTTCGTTGTTTTTCTGTCCGTTTTTCCTCGGATCTCTTGGGGAGGGGCGAACGCCTTTAAGAGGGACTGCGGGAATCCGCCGTCGGCATAGTCCGCAGATACTCCCCTCTCTTTCCGAAGATCCCTTCTTTTCTCCCATCCAAAACCAACCAGTTTTGGCCTCGATCTACTTAGGCACGCACTTTTTTTTTTTTTGTTTTATCCCACTTGGGGACCATGCACTTAGTAGCAAAAAGTAAAGAGCGGAAGGCACCGGCTGGGTGCATGGCCGTTCTACTGGCACGGGAACAGGGAAGGAGCTTGCAGCTGCGCGTTGACTACCCGGAATTTGATGAAGCCCTGTAAGAGCACGCACTTCCTTGAACCGCTCGGCCCGGAAGGGAGCCAAGTTCTTTTGGACGGCCCAATGCTAAGGAAAGCCGTGAAGAGCCTAAAAAGCAATTAACAAGGGCGACCGTGCTCGCCGTACCAACGCCCGGGGAAGACTTCGAAGTATGCTGCACTGCATCGCGAATTGGACGGGAGGAAGTACTAAGGCAGCAAGGAAGAGTCGTAGCCTATGCGACAGGGCAACTCAAGGACTACATGTAGAACTAACCGACACACGACCTGGGGTGTACCGCAATCGTCCTCGTCCTGAGACTGTTAAGGTACTAACCCTTCGGGGCCCACGGTAACGCACCCACGGACCACCAAAGCCTTAAGCGCCTCTCCACCCAGAAGGGGCCGAACCTACGGCGAAGACGGTGGTTGGGACTATTGAAGGACTTCGACCTGGACACGGGACGTCGACACCTACTACTGCGGGCCAAGCTACACTTCGGCCCGGCCTATCACCTCAGATGGATGGGCAATCCGAACGGGCGATCCAGATCCTCGAGGACATACTCCGAGCATGCATACTGGTTTTGAACGGGCGGATGGCCACGCTACCTACCCCTCGTCGAGTTCGTCTACGACATCGATTACCAGACAAGTACCCCGGATGACACCGTACAAAGCATCGTACGGAAGGCGCTGCAAACCCCCCCCCCGATTTGTTGGAACGATCAGGGGCGAAGCGGGTCGGGTTGAGAGGCTAGTAGTGCCATAGTACGTGGGACTTTTTGGGATCCCGGAGTGCGACGGCCCCGTGACCCATCGCCTCGCCCTACCACCGAATCACGACCGAGTTCTGGTCGTGTCCACGCCTTCGTGCCTCGAAAGTATCCCCCAACCCGTCGCGAGTGAGTGACGACTCCGCAAATCAAGTTCAAAGGAAACTTGAACTATGAGGAAGAGCCGGTGCGGACCCAAGCGCGGGAGGACTGAAAAGCTACGAAGTCGGACATTTCCCGACGTGAAGGCGTTTTGGAGCAATCGGGAAAAACGTGAGACAACTTGGGAACCCGAATCGAGAGTGAAGGGGGTGCTACCCGGACCCCCTTCGCCGCAGGCAGGAGTTAAGTTTCGGGGACGAAACTTGTTTTTATTAGTGAGTGATGTAAGACCTGACTTCCCCGTAACCCCTTTTTCTTCGACTGCCCGACTGAGGGACAATTTTTTGGTGTTTTTTCCGGAGAATCCGTCGGGGCTCGCGGACATTTTTAGGCCGAAGGGCTCGCGAAATGGAGAACGGGGGCGCGATCGGTTTTAGATTCCGACTCCCGGTTCACCCGGAATAATTTTCCGAAGTTCGGACCCCACTTAGGCGCCCCGGAATCCGTGCGGACGATCGGCACGTTTCTCGAGGTAACTATAGCCGCTGGATCTATCCCCTATTAATTAGTTATTCTCTTACCCTTTGAGGAATCTAGGGTTTTAGGTGTCCCCTCCTAGGTCCCTTCGTTCGGCGGCTAGGGTTTTCCCTTTAAAAGTCATCACGAGAGGGAAAAAGAGAGAGGGAAGGACGGCTAGGGTTTCCCTTTAAAAGTCATCACGAGAGGGAAAAAGAGAGAGGGAAGGACGGCTAGGGTTTCTCTTTGAGAAACACCACGAGAGGGAAAAAGAGGAGAATAAAACGGGGACCCAACCCTTTTTCGCTCTTGTACGACCGACGGCGGGGCTTTCAAGGAAAGGACGGAGGTTCTTGCTCGCGGGATCAACCGGGCAACGTTAGGACGATCCTCTTCCTCTCTTTTGCCGGCGGATCAAAGGTGAGTTTTTATTAGTTCTGTGGTGTAGGCGTGTCGGGGTGGGGTCTTCACGGGGAACACCGCCGCCGCCGCCGGACCGGCCGCGGACGGGGCGCCGCGCGGCGCTTGATGCCGCGCGGGGCCGCCCCGCACCGCGGGCGAGGCACCCGCGCGGCGCCTGGCCGCGCGGGGCCGCCCGCAGGTAGGGCGCCCGCGCGGGCTGGTGCCGCGCGGGGTCGCCCCCGCACCGCGGGCGAGGCACCCGTGCGGCGCCTGGCCGCGCGGGGCCGCCCGCAGGTGGGGCGCCCGCGCGGGCTGGTGCCGCGCGGGGTCGCCCCGCACCGCGGGCGAGGCACCCGCGCGGCGCTTGGCCGCGCGGGGCCGCCCGCAGGTGGGGCGCCCGCGCGGGCTGGTGCCGCGCGGGGTCGCCCCCCCCCCCCCCCCCCCCCCCCGCACCGCGGGCGAGGCACCCGCGCGGCGCTTGGCCGCGCGGGGCCGCCCGCAGGTGGGGCGCCCGCGCGGGCTGGTGCCGCGCGGGGTCGCCCCGCACCGCGGGCGAGGCACCCGCGCGGCGCTTGGCCGCGCGGGGCCGCCCGCAGGTGGGGCGCCCGCGCGGGCTGGTGCCGCGCGGGGTCGCCCCCGCACCGCGGGCGAGGCACCCGCGCGGCGCTTGGCCGCGCGGGGCCGCCCGCAGGTGGGGCCCGCGCGGGCTGGTGCCGCGCGGGGTCGCCCCCGCACCGCGGGCGAGGCACCCGCGCGGCGCTTGGCCGCGCGGGGCCGCCCGCAGGTGGGGCTCCGCGCGGGCTGGTGCCGCGCGGGGTCGCCCCCGCACCGCGGGCGAGGCACCCGCGCGGCGCTTGGCCGCGCGGGGCCGCCCGCAGGTGGGGCGCCCGCGCGGGCTGGTGCCGCGCGGGGTCGCCCCGCACCGCGGGCGAGGCACCCGCGCGGCGCTTGGCCGCGCGGGGCCGCCCGCAGGTGGGGCGCCCGCGCGGGCTGGTGCCGCGCGGGGTCGCCCCCGCACCGCGGGCGAGGCACCCGCGCGGCGCTTGGCCGCGCGGGGCCGCCCGCAGGTGGGGCTCCGCGCGGGCTGGTGCCGCGCGGGGTCGCCCCCGCACCGCGGGCGAGGCACCCGCGCGGCGCTTGGCCGCGCGGGGGCCGCCCGCAGGTGGGGCGCCCGCGCGGGCTGGTGCCGCGCGGGGGTCGCCCCCGCACCGCGGGCGAGGCACCCGCGCGGCGTTTGGCCGCGCGGGGCCGCCCGCTGGTGGGGCGCCCGCGCGGACTGGTGCCGCACGGGGTCGCCCCCGCACCGCGGGCAGCGCGCCCGCGCGGGCTGGGGGGCCACGCGATGCTGTGACCGGGCGGAGTGTCCGCCGCACGGGCCAGTACCGGGCGGGGAACTCCGCCGCACATGAGTGGGAGTCGGTGTGAGTGTCGGATCCTTAGTCTTGACTTGCCCTTGTTCCTTCAGGAGTGCAGGACATTGTTGGCGACGGGCGCACGATCACGGACGTACCGAACGCCGGACGACGCACGCAAAAGGTGGGTAAATTCGCCGAGGTTAATTGGGTAAGGGCGGACATGAGCAAAGGTGTTTCTCTCTAAGTTGCTCCTCGTGAGCAAAGGTGGGTTTCTCTCTAAAATGCTCTTCGTGAGCGAAGGTGTGCTCCTCTTCAAGTTGCTCCCACTGAGCAACGGTGTTTTCCTCCTTAAGATTTCCTCATGAGCAAAGGTGTTCACCCTTCTGGTTGTCCTTATGAGCAACGCTGACTCCGAATCTCGTTCTATTCGCTTTATCATCTGAGGCTCAAGTTTTACTACACGCACACCCGCGGTTTGGCCACCGCAAGGGTGTGCTTTTCCGGAAAAGTGGTACGTTGACCCGTGTACCCCACGCGGAGGTGGCGTTAGAGATGGGGGCCCTCATAGGTGGAGGGTGTGAGCGGTGACGCCGAGGTTGGTGCTCGGCGGCCGAGGCAGGTGCTCGGCAGAGAGGGGCACCGGGGTAGGGGCCCGGTGCGGTGTCCGGGGAGGGTGCCCGGTTTATGTTGGTGCAGGTTGTGATCATTGTTGACGGTATATGGGAGGGGGGTGACAGTTGCTCTAGTTACAGCGGTTTGTTTTATTATAGTATTCTTGCTCATCATGATTATTTCTAGTCACTGACTTCCCACTCCGTGACAGGTTCATCCAGGGGCAAGTGCTAGGGCGCCGGTGAGGACGTTAGGATGCTGATCTGATTTTGGATGACTTCAGATACAGTGACTCTTCTTTCCCTTTTCTTTTATTATTCATGGTAGCTAGTTGTGGATTGCGACACCCCCGTGGGGTCGAAGTGGATGTTGCCCTTTTCTTTCCTTTCTTTTGAAATAATGGAATGAATACTACGTTCTCTCTTCTTGGCCGTTTTGAACGAAGAAAAACAAAGAAAACCGTTTGCGAAAACTATTTTTTTAAAAAACATGGGTGTCGTGTGGGCACCGAGCTTTATAAACCTTGTGGGATTTATGTGTTTGCGAACTGTTTCACAAACGAGGGCATCGTGTGGATGCCGCTTTCAAAACCTTGTGATTATTTATCCTTTCAAAACACCGGCCTCTATGCTCTAAGTGAATGCGAGAATGTCATGTGAATGGTTTGGTTGTATGTGTTCGAGACCCCAACTGATGTGGTTAGAGATTGTATGTACTACGCCTTGTGTGACACTTGTAGTTGAGACGCCGTGCATATACAAAGGGGCCTCTGCTCACTTGCAGAGCGAATTTGTGTATGCGGCGGGTCTGTGCACGCGCCGGGGAGTAATGCTTCACAAAAAAAAAATATATATGGCTGAATCAGGGGCATCGGTGGCTCCTCTTCCGCGCGTTTCGAACCCCCGGGGCGTGACAACAAGGATGTCAAGCAGACCTTCTGGTGGCCCAAAATGAAGGGAGACGTGACTCGGTTTGTGGCACACTGCCTGGTGTGCCAACGAGTGAATGCCGAGCACCAGCGCCCGGCAGGAAAATTGCAACCTTTACCGGTGCCCGAGTGGAAATGGGACATGATTACCATGGATTTTGTGACCGGGTTCCCGAGATCGTCACAGGGACACGATGCAATATGGGTAATTGTGGACCGTCTGACGAAATCGGCCCACTTTCTGCCCATACACACGACGTGGACGCGGGAACGACTGGCACAAACCTACATCAACGAGATAGTAAGGTTGCATGGGGTGCCGACATCCATCACATCGGACAAGGACACGCGATTTGTGTCAAACTTTTGGCAGAGTCTGCAGCGAGCAATGGGAACCAAGTTGCACTTCAGTACGGCATTTCACCCGCAGACTGACGGACAATCAGAGCGGGTGATACAAATCGTGGAGGACATGCTTCGAGCATGTGTTTTGGACATGGGAGAAGGGTGGGCACGGTGTTTGCCCCTAGTGGAATTTGCCTACAATAACAGTTACCAGGCCAGCATTCAGATGGCACTATACGAGGCCCTGTACGGGCGCCGCTGTCGGTCTCCAATATGCTGGGACGACTTGGGTGAGCGTAAGTTTCAAGGCCCAGATTTGGTGGAGGAGACCGAAGCAAAGGTGCGATTGATTAGACAAAGGCTACTAACCGCCCAGAGCAGACAGAAAAGCTACGCGGACAACAGACGCCGAGACTTAGAGTTCATGGTGGGTGAGCACGCGTTACTCCGAGTTTCGCCCTCCAAGGGGAAACGACGCTTCGGCATAAAGGGAAAGTTAAGCCCGAGGTACGTAGGACCGTTCGAGATCCTAGAACGCGTAGGACCGGTGGCGTACCGATTAGCCCTGCCGCCGAATCTCGAACGAGTCCATAATGTGTTCCATGTCTCAATGCTCCGGAAGTACCTAGCTGATCCCTCTCATGCCTTGGATGCCACCACCATCGAGTTGCGAGAGGATTTAAGTGTCGAGGAGACACCGGTGCGGATTTTGGCAAGAGAGGACAAGAAGTTGCGCGAACGAACGATCCCCTATGTAAAGGTCCAGTGGAGCAACCATGAAGAGAGCGAGGCGACTTGGGAACTAGAAACGAAGATGAGAGAATGTTTTCCCGAATTGATGAGTGGGGTTTGTACTTAAGTTTCGGGACGAAACTTTTTATAAAGTGTGAGTGGTGTAGTGATCCGGCCTTTCGGGATATTTTTGACTTACATATAGTCATTTAAGCCTTTAAGTGAAATAAAATTATTCAATTCTTAAAAGTTGGCCATTGTGAGGTGCTGGTATTTTTCTGCGATAGAGCGCGGAAAAAGAAAGCCAACGGTGCGATCGGATCTGAAATCCGATATCGGGATCTCCCGGAACGGAATTCCTAGTGATACGGTGATTAAGTCATGCATCGGAATCCGTGCAAAATATCTTGCACCCGTTAGAGATAAGGTGGGTTATCTCGTAGGGAATAATTAATTAGTTAATTAATTATCCATGAGGGAAAATAGAATTCTCTTACGTACTAATTAAAAAGAGAATTAATTAAAGATTTAATATGAGCTATAAAAGGGATCCCAATTATCGGAAAGAAAAGAAAAGAAAGAAATAAAAACCCTAATCGGTGAGAAGAGAAAAAGAAAAGAAAATACGGAACCCTAGCCGGAAGAAAGGGAAAGGAAGGAGCCCGATCTTCCCGGACATCGAACCGAAGGCAAGAACGCGACCGGACGACCTTCCCGTCGATCTTCGGTTAGTAAAATAATTGTTATAATTATTTGGGATTTTTCCGTCGTCTCTTTTGTTTGAGTTCTTGGTTTCTTGGTTTCTCCGTCGTATCCGTCACCGTCGCCGTCGTCGTCATCATGCTAGGGCACGGAACGGACGGCAGAGGCGCGCGGTGCCACTAGGGCATCGCGCGGAGGAGAGTCACGGACGACACCCATGCGGACCCGCAACCGCGCGGGCACCGCATGGGCGCCGCGCGGCTGCCGCACGGGCGGCACCCGCGCGGACCCGCAACCGTGCAGGCACCGCGCGGGCGCCGCGCGGCTGCCGCACGGGCGGCACCCGCGCGGACCCGCAACCGTGCGGGCACCACGCGGGCGCCGTGCCGCTGCCGCGCGGATCCGCAACCGCGCGGGCGCCGCGCGGCTGCCGCGCGTTCCCGCAACCGCACGGGCGTCGCGCGGCTGCCGTGCGGGCCCGCAACCGCGCGGGCGGCACCCGCGCGGGCCCGCAACCGTGCGGGCACCGCGCGGGCGCCGCGTGGCTGCCGCGCGGGCAGCACCCCTGCGGACCCGCAACCGCGCGGACCCGCAATCGCGCGGGCGCCATGCGGGGCCGCACCGGCGCGGGCACCGCGCGGCCGCCGCACGGGCAACACCCGCGCGGGCACCACGCCGCGGGGGCGTCGCCGCGGAGACGCGCCGCGCGGTTCCGAACCGCGCGGGGTTCCGACGGACGACGACGGCGGCGTGGGATTCCCGTTTCGTCAACCCGGGCGGTGTTGGACTTTTCCGTCAAAAAGCGTAAATTGGGTCTTTTGTTTTCGGATGTTAGTGCACGTTTGACTATAGTTATCCTTGCGGACTTTCTTTAGGTCCAAGTGTGCAGCGGGGGTGTGCGAAGGATTCGGGTGTTCTGATTTCTCTTCAAATAGGTGGGTACGGTTGCGATAAGTGCAACAAGTGCAGTAAGTGCATCTATCGTCATTAAAGTGCTCTTAATTTATCTAACAAAGTAGATGGACAGTTTAACCTTTCACATAATTGTGTTTTATCTAACAATTGAAGCGGCTACGGTCGCGGTGCTCACTACACGCCTTTCTCGGCAAATCCGTTTCGGATGCTGCACGTACACAGGCGGATTGGCCTCCGCATGGGTGTACTTTTCCGGAGAAGTGGTCTCTTATGACCCGTGTTCCTCACAAGGGGTGGGAGCCGTGAGGACCTCTTCGCGCTCGCTGGGAATTGCACACCAGCACCGTGAAGGGGTTAAATGCATCAAAAAGGTGTTTGCGCACGAGGGGAGACTTTAGTCTCTCCGACCGATACTCTGGGGTTGGTGCCCAACTTAATTGATAAATCTGGGGTTGGGGCCCAGCTTAATATGTGCAGGGTTTTAGCGAAAGGTTCCGGTGTATTCGGTTTGCTCCTTATTCCTTATTGTTATTAGACATCTACTTTGTTTGTCACTGACATTACCCACTCCGTGACAGGTGTTACGAGGTGCGTTAGCCGGGAGGGCGGTGAGACTGCGTCGCGAGGACCGTAGTCTGATACTTGGGTTCATTATCTCATTTCTCTTATGCTTTAATTAGTTAATTTGCTTGTGGGTCGTATTATTTGTGGACATGTATTTCTTAGCGCTGTGGATGAGGTGTACTTTCATATTTCGATTCTTTTAGTGATGTTTTCTTACGCGACACGTTTTCATGATAAACCAAATGATTTCGAAAATGCTTTCTCAAAACGAGGTGCCGTGTGGGCACGGGTTTTGCTACCGCTGGCCTTATCCTTTCTAAACACTGATGCCGCTTTAATATTCCGCTTGACGATGTATGTCTATTGTATGGTTGATGGTTGGTGTTTGATGTATGTTGTTGTAAATGAGACGCCGTGCGTATACAAAGGAGACTCTGTCCGTGGGCAGGGAGAATTTCTGTATGTGGCGGTCTGGCAAGCACCGGGGATGAGGTTTAAATTACCTTGTTAAGAAGAAAAAAAAAGATACACGCAATTTTCCGCTTTGATAGACTCAAAAACCCCCGGGGGCGTGACACAGGCTGCATGCGCTTCAGGTCTGGTTCTCGTTCTCTGCTCGGTTCTTTTCCTCAGTGGGGTCGCTCCCCTTGAGTGCCGCTCCGGATGCGATGGTATATTGGTTCGTGGTACGCCCTACGTAAATCCTGCCCCATGCGTGGGAGGTGGTTGTAGATGAGCGTATATCAGCCCGTTGGGATGCCTACATAAATCCTGCCCAATGCTTGGGAGGTGGTTGTAGATTAGCGCAGGCTTGACTTGCCCTTTTGTGCAGTCATTACGATTGGGTCTTTTGGGCACCTCGAGTTAGAGTGGTTGCATATCATCATCTGTTTTACCCGCCCATTGAGCATGATAGATAGAGGCATGGTAGCTGTAGATTTCTTTTTCAGCTATTTTATTCTTATTTACAGTATTCCTGTTATCTTATGCCTCTAGTAGACTTAGTGGGCAGACCGTAGGGTTGGAGATGGTACCCACTGAGAACTACGTGACGGTGTAGTTCTCACACCCTCTGTTGGTGACAGTTTTACTGAGGCTTTCCTTCCGTCCCTGCTTTAGTTGGCTCGACGAACCGTGGTGAGGGAGTCGCGTGATAGATCCCTACCAGTGTTGTATTTTGGTGAGATATATGTACCAACCCGAATTGTGGGTTTTACTGTACACTGTTGTATTTATGATTTTAGTATATCTTTCTTTTTGGACTCATAGATGATGTATAGGTGGATTTTATTTGTATTTTATTTTGGCGGACCAGATTGTTGTATTACTATGTTGGGAGATGGATATTGTACCTTTATTTCAGTTGTACAGTGGGTTCATATTTTATTATAGCAGTTATTTTTCAGCTCAGATATCTGTTTAGTTTGTAGTCGTTACCTTTTGCAGATTGGACGCTTCGCTTATGCGTGGTCTCCCGTATAGGTGGCGGATCTGTTGGCGAGCCCGTGTCGCAGTTTCGACGCCGGGTCGTGACAAGCTTGGGGAGGGTTTAAAACCCTCTCCCTGTTCTTTTTTCTTTTTTCTTTTTTTCTTCCTTCTTCTTCCCCCTCCTTGGTGTCTTCTCCTTCCTCCCTCTCAGGGTCATGCCTTTGGGACTCTCCAGCAGCAACAACTTCGTTCATCCACGACTTCGCCTCCACCATTGATGGCCACGTGAAGTATGGGGGACCATCTTCTTCCTCGAGTGTAAGCTCTACCATTAGTGATGTTTTCGAAGCTTCACCGTCGCATTTTAGTGCAAAATTTTCCCAGACCTCATTTCTTAGAATTTCGACCTGAAATTTGGAGGGAATCTCCACAAGAGGTAAATCTACAATTTTGGTATTCAACATTTTTCGTGAATCATGAGATTTCTTTCTTGGAGTATTTTGGGTTTTTCTCGAACCATCACGCACAGATTTTATTCTGGATAGCCTTGAGTAATTTTGAGTTTTCTCTTTCATACGAGCTTGTATTTGGGAGTTCTTTAGCTCGATTTGCATCTAAACTCGACGAGGAATCCATTGCCACCTTTCTTACTAGATTCGGAGCTTGTTTGGCTAGGTAAATCCCATAATCTTCTAGACCCTGTAGTGCAGATTTTTACCGTGCAGATTTCTTATGGTTTCTTTGAGCAATGAGCAATTGTATGTGAATAGTTATGGGGTTATCATGTTTTTTGGGGATTTCTTTGTATGGATGTGTTATCAAGATGTAAATGAGCCATTTTCATGTTGGAACTTAAGAGGAATTTCTTTTAGTTTAAGCTCTAAAAATCCTTGAAGTCTATGCTTCAATTCAATGCCCTGTTTTTGGACAGCATTATAATATCTTGTTGAATGCTAATTATCAAAGGTACTTAATGGATTTTCGATGTTTGGGAACGGTTTATGAGATTAAAACCACTTTGTACCACTGTTTGGAACCTTGCTTGGATGTATTTGTTGCTGAAATTTCCTTCCCTTATCACCTTGGACTATTGCTGAAATTTTGGACTTTACCGCGCAGTGGGTATTGTTTTGACAATTGCGCCCAATCCGGGAGTCGAATTTGGGCGATTTCTCTTGCCATTATTTTCCTGAGGAGTCGAGGTTTCTGCACGCCGAAATTTAGCTTGATCAGGCTTTGGATCGACAGTTTTCAGGTGGGTTATTTTTGTCTCCAAAACTGGCAGACGGTTATCTAATTCTAAATGTTAGTAAGCATGCATTTTAAGTGTACAATTGGTATCTGGGTATGTATGTTACGGATTTTATGTTGACATATTTCATAATTTGAGTAGGAGTCTTGAAGTGATCAAACTGTCAAATCAGCAATCGAAGACTCGGAGAAGATTCCTTAAAGAGCCCAAGATGACACTCAGGTATGATTAAAGTATTCATGGTGATTTAAATTTATTTACAATCTTTGGAATCATGAACAAATCAAAACCGGGTATAGAAGAGGTTTTGGGAACAAGGTTTTTAACTCATAACTTATTTTAAGTTTGAATTCCGGTACGTGGTTTGTTTTGTTAAACTTATCTTTGGAAAATTCATTATTTTATATTGAGTACCGGAACCACACTTTGAGTTCCTCAAAACCCGTCACAAGAATTTTTGGAAATTGCCTGGAGTACCGGTACCTGACTTTAAGTACCGGTACGCAATAGAAATTTTTCTCTATTGCATCATTGAGTACCGGAACCTACCTTTTAGTACCGGTACACAATGTTCAGTTTGGATTTGAACGCTAAACTGACTTTGATTATATTCCAAAGATTATAAATAGATACTTAGGGTTTCTCAAGAGGTACCGACCAACTCAGAAACACCTGAGAGCAACCCTAGAGGCTAGGTTTTTATCGTTCTTCTTTTTAGCCTCTCTTAGGTCAATTCGACGATTTTTCACAATATGTTTTTTGTCGAATTGATCTAATCTTTGCTTAGAGATTTCATCCATGGTTCTCTAATGTTATTCTAAGCAAAGAATCACCATCGAAGCCTATACTTCTGTTACGGCTGAGATTGCGTCAAAAATTTGACGTGGCATCGTGGATTCGATGTGTTGAAGGCGTTTCATGGATTCGAAACGTGTTGCTCGTGGATTCGAGTGGCGTTCGTGGATTCGGACGTGTACATTGAACCTGCAGTCGGTGAGCGCAAGATCCAGAGAAGTTGAATGAGGGGTTGGAGTCCGTGGAGTCGGTAATCACCTTGTAATCTTTCTATTCTTAGTGGATTGTTATTGCGTGTTGGTCCCGTGGGTTTTTTACTCCTGGTTGGAGTTTTCCCACGTAAATCTCGATGTGTTGTTTTTATTTTCAGCATTTATTTAAAATTGCACTGAGATTTTGTGAGGATCTGCATCCCCGCGAGAGGATTACTGTTGGATCAGCGACTTCTGGAGGCTTATTCGGTGTGATGGAGGTGCTTGTGCGCAAATCGGACCAAATCGGACCTCTGGTTTTGACCCAGCGCGAAATTTGGATTAAGATTACTTATCTGGATGCCTTCGAAAAATTTTAGAAGTGGTTTTGGGCAAAATGAACATCGGATTTGGATTCAGCGCGCGAAAACGATGGAAATGGACTATTTACTTGTATTTTTCGGAGCCCGGATGCCCAAACATGGATTTCGAGACAAGATTACTTTTCCGGCGGCCGGGGCAGCGCCAACGGCGACGGGCAGGCGGCGGAGCGTGGTGGCGTGGGTGCGGGCGCGGGCGCGGGCGCGGGCAGGCGTGGGCAGGTGTGGCGTGCGGTTGTTGGGCGCGCTGGTGACAGGTGGCGGCTTCGGGTTCGGCGGGTGGATCGGGTACGTGCACCGGGCGCAGCAAGCGGTGGCAGTGGACGTGTGGCACGCGGGGATTGGCTGGTCAACGCACGCGCGACAGCGCGCCGGGCGCGTCGCACCGTGGACTCCACCAGGCCACGTGTCGCCCGCTCATTAGCGGGCGCAGCAACCCGGCTGGGCCGCCGTGAACCGCGGCCCACTGTTCCCGCTGTGGACCGCACTGTGATGACCTGGATATTCGTAGTTGTTACAGTGTGATCGACAGCTTGTGGAGGCCTATTTTAGTGGATAGTGTTGGTTACGCACTAATCGGACTCAAGAAACGGATTCAGTACGAGAAATGGATCAAGATTGCCTAATTGGGAGTTTCGTAGAAAAATAGAAGTGGATTCTTGTGAAACAGACTTCGGATTTGGATTCAGTGCGGAAAAACGATAGAAATCGGCTATTTACATGTATTTTTCTGAGTCCGGACGCGCGAAAACGGACAACCCGAAGTTTACGGTATTTTTGGGTGCTTGGTGGACCGGTGGACCGGGGGGTGTGCCACGTGGCGGCTCTCCATTGGTGACGTACGCCACGTGGCGGAGTTGGAGGCATGGTGCAGCGAGCCCGGCTCACGCAGCAGGCGCGGGCAAGCCGGGCAGCAGCGGGCAGCGGCGGGCAGCTTCGGGCGTGGGCAGCTTCGAGCGCGGGCGGATAAGGCGCCGCCACGCGTCGCGCACCCATTCGTGGGCGCGATTGCCGTGTCGGGGCGTGACGCGTGGCGGGCATCGAGCGGCTAGAGTGGGGTGGGTGCGGCTGCTGGATGGCTGCCGCGTGGCGGCCTGCGTTGCAGCCACGGGCAGGCCCGCTACTGTAGCTCCAGGGGATTTATTTCCAGCTCCTTCTTCTTCTTTGGTTTTAAATGGAGTTTTCATCCTCCATTTTAGATCTTTTGGAGGGCTTTTCTCAGTGGGGTTTTTTTAGTAGAGCTTCATCAACAACTCTACTGCAACACTGGATTTTTTGGGGATTTT
Organism: Tillandsia leiboldiana; assembly: GCA_029204045.2. Taxonomy (NCBI): domain Eukaryota; kingdom Viridiplantae; phylum Streptophyta; class Magnoliopsida; order Poales; family Bromeliaceae; genus Tillandsia; species Tillandsia leiboldiana. Next base: position 34,911,188 of record CM055062.1, on the reverse strand, counting down.
TTAAGGCCATTTAGATCATCTTCTTCACCAACCTTTGAGGACATCACCATTGTTGCTTCACAACCTTCTCCGTCGCGTTTCAGTACAAAAATTCCCCAGGACTGATTTCTTGGAGTTTTGAGCTCATTTTTGGTTCTACGTTTTCACACGAGGTAAGGCTACAATTTTTGTATTCACCTCTTCCCTTAAATCATGAGTTTTTATAGAGTTATTAAGCTATCTTTGGGACCCTTCATTTCAGTCTGGAATCTTGAACAGTCCTCAGTGTTTTGGCCTTTTTGGGCAGCAGGATGAGAATATTTGGATGATTTTTGTGGGAAAATTTCCAGCACTCGAAGATATACAATATTGGTATGCATCATTTTCCCTCGATCTGAGTTGTTATTGGGGTTTATGCATGATCTTTGGAACACCTTACTGCATTCGTTCACAGATGGAACTTGGTGGAGAGTTCAAAGTGTTTATGGGTTTTCTCCTTCATCCGATCATGGAATTTGGAGTTCTTTAGCTCAACTTATATCTACTCTCGACAAAGAATCCAATGGTACCTCTCTTGCTGGATTTGGAGCACGTTTGACCAGGTAACAATATTGATCTTCTCAGCTCTATTTTAGGGGTCACAGCCGATTTCAGATTTGGTATCATCTTGACACTTGGACCTTGGGAATGCAGGAATTGATATAATTCTTGGTTAATTTCGGGATTTTAATGTTTGATATCTTGTTAAGATCAAGGTGAAGATTTCTCCTTTTGGTTCCAGCTTAAAATTACTTATGGATTGCCCCCTCTAATTTTTGTAAGTTCATGTTGGAAATTGGTGTATGTTGGGACAACAATGTAATGTTTTCATCTATTTGATTGTTAAGGGGAATTAATGGTGGAATTTTGAGGACTTGGAGATGTTTGTAAGGAAGAGGACATCTTTGTTTTACTGCTAGGGACTTCATTTTGAGGTATTTGTGGTTGCACATACTTTTTATTTAGCCTCGTTGCACTTGCTGAAATTCTGGTATTGATTGCGTAGTGTGCATTGTTTCAGTGATTGCGCCCAATCCGTGTGGCGGATTTGGATGATTTTTGCGGCATTGGACTCCTGAGAGGATAAGGATTACTCACACCAAATTTCAGCTAGATCGGGTAGTGGATATTCAGGTTTCAGGTGGGTTGTTGTGCTTCTCCGAAAACAACGATTTACCCACTCGGGCTATTGATTTCCCTCATGACATGGTTGATTGTTGCTCTCTTCTCCTTGGTGAATCATGCTTGAGTATCCATGTTTATAATAAGTTGATTGATCCTTGGTTTGTACATGAGTGCATGATTAGTTTGGTTGATGATACACTTTCTCATATGAAGTTGAATATTAAGCGATCATCCGTAAACCTATGCTATGTGGGAGTAATTGGGAAATTGATCTTTAGCCTACACTTTGTGAGAATGAATGGTTAATATAATTATGTAAGAACTATTGTGGTGGTTATCTGTGAATGGTTAACATAATTAGGTAAGAATTATTGTGGTTATGTGTGAATGGTTAACATGATTTTGTGAGAATGATTGTGATGGTTATGAATGAATGGTATATGTGCGGGAGGTTATCATGGTTGTGGGTGAATGATTATTATGGTTATGTGAGAGTAGCCGATTCTATTGATTCTTAACCTACAATGTGTGATGTTGGGTATAGTTGTTGATTCGTGACCTATCTATGTGAGAATAGTTAGTGGATTGACCTTTGGTCTAGCTTATGTGAGGATGAATATTGTTGTTGATCTTTGATCTAGCTTATGTGAAAATGGGTATTGTTGTTGGTTACTGATTTAGCTGATGTGAGAATGACGTATACTATTGATTATTAATTAATTCATGAAAAAGGATGGTTATTGTTGCGAGTTGAGGCCTATTCCTTATGAGACTAAGCATTGTTCATGACTCCTATTACCTCCAAATGAGATTGGACGTTGTTGGTAGATCCTTTGTTCATCCTATGTGAGATCAATGAAGGTTGTTGAACCTTAGCCTATTCATTGGTGATACTTGATTGAATGTCTCTCTTTAAGTGATGTTAAATGATCTTGGGCATATCCATGTGTGAATGTGAGGTTTGATAAGTGTTGCACTCCTTTAGGTGATGTTGATTATAAATGATGTTCCTTCGCCTATGTTATGTGTGATTCATTCCTTCTGAGATTATATATTATTCATGATTCCTTAAACTCTTCAAGTGCGATTGGATATTGTCGGTTATCTCTTGATTCATGTTATGTGAAAGTCATGTTGGTTACTACTCTCCTACTATTTTTCCAAATGAGAACAATTGCATGCTTGAATGGTCATTTAGAATAAGCCACCTTTTTCTGCAACACGAGCATGCTGGATTTGACTTAGGAGAAAACCGTTTTTGATTCCTTTACTTCTCTTTTACATATATGTTGAGGGGTTACTTGTTGCTCTGGGATGAGCATGGGTTGGGTTAGTACAGTTGAGATCATCGAGTCGGGGTGGGCTTACACCGGATTATTTGACTCGTGGGTTGGTTTGGCCACCGTGGATTGTAGACGGCTGAGCCGGTTATGGATTTTGCATCAGTTGGGCTGGGTGTTGCATTGTGGATAGAGTGAGTCTCCACATTTAGCATAGTCATGATCAAGTCCTGCTTACAGAGATACTTTCGATATGGTTACTTTCCTCGTGTGGGTCTCTCCCCTCGAGTGCTACTCCAGAGTAGGCGGTTTTACCGGTCAGTGAGTGCCGGCTAGTTACTTGGATTTTCACATCAGCGGTACTAGGTTCTTTTGCTGATTGTGATGGCTTTGCAGGCGGTGTTCGAGTTGATTGGGTTATATCTCGGTGGTATTTTACACTGATGCATACATTTACAGTCGCTATCATTCATCATAGCATTAAAGACATAGAAGTGGTAGTTCCTCTTTATCAGTAGTTCTGTTTTCAGCTTTACCACTTATTCCTTTTCTTGCCTCTGGTAGACTTGGTGGGTACGTCGGAGTTTGAGGATTTACCCACTGAGGGCTACTGGTTTTACTAGTAGTTCTCACACCTCTGTTGGTGACAGTTTTGTAGAGGTTTTCCCTTCCGTCCCTACTTCTGTTGGATCGACGGATCGTGGTGAGGGAGTTGCGAGATAGATCCCTACCAGTGTTGTTTACTTCAGCGTGATAGATGTACCAACCCAGATTGTGGGTTTCACTATACACAGTTGTATTTTATTATTCTTAGTTTATCTCCCATTTTGGATTTGTAGATGTTGTATAGGTGATTTTTACTTGTATTTCAGTTTTGCGGTGGACCAAATTATTGTATCATTATTTATGGGAGAAGGATATTGTACCCCTTTTTCAGTTGTACAGTGGTTTCAGATTTTTATCATAACAGTTTTTCTTCAGCTCTGATATCTGTTTTAGTTGTTGGTTGATACTTTTGCAGGTTGGACGCTTCGCCTATGCGGGATATTCGTATAGGTAGCGGATCTGTTGGCGAGCCCGGGTCGCAGTTTCGACCCCGGGAAGTGACACGTGCTGCCACGCGGCGCGCCGCGATTGGAGGGCGCTTGTGCGCTGGGCGCGCGGGGCACGGACGGGACACGTGGCGCTTTGTGGACGATTCGGGCGCGCACAGTAGCGGGCCGAGCCGGATTCGGGCGCCCGAATCCTGCGCCCGAATCCGGATTGCTTTTCCTTTGTAGGCCGGGCCTATAAATAGGTCCCCTTTGCAGCTTTTTCTCCTTTTATGGGCTTTTTCACTGAGGGCTTTCTATAGAGAAGTTCTTCCTCTCCCTCTCCTCCACCCTTCGATGGATTCCTAGATTTTTTGGAGGCCACGACATTCGCGGCGCACTTCGACGCCCCTTCGTTTGTGGCTTCTATCATCGCATTTCAGTCTGCGAGGTCCCCTGGATCACCCCGATAGAGTTTTGAGTCGATTTTTGTGGCAACGCGTTCACGAGAGGTACGTCTTCGATTTTCGTGTTGATAATGTCGCTTCGTTTCGAGTTTTTGGTGGTGTTCCCGAGGTACCTTTTGACCCCTTGTACTGCTACGATGTTTGGGAAAGCAGTGGAGTATTGTTGGGATTTCTCGGCCTACGGGCATCGGATCGGGGCGTGTGAGTACTCGATCGGCATCTACGCTTCGAAAGGAACTTGACCGTATTTTTATTGGATTTTTCTGAGGTTGCTTCGAAGGTGATAATTCCACTTTTTCTAGACTGAATGCTACAGATTATGGATCGTGGGAAGTTTTGGCTCGCCGCGGTGTTTTATTTATTTCTTGGCCTACAGGCATCGAAACAGGACAGGCGAGTACACGTTTTGCATCTACTCGTCACGAGGATCGCAGAGGTTGTTTTTCTAGAATTTTCTGAGGTCATCTCGTAGGTGAAAAACGACCATCTTCTGGACTGTTGCACGGATAGCGACATTGTGTTATTTATAGGAGTAATTTGTGCACTGTGTTGGTTGTTGTTGTAGTGTTCGCAGTGAGCCGGGGTTTTCTTTGTGAGTGGGCGAGTTTGGAGCGGTGCTTCACATGCTTCGCTATCGAGGTGGGTGGTTGTTGTATACCTCACTTTTCGACTTGCTCACTAGGTTTATTAGAGAAGTCTCTATATTAGACTTATTGATTGATCACCACATTGACAATCATGCTTAAATGAAAATAAATGTGAGCCTATCATGTGAGAAATATCATGTTGGGAATACTATTGGGGAAATATTAATGTGAGAACATGATTGTGTGAATATTATTGTAGGGATACTTGTGCATGCCATGTTAGTACATAGTTGTTTATGCAAAGAGGATTTTCATGTTGGGACACTATGATCTAGCCTATGTGAGAATATTATTGTTGCTTCCTATTTATTCTACATGAGGACAATTGCAAACTTGTATGGACATTTAGATAGGCCATCTTTTATTGCTACACTATCATGTTGGAACTTGACTTAGGAGAAACCATGTTTGATTCTTTTCCCCTTATTCGTTAGTCTAGTGATTCATGTTGCTCGGGTTCGAGCAGAGGTTTGGGATAGTGTAGCCGGGGCCTGGATTATGGGGTATTGCGGCAACCGCGGATATTGGGTGGTTGACCGGGTGTTGGTTGTTGGACCTGATTGTGGATTATGGGATATTGCGGCAACCGCGGATTTTGGGCGGTTGACCGGATGTCGGTTATTGGATTATGGATTGTGGGGTATTTCGGCGACCGCGGATTTTGGATGGTTGGCCGGGTGTTGGTTGTTGTACCGGATCGTGGATTGTGGGGTTATTGCGGGAATTGCGGATATTGGGCGGTTGACCGGATGTTTACTTATGCATCAGATTGGGGATCGGGGTTTCTTTAGTGGAGGGATTTGTTCCACTTGAGCACGGTAGTGATCCAGTCCTGCTTTTATGATACTTGTGACATGGTTACTTTCCTCGTGTTGGTAGCTCCCCTCGAGTTCCCCTCCGGAGCGTTGGGACCAGACAGTTATTGGGTTTTGCCATCACATCGGCGCGGCTTCACTTGCCCGATGATGAGGGTGGCAGTAGGAGTTTTGCTATCACATCGGCGCAGCTTCATTTGCCCGATGATGAGGGCGGCAGCAGGCAGTACCGATTTTTACTGGTGGATAGATTGGGTTTATCTGGACGGTTTGGGTTACTGATGCATATATTCGGTTATTCCATTCTGGGATTGCATTAGAGGCATAGTAGTGGTAGTTTTCTTCACCATCAGTCTTTATTGCTTACCACTCTTCTTTCCCTTTTTGCCTCTGGTAGACCTAGTGGTGCGTTGGAGTTTGAGGCTTTACCCACTAGGGGAGGCTACTGGTTTACTAGTTGTTCTCACCCCCATTCTTCTTTTCTACTTTTTCTTTCCCTTATTTTGCAGTGTTGTCTGCGGGAGCTGCTGGGCTTTCAGCGGCAGATCAAGGAGAGAGGACGGCTGAGTAGATAGATCTCCTGGCAGGATGAGAGAGTTTAGATAGACTTTGGGTGTACCCTCTTTACTCAGACTGTTGTACTTTTACTTTTGGGTCTGGCTTTAGCCAGCTAGTTGTATATTTGTGGTGAGCTGGGAGAGACAGATGTATCATTTTCACAGATGTACCGTATTTTACTTCCAGTTTCAATCTGAGATGTATTAGTTTTTAGTTCAGCTCTGTTTTATGCTCTTTATTATTATCTCTTATATATGAGCAGGTTACCGGCGCTTCGTGTACGCGGGAAATTTCGTGTTCACGGCGGATCTGTAGACGGGCCCGGTTTCTAGTTTACACACTGGGCGTGACAGATTAGGTGGTATCAGAGCTTAGGGATAGGTCAGTTGGGACTGAGGAAACCCTAGGCTTTTGGCGGACCCTAGGATGATAGGGCGTGAGAGATGTGATATTTTGCGAAAGTCGGTGATTTATTTATTTAACTCTTCCTATGAGTGAAGTGGGATCGACATATCCTATTTTTGTTGAACAATTATGTTGCCTGCAGACAACATAAAGTTACAGAAATAGGGGGATGTCCTTGATTTTCGCTAGATTGGGTCGAGTGTTTGTGGTGTGCTGATTTGCGGTTTTTGTCGTGGTGAGCGGTGTCTCCCCGACACTGGGTTCTGACCCTTGTGCACCTTGTCGCAGCGGTTAGGCCTGAGCTGTTTGTTTGGAGTCGGATACCCAGATAGAAGTCTGAGTGCTCCGGACCCAGATGGCAGGAGTGATAGAGGCATATCAGCGGCGGAGGGAGCAGCGAGGTGACACAATTGTCGGAGCAACGAGGTGACACAGTTGTCGGAGCAGCGAGGTGACACAGTTGTCGGAGCAGCAAGAAGCCCCCGTGCCGATGTTTAGTGATGGGGCACCGAGGCAGGGTGGATAGTTGACAGCAGATAAGCTGTGGGACCATCGCTCGAGTGAGCCAGCTTTGCCAGATGAATCACCCCGATTCGTGGGATTGAGTATGGAGCCTTTGGAGGCAGGGTCGCGTTCGGTGGTGATGGAGAGATTACTTGAGAGCCTCCTTGTGTCAGTAGTTTATGCAGTTGTTGAACTACGCGCTCCAGGTGTAGAGGGACGAGGCGCATAGGATATGTGTGTGTTTGGGAGTGAATTGCGCCAGGATACCTTTCAGCTCATTCAGTCCCTCTGTTACAGATTTATGATGCCGCAATGGGGTAGGCGTCGTGTATGGAGCGTGGCGCTGCAGTTCCTTTGGATTGGGATCTACTGGCAGAGGCAAGTTCTGGATAGAGGCAGTTGGCGCCGGGTGATGGAGGACAGATCAGCCGGCAGAGGCATTCCCGATTTCATTCCCCAGGGTAGTGGATTTCTGAGACGCTAGAGGTCGGGTGGACCCCGACGACAGCATCAGCATTAGTATCGGCAACAGCGGTGGCATGGATGTGTTATATGCGGACGGCCACTTTTGTCACCCCAGTGTGAGCAGAGGCAGAGGTCATGCTCCCTTGTGGTTAGTCTTGATATTTGCAGGCAGACTGAGCGACGACCACCTGCATCGAGCGGATGAGTTTGTGCCGCCCCGTTGGAGGGCGCCACGGCAGTCGTCGGGATGTCGCAGGTATGATTTCTTTATAGCAGTCTGTGTTAGAGCATTTTGCATTCCTACATGGACTAGAGGCCGACAAGAGGAGGTTTGTTTCTAGAGACAGTTAGAGCACACAGTTTACAGCCGACGGTGTGGTGGCAGGTTTCAGTTGCTCCGGGCATTAGGGTTGGTATCTTATTTGATACAAGAGTATTCCCTTCATTGTTAGTAGTGCATTTGCTTCATTACATGGGTTAGAGGTAGGACGATCACCACGTGCACGGGAGGCTTATATTCCTGATCACACTTGGCACGTGGAGGAGAGTTGTTGGTCCTGCCCTGTGCAGTTTGAATCCTGGATTTTGCCAGTAGACCTGATGGTCTTGACTCAGCTGCGGGACGTTGTTGTGGTAGTTTGTTAGACTGCCTAGCTCGGTATTTCTTTTTGCGGCGGTTGATTGTGCTGCGAGGACGGTTTTCATGGGGAGCTAGGCCAGGAGGTGTTGCGTACCGTGGATACCTGAGGGCTTTCTTCGCCTCTGTGGTTTTGACTTCGCGAGCGAGGCGAGTGATTCGCTTTGGTGCGTAGCCTTTTTGGCTAGCATAGTTGAGGGGCCTACGGCGGCGCCGGGACTTGGGGATACCCCTATTGGTTGCGAGTTCCCGGATGTTTTTCTATCAGAGTTGTCTAGCATCCCACCAGTTGGAGAGTTGAGGACACAACTCCAGGATTCGATGGATAGGGGATTTTATCAGACCTAGTGTGTCGCCTTTGGGGGCGCCGGTGCTATTCGTGATGTGGAAGGATGGTTCACTTCGGCTCTCTGTGTGGATTACCGGGAATTGGATAAAGTGACCATCTAGAACAAGTACCCTTTGCCGAGCGTGGAGGATTTGTTTGACCAGCTGCAAAGGTCTTGTGTCTTCAGGAAGATTGATTTGCAATCTGGTTATCACCAACTAAAGGTGAAGGCTGAGGACTTCCCGAAGATAGCTTTCAGGTCACGTTACGGGCATTATGAGTTCGCAGTCATGCCTTTTGGTTTGACGAATGCCCCTGCTGTAGTTATGGATTTGATGAACTAGATTTTTCAATCGTACTTGTATGCGTGATGATGCAGGAGAGTAGGGTAATGGCTTATGCATCCCGATAGCTTAAGGAGTAGAGACCAGATTCTGAGCGATCAGTCGGAGGACTTTATAGTGGATACTTCGGGAGTACGGAGGTACAGGGACCGAGTATGTGTGCCAACGGACTTCGAGACCAGAGAGTGGATTAGAGAGAGGCCCGTTATACACCATATACCCTTCATTCTGGTGGGACTAGATGTATAAGGACCTCAAGGCACACTTTTGGTGGAACGACGTGATGAGGGATGTTGGGAGGTGTGTGGCTCAGTGTTTAACTTGCCAACATGGGATGTAGTGTTCTGGATTTCCCCATGCCACTTCTCCGCTGGGTCCACTGTTTAGGACACCTAGTGTTGGTGTGTCTGGCCCATGGTGCATCAAAGGGGTGCCACAGGTGGACCTGTGAGACTTCTTTTGCAGATTTGACCCTCGGCTGTGTTTGCTGAATTTTTGAAATGGAATTGGGCCAAACAGAGGTTGGATTTGGATTCAGCGCAGAAAAACGCTTGAAAACGACTGTTTATTTGTCAAATTTGGAGTCCGGATGACCAAAGACGGGCTTCCGGAAGTTTTCAGGGATTGTTGGTGCATGGGGGTGGACCGTGGACCGGCCAGAGCCACGTGGCAGCCCATCATTGGCCGGCTCACGTCGCTCGGTCCACGGGGAAAGCGCGGCGGTGCATGAACCGCGCGGGTGGGCCACGTGGCGTTTCCGGATTGGAGGGAGCACGCGGCGCGGTCCAGGGACGAGTCGTGGCTCTGCGTGCCAGCGCAGGGCGCCAGTGTGGCTGGTCGGCCGCACATGGCCCACACTCGAGTGCGGGCCACGTGTCGGCCGGCCAGGGGGCGGGTGCATGCACCGCCCCCAGCGGGCCCCTGCCACGCGGCGGCGCCCGGTCGCCCCGCACAGCTGTTTGCTGTGCGGGGGACACGTGGCCGCACCGGAGCTTTCCAGGCGGTCGGACGGCCCCCCGTCTGACCCGCTTTGCGGATTCGGGCGCTGGAAAGTGGCGCCCGAATCCGATTTTTAGGGGGGGGGGTGTTGGGCTGCCTATAAATAGGCTTTGGGGGCCCCATTTTCTCACTTTCTGAAGGGATTTTCTCAGGGGACCCTTAAGCAAAAATCTTCCTCCACTTGAGACCTACCTCACTAATCTTCCCTGGGATTTTAGGAGCGCTTTTTTCGAGGTTTGACATTTTTCGGCGCGGCGCGACGCTTGTTGACCGACGACCCGTTTCGTCCCTTTTCAGTGTACAGGCTCCCCCGGCTCACCCCGACCTCCGTTTTGAGCGATTCTTGCGCCGTTGGACTCTAGACAGGTAGGGCTTCATTTTTGATGTTTTGAGTTGCCTCTGGTCTTCATGTGGATTTAGAGTTTTCCGAGCTTCTTTGTGACCTATTTTCATCGCGGAGTTTTGGACAGCACCTGGTTGTTCCGGCTGTAACTTCGCGCTCTGGCGACGGATCGAGGCGATTCAAAAGGCATTTTTCATCGAATTTTCGTAAGGAATCTCCTGGATTTTTCTCAGATTTTTCTGGATATTTTACGAAGGTGAAAATCTCCTTTCTCTGTAGATCTTTGGCACAGAATTTCTGCACAGTTTTGTTTGGGGTGCCTCCCTTGCCGAATTTGTATCTCAGCGAAGGAAGCTCGGTTTTGGTCGTGCAGGGACTCGTTTCGACCGGTTCGTCGCAAGGATCACGACAGTATTTTTCTTGGATTTTTCTGAGCACTTTTCTCAGGTGAAAATCAGGGAACTTTGGACTGATAAACTCGGGACAGATTTTGTGAACATTGAAGGATTAAAATTATGTATGTTCTTTTGGGAATTCTTCACAGTGTTGAGGGGAGCTTTTGGATCGAGCGCGGGTTTCGCATTTGGGGACAAGGATTGTAACGCTCGAGGTGGGTACAGTTGTTAACCTCCTACTTGTGATAACCCACTAGGCATATTGGAGCTAGTCTTATGTAATGTTGCTAGTATACTAGTGGAATGAATATGGCATGCTTAATTGGAAGAATTGGACTTGTAGTTGATACTTGCATCTTTAGAGAACTAGGTGCTAATAAATGGTAGTTCTTACAAATGTTAAGTTGATTAGAATCCCTGGGAACAATTGCTTAAACCTTTTGGTAATAATCGGCTAAAACCATATCATGCTTTATATATAATTGGGAAACCTATGCATGTGTATAATTAGCTTATGGCACGTTAGTACTTCTGATGTTTAAACAAAGGCATACTGTAATTCTTGTAAGAATTGGAACACTGAAATTATATTGTTAAAAAAAAAAGGACTTTTGCATGCTTGAATGGTCACCTAGTTAGACCACCTTTTTCTGCTGCACTATCATGCTGGAATTGACTTAGGAGAAACCATGATTTTATTTTCTCCAGTTATCTAGACATAGGGGATATCATGCTCGGGTTAGAGCAGGGGCTGGGATAGTGTAGTCAGATACTTGGGATTCGGGACGGGCAGGCTGTGATGGCAGGGTATTGCGGCAACCGCGAATTTTGGGCGGTTGACCGGACAGTTGTTATTGCATCAGATCGGGGAGAGGATTTTGGGTTCTTTTAGTAGATGGTACTTTTCCCTCTAGATCAGTGTCATGATCCAGTCCTGCGGACTTATTCTCCTTGGATACTTATTACTCAGGCATTATACTCGTGTGGGTCGCTCCCCTCGAGTGCCACTCCGGAGTGTGCGATCGGACGGTTCGAGGCCGATCTGTTACTTACTTTGGGATGCGACCGCACCGGTCCGAAGTCGGTCTGTATCCCGCGATTGAGTTATTGAGTTCGACAGCAGAGCAGGCAGTGCCAGTGATTACTGGTCTATCGGTTGGGTTTATACAGGCAGACATTCATGTACTGATGCATACTTTTAGCTATCTCTTTAGCTGGGCATGTAGAGGCAGATTAGTGGTAGCTTTTTATCAGTAGTTATACTCAATGTTTACCACCTTTATCCTTTTTCGCCTCTGGTAGTCCTAGTGGGCATGTTCGAGTTGAGGTTTACCCACTAGGGGAGGCTACTGTCTTTATAGTAGTTCTCACCCCCACTGTTTTTCCGTCTTCTTTTCCCCTTTGTTTTGCAGAGTCCTTTGCAGGAGCTGCGGGACCCTCTTCCCAGGACCGAGGTAAGAGGATCGTTCATTAGCTAGCTGCTTCCTTGATCCAGAGTTCAGTAGATTTTGATGTATCCCCAGTACACTTAGACGGTTGTATTTTCCTTTTATTTTGGGTCTGGCTTCGGCCAGCTGGATGTATTTTATTTTGTGAGCTGGGAGAGAAACTTGTATATTTATGAGAGCTATGTTGTACTTTTCTTTTCAGTATTTGTCTGAGATGTACTAGTTTTAGTTTAGCTATGTTTTTATGCTCTTTTATTATATCTCTATATCTGAGCAGGTTACCAACGCTTCGTGTCCACGGGAAATCCCGTGTGCACGGCGGATCTGTTGACGAGCCCGGGTTCTGGTTTACACCCGGGGCATGACAGATTAAGTTGGTATTAGAGCTTAGGGATAGGTCAGTTGGGACTTAGGAAACCCTAGGCTATTGGCAGACCCTAGGACGGCAGGGCGTGAGTGGTGTGATATTTTGTGAAAGTCGGCAATTTATTATTAAACTCTTCCTGTGAGTGAAGAGGGACTGGCATATCCTATTTCTAGAAGACTATTATGTTGGCTGCAGACAACATATGGTTACAGAAATGGGAGGATGACCGTGACTTTCGCTGGATTGGGTTGAGTGTGGTTTTGTTTGCTGACCCGTGGTTTCTTGTGTGGCAAGATGCCTCCTAGACGGCAGATTCCTACCCGGGGGATTCCTACACCCCCGGAGGGGCCGGAGCAGTCGGGACCTTCAGAGATTAGTGAGCTGAGGGCCATGGTGGCCCAATTGGCGGAGAGTCACCGCCGACAGGAGAAGAGGTTTGAGCAGTTGCTTGCTCAGGTAGGGGCACTTCCCCCTACTACTGTAGAGGCCCCTGTACTACCAGTTGTACCGCCGGCTATTCCACCAGTCCCTACGGCACCGTCGTCGAGCAGTGGGGCCCAGGGGATGTTCAGGCCATTGACCCCAGCAGAGGAGCAGGAGTTTGCTGACAAACTCTCACAGTTTTGTAAGCGAGGACCGCCTAGGTTTTCAGGGCGGAGCACACACCCGTGGGAGATAGGATCGTGGCTGGCAGCAATGGAGAAGTTATTCCGGGACTTCTTCATTGACCATAGATACAGAGTGCATATGGCAGTACACTGTCTAGAGGGGGATGCAGATGCCTGGTGGCGTCGGGTTGAGCCTTTGGAGTTTCAGATTACCCGACAGCTACCATGGTCAGAGTTTTGGCGGATGATTCTGGATACTTACTTCTCCACGAGCGTGAAGAAAAAGCATGAAGATGATCTGAAGAATATCCAGCAGGGTGACCGGGCGGTATGGGACTACTTTCAGGAGTTCACGCAGTTGCTCAACTGCGTACCCTATGTTGCCAGGGATGGGCCGCATCAGGTGGAGCTTTTTGAGACGGGTCTACGCCCAGAGATTTATACCTTAGTGCATGCCCAGAGGCTTCGGACCTTATCAGAGGCAGTGGATCATGCATAGTGGGTCGAGAGGGGAGACCACGTTGTCGCTAGACGTGGAGGCTCGGTCGCTCAGAGTTCTGAGAGGATGCGACCGGCGCCAGACGATGGGGGACAGGCCAGTTCCTGGAGGCCGCCCCGACCGCCACCGCCTCAGTTTACGGGCCGTGGGCGTTCGGAGCGGTGAGGGCCTGGGGGATCCCAGAGGCCCCCACAGCACCAGCAGCAGCAGCAGTCCCAGCGACAGCAGCAGCACTTGCAGCAGCAGAGGTCACAGTCGCGACAGCAGGGGTCCCAGTGGCAGAGGCAGCAGCAGCAGCAGCCTCAGCAGCAGCAGAGATCGCAGCCGAGGCAGATCCGGCCGTCGGATAGGTGTGTTTTCTGCGGGGGGCAGCACCCGTCAGATAAATGTGACTTGAGGTGGGGTCGATGTTTTCGGTGCGGACAGCCTGGGCATGTGCGAGCTACCACCCCCTTTCTACTTCTTGGGCACCTTCTTCGGCGTCGGTTCCTTATTCACCTCAGCCACGGCCACCAGCTCAGCGGCCCTATGCTCCAGAGAGCAGGCCATCTCCTCCAGCACAGAGTGGGCAAGTCTACGCCGCCCAGGTAGAGGACTCCGCAGCAGCCGACCATGTGGTGGCAGGTATCACTTTACTTTTTGGTACTAGAGTTCGCACGTTATTTGATACCGGTGCATCACATTCTTTTATCAGTAGATCATATGCATCATCCCTTGGACTAGAGTTAGGCCGGTTGCCACATGCATTAGTGGTACAGATCCCCGAGCCTATTTTGCATGTAGAGGAGTGTTGTTGGTCTTGCCCGGTACAGGTTGAGTCTTGGATTTTGCCAGCGGACCTGATGGTCCTTAGCCGGCTGCGAGATTTCGACATAGTGCTTGGGATGGAGTGGCTGGCTCGCTATTTTCGCGACGATTGATTGCGCCGCGAGGACTGTGACTTTTAGCGAGCCAGGCCAAGAGGTGTTTGTTTATGGGGGGTGCCAGAGTGCTTTCTTCGCCTCAGTAGTTTCGACTTCTCGGGCGAGGCAGATGATGCGCAGTGGATGCGTGGCCTTTTTGGCTTGTGTGGTTAAGGAGCCTACAGCGGCACCGGGACTCGCGGATATCCCTATTGTCCACGAGTTCCCGGATGTGTTTCCACCGGAGTTTTTTAGCATGCCGCCAGATAGGGAGATCGAGTTTTTGATTGATGTAGTCCTAGGAACTGCGCCAATCTCTAAGGCTCCTTACCGTATGGCACCGGCTGAGCTGCGAGAGTTAAAGGCGCAACTTTAGGATTTAATGGATAAAGGTTTTGTGAGACCAAGTGTATCCCCTTGGGGAGCACCGGTGCTATTTGTGAAGAAGAAGGATGGTTCACTTCGACTTTGTGTTGATTACCGTGAGCTGAATAAAGTGACCATCAAGAACAAGTACCCTTTGCCGCGCATTGATGACTTATTTGATCAGCTGCAAGGGTCTTGTGTCTTCTCTAAGATTGATTTACAGTCTGGTTACCACCAATTGAAGGTGAAGGCCGAGGACATTCCAAAGACGGCATTCAGGACGCGGTACGGGCATTATGAGTTCACCGTCATGCCTTTTGGATTGACAAATGCCTCTGCTGCTTTTATGGATTTAATGAACAGGATCTTTCGACCATACCTGGATCGGTTCGTCGTGGTATTTATTGATGATATCCTGATCTATTCCCGGAGTGATGTGGAGCACGAGGAGCTTTGAGGAATTAAAGAACAGATTGATGTCGGCTCCTATCCTTTCCCTCCCTGTTATGGGGAAAGGATATGTGATTTACAGTGATGCATCGCACAGTGGACTTGGTTGCGTGCTGATGCAGGAGGGTAGGGTGATCGCTTATGCCTCGCGGCAACTGAAGGATTATGAAAAGAATTACCCTACCCACGACTTGGAGCTTGCTGCAGTGATTTTCGCGTTGAAGTTGTGGCGCCACTATCTGTATGGGGAGCACTGCGAGATTTACACAAACCACAAGAGCTTGAAATATTTGTTCACACAGAAG
This sequence comes from Tillandsia leiboldiana, assembly GCA_029204045.2. Classification (NCBI taxonomy): domain Eukaryota; kingdom Viridiplantae; phylum Streptophyta; class Magnoliopsida; order Poales; family Bromeliaceae; genus Tillandsia; species Tillandsia leiboldiana. The sequence goes on along the minus strand of CM055062.1, from coordinate 34,895,882 downwards.
GAGCTCAACTTGAGGCAACGCAGATGGTTAGAATTGTTAAAGGACTATGACGTGGACATACTCTACCATCCTGGCAAGGCCAACGAGGTTGCTGATGCCGTGAGCAGGAGAGCAGATTTAGACAGATTCGACAGGGGATTTCTCAGTTGATGCTTCGGGAGTACTGCGGTACAAGGACCGAGCTTGTGTGCCATGGATACAGAGATTCGAGAGCAGGTCTTGAGGGAAGCCCACTATACACCTTATACCATCCATCCTGGTGGGACTAAGATGTATAGGGACCTCAAGGCACAGTTTTGGTGGAATGGAATGAAAAGAGACATTGGAAGATTCGTAGCACACTGTCTAACTTGTCAGCAAGTAAAGGCTGAACATCGTGCACCTGCTGACAAGTTGCAGAGTCTCCCAATCCCTGAATGGAAATGGGAACATGTTACCATGGACTTTGTCGCTGGGTTGCCAAGGGCACAGACTGGAGCAGACGCGATCTGGGTAGTCGTGATAGACTCACCAAGTCCGCTCACTTCTTACCGGTACAGGTGACTTGGCCACTCGAGCGACTGGCGCAGCTGTATTTAGACGAGGTGGCGAGATTGCATGGTGTACCTGCTGTAAGACCTGGCTTTTCCGTGACCCTTCCCGTTACCCCTTTTCTTACGACCGCCCGACTGTGGGACAATTTTTGGTGTTTTTCCGGAAAGTCCGTCGGGGCTCGCGGACATTTTTAGGCGGAAGGGCTCACGAAATGGAGAACGGGGATGCGATCGGTTTCAGATTCCGACTCCCGGTTCTCCCAGAATAAAATTCTGAAGTTCGGACCCCCCTTAGGCGCCCCGGGATCCGTGCGGACGATCGGCACGTTTCTCGGGGTAATTCTAGCCGCCGGATCTGTTCCTAATATTTATTTATTATTTCCTTTGAGGAACCTAGGGTTTTAGGGTTTCCCTCTTAGGTTCCTTCGTTCGGCGGCTAGGGTTTCTTTTTAAGAGACACTACGAGAGGGAAATAGAGAAAAACGGGGACCCAACCTTTTTTCGCTCTTGTTACGACCGACGGCGGGGCTTACGGGAGAAGGACAGAGGTTTCTTGCTCGCGGGATCAACCGGGCAACGATAGGACGATCTTCTTCTTCTCTTTTCCAGCGGATCGAAGGTGAGTTCTTCCATTAGGTTTTGGTTAGGCGTTTCGGGGTGGAGTTTTCGCGGGGAGCGCCGCCGCCGCCGCCGGCGGCGGGGCGCCGCGCAGCAGGGGCGTCGCGCGGGCACCACCCGCAGGCGAGCACCGCGCGGCGCTTGGCCGCGCGGGGCCGCCCGCAGGTGGGGCGCCCGCGCGGGCTTGGGCCGCGCGGGGCCGCCCCCGCACCGCGGGGAACGCACCCGCGCGGCGCTTGGGCGCGCGGGGCCGCCCGCAGGTGGGGCGCCCGCGCGGGCTGGTGCCGCGCGGGGTCGCCCCGCACCGCGGGCGGCGCGCCCGCGCGGCGCTTGGCCGCGCGGGGCCGCCCGCAGGAGGGGCGCCCGCAGGAGGGGCGCCCGCGCGGGCTGGTGCCGCGCGGGGTCGCCCCGCACCGCGGGCAGCGCGCCGCGCGGCGCTTGGCCGCGCGGGGCCGCCCGCAGGAGGGGCGTCCGCGCGGCCTGGTGCTGCGCGGGGTCGCCCCGCACCGCGGGCAGCGCGCCCGCGCGGCGCTTGGCCGCGCGGGGCCGCCCGCAGGAGGGGCGCCCGCGCGGGCTGGTGCCGCACGGGGTCGCCCCGCACCGTGGGCAGCGCGCCCGCGCGGCGCTTGGCCGCGCGGGGCCGCCCGCAGGAGGGGCGCCCGCGCGGGCTGGTGCCGCGCGGGGTCGCCCCGCACCGCGGGCAGCGCGCCCGCGCGGCGCTTGGCAGCGCGGGGCCACCCGCAGGAGGGGCGCCCGCCCGGGCTGGTGCCGTCGCCCCGCACCACAGGCAGCGCGCCGCGCGGCGCTTGGCCGCGCGGGGCCTCCCGCAGGAGGGGCGCCCGCGCGGGCTGGTGCCGCGCGGGGTCGCCCCGCACCGCGGGCAGCGCGCCCGGGCGGCGCTCGGCCGCGCGGGGCCGCCCGCAGGAGGGTTACCCGCGCGGGCTGGTGCCACGCGGGGCTGTGCCCAGGCGGAGTGTGCGCCGCACGGGCCGGTGCCGTGCGGGGAACTCCGCCGCACGTTGTTGGGAGTCGGTGTGAGTTTCGGATCCTTAGTCTTGACTTGCCCATGTTCCTTCAGGAGTGCAGGACGTTGTTGGCGACTGACGCACGATCACGGACGTACCGAACACCGGACAACACACACAAGGTGGGTACTTTCGCCAAGGTTAATTGGTTAAGGGCGGACCTGAGCAAAGGTGTTTTCTCGTAAGTTAATTCTCATGAGCAAGGGTGTTTTCTCTTTAAGTTACTCTTCGTGAGCAAAGGTGTTTTCTCGTAAGTTAATTCTTATGAGCAAAGGTGTTTTTCTCTTTAAGTTATTCTTCGTGAGCAAAGGTGTTTTCCCTTCTAGTTATCCTTATGAGCAATGCTGACCCCGATTTTTACTTCATTCGATTTATCATCTGAGGCTCAAGTTTTGCTACACGCACACCAGCGGTTTGGCCACCGCAAGGGTGTGCTTTTCCGGAAAAGTGGTACGTTGACCCATGTACCCCACGCGACGGTGGCGTTAGGAATGGGGGCCCTCACGGGTGGAGGGTGTGAGCGGTGACGCCGAGGTTGGTGCTCGGCAGCCGAGGCAGGTGCTCGGCAGAGAGGGGGCACCGGGGTAGGGGCCCGGTGCGGTGTCCGGGGAGGGTGCCCGGTTTATGTTTGGTGCAGGTCATGCTCGTTGTTGACGGTGTATGAGGGGTGACGGTAGCTCTGGTTACAGTGGTTTGCTTTATTACAGCTTTCTTGCTCATTATGTTTATTCTAGTCACTGACTTCCCACTCCGTGACAGGTTCGTCCAGGGGCGAGTGCTAGGGCGCCGGTGAGGCCGCGAGAGTGCTATTCTGGCTTTTAGTGACTTCAGATACAGTGACTTTCCTTTCCCTTTTCTTTTATTACTCATGCTAGCTTGTTGTGGATTGCGACACCCCCGTGGGGTCGAAGTGGATGTTGCCTTTTTCCTTTTTGAATAAACGAATGATTATTGCATTCTTTCTTACCTGGCCGTTTTAACAATGAAAATCAAAGAAAACCGGTTGCGAAAACTACTTTTAAAACATGGGTGTCGTGTGGGCACCGGATTTTACAAACCTTGTGGGATTTATGTGTTTGCGAACTGTTTTCACAAAGATCGGCATCGTGTGGCTGCCGTTTTCAAAACCTTGTGATTATTTATCCTTTCAAAACATCGGCCTCTATGTTCTAGGTGAATACTAGAATATCATGTGAGTTGTTTGGTTGTATGTGAACGAGACCCCAACTGATGTGGTTAGAGATTGTATGTGCTACGCCTTGTGAGACATTTTGTATTTGAGACGCCGTGCATATACAAAGGAGACTCTGCCCGTTTGCAGAGTGAATTTGTGTATGCGGCGGGTCTGGACACGCACCGGGGAGCGTTGGATTACAAAAAAAAAATATATGGCTGAATCAGGAGCATCGGTGGCTCTTCTTCCGCGCGATTCGAGCCCCGGGGTGTGACAGATTAAGATGGTATCAGAGAGGTTAACTTTAACCACAACAGTCGGGGCCTAACATCCACGGGGCGCAATACTCTGGCTACTGAGTAATAAAGTGAACACGGGATAAATAAATAGAACACGAGTGTGCGTGGTGGAGGGTAGAGATTAAGTAGAACCCTTGGGAGCCAGGTTACCTTGGCAGTTTAAGTCTCTATGTTTTGTGACGATCGGTATGCTTTCATTATGTACGCAGATAGCAGTCCGACTCAGTGAGCAACGACCGACGGAAATGGACGCCGCAGCCAGAGCGAACCGCTTGCTGCGCAACCAGCTGCGCGATGTGGCAGGGCAGCTACTGACTCTCACAGAGCGTCTGTGCATGCTGACGCGGGAGCTTGAGAGCGTCGACCACTTCCTGCACGGCACATGGGACGGTACCCCTCGCGGGATGCCACCAGCGGGTTTTCCCACCTATCATGATGCGGTCAATTTGGCCATGCGTGCGGAGCAAGAGTACGCCCGGCAGGGGTACCCCTACCCTGACCCGGCGGAGGACCCCTATCTGACGAGCCGGGCGACCAAACGCCCGAAGGTAGGACCGAAGTCTGGACCAACGAAGAAGGAGGGGCCCGACCCATTGAAGCCGTGCATCATTTGTGGCGGTGCACATCGAATGATGGGCTGCCCCTGGCGGGATGATCACTGTTTCCAGTGTGGTAAACCGGGTCACACGCGTTACACGTGCCCCCAGAAGCCAGCCGTCACTAGGCCCCCGGCGCCGGGACCTGTCGAAGCAGAGAAAGCCGCCACCCCCGCCCTGCAGGGGAGCCCCAATCCAAAGAACCGGGCGAACCAACGCCCGGAGAAAGCAAGGAAGGGTGGGCAGGTGCCAACAGGAACCCCGGAATCGCTACAAGGGCCCTGCGTCATCTGCTGAAAGGCGCATCGAGTGACAAACTGCCTTTGGAGGTACTCCCACTGCAATGGTTGCGGCAAACCAGATCACACCCGCGCTTCGTGTCCTCAAGAACAGGCCGCTACAGCCGCAACGCCACAACCGGAAGGACAAGAGGATACCGCAGCCCCCGACCCACTGAGGGACCAACCCGACGGCTCACGGTTGTTGGACTCGTATGATACCAGGACCCTGCCCTACCACGCAGTGCGGCGCTGGCCCAGGGGTTGTGGGCGGACTACCCCAGCCGCCCCAGCAGATGACGCAACGTCCCGGACTGAGTGACGACATGTAATATTTAAACCACTTTTTTTTGTGTTTTTCCAGTTGGGGGCACCCGTCGAACCAGAGTAACCGGTCCCTGCCTGACCCCGTCTAACCCCCCCCCTAGGTCTTTTGGGTTATACCATCCTTCTAGTTGATTGTGTGCTTTGGTTATATCTCGTCATTAGTATTAGCTTCGTTGTTTTCCTTTTTCTTTTCCCCGGGACATTTTGGGAGGGGCGAGCGCCTTTGAAAGGGTTGTGGGGACTCACCGTTGGTGTAGTCCTCAGATTTTTTTTTGGGGGTTCCTTTCTTTTTCTTCCGTCCGAAACCAACCGAATTAGGCCTGGATTTATTTAGGCGCGCGTTCTTTTGTTTCCTTCCTACTTATGGACCATGCACTTAGTAGCGAAAAGTAAAGGGCTGAAGGCACCGTCTGGGTGCACGGCCGACCTACTGGTAAGGGAACAGGATGGGGGCTTGCGCCCGTGCGGCGACTAGCTGGAATTAGACGAAAACCCTGTAAAGAGCGGGTACCCCCCCCCCCCCCCCCCTTGAACCGCTCGACCCGGAAAGGGGTCAAGCTCTTTTGGACGGCCCAATGCCGGGAAAGTTTGGAGAGCTGGAGAAGCGGTTAACGAGAGCACCCGGGTTTGCCTTACCAACACCCGGGAAGACGTCGAGGTATACCGCGATGCATCGCGAACAGGACCGGAAGGAGTACTGAAACAGCAAGGAAGAGTCGTAGCCTATGCGTCAAGGCAACTCAAGGACTGCAAATAGAACTACCCGGCACACGACCTGGAGCTTGCCGCAGTCGTCATCACCCTGAGACTGAGGAAGCGCTATCTCTCCGGTGCCCACTGTAACGAATTCTCGGACCACCAAATCCTTAAGCGTCTTTCCACCCAGAAGGAGCTGAACCAACGGCGAAGACGGAGGTTAGAATTACCGAAGGGTTACGACCTGGACACGCGACCGACTGACCCATGTATACATCGGTAAGTGGGGAGGCTACACGGGATGCCGACACTGACTACTTCGGGCCGAGGCACAAGGTTCGTCCGGACTTTTGGCAGAGTCTACGACGAGCTCTGGGGGCCAAGTTACACTTCAGCTCAGCCTTTCACCCCCAGACGGATGGGCAATCCGAGCGGGTGATTCAGATACTCGAGGACATGCTTCGAGCATGCGTACTGGATTTGGGAGACGGATGGTCGCGCTACCTACCCCTTGCAGAGTTCGCTTATAACAACAGCTACCAAGCGAGCATCCAGATGGCGCCGTACGAAGCATTGTACGGCGGACGCTGTAGATCCCCGATATGTTGGGACGATCAGGGGTGAAACGGTTCGAGTTGAGAGACAAGTTGAGCCCACGGTACGTAGGACCTTTCGAGATTCTGGAGTGCGTCGCCCCCGTGGCCCATCGCCTCGCCCTACCACCGAATCTCGACCGAGTTCTTGTCGTGTCCGCGCATCCATGCTTCGGAGGTATCCCCCAATCCGTCTCGAGTACTTGACGTCTCTGCAATCGAGTTCAAAGAAAACCTGAACTGCGAGGAAGAGCCGGTGCGGACCCTAGCGCGGGAGGACTGAAAAGCTACGAAGTCGGACATTTCCCTACGTAAAGGTGCTTTGGAGCAATCAGGAAGAGCGTGAGACAACTTGGGAACCCGAATCAAAGATGAGGGAGTGCTACCCGGACCCCCCTCGCCGCAGGCGGGAGCTAAGTTTCGGGGACGAAACTTGTTTTTATTGGTGAGTGGTGTAAGACCTGGCTTTTCCGTGACCCTTCCCGTTACCCCTTTTCTTACGACTGCCCGACTGTGGGACAATTTTTGGTGTTTTTTCCGGAAAGTCCGTCGGGGCTCGCGGACATTTTTAGGCGGAAGGGCTCGCGAAATGGAGAACGGGGACGCGATCGGTTTCAGATTCCGACTCCCGGTTCTCCCAGAATAAAATTTTGAAGTTCGGACCCCCCCTTAGGCGCCCCGGGATCCGTGCGGACGATCGGCACGTTTCTCGGGGTAATTCTAGCTGCCGGATCTGTTCCTAATATTTATTTATTATTTCCTTTGAGGAACCTATGGTTTTAGGGTTTCCCTCTTAGGTTCCTTCGTTCGGTGGCTAGGGTTTCTTTTTAAGAGACACTACGAGAGGGAAATAGAGAAAACGGGGACCCAACCTTTTTTCGCTCTTGTTACGACCGACGGCGCGGCTTACGGGAGAAGGACGGAGGTTTCTTGCTCGCGGGATCAACCGGGCAACGATAGGACGATCCTCTTCTTCTCTTTTCCGGCGAATCGAAGGTGAGTTCTTCCATTAGGTTTTGGTTAGGCGTTTCGGGGTGGAGTTTTCGCGGGGAGCGCCGCCGCCGCCGCCGGGCCGGGCCGCGGGCGGGGCACCGCGCAGCAGGGGCGTCGCGCGGGCACCACCCGCAGGCGAGCACGCGCGCGGCGCTTGGCCGCGCGGGGCCGCCCGCCGGTGGGGCGCCCGCGCGGGCTAGGGCCGCGCGGGGCCGCCCCCGCACCGCGGGCAACGCCCACGCGCGGCGCTTGGCCGCGCGGGGCCGACCGCAGGTGGGGCGCCCGCGCGGGCTGGTGCCGCGCGGGGTCGTCCCGCACCGCGGGCGGCGCGCCCGCGTGGCGCTTGGCCGCGCGGGGCCGCCCACAGGAGGGGCGCCCGCGCGGGCTGGTGCCACGCGGGGTCGCCCCGCACCGCGGGCAGCGCGGCGCTTGGCCACGCGGGGACGCCGCAGGAGGGCGCCCGCGCGGGGTCGCCCCGCACAGCGGGCAGCGCGCCCGCGCGGCGCTTGGCCGCGCGGAGCCGCCCGCAGTAGGGGCGCCCGCGTGGGCTGGTGGCCGCGCGGGGTCGCCCCGCACCGCGGGCAGCGCGTCGCGCGGCGCTTGGCCGCGCGGAGCCGCCCGCAGGAGGGGCGCCCGTGCGGGCTGGTGCCGCGCGGGGTCGCCCCGCACCGCGGGCAGAGCGTCCTGCGCGGCGCTTGGCCACGCGGGGCCGCCGCAGGAGCGGCGCCCGTGCGGGCTGGTGCCAGCGCGGGGTCGCCCCGCACCGCGGGCAGCGCGCCCGCGCGGCGCTTGGCCGCGAGGGCCCCTCCCGCAGGAGGGGCGCCCGCGCGGGCTGGTGTCGCGCGAGGTCGCCCCGCACCGCGGGCAGCGCGCCCGCGCGGCGCTTGGCCGCGCGGGGCTGCCCGCAGGAGGGGCGCCCGCGCGGGCTGGTGCCGCGCGGGGTCGCCCCGACCTGCGGCAGCGCGCCCGCGTGGCGCTTGGCAGCGCGGGCCACGCGCAGGAGGGGTGCCCGCGTGGGCTGGTGCCGCGCGGGGTCGCCCAGCACCGCGGGCAGCGCGCCCGCGCGGCGCTTGGCCGCGCGGGGCCGCCCGCAGGAGGGGCGCCCGCGCGGGCTGGTGCCGCGCGGGTTCGCCCCGCACCGCGGGCAGTGCGCCGCGCGCCGCTTGGCCGCGCGGGGCCGTCCGCAGGAGGGGCGCCCCGCGCGGGCTGGTGCCGCGCGGGGTCGCCCCTCACCGCGGGCAGGTGCGCCCGCGCGGCGCTCGTCCGCGCGGGGCCGTCCGCAGGAGGGTTACCCGCGCGGGCTGGTGCCACGCGGGGCTGTGCCCAGGCGGATGTGTGCGCCACACGGGCCGGTGCCGTGCGGGGAACTCCGCCGCACGTTGTTGGGAGGTCGGTGTGTTTCACGCCCCCGGGGGTTTTTGAGTCTATTTAAGCGGAAAATCGTGTGTATTTTTTTTCTTTAACCAGGTAATTTAAACCTCATCCCCGTTGCGTGCCAGACCGCCACATACACAATTCTCCCGTCCGCGGACAGAGTCTC
>CM055062.1:34847307-34887110 GCA_029204045.2 Tillandsia leiboldiana | reverse complement strand
TCGAAAGTTGCGGCGAAACTTCCTGGTCAAGGAGCGAGGTGCTTCTCAAAGTCCTCCATAGAAAGGTGCGTCATCGTATGAGGAGGAGGTGATCCGCGTCTTCTTCCTTAGTTAGTTTTCAACGCATAACCTGAAAGACTTAGAAGAGGATTTTTCCGAGAATAGTTAGTAGTAAATGTCATTTCATAAGTTTGTAATGAACCAACTAGTTATTCTAACGTATTTCGTCGGGTGTGTTTAATCCAAAATTCCGGGGGTTGTCACTTCTTCTCCTTTAAGCCCTGACGTCCACGTCAGGCAAAGCACACTCACAAGCACCCAGGCGATGTGAGACTCGTCTCGCTAGCCTTAAGCCGACCTTGTGAGGAGCTACACTCCACTCACAACGGTCATTAGCCGGGGAGCCTCGTTCTACCGCTATATAACCCTGGCTCAGCCGAGACTCATCTCACATTTCCGGCTGGTGAATGGCTCTGATACCAACTGTGACGCCCCACTTCCCAGGGGGTCACCCATCCTAGAACTACTCTAGCTCTAGCACGCTTAACTCTCAGTTCCTCTTGGATCTGCTACCATCCAAAATGCTATAGCCGGGTTAGAGATTTAGTCCTATTATATCATTTATGATAGGACTAATCCAAATTCGGGGGTGTCACACTCACATGCCGAGACGCGAGAGAATTCAGTTTTAGATAAGGCATTTAAAAATAGCATTAATTCCCTTGCCATTGTAAGAAGATGAATCTAACTCTTCCTTGGTCCATTTCGACCTAGGTTTTTAGGTGCGAATATCATAAATAATCTCAGTTGGATAAGACCATCCAATTCAATTGATTGCCACACCCTTCGTCGATGGAATTTAAAAGGCTTTCATCCGTACTTTCCAGTACGCATAATTTGTTCCATCAAAGAAGGGGGTCTGTTGATGTTTCCACCTTCAACCATTGTTTGCAACCCTATTCCCTCTCTGATACCACTTGTTGGGTTATATTAATATAGATCTAAATAGGGGGGAAAAAAAACCTAGAGGGGGGTGAATAGGTGTAAACAAATAAACACTCAAAAATCATTGCGCAATATAAACCCAATGCGGAAAAATAAAAGAACACGCAAGATTTTGTAACACCCCCGGAATTTGGATTAGTCCTCTATATAAATGATATAATAGGACTAAATCTCTAACCCGCTATAGCATTTGGGATGGTAGCAAGATCCAAGAGGAACATGAGAGTTAAGCGTGCTAGAGCTAGAGTAGTTCTAGGATGGGTGACCCCCTGGGAAAGTGGGTGTCACAGTTGGTATCAGAGCCATTCACCAGCCGGAAATGTGAGATGAGTCTCGGCTGAGCCAGGGTTATATAGCAGGTAGAGCGAGGCTCCCGGCTAATGACCGTTGTGAGTGGAGTGCAGAGCTCCTCACAAGGTCGGCTAAGGCTAGCGAGACGAGTCTCACATCGCCTGGTGCTTGTGAGTGTGCTTGAGCCTGACGTGGACGTCAGGGCTTAAAGGGGGGAAGAATGTAACACCCCGGAATTTGGATTAGTCCCTATATAAATGATATAATAGGACTAATCTCTAACCGGCCTATGCATTTTGGATGGTAGCAAGATCCAAGAGGAACATGAGAGTTAAGCGTGCTAGAGCTAGAGTAGTTCTAGGATGGGTGACCCCCTGGGAAGGGGGGTGTCATAAGTTTACGTGGGAAAACTCCAAACCGGAGGTAAAAAAACACACACGGGACACGATATAACAGGGTGAAATCCACTAGAATATTAAAACACGTACAAGGTGATTTAACGTACTCACAGACGACTCAACCTTTTACCATACGCTCCTAGTGATCTTCTCCGCTCGTTCCGCAACGCGTCTCGAATCCACGATCTGGCGTCCAACGCCGAATCCACGGCATCCAACGTCGAGTCCACGACGGTCCGAGAAATCCACGGTCTTCACCCAGTAGCACGCTTCATCCACGAACGTACCTCGCTCCGAATCCACGAGAGCGGTTGCACCTTGATGAATCCACAAGGCCACGCGAGTCCCCGCGCCGATTTGGGGAAATCGTTGTTTTTGGGTGGTGATGATTCGCCGAATACTTAGATTAGAAATAGATCGGAAAATCCCATCTAAGTATTCATTGATTTGATTCTATCAAAATCTGAGTATGAAACCTAGAATCAAATCAATCAACTATAGATGATGAAGAAAAATAGAATTAAATCTAGTATTTCTTTCTTCTCTCTATGTGGATCTAGGGCGTGTGATATTTGATTATGACGGCTCTTTTGGTTATCGATGGATCGCCCTAGAAAAGGAATCATAGGGTCTATTTATGGTTAGAACCCCTAGGAAGGAGATAGACCCAAAACCTCATTTCTGGAAATTTTACGGACGGCGCCTGATCGGATTTCGGCGCTCCGGATTGCAACAGCAGACGAAGACGGTTTCCAGAAAAACAAAGGTTCGAGATCCGAACTCCGGGCCATCCGGATCATCCGGATCGCTCATACAGCTTCACAAACATTCAACGTTCGGGATCCGGCTTGCAAACCCCCCCTGATCGATCGTGCAAGGTAAAAAGGACAACTACTAGTGTTCGGGATCCGGATCCTGAGATGCTGCGATCCGGATTGACCAGTGTATGAACGAACACCCTCGGGCTGGATAGGAAGGAACCCTGATCCAGATTCCTGAACATTTCCCATGTCCATTCCGTTTTTTGATTTTTATGCCAATGAAAAAATTCTTCCAGGTGTTCACACTACACAGAAGTATTCGGATCACCAAAATCTTTAGTTTAACAACCTGATCCTTTTGAATTCTTTTTTCTTGAGATTGAGTAAATGATCCAACCTTCTTCACCTTCATCATTCAAGACTTGAACCTTTCACGAAATTACGCCACCAACTCAAATCCGTAACAAACATCAACTTGTTAGTATATTACATGCCCAAATAGTTAGCAAATAGTTAGTCGAGGCATGCGCAATCACAGATGAAAAACCAAAAGGTGAAGTCGTCTACTTACCTTACTACCTTCATAGTTCAACTGGACAATCAAGATTGTTCAACAATGTTGTTCAAACTGTTCTAATACTCTCTCCCCTTTTTGTCACAAAGTTAGCCAAAATTACCAAAAATGAGAGAAAAGTTAACAAGTTCAAGAACCCAAACTGTGAGCTAAAAACTAAAAACTAAAACTTAAAAACCTGCACGAAAAAGATTAAAAATCGCCACAGCAAAGAAAGATTAAAAAGGAAGGAATCAGTCATCAGATTCAGATTCTTCAGAGCTCGTGCAGCCCTCTCTTAGAGAACATCTTTTTCACCAGCTTGTTCATTGAATTGACCTTCTTAGTTATGGTAATATGAGCTGCCGTGATGAGCTCAAGCTCATTGGAAATTCTCTTCTGTGCCTTCGAAATCTGTTCCTGCTCAAAAACAAAAGATAATCGTTGTTGTTCTTTGTAGATGGATGAGACTGATGCTTCATCCGCTGGTGTGGGTGCTGGTTGTGAGTGATGCGGCGTGGGGGTTGTACTAGGTTTCGTTCCGCATGGAGGAACTGGAGTGACATGAGGCAATTTGTGAAGGGACTTGACAATGGTGGACTCATCGATCATGCACCAAGCAGTGATGATAAGTGTTAAACTAATATCAACTTGAAATCTCTTTAAGATCCTCATTATAATCAATGGAAATGGGATCCTTTCAGTTGGGATGAGGATGCTCAACATATCTCGTCATTCTATTCCAAAATAATATATGGAATGTTGATATTTAATCCCATTGCCTTGACGGATGTCCTAAGAGATACAAAAACAGCATTCGATCCCATCTCAAAACGTTCGTCTGCATATTGGAAGGATATTGTAACAAGTGATGAAGTTTAGAAACCGGTATCAAGACGAAGTTCTTTTTGATGTGATAGACTTCTCCGTTGATTGATTCCCTCCAAAACAGATTCCCTTTATGACCATTTGCCAATCGTGTTTTCAAAACCTTTCCTTCAAGATTAACTCTGTCTCTGCTGGCTTGCATTCCCAATACCTCGCCAATTACTGTGGAGTAATTTAACCCTCGTGCCTTGGTATTCGTGTAAAACTCCCTCGGACCATTTTTATTTCTCGAAGGTGCGTGCATTTGTATAGAAGGTCCTCACGTGATGTAGACAGTATCCAAGCATTTCTGGGAATCGGCATACTTGCATAAGGTGGCTTGTTCAATCAGAACACAAAACTCGGGGGAGTGATCTCGTAGAGCCTCAAATTAACTGCCTCTCACCAATGCACTCACGATCTCAAATGCCCTAGGCGATCGTATTAACGAAACTGTCCTCACGAGGTGGAGAATCCGGAACTATGGTTTGTGTTATCTCGGGACCTCGTGCTCGCCAAACCGTCGAGCAGTCTCTTTTTTTCATTGGATAGAGGATGTCATGGCGCTTTACCTTTTGACGTGTCGAAAGTCTTTTGCTTGGGTTGAACAGGCATTGATTCATCATCGACAGTTTGTCCCAATCAACTTTTGATTATCTGCTTCAGCCTCTGAGTCACTGACCAGAGAACCACCTTGTTGAGTTTTCTTAGCTCTTTTGGTTTGTTGCTCGCGTGTGTACCATGGCAACTAGCAGGAAGATGATCCCAGAAAACGTCATTGTTGCTCTTCTTTGAAAAGCAAAATCCTGTGAGAAACACCCGCATATACTGAACCCGAAAAAACTGTTGCAATTTTCAAAATTTGAAAAAGTTGTACCAAACCCATTATGCTTAGAGTTGAGACTAAGATACAAATTAGTTTTGCAAAAGGAATTTTTAAAATGATCAATCGCATGATTTTGGAATTATATTCCCATAAAACCGAAAATTTTGAAATCGAAGGCCAAAATCCGTTTATCTTAGATTACCTAGACATATAATCAATTAAAACAATCTACCCAGAGTTCTTATTTTCAAGAAAATTGATCAAAAACCATCCATAAATGAGAAAGTACGGAAATTCATCACATTTTTGAGGAAGAATATGAAAAACTGTGAATACCGAGATTTTGATCAATAAAACTTACTTGGAATCGAAGAACTTGAGTTTGAAAGCTTCCAAGATGGATGTATTCTAGAGAGAGAAGCTCTAGAGACTGTTGAACAAAAGAGTGAAGTAAAAAGAAATCAAAACCCTTTTGTTCTATATAAAACCCTAGCCGCGATCCGGATCAGTTCGTGATTACGATCCGGATCGGCTACCCGCAGAGAATACCTGCGTTCGGGATCCGGATCGGCTCCAACTTTTTCTTCAGAAAAATTTCAGAAAAATTCTAGAAAATCCAGAAAAAGATTGTAAGCACTTTTGTGTATCAACTTTAAATGAAAATCATCATTTCATACAACAAGAAATAGATTATGCCAAATCTATCAATAACATCCAACAAATGAAACGAAAATTTATAAAAAATTAAATCCCTTAAAGTTGAACAACTTCAATTACATCTAACTTGATCTTATGAGTAATGCCTTTATCAAATCATCAATTCGGTAAAGAAAATGAAATACAAAGATCAATATATGTCTAAAATCCCAGATAAGTTAGATAATATATCTAGTCAATTTATTGAAGAGAGTGGCTCTTTGAGCATCTTTCATTAAAATTCCCACCTTATACCAACCTTGAAATTTTGACAGAGTCAAGTATTTCAACATGCATTTTATTTAATCAAACTTGAAAAACCTTGCTTGGTATACATGTGGTAGCTGCACACAGTACTCGGATGACCGAGGTGGTAGCTCTTTCCTCCATGTGGTGGTAGTTTTCACACTCCTCATTGGGATGTAACTCTTTCCACATCTTTTGAGCATAACACTTTTTCTTTGACTCCCCCTCAATTGGCTATCAATTATTTAAGATATAAAGTATTCAGCCAATATTGATCTCGATTTCATACTCGACTAAACAGTCAAATAAGATAAAAACTATACCAAGAGATCATCGAGAGAGAAATTGACTTTGATCAAAACAAAGATGATTTAATTCACATAAATGATCATTGCATCAAATGAAATATTATGATATCCAAAGCATAATAAATTTCTAAACATATAAAAGGATGCAGTTAAAGTCAATAAAAACTAATGCTCAATTAATGTTCTATGTCTAAGCATAGATAATGAACAAAAACACAAAAACAAAACCTAACCTAAACAAAAGTTTCAAAAAGAGGTTATTTCAAGGAAAGCATTCCAATTGCTTTACGCAAATGAATAAAACATTTTTGATCCAAAGGTTTTGTTAAAAAGTCAGCTAATTGATCTTCAGTTGAAATGTAGGAAATTTGAAGAATATTTGATTCAACTAGCTCTCTAAGAAAATGATATCTAAGTTCAATGTGTTTTGTTCTAGAGTGCAACACAGGGTTTTTTGAAATGTTTATAGCACTAGTGTTGTCACATAAAACAGTTACCGAAGTTGCTGAAATCAGGAAGTCGCTCAACACGCTTTTCATCCAAATGAGTTGAGTTGAACAACTTCCCGCTGAGATGTATTCCGTTTCGGCAGTCGAGAGTGCAATGCAGTTTTGCTTTTTACTATGCCATGCAACAAGGCAATGGCCAAGATAAAAACATGCACCACTCGTACTTTTTCGATCATCCACAGATCCTGCCCAATCGGCATCTGAGTATCCAATAATATCTAGACTTGTTCCCATAGGATACCAAATTCCGAAATTAATGGTTCCTTTGATGTACCGGATGATCCGTTTCACCGCTTTCAGGTGAACCTCCTTTGGTGCTGATTGATATCTCGCGCAAATCCCAACACTAAAGGATATGTCCGGGCGACTAGCTGTGAGGTAAAGTAGACTTCCAATCATGCTGCGATAAAGTTTCTCGTCTACATTCTCACTAAGAGATTCACTTCCTAATCCCTTATTGCTAGTTCCCATAGGAGTAGGAAAATTTTTAGAATCTTCTAATCCGAATTTCTTTACCAACTCCTTTGCATACTTGGATTGACACAGATGGATGCCTTCACCATTTTGTTTCACTTGCAATCCAAGAAAGTATGTCAGTTCGCCCATCATAGACATCTCAAATTCGCTTTCCATGGTTTCAGCGAATTTAGAAGCATAATTATCCTTTGTTGCTCCAAATACAATGTCATCGACATAGATTTGTGCAACAATGAAGTTATTTTGATAATGCTTCACAAAGAGAGTCCTGTCTGCTCCCCCTCGAGTATAACCCTTCTCCAAAAGGTGCTTTGTCAACCTTTCGTACCATGCTCACGGTGCTTGTTTAAACCGTAAAGAGCATTTTTCAAACGAAAAACATGGTTAGGTAGTTTACAGTCTACAAAACCTTTCGGTTGAGCCACATAAACTTCCTCATTTAAAAACCCATTTAAAAACGCGCTCTTAACGTCCATTTGAAAGAGTTTTATTTTAAAGCGACAAGTAATAGCGAATAAGATACGAATGGACTCGAGTCTAGCTACAGGGGCGAACGTATCATCAAAGTCTATATCTTTTATTTGAGAGTAGCCTTGAGCAACTAAACGTGCTTTAATCCTGATGGTGGTACCATCCTCATTTTTCTTGTTCTTGAAAATCCATTTAGTACCGATCACATTGTGTTGCTTCGGAGGCGTCGTTAATTCCCAGACTTTGTTTCGTTCAAACTGATGGAGCTCTTTCTGCATTGCTTCAATCCAGTAGTCATCCTGAAGAGCTTCATCGATATTCTTTGGTTCGATCACGGAAACGTAACAAGCGAATCCACAAACCAACTGTCTCCGAGTTTTGACTCCTTCTTGTGGGTCTCCAATGATGTTTGATTCAGGATGATCCTTGGAGATGCGTAACGTTTGATGTAATGGAGTACTCGGAGGTATATGAGATGATTCCTGCACATCAGATAAACTTGGAGAACCATTAGATGCATCATTAATATTGGAAGTATTATCATGAGAAGATGCATTTACAGGAGTATCATCATCAAGAGAGATATCAGGTGTGGTGGCCCAGATTCCCATGCAGCTTTTTCTGGTGAATCCATTGTTTAGAACACCTATTGTCGGTGTGTCTGGCCCATTGTGCATCAAGGGGATGCTACAGATGGACCCTGTGAGTTATCTTCAGCTGTGTTGGCCTTCGGCTATGTTTGCCGAAATTTTGAAAAGGTTTTTAGCCAAACTGAGCTTGGAAATGGATTCAGCACGGAAAAATGCTTGAAAACGGCTATTTGCTTGTTAAAT
This sequence comes from Tillandsia leiboldiana, assembly GCA_029204045.2. Lineage (NCBI taxonomy): Eukaryota > Viridiplantae > Streptophyta > Magnoliopsida > Poales > Bromeliaceae > Tillandsia > Tillandsia leiboldiana. Next base: position 34,878,869 of record CM055062.1, on the reverse strand, counting down.
TCTGAGTCCGGATGCCCAAAAACGGACTCCCGGAAGTTTTCGCTGAATTTCGGTGCATGGGAGGGGCCGTGGACCGCCGGCTGCCACATGGCAGCCCATGATTGGCCGGTCCGCAGCGCGCGGTCCACAGAGCGCCGCGGCTGGGTGCACGGACCCGGCGCATGACACATGGCGCCGCCTGATTGGCGGGCCCGTGAGGCGCGGTCTACAGAGTTTGCGCGGCGGTGCATGGACCGGGGCGGGGGGACACATGGCATCCCGTGGTTGGTCGGTGCACGTGGCGCGGTCCACGGAACCTAAATTGGGTGCGTGGACCAGGTGCACAGGACACGTGTCGTCACCCCATTCGCGGGCTGACGAGGCGCGGCGCACGGAACGGCGGACGGGCCCCTCGGGGCGCGTGCGTGGCAGGCGGCCAGGGCGGCGCCCTGCCCGCACGTGTGACCGCGATAGTGGCAGGGCCACGTGTCGCCCTGCCACTGGCGGGCGCCACCTACCCGCTTTGACCGCGGGGAGGGACACGTGGCGGCGTTTGGCGCGCCCCGCACAGCTGTTCGCTGTGCGGGACGCGTGTCGGGCGGGGAGGCGCGCGATGTAGCCGCCGCTGAGTAGCTCCGCTCGCTGCCGCCTGTTTGCTGGGCTACGTGGCCGCACGGGAAGAATTCGGGCGCGCACAGTGTTGGGCCAGGCCCAACACTGTAGCCGCCCGAAAATTCCCCTGCGCCCGAAAGTGGGGACTTAATGGGAATTTTTCCATTTGTTTTCTGCGGCCTATAAATAGCCCGAAATCCTTTCTTCTTCTTTGTTTGGCACTTTCGAGCCTCAAACCGAAGGGAGTTCTTCACCAAAGTTGATCCTCACACTGTCAAGCTTCCATATGCAGAGTTTGGAGATTTTTGGGGGCACGCTTTTCGAGATTCTCATTTTCTTGGCGCGACGCGACGCTCTTTCTTCGGTATTTCTTCCGTCGCTCTTCGGTGTACGAGCTCCCCCGACCTACTCCGACCATCTTTTCGAGCGATTTCTTCGCTGCTGGATTCGTAACAGGTGAGGCTACGATTTTGGGTCTCGCATATTTTCAGATTTCGTGTTTTTCGAGGTATTTTCTCGTTCTCATTTGGACCCTTCTTGCTGTGAGTTTTTGGTGAGGACAGCAGCTTCTTTTGAAGAGATCTTCGCGCACAAATCTCGGATCAGGACGTGCTTATAGACTTTTTTCATCTACTCGATGCAAGGATCATCGTGATATTTTTTTTGGAATTTCCTGAGTTCTTCCCGGAGGTATACATCTTCCTTTTTATCTGTGCAAGATTTTACAGTTATGTGGTTGTATGTTTTCGCGCGCCCGTGTTGTGGAATTTATATCTTGGCCTACGGAACTCTGATTTGGGCGTGCAGGTACTTGTTTCGAAGCTGTCGACGCGAAGAACGCCGGGATATTTTTATTGGAATTTATTGGACAATTTCTGCAAGTGATATTTTGGCATCTGTACAGCTGAAATTCAGCATGAGACTTTTGGGCAAATTTTTGGGAATTTGTGTATGACTGTAGCCTATGTTGTACCCAGGTGGGATTTTGGACTGTACTGGATATATTGGACAGTGAGTTGCTGTTGTTCTGGTATTATCAGCTGTAGGACTTGGACAGATCAGCGCATCAGGTGGGTGACCTCTTTGTCAAGATCAGCGGACTGTGTACTAATTCTAGCTTTAGGGACTTGCATATTTTAATGTTTGTTGTACAACATGCTAGAATGTATGAATTGATGATCCTGTTGTAGTTAGATGATCCTGAGTTTATTATCTTGCTCCCTTCAAGCTGTTGATTATTAATTATTTTGGAACTTGACCTAGCACCACTGCCATATGATGCATGTTCAGCCAGACTGTAGAAAACCTCGACTTGGGCTAGGTTTTTATTGCTCTAGACTTTCCCACTGCACTATTCTTTTTATCACTCTGGACTTAGAGTTTTCCTCGCCCAAGTAGTGGGCCGAGAGGTCGGATTATCGTGGGATGCATTTACACTCGTGTCTGGGGACCGAGTGGAGTTGTTAGCAGTCTGTAGACCAGGTTTCTTCGGGAGAGTGACTTGGGTTGTAGACTTGAGATCTTGAGAGCTACTTTTGAGTGACCGTGAGTCTCGGCTGTGCAGTTTTCCAGCCTGTGTGTGAGACAGTGTTCCTTTGGTTACAGTCGATCTTGTTGATCGAGGATTTGGATTATAGCCTGCATGAGCCACATTTGAGCTCGACAGAGATACGCGGATACTTTCCTCGGTGGGGTCGCTCCCCTCGAGAGCCACTCCGGAGTTGGGCCTGTTCTTCTATCGCGACTTGTTGACGCAGTGTTCCCTCTGGCTGGGCCAGTTAGTGGCAGTCACGGACACAGTCCCTCTGGCTGGGCCAGTTAGTGGCAGTCACGGACGCCCTACGTAAGTCCGGTCCCCCGGGACGTGACGGCAGTAGGTAGGCGCAGGTTTGACTGGACCCTATGCGGCAGTCAGTTTAGATTGGGTGATTTGAGTCGAGAGCTAGTTGTAGCATCATGTTCTTTCTGTTCCACTTTTGAGCATCTAGATAGAGGCATGGTAGCTGTAGAGTTACTTTACCAGTTTTTTCCTTTTCGCACTGCATTGTTACTTTTTGCCTCTAGTAGACTTAGTGGGCAGACCGTCGGGCTTGTTGGCGGCACCCACTGAGAACTACTTGGGACGTAGTTCTCACACCCGTCGTGGTGTTTTTTCCCCAGGGACTTCTTCTTCTGCTCCAGTTCCTGCCGCACCTGTTGCTGACCCGACTGATCGAGGTAAGGGAGTCGCGAGATAGATCCCTACCAGTTGTCGCCTGAGAGTAGATGTACCTCCCTACATTTTTGAGAGTTCTTGTTGAGTAACCTTGTAGTGAGGATGGAGTTGTACTATTCTTATTTTGAGAGATATTTGTACTTGGTGAGGTTTTCTGGTTGTATATTTTGTTAGAGTTGTATATATTTTCATCCAGCTTTCACTTTTCAGCTCTGATATCTGTTTAGTGTAGATTTCTTTTGCAGGTTAGTCGCTACGTCTATACGGGACTTCCCGTATGGGCGGCGGATCTGTTGGCGAGCCCGGGTCGCAGTTTCGACCCGGGGCGTGACATCAGGGGTAGATTTATCAGATGCAAAGTGGAAAGCTTCATCTACTTTAACATTTATGGATTCTACAATCGTTTTAGTTTCCGAGTTAAATACCCGATATGCTCTACTATTTGTAGAATAACCCATGAAAATCCCTTCGTCACTTCGAGAGTCAAATTTTCCAAGATTTTCGCGGTCACGTAAAATGTAACATCGACTCCCAAAGATGCGAAAATATTTGATGTTGGGTTTTCTACAACACCATAGTTCATATGGTGTATTTAACGTCCCCGGGCGCAAATAAACTCGATTAATAACATAGATTGCAGTGTTCACAGCTTCAGCCCAAAAATATAACGGTAAATTCCGGCTATGAAGCATAACACGTGCCATCTCTTGTACAACCCTGTTTTTGCGCTCGACTACACCATTCTGTTGAGGTGTATAGGGTGCTGAGAATTCATGTTTAATGCCATTGGAAGTGCAAAAGTCAATGAATTTTGAATTTATGAATTCTCTACCTCTATCACTTCTAACACGAATGATCTTTTCATTCTTTTCAATTATAATACGAAGGCAAATCTCGTGAAAAGAATCAAAAGTATCAGCTTTCTCTTTTAAAAATGCTACCCATGAGTATCTAGAGAAATCATCAACCAATAAGAAAATATACCATTTACCTCCCAAGGATGGTTGACGTGTCGGCCCCATAAGATCCATATGCAATAATTCCAAGGGCCGTTTGGTACCGACGTGATTCAAGTTCTTGTGTGCAGTCCTAGATTGTTTTCCCTTTTGACAACCACCACACACAATGTTTTGGTTAAGTGAAAGTTTAGGAACCCCCTTGACCACGTCTTTGTTTGAAATTCTAGCAAGTTCCTTAAAATTTATGTGACCTAGCCTTTCATGCCAAAGAGTTTCATTATTCAAAGAGGCTAAGTTACAATTTTCAGAAATTTTATTGGGAACAACATAACAATTGTTTTCAGATCTAACCCCTTTTAAAAAGAAAACATGGTCCTTATCAGTTACAATGCATTCGACAGATGAAAAATTAACTGAAAAACCATTGTCACAAAGTTGACTGATACCTATGAGGTTAGTCTTAAGGCCATCAACAAATAACACATTATTTAGAATCGGGCCATCTGGAATAGCTACTGTTCCTTTTCCAACAATTTTGGAAGACTGACCGTCTCCAAAAACTACAAGTCCTCCGGAGATTTTCTCAAAATTTTGAAACAGTTTTTGTCACCGGTCATGTGACGAGAACAACCGCTATCCAGATACCAAGACGAATTATCATAAGCATGCAAGGAAATATTTGTAACAAGACAAGGGAAAACTTCACCTTTGCGTACCCAAACCTTTCGAGTTTTGGTGTACGTCGGAAATGATTGTGAGGTTGATACCTTTGGTGAAAGCGTCTTGTTTGATCTGTCGCTTTTCCTTGACGTCGTCGTCTCGTTTGATGAACTACCGAGGCTCTTTTCCATTGAAAAATTTGCATTTGATTTCTCACCCTTTTGGTAGTCGTTGCAAGAAGTGCTTGAGTTGAGCGTTTGGCTCCCATCTTGCAATTTCTCCTTATGTGCCCTGCAATACCACAACGAAAACATACCTTGATGCTTGACGATTCCGAAGAGGGGGAAGTAGGTTTGTTGTCGTTGTTTGTCGTCAATTCCGGTGTCGGAGGAGGAGATACCGACTGGGGCACAAAAACTGTCCCAACCGAACTAAAATTGTCGTTAGTTCGATTGTATCCGAAGCCGAACTTGTTTGATTGACCAAGACCAAGAAGCTTATCCAACTTACTCCTTCCTGATGAAAATCGCTGTAAGTCATCCTTGAGTTGGAGAATGGTCTTTGTCATTTCCAATTTTTCCTGTCGAGCCTCGCCGTTGAGCTTCAAGAAGTAATTCGCTTTGTTCACCATATCTATATAATTCTTCTCGAGTTGCTCATTGGACTCTTGAAGGGAAACATTTATTTTAATCAGATCATCCCTTTCCACTTCAAGATCGGTCGAGAGAGAAGTTATCCTTTTTACTTCTTCTTCGAGATCCTGCAATCTCCCTCTCAACCCCTTGTTTTGCTTAGCCAGTTTCTTTGAATCCCTCAAAAGTCTGTGATAGGCTAGAGCAAAATCTTCACCTTCCGAATCATCCGATTCATCGTCCGTTGCGTTCTTTCCAACTTGGGAGGAGGACAATGACTCGGATGTACTAGCCATTAAGCACATGAAGGGTGAAGATGTGGACGCGTGGAACGCTGTTGCGTTATCTTCTTCATCACTTGAGGATGACTCATTTGACGATGAGGTGTCATCCCAAGTGACGGCTTGCATCGCTTTCTTCTTTGACGGATTCTTATTAGGACACTCCGTTGAGATATGGCCGTACCCTCGGCACTTGAAGCATTGGACTTGTCCTTCTGAGCTTTTCTTATCCTTAGAAAAACCCTCTTGCTTTCTTGGTTTGAAACTTGAAGAACCTTTGTCTTTCTTCGACTTTACGAAGGATGGAGTTTTGCTTGAGTTACCTCTTCGAAAGTTTCGGCGAAATCTTCTTGTCAAGAGAGCAAGCTGCTTCTCAAAGTCCTCCATAGATAAATTCTCGTCATCGCCTGAGGAGGATGAATCCGCGTCTTCTTCTTTTGTTGTTTTCAACACATAACCTGAAGACTTAGAAGAGGATGCCTTTCCAGAAGAATAGTTAGTAGGAAAAGTCATTTCATAAGTTTGTAATGAACTTATGAAAAGTCACTTCTTGTCAAGAGAGCAAGCTGCTTCTCAAAGTCCTCCATAGATAAATTCTCGTCATCGCCTGAGGAGGATGAATCCGCGTCTTCTTCTTTTGTTGTTTTCAACGCATAACCTGAAGACTTAGAAGAGGATGCCTTTCCAGAAGAATAGTTAGTAGGAAAAGTCATTTCATAAGTTTGTAATGAACCAACTAATTCTTCTACACGGATTTCGTCCGGGTGTTTAATGGTTTCAATGGCTGTAACCTTGGAACGAAATCTTTCAGGAAGAGTTCTTAATATTTTTCTTACAACTTTAAATTCTGGAATCTTCTCTCCCAAGTTAGCACATGAGTTTACGATGTCTAGCAATCGTGTGTAATAGTCTGTGAAAGATTCATTTTCTGCCATGAAAATAGAGTCAAATTTGCTCGTAAGCATTTGCAGTTTCTGAATCTTCACAAGGTTAGTTCCCTCATGCGTAACTTGAAGAACATCCCAGATTTCTTTCGCAGTCTGACATGCCGAGACGCGAGAGAACTCTGTTTGCGACAAAGCATTAAATAAAGCGTTAATCCCTTTGCCATTGTAAGAAGAAGTATCTATCTCTTCCTTGGTCCATTTCGACCTAGGTTTGATGGTGCGAACATCAGCAAGAATTTCAGTTGGATTAGACCATCCTAATTCAATTAATTGCCACACCCGTTCGTCGATGGAAATTAAAAAGGCTTTCATCCGTACTTTCCAGTAGGCATAATTTGTTCCATCGAAGAACGGGGGTCTGTTGATGTTTCCACCTTCAACTATTGTTTACAACCCTATTCCCTTTCTGATACCACTTGTTGGGATATGTATAATTGGATCTAAATAGGGGAAAAAACACCTAGAGGGGGGTGAATAGGTGTAAACAATAAACACTCAAAAATCTTTGCGATATAAAACCCAATGCGGAAAAATAAATTACACCCAGAGATTTCTACGTGGAAAACTCCAAACCGGAGTAAAAAACCATTGGACCGATAACACGGTGAAATCCACTAGAATTAAACATGTACAAGGTGATATACCGTACTCACAGACGACTCAACCTTTTCCATACGCTCCTAGTTGATCTTCTCCGCTCGCTCCACGACGCTTCTCGAATCCACGATTTGCGTCCAACGCCGAATCCACGACGTCCGACCGAATCCACGGTCTTCACCCAGTAGCACGCTTCGAATCCACGAACGTACCTCGCTCCGAATCCACGAGAGCGGTAGCACCTTGAATCCACAAGGCCACGCGAGTCCACGCGCCGATTTTGGGAAAATCGTTGTCTTTGGGTGGTGATGATTCGCCGAATACTTAGATTAGAAATAGATCGGAAATACCATCTAAGTATTCATTGATTTGATTCTACTCAAAATGTGAATATGAAAACCTAGAATCAAATCAATCAATATAGATGAAGAAACATAAGATTTAATCTATTGATTTCCTTTCTTCTCTATTTGTGGATCTATCTAATTCGGTCGTCTTTTTCTCTTTTTCGTGGGTTGCCCTAAAAGATGAATTAAAGGGTCTATATATAGGTTAGAAACCATTGGAAGAGGATAAGAATCAAAAACTAACCATTTCTGGAATTTTTCAGGACGGCGATCCGGATCGGACTTCGGCGATCCGGATTGCAGTAGCGAGACAAACAGTTTCCAGAAAAACCAAGGTTCGGGATCCGGATCGAAGTGCCTGATCCGGATCGTTCATACAATTCACCAAACACCAACGTTCGGGATCCGGATTGCAAAGCCTGAACCTGATCGTTCATAAAACATGGTAAAACTAGTGTTCGGGATCCGGATCAAAGGAGGCTACGATCCGGATTGAACTGGTGTATGAACGAACACCCTTCGGGATCCGGATTGGAAAGTCTGATCCGGATCCTGAACATGTCCCATGTCCAGTTTTTTATTTTTATGCAATAAGAAGTTCATCCAAGTGTTTCTACACTATAAGAAGTATTCGGATCACCAAAAATAATTAGTTTAACATACCTGATCCTTTTGAATTCTTCTTTCTTGAGATTGAGTTAAATGATCCAACTTTCTTTATCTTCAATCTTCAAGACTTAACCGAATTCACGAAATACGCCAACTCAAATTCCGTAACACCCTAGAACCCAGATCACCCAAACTCTCTCGGGTGAGGAAGTTGTAATAAAAAGATGATAGTTATTACTGAAAACTATTTTAATCTGAGAAACCCAATTTAATATATTTTAGTTCTTTAATAAAAATCAGTTCAAATAAGTTTTATTTTCCAAACCCCGAAGGGCTATTGCCTTCACCCAAATCAAACAAGAACAGGCTCCGGCGACCCGCTCGAAGTTTGGAAGGAGAATATTAGTTTACAGAAATTATATGTGTCCAAAAACAGTCTGGGTTCTAGGTCCTGCTATCACTGGTATACTATTGCCACTAACACAGTGGCAATATATATAAAACAAGGAAACAAGACATCCCGGGACCACCGTTTCACCCAAACGGCTCCTGCCACAGATAAAAAACCAACTACATCTATCAGACTCCACTCTGCTCACAAGCACGAGTGTAACATACATCCCACACTAAAAGAAAATCCAACCACTCGGCCCACTACCCAGGCGAGGATAACACTATGTCCAGGAATAAAGTAAAACATGTGGATGTCTAAAATATAAATAAACCTAGCCCAAGTGAGGGTTTTCTACTGGTCTGGTTACACATGCAACATATGACGGGGTGCTAGGTCAAGTTCCAATAATAGCAATTAATTTAAATAAAGCAGGATCAGGGAACATTAACCAACAGGATATCAATAATAACACAGGAACGATGACATCTCTCTCTCTAACATGCATTCTAATCTGTTTCATAACATGCATGTTCCCTATATAATAGAATTAGTGGATAGTCCAATGATTTTAGAGGCGAAGCAACACACCTGAAAATGCTAATTGATCCAATGTCCTAAAAGGCTGAAACTACACGGGGATAATCCTCGAATTCACCTGATTCCAACGGGTCCAAAAACGCCCAAAAATTTCTCCTGGGTACAAAGATAAGGCCCAAACATTACAAACAATACAAAATTCCAAGTGTACAGCTTGCTGAAATTTCAGTCCCAAAGATGCAAAATTTCCACCTGTAAGATAAACTCTAAAAATTTTAATAAAATACGATGGCGATCCTCGCGAAGCGTAGATGTCAATCGAGTCCTTAAACGTCGAATTCCGATGCCCGAGTGCTAAGATAAAAATCCGACAAGCCTCCTCTGTCCAGAAAAACCACCAGCAGGAAGGGGTTCAAAGATGCCTCGTAAACCATGCCAAGAACTCAAAATGAGATGAAGTGATCAATACAGAAATCGAAGGCGCACCTCTCATGAACGCGTTGCCGCAAAAATTGACTCAAAATACCATCGGAGTAATCCAGGGGTTCTCGCGGACTGAGAAGCGACGGTGGAAGCCGAAATCCAAGAAACGTCTCAGTGCGCCGCGTCGCAGAAAGCGTGGATGTCGAGGCTTCCAAAAAAATCTGAAAATCCCTCACATGGTGGAGCACAATGTGAAGAACAAAATCTCTTAAGACCTCAGTCGCAGATGAGCTCGGGAAAAGGCCCAAAATCGCAGCCTAAGGGGAGGTATTTATAGCCTCCACAGAACAATTCCAAAAATACCATCCATGTCCCCTCTTACGGGCGCCCGAAACTTTCGGGTGCTACAGGAACCCCAAAATGTACCCCAAACCATCAGCGCCCGAATCAACCTTGGAGCGCCACGTGTCCCCGCACAGCAAACAGCGAGCACAGCCAACCCCTGCGCGACACGTGGCACCCCGCACAGCTCACAGCGGCGCCAACCGCTGCTGTCGCGCCACGTGGCGCCGACCGCGCCTGCCCCGCGCACGTCGCCCCGGCTGACCCGGGTGTACGGCCACCTGCCCGCCGTCGCCGCGTGGACCGCGCGCACGTGAACCGGCCTATCCGGAGTCGCCACGTGTCCCGCTCCGGTCCACCATACACCCTGCGCACTTCCGTGGACCGCGCCTGCTGCCCCGGCCAACCGGGAGCCGCCACCTGTCCAAATCCCCGGTGCATGCCTCCGCGGTGGACCGAGCGGCTGCGCCTCAGCCCGCCGGCGTGCTCCGCCGCTTGCCGCCGCCGCCGGCGCAACTTCGGCCGCCGGAACAGTGCTCCAACGCCTCGAAATCCGTATTTTGGCGACCGGGCTCCGAAAAATACAAGTAAATAGTCCATTTTCATCGTTTTCGCGCGCTGAATCCAAATCTGATGTACGTTTTGCCCAATTCCACTTCTAAAATTTGTCAAAGGCTTTCGGTTAGACAAACTTGCTCCCATTTTACACACTGAGTCCATTCCTTGGGCCCGACGCGCGCACAAACACTTCCAAAAGCGACCAAACCAACAGTAAACCCTTAAGCGGGGATTCGGGTCCTCACATCCTCCCCCACTAAAAGAAAGTTTCGTTCTCGAAACTAACACGTCTAAAAAGGGAGTCTCAAAGCCAAGGGTAGGTATCCATCAACACCGTCTCCAGCTCTCCAGTCGCTACTCTGTCTCCGTGATTACTCCTCAACAAAACCCTAACCAGTACGGCATGGCCCGGTTGCGCAATTCTCTCACCTCACGAGCCAGAATCCGCAACGGGCGTCCCTCGTACTCCGAATACTCACAAACCTCAGAGGAGCGAGTCCATCACTGGCGAAGAGTCCAAAAGCAAAACACCTCTGAGATGAGACGTGGCAAAACCTCAGGAACACCAAAAGGCTGGGGACAAGGAAGAACAACCAAATCAACTCGTCCAAAACTACACGAAGTACGGCAGCACAACCAAACAAGAAAGGTAAAGGCCCCACCAGCAGGAAAGTCGTCAACCCCAACTCTATATTTAGAAAACAGCTGAAATTAACGAAAAGTCCGAAAATTTCGAAAGATCACCAGTGCCTTCGCCCCAATCAAACAAGAACAGGTTCGGGCACTGTCTCCATTTCTGGAGTAGCCTTTCGATGTTTTCGTCATGTTCGTAAATTTCAGCACAAAGGCGAGAAAAAGGGAGAGAAGTGTTGAAGTCGTTCCTGCTGTGGCTACGAAAACGAAAGTTACGATCTAACCGTGACCCCTAGGGACACAACCTCTAGTGCACGCGGCAACAACTCTACCTCCAGTTCAGGCAGGAAAGCTAAAAAAAATACACCAATTCAGACTGCTGTAATGAAATCATGCTGGCGACAACCCAATCCACTGCCGTGGCGCCCTCCAACCGGGCGGCACAGACTCATCCGCTCGATGTACGTGGTCGTCGCTCAGTTTGCCTCGACGTCAACGTCCAGTCTGTCAGGAAATATCTAGACTATCCACATAGGGAGCACGGCCTCTGCCTCTGCTCACACTGGGGCGACGAATGCGGTCTTCCGCAACAACACATCTATGCTACCGCCGCTGCTGATACCGATGCTGATGCTGCCCTCGGGGGTCCACCCGACCTCTGACATCTCAGAAATTCACTATCATGGAGAAGAAATCTGGAATGCCCATGCCGGTCGATCTGTCCTCCATCCTCTAGCCTCTATCTGACACTCCCCGGAAAGAAGGCTTCAAGAAGAAGACCGCGGAACTCCGCCCAAATAAGCAGCTGGGTCCCAGGCGGACCGACAAGTCACACTCGGCGCCACCATGCCTCGGCATTGTGCTCCAACAAGTTTGTCGCCAAAAGAACCTGAAACTGCTCCTCAACAAAAAGGGCCTCAAGGAGTCGCTCCATCGCTGTGATCCAAGACTCTACCTCCCACGGCTCCGAGCTCAATCCTGCGAATCGGGGTGGATCAGACTGCCGGGACTGGCTCCATCGATCAATGATGTCCCAAAGCTCATCTACTATCCGCTATCCACCCTACCTCGGTGCCTCGGCACTACTCGTCGACACGGAGGGGGCTGCTCGCTCAATCGGTGCCACTGGTATAGCTGGAGATGCCACTGCATGGGAAGAAAGTGCTGGAGGACACTCAGGCGGTACTGCAACTGGCTGTGCTCTCTACTCCAACAGGCGCATCAAACGTTCCATGGCCTCCTCCTTGCATCGGACAGCCTCCCACATCTGTGCCATCTGGGCCCGTAACTCCTGGGTCTCGCTCTGCTCTGATAGCTCTGCCTCCTGCTGCTCGGGTTCCTCATCTGATGCGGGATGTGCCCTCTTCACTACACGACGTCTCAGCGCATCGTAGTCCACTGCACAATAACAAACATCAGGACACAATAACCATACGACCCAATCCAGCGAAAGTCTAAGACATGTCACCCATTCCATAGCATTATGTTGTCTGCAGCCAACATAATCGCTTAGGAGAATAAACATGCCAATCACTCATCCCGTCTCTTGGGAGAGGTAAAACACTCAATCAGGACACTCTCGCTAAAAGTCACGACTCTCACGTAGTCATCCTAATGTCCAACCACAAGCCTAGGGTTTCTAAGTCCACAATGACCTACAACCTAGGCTCTGATACCACTCTAATCTGTCACGCCCCGGGGTCGAAACTGCGACCCGGGCTCGCCAACAGATCCGCCGCCTATACAAAACCCCGCATAGGCGAAGCGTCCAACCTGCAAGAGAAGGTACTACAGCTAAACAGATATCAGAGCTATAAAGAAAACTACTGTAAAACTAAAATCCAATCACTGGTCAACTGAAAATAAAGATACAATATCCATCTCCCAAATACGATCATATACAAAATCCTCAGATACAAAAACTCAGACTTGTTGGGTTATGTATAATATGAATCTAAATAGGAGAAAAAAATACCTAGAGGGGGGTGAATAGGTGTAAACGATAAACACTCAAAAATCTTTGCGTAATAAAACCCAATGCGGAAAAATAAATAACACGCAGAGATTTTACGTGGAAAACTCCATCACAGGAGTAAAAAACCACGGGACCGATCACATGGTGAAATCCACTAGAATTATAACACGTACAAAGGTGATATAACTTACTCACACATGACTCAACCTTTTTCCATACGCTCCTAGTAGATCTTCTCCGCTCGCTCCGCAACGCGCCTCGAATCCACGATGTGCGTCCAATGCCGAATCCACGGCGTCCAACGTCGAGTCCACGACGTCTGACCGAATCCACGGTCTCCACCAGGTAGTACGTCTCAATCACACGAACATACCTCACTCCGAATCCACGAGAGCGGTAGCACCTTGAATTCACAAGGCCACGCGAATCCACACGCCGATTTTGGGGAAAATCGTTGTTTTGTTGGTGGTGATGATCCGCCGAATACTTAGATCAAAGATAGATCGGAAATGCCATCTAAGTATTCATTAATTTGATTCTACTCAAAATCCGAGTATGAAAACCTAGAATCAAATTAATTAATATAGATGAAGAAACATAGAATTAAATCTAGTTATTTCCTTTCTTCTCTATATGTGGATCTATAAATTTTTCATCCGTTTATTTTCCTCGTTCATTTACGGAGATAAAAAACTTATTGTGGATTGCCCTAAAAGATAGAATTAGGGTTTACTTATAGGTTAGAAACCATTGGAAGAGGATAAGAATAAAAAACTAACCTTATCTGGAAATTTTTGGGTCGACAGTTCGGACTGGAATAAGTGTGATCCGGACTGTCGTCAATAAACAAAGATTTTCCAGAAAACAACGTTCGGGGTCTGGACTGAAGTAACCACGGTCCGGACTTGTGACGCCCCACTTCCCAGGGGGTCACCCATCCTAGAACTACTCTAGCTCTAGCACGCTTAACTCTCATGTTCCTCTTGGATCTTGCTACCATCCAAAATGCTATAGCCGGGTTAAGAGATTTAGTCCTATTATATCATTTATATAGAGGACTAATCCAAATTCCGGGGGTGTCACATTCCTCTCCCCTTTAAGCCCTGACGTCCACGTCAGGCTCAAGCACACTCACAAGCACCAGGCGATGTGAGACTCGTCTCGCTAGCCTTAGCCGACCTTGTGAGGAGCTGCACTCCACTCACAACGGTCATTAGCCGGGGAGCCTCGCTCTACCCGCTATATAACCCTGGCTCAGCCGAGACTCATCTCACATTTCCGGCTGGTGAATGACTCTGATACCAACTGTGACGCCCCACTTCCCAGGGGGTCACCCATCCTAGAACTACTCTAGCTCTAGCACGCTTAACTCTCATGTTCCTCTTGGATCTTGCTACCATCCAAAATGCTATAGCCGGGTTAAGAGATTTAGTCCTATTATATCATTTATATAGAGGACTAATCCAAATTCCGGGGGTGTCACAGGACTGTTCATGCAATTTCTGCAAATTCCACGTTCGGGGTCCGGACTGAAACAGGTGTGTTCCGGACTGGATTTGCGCATGAACTAACCTTTGTTCGGGGTCCGGACTGTAGTACTCTGATCCCGATCCTGAACATATAACATGTCCAGTTTTTTATTTTTATGCGATTAAAAACCCATCCAAGTGTTTCTACATTATAAGAAGTATTCGGATCACCAAGATTGTTTAGTTAAACTTACCTGATCCTTTTGAATTCTTCTTTCTTGAGATTGAGGTATATGATCCAAGCTTCTTCATCTTCAATCTTCAAGATTTTAACACTTTCACGAAATACGCCAAGACAAATTCCTTAACAATCTCCCCCTTTGGCGGTTTCGTGACAAAACATAGATCCATTTAAAAAAATTCAAAAAGATATTTTTGTTGCTATCACCATACAACAAAAATTTACATTAGAAATCCAAATAAAAATGAATACACGAGATAAACTCCTAAAATAGACTGTAGACTTAGAGATCTGTACTCTCTGCAAAAGAAATAATTCTTGATAAGAGAAATCGTTAGATACCTCAAGAATTTTAGCATTCAAAAACCAAACAGAGAGATAGAGTTTATACTCACCAAGACATTTATAAAATCAGATATGTATTAAAATACCAATCAGAGATAGACATATCTTCTAAGTATTAAAATCCAAATGTCATAAGTTTGTTAGTCAACAAACAACTTGTTAGTAATATTACATGCCCAAATAGTTAGTCGAATAGTTAGTCTCAAGGCATGCAATTATTCACAATACAAAACCAAAGTTGTTGTATACTTACCTCCAAAGTTCAAAGTTCAAAGTTCTCATATCACACATCACAGTGTTAGTGTTTAACCAGTTCAAATCTCTCTCCCTCTTTTTGTCACTAAACTGAGCCAAAATTACAAAAAATAAAAGGGAGTTAAAAGTTCAAAAATAGTAAGAACTAGAACTAAAAACCTGCAAAACAAAAGATTGATTCTTTCCGACTCTGAGTCCTCAGAGCTACTACAGCCCATCTTTGAAAACATTTTCTTCATCAACTTTTTCATCGAAGTGAACTTCTTTGTCAGAGTGATCTGGGCTGCGGTGATGAGTTCAAGCTCATTAGAAATGCGCTTATGCTCTTTAGTGATTTGTTCTTGTTCAAACGATAATCGTTGCTGCTCCTTATAAATTGACGTGACAGACGCTTCATCATCTGACATGGGTACTTGACGTGAAGGTGATGCAGAAGTGCCGACGGAGGGTTTCTTCCCGCACGGAGGAGTTGGGGTGGCATGAGGCAGTTTATGAAAAGACTTAACAACTGTCGAATCATTAATCATACCTAAGCAGTCTTGATAACTTGTAGAGCTGATATCAACCTTGAATTTTTTTCAAAATCCTCATTATGATTAATGGAAATGGTAGTCTTTCCGTGGGATGAGGATGCTCAACGTACCTTGTAATCCTATTCCAAATGATGTATGGAATATTGATATTCAAACCCACTACCTCTGACGAATGTCCTAAGAGATATAAGAATAACATTCGATCCCATCTTAGGACTTTCGTCTGCATGTTTGGAAGAATATTGTAACAAGTAATGAAGTTGAGGAACCGGTACTCAAGTCGAAGTTCTTTGGACTTAATCGAATTGCCAGTTGATTGAGTTTCCTCCAAGCATATACCCTTCACAACAGTTTGCCACATCATATTTGTTAAACTCCTTCCTTTCAAGTAATTGATCCCTGACATGCTAGATTGCATCCCTAAGACTTCGCCAATTAATTGTGGAGTTATTTTAAGTCTTGTCCCTTGGACGTTCGTATAAAACTCCATTGAACCGTCTTCATGTTCTTGAAGGTGCCGTGCATTTGTGTAGAAGGTTCTTACCCGATGCAAACAGTATCCAAGCATTTCTGGAAATCTGCAAACCTGAAGGAGATTGGCCTGTTCAATCAAATTTCCAAACGTCGGGGAATGGTCTCGAAGAGCACCAATGTTAACGTGTCTTTCTCCAATACATTCTCGATTTTCAAAAGCCTTTAGTCGGTCTGTATTAATAGACACATGTTCTTCACGGGGTGGTGAATCATGAGCCATTGGTTCGTCAATATCTATCCCTCGTGCTCGTCCTAACCGTCGAGCTACTCTCTTTCTTTTCATTGAGATAGACGATGATGGCATTGGAGCTTTGCCTTTTTCCACAGCAGTAGGTGCTGTCTTTCCCTTTGGTGAACCAGTGGACTTCCCTTCTGATTTAACAGGTGTTGTGTCGTCGTCCATTAATTCATCCCAGTTCACATCTTCCTTCTCAGATTCCGTCTCGGAGTCGTTTACGAGGACAAACTCACCTTTTCTTTGAGTTTTCTTCGCTCTCTTTAGTTTGTTCGTTGCTCTTGTGTGCACCATAGCAACCAGAGGAACAATTATCCATGCAAACCCCATCGTTGCAAGTGCTTAAGAAATTTAGAAACCTGGGAGCAACAACTCAAGAACACGAAAAATTGTTTATTTTCAAAAATTTGAAAAATTGTACCTAAACAATCATTATCGTGTAGAGAGACTAGGAATCAAATTAGTTTTGCAAAAAGAATTTTAAAAATAGATCAATTCCATGATTTACAAAAATTCTCATTATATGCCCTAAAACCGAATTTTCAGAAATCAAAACCTAAAAATTCGTTAATTAAGAGAATACCAAGCATATAAACAAAATTAATCTACTGAGAGTTCTTATTTCAAAAGAAATTTGACCAAAAACAAATCAAAAAAGAAAAAGATACAAGATTTTCATGCACGTTTTGAGAAACTTGAGAAAAACTGTGAAAAACCTATGTTTTGATCATAAAAACTTACTTGAATTCGAAGAACTTGAGAAAGAAATGCTCCAAATTGGTTGATTTCTAGTGAGAGAAACTCAGGAGACTTGGAAACAAAAGTTTGCTGTAAAAAGAAATCAAAACCCTTTTGTTTCTTATAAAACCCTAGCCGCGGTCCGGAACGGATCAAGAATCCAGTCTGGATCGGCTACCCGCAGAGAATTCTGCGTTCGGGATCCGGAACAGGAATTCCAGTCTGGATCGGCTCCAACTTTTTCTTCAGAAAAATTTAGAAAAATCCAGAAAATCCAGAAAAAGTATGTAAGCACTTTTGCATGTCAACTTTAAACAAAAGTCATCGTTTCATATCAAGGGAAATAGATTATGCTAAATCTATCAATAATATTCAAGTAATGAAACGAAAATTTATGAAAATTAAATCTTTTAAAGTTGAACAAGTTCAATGACATCTATCATGATCTTATGAGTAATGCGTTTATCAAATCAACAATATAGTAAAGAAAATGAAGTACCAAGATCGATAGATGTTTGAAATCCCAAATATGTTAGATAATATATCTAATCAATTTATTGTAAGGAGTGGCTCTTTGAGCATCTTTCAATAAAATCCCCATCTTATACCAACCTTGGAATTTGGCAGAGTCAAGTATTCCAAAAAGCATTATATATAATAAACTCGAAAAACTATGCTTTGTATACATGTGGTAGCTGCACACAGTACTCGGACGACCGAGGTGGTAGCTCTTTCCTCCATGTGGTGGTAGTTTTCACACTCCTCATTGGGATGTAACTCTTTCCACATCTTTTGAGCATAAACATTTTGATAAACTCCCCCTCAATTGGCTATCAATTATCTAAGATATGAGATATTCAACCAAAAATTGATCTCGAGTTTCATACTTAATTCAATTTTCAAATATGATAAAAACTATACCAAGAGATCACATGAGAGAGAAATTGACTTTGATCAATTAAAGATGACTTAATTGACATAAATGATTATTGCATCAAATGAATTATTATGATATCCAGAGCATAATAAATTTCTAAATATATGAAAGGATGCAAGTAAAGTCAATTACATATGCTCAATTAATGTTCTATGTACAAACATAGATAAGGAACAAAAACACAAAACAAAACCTAACCTAAGCAATGATTTCAAAAAGTGTTATTTCAAAGAAAGCATTCCAATTGCTTTACGTAAATGAATAAACCGTTTTTGATCCAAAAGTTTTGTTAAAAAGTCAGCTAATTGATCTTCAGTTGAAATATAGGAAATTTGAAGAATATTTGATTCAACTAGCTCTCTTAGAAAATGATATCTAAGTTCAATGTGTTTTGTTCTCGAGTGCAACACAGGATTTTTAGAAATATTTATAGCACTTGTGTTGTCACAAAGAATAGTTACCGAAGTTGCTGAAATTCGGAAGTCGCTCAACACGCTTTTCATCCAAATGAGTTGAGTTGAACAACTACCCGCTGAAATATATTCCGCTTCGGCAGTCGAGAGTGCAATGCAGTTTTGCTTTTTACTATGCCATGCAACAAGACAATGGCCAAGATAAAAACATGCACTACTCGTACTCTTCCGATCATCCACTGATCCTGCCCAACCGGCATCTGAATATCCTATTATGTCAAGAGTTGTTCCCATAGGATACCAAATTCCGAAATTGACTGTACCTTTGACGTACCGGATGATCCTTTTCACCGCTTTCAGGTGAACCTCCTTTGGTGCTGACTGATATCTCGCGCCGATCCCAACACTAAAGGATATATCCGGGCGACTAGCCGTGAGGTACAGTAGACATCCAATCATGATGCGATAAAGCTTCTCGTCTACACTTTCACTAAGAGATTCACTTCCTAATCCCTTATTGCTAGTTCCCATCGGAGTCGGAAAATCTTTAGAGTTTTCTAAATCAAATTTCTTCACCAACTCGCTTGCATACTTGGATTGGCACAAATGGATGCCTTCTTCATTTTGTTTCACTTGCAATCCAAGAAAATATGTTAGTTCCCCCATCATAGACATCTCAAATTCGCTTTCCATGGTTTCAGCGAATTTAGAAGCATCATTGTCTCTTGTTGCACCAAGTACAATGTAATCGACATAGATTTGTGCGACAATGAAGTTATCCTTATAATGCTTCACAAAGAGAGTCCGATCTGCTCCCTCTCGAGTATAGCCCTTCCCCAAAAGTTGCTTTGTCAACCTTTCGTACCACGCTCGCGGTGCTTGTTTTAGACCGTAAAGAGCCTTTTTCAAACGAAATACATGGTTAGGTTGTTTATGGTCTACAAAACCTTTCGGTTGAGCCGCATAAACTTCCTCGTTCAAAAATCCATTTAAAAACGCGCTCTTAATGTCCATTTGAAAGAGTTTTATTTTAAAATGACAAGCAATTGCGAACAAAATACGAATCGACTCGAGTCGAGCAACCGGGTCGAACGTCTCATCAAAGTCTATTCCATCAATTTGTGAATAGCCCTGTGCAACTAGGCGTGCTTTGTTCCTGATAATGGTACCATCCTCATTTTTCTTGTTCTTGAAAATCCATTTAGTACCAATCACGTTGTGTTGCTTCGGTGGCTTCGTTAGTTCCCAGACTTTGTTTCTTTCAAACTGATGGAGCTCTTCCTGCATTGCTTCAATCCAGTAGTCATCCTGAAGAGCTTCATCGACGTTCTTTGTGTTAAGGATTTTGTTTTGGCGTATTTCCTGAAAGTGTTTAAGTCTTGAAGATTGAAGACGAAGAAGCTTGGATCATATACCTCAATCTCAAGAAAGAAGAATTCAAAAGGATCAGGTAAGTTTAACTAAACAATATTGGTGATCTGAATACTTCTTATAATGTCGAAACACTTGGATGGGTTTTTAATCGCATAAAAATAAAAAATTGGACATGTTATATGTTCAGGATCCGGATTAGGGTACTACAGTCCGGACCCCGAACGTAGGTTAGTTCATGCACAAATCCAGTCCGGAACACATATTGTTCAGTCCGGACCCCGAACGTGGATTTTGCAGAAACTGCATGAACAGTCCGGACCGTGGGATTTCTGTCCGGACCCCGAACGTGGTTTTTGCAGAAACTGCATGAACAGTCCGGACCGTGGGATTTCAGTCCGGACTCCGAACGTTGTCTTTCTGGAGAAACTCTGTTTAATGACGACAGTCCGGATCGCATTATGTGATGACCTGGATCTCTGCAGAGCTGTGGTAGAGTCATTGGTGACATCTGGGGAGCCTGTACTGTGTGTTGGAGGTGTTTGTGCACCAATTGGACACAAGTGGCGGACTTCGGGCTTAATGGATCACGTGGGTGATCAATGGACTCCGTCGGATCGTTAGAAGTGGTTTTGCGCGATGCGGATATTAAAAATGGACTCAACGCGAAGTTTGGACCAAGGAATACCTTTCCGGATGCCATCGGCAAATTTTAGGGTTGGAATTTGGCAAAATGGACGTCAAATTCGGATTCAGCGCGCGAAAACGGTCAAAACGGACTACCCACTTGTTATTTTTGAGCTTCGGGTACTGTTCATGCCGGAACAGTGTCTCCGGCCGCCGGCGGGCAGCGGCGGCGGCGGCGGGCAGCGGCGGAGCGGCCGCGGGCAGCGCGGCGGGCAGAGGCGCGGGCCGCCCGGTCCACGCGGCAGGCGTGCACCGGGGGCGGGACGCGTGGCGGCTCGGGAGTGGGCCGGTCCGCGGGGCGGGGTCTACGGAGAGTGCGGGGCGCGCGGTGGATCGGGTTGGACACGTGGCTTCTTTGGGTTGGTCGGTGCAGTGGACTTGGTCTACGGAGCAGTCGGGCGTGGTGCATGGACCGGCGGGACACGTGGCGTCTTGTGGTTGGTGGGCTCATGGAGTCTGGGTCCACGGAGGTGAACCGGGGTGCCTCGGGATTCGCGCCTGGCAGGGGGCGCAGGCGGCGGGCGCAGGCGGGCACGTGGGCGCGGCAGGCGGGCGTTGACCGGGTGCGCGCC
The DNA here is from genome assembly GCA_029204045.2 of Tillandsia leiboldiana. NCBI lineage: Eukaryota > Viridiplantae > Streptophyta > Magnoliopsida > Poales > Bromeliaceae > Tillandsia > Tillandsia leiboldiana. Next base: position 34,857,839 of record CM055062.1, on the reverse strand, counting down.
ACGTGTCGCCGCAGCATTGGCCCACGCGTCGCGCAGTGGACGGCCAGCGTGGCTGTCCGCTGTGCGGGGGGTGACGTGGAGGCCGGAGGCGTTTTCGGGCGCGCACAGTGTTCGGCCGGGCCCAACACTGTAGCCGCCCGAAATCGGGAGCGCCCGGAAAATGGGACATGTTGGGTATTTTTGGATTTGTTTCTCCCAGCATATAAAAGGCCGAGTTCTTTTGCAGAGAACTTCTTCTCTGCGCGGATTTTCACTGTGCAACCTTCACAAGAAATGCTCCTCTCCCTGTGGCGATTCCATCTGCAGATTTCCAGATTTTTCAGCGGCACACATCCCGAGGTTACCATTTTTACGGCGCGGCGTGACGCTCGTTCGTTTGTGTTCTTCTTCGTCGCATTTCGGTGCGAGGACTCCCCCGGCTTACTCCGACCTCCGAATGAGGCGATTCTTGCGCCGTTGGCTTCACGACAGGTAGGGCTACGTTTCCCATGTTTACTGGTTTTTCCCATTCCGAGCTTTTCATGGGTTTTTCGGATCATCTTGTGACCTCATTTTCTGGGGCGGAGTTTTGGGACAGCGGTGCGGTATTTTGGCGATATCTTCGCGCACAGGCATCGGATTGGGGCGATTCAAGAGGCGTTTTGCATCTACACATCACGAGGAATATCTCCAAATTTTCTTGGAATTTTCTGAATTTTTCCCCGAAGGTGAATATCCCTGTTTACAGAACCTTGTGGTTCAGTTTTTGTGAGCAGTTTGTCTCAAGATGGTTCTCTTGTCGGATTTGTTTCTCAGTGTAGGAAACTCGGATTTGAGTGTGCAGGTAGTCGTTTCGACGGGTTCGTCGCGAGGATCGTGACAGTATTTTTCTTGGAATTTTCCGGGCATTTCTCGCAGGTAAAAACAGGGGAACTGTGGACTGTTGTGTTTGGGACAGTTTTGTGTGAGCATTGTATGTTATTTTTGTATGTTCTTTTGGGAATTTTGTACAGCGATTGCGGCGGCTTATCGGTTTGGGCGAGGGCACTTTTTGGGACTTGGAATTAGCGATCGAGGTGGGTGGTTGTTGTTTACCTCTATTTTGACATGCTCACTAGGAATATTAGAGTGATCCCTTTATTTGGACATGCATGCTTAAGTGATATAAATTGTGAGCTTTTCCTATGGAAATTACTATTGTGGATATTTGATAGTGGTTGGGACTTATACATGTTTGTATGGATGGAATGTTAGCGTTTAACCTTGCATGTGGATTGGATTAATTATCATGGGCTTTATGATTATCATGTTAGTGGTTGGTACTATTTGAGGACTTTATGACATGCATAGGTGGATAGTGACGCTTTATTATGGATCATAGACATGTGTGGTTGGATAATGTTTTAGCATGATGGTTATATCTATGCGGATCTATTAATTGTTACACATGTGGAACCACTATTGGACACCTTTTCCTTTATTTCCTTGAGAACACTTGCATGCTTGTTTGGACATCTAGGTAGGCAATCTTTTATCGCTACACTTTCATGCTGGAACTTGACTTAGGAGAAACCTTGTTTGCTTCTTTCTCCTTTTCGTTAGTCAGGTGGGTTTGCTCGGGTTTGAGCAGGGGTTTGGGATAGTGTAGTCAGGGCCTGGATTATGGATCATGGGTTTTGGCGGCGACCGCGGATATTGGGCGGTTGACCGGATGTCGGTTATAGGACATCGGTGATAAGGCATGATTATGGACTAGAGGGTTTTGTGGCAACCGCGGATAGTAGGCGGTTGACCAGATGTCGGATGTGGGACATGATTGTGATTGTGGGTTATTACGGCGACCGCGGATATTGGGCGGTTGACCGGAGGTCGGTTGTTAGACCTGGTCGTGGATTGTGGGGTATTGCGGCAATCGCGGATATTGGGCGATTGACCGGATGGTTAATCTTGCATCTGATTGGGAATCAGTTTCTTTTAGTGGAGGGTTGTGTTCCACTGGGGCTTTTTAGTTGTGATCCAATCCTGCTTTTATCACCGGCGCGGTTATTGCCCGGTGATGCTTTTATTACACCGGCGCGGTTATTGCCCGGTGGTGCTTTACTCGTGTGGGTAGCTCCCCTCGAGATCCCCTTCGGAGGCCGGGGCCGGACAGTTATGGACAGGTTTGTTATCACATCGGCGCGGCTTATTTGCCCGATGATGAGGGCGGCAGCAGGAATTTTTGCTATCACATCGGCGCGGCTTTCTTGCCCGATGATGAGGGCGGTACAGATTGGGTTTATCTGGGACGGTTGGTTATTGTGGCATACGGTTATTCCAGTCTAGGACTGTATTTTAGAGGCATAGTAGTGGTAGATTTCCCTTTTGCAGCGGTTTCATTTCTTACCACTCTTCTTTCCTTTTTGCCTCTGGTAGGCCTAGTGGGTGTGTCAGAGTTTGAGGTTTTACCCACTAGGGGAGGCTACTGGTTTACTAGTAGTTCTCACCCCCATTCTTCTTTCCTCTTTTTCTTCTTCCTTGTTTTGCAGTGACTTCTGCGGGTGCTGCTGGGCTTTCAGCGGCGGGTCGAGGAGAGAGGACGGCTGAGTAGGTAGATCTCGAGGCAGGATGAGCGTGTTAGCTGGACTGTTGGTGTACCCAGGTTTCCTCAGACGGTTGTACTTTTACATTTGGGACTGGCTTTTGCCAGCAGGTTGTATTCATTTTGGTGAGCTGGGAGAGACAGATGTATCATTATACAGATGTATTGTATTTTATTTCCAGCTTCAGTCTGAGATGTATTAGTTTTAGTTCAGCTCTGTTTTATTGCTCTTTTATTGTTATCTCTTTTATCTGAGCAGGTTTGGCGCTTCGTGTACACGGGAAATACCGTGTGCACGGCGGATCTGTAGACGGCCCCGGGTTCTGGTTTACACCCGGGGCGTGACAATTTCAGTCCGGACTGTCGACCCGAAAATTTCCAGATAAGGTTGGTTTTTTATTCTTATCCTCTTCCAATGGTTTCTAACCTATAAGTAAACCCTAATTCTATTCTTTAGGGTAATCCACAATAAGTTTTATACTCCGGAAAATGACGGAAAAATATTAACGGAGAAAAACTTATAAGATCCACATATAGAGAAGAAAGGAAATAACTAGATTTAATTCTATGTTTCTTCATCTATATTAATTAATTTTATTCTAGGTTTTCATACTCAGATTTTGAGTAGAATCAAATTAATGAATACTTAGATAGCATTTCTGATCTATCTTTGATCTAAGTATTCGGCGGATCATCACCACCAACAAAACAACGATTTTCCCCAAAATCGGCGCGTGGATTCGCGTGGCCTTGTGGATTCAAGGTGCTACCGCTCTCGTGGATTCGGAGCGAGGTACGTTCGTGTGATCGAGACGTACTACCTGGTGGAGACCGTGGATTCGGTCAGACGTCGTGGACTCGACGTTGGACGCAAATCGTGGATTCGAGGCGCGTTGCGGAGCGAGCGGAGAAGATCAACTCGGAGCGTATGGAAAAAGGTTGAGTCGTGTGTGAGTACGTTATATCACCTTTGTACGTGTTTAATCTTAGTTGATTTCACCGTGTTATCGGTCCCGTGGCTTTTTACTCCTGTGATGGAGTTTTCCACGTAAAAATCTTGCGTGTTATTTTTCATTTCCGCATTGGGTTTTATTACGCAAAGATTTTTGAGTGTTTATCGTTTACACCTATTCACCCCCCCTCTAGGTGGTTTTTCTCCTATTTAGATCCTATATTATAACATAACCCGACAATTGGTATCAGAGCGGGAATAGGGTTGTAAACAATGGTTGAAGGTGGAAATATCAATAGACCCCCGTTCTTCGACGGAACAAACTATGCCTACTGGAAAGTACGGATGAAAGCATTTTTAATTTCCATCGACGAACGGGTGTGGCAATCTAACGAGTTAGGATGGTCAAATCCAACTGAAGTTATTGTTGATGTTCACACCATCAAACCTAGGTTGAAATGGACCAAGGAAGAGATTGACTCATCTTCTTACAATGGCAAAGGAATTAACGCCTTATTTAATGCTTTGTCGCAAACTGAGTTTTCTCGCGTCTCGGCATGTGAGACTGCGAAAGAAATCTGGGATGTTCTACAAGTTACACATGAGGGAACAAACCTTGTGAAGATTCAAAAACTGCAAATGCTTACGAGCAAGTTTGACTCTATTTTCATGGCAGAAAATGAATCTTTCACAGATTATTATACGCGATTGCAAGACATCGTGAATACATGTGCTAACTTGGGAGAGAAAATTCCAGAATTTAAAGTTGTAAGAAAGATTTTAAGGACTCTTCCTGAAAGATTTCGTTCCAAGGTTACGGCCATTGAAACTATTAAACACCCGGACGAAATCCGTGTAGAAGAATTAGTTGGTGCACTTCAAACATATGAAATGACATTTCCTACTAACTATTCTTCTGGAAAGGCATCCTCTTCTAAGTCTTCAGGTTTTGCGTTGAAAACAACAAAAGAAGAAGACGCAGATTCATCCTCCTCAGACGATGACGAGAACCTAACTATGGATGATTTCGAGAAGCAGCTTGCTCTCTTGACAAGGAAATTTCGCCGAAACTTTCGAAGGGGTAATTCAAGTAAAACTTCATCCTTCGTAAAGTCGAAGAAAGGCAAAGGTTCTTCAAGCTGCAAGTCAGGAAAGCAAGAGAGTTTTTCAAAGGATAAGAAAAGCTCGGAGGGACAAGTCCAATACTTCAAGTGCCGAGGATACGGCCATATCTCAACGGAGTGTCCCAATAAGAATCCGTCAAAGAAGAAAGCGATGCAAGCCGTCACTTGGGATGACACCTCAACGTCAAATGAGTCATCTTCCAGTGATGAAGGAAACAACGCAACGGCATTCCACGCGTCCACAACTTCACCTTTCGTGTGCTTTATGGCAAGTACATCCGATTCATTGTCCAACTCCTCCTAAGTTGAAAAGAATGCAACGGACAACGAATCGAGTAATTCCGAAGGTGAAGACTTTGCTTTTGCCTACCATAAACTTTTAAAGGATTCAAAGAAACTGGCAAAGCAAAACAAGGGTTTGAGAGGGAGATTGTAGGATCTCGAAGAAGAAGTAAAAAGGGCAACTTCTCTCTCAAATGGTCTTGAAGTGGAAAGGGATAACTTGATCAAAGTAAATGTTTCCCTTCAAAAGAAAAATGAGCATTTCGAGAAAGAACGTGTAAAAATGGTGGATAAAGCAAGTTACTTCTTGAAGCTCTACTCCGAGGCTCGACAGGAAAAAATGAAAATGACGAAGACCATTTTCCAACTTAAGGATGATTTAAAGCGATTTTCTTCGGGAAGGAGCAAGTTGGATAAAATGCTTGGTCTTGGTCAAACAAACTGTTTCGGCCTTGGGTACAATCGAACTGGAGACAGTCCTTGTTCGGTTGGTGTTGGGTCAACTCTAATATATATCTAAATAGGGGAAAAAACACCTAGAGGGGGGTGAATAGGTGTAAACGATAAACACTCAAAAATCTTTGCGTAATAAAACCCAATGCGGAAATAAAAAATAACACGCAAGATTTTTACGTGAAAAACTCCATCACAGGAGTAAAAAATCACGGGACCGATAACACGGTGAAATCAACTAAGATTGTAACACGTACAAAGGTGATATAACGCACTCACAGATGACTCAACCTTTTTCCATACGCTCCGAGTTGATCTTCTCCGCTCGCTCCGCAACGCGCCTCGAATCCACGATTTGCGTCCAACGCCGAATCCACGGCGTCCAACGCCGAATCCACGACGTCTGACCGAATCCACGGTCTCCACCAGGTAGTACGTCTCGATCACACGAACGTACCTCGCTCCGAATCCACGAGAGCGGTAGCACCTTGAATCCACAAGGCCACACGAATCCACGCGTCGATTTTGGGGAAAATTGTTGTTTTGTTGGTGGTGATGATCCGCCGAATACTTAGATCAAAGATAGATCGGAAATGCCATCCAAATATTCATTAATTTGATTCTACTCAAAATCTGAGTATGAAAACCTAGAATCAAATTAATTAATATAGATGAAGAAACATATAATTAAATCTAGTTATTTCCTTTCTTCCCTATATGTCGATCTATAAGTTTTTCTCCGTTAATATTTTTCCGTCATTTCCCGGAGTATAAAACTTATTATGGATTACCCTAAGAGATAGAATTAGGGTTTACTTATAGGTTAGAAACCATTGGAAGAGGATAAGAATCAAAAACTGATTGTAACAGAATTTTTCCCGCACGACGGTCCGGACCGGATTAGGCTCATTCAGGACTGTCGTTGTTTTTCATAGAATTCCTGAAAAATCAAGGTTCGGGGTCCGGAACGAAATCCTACGGTCCGGACTGTTCATGCAGTTTCTGCAAAAACTACGTTCGGGGTCCGGACTGAAATCTCACGGTCCGGACTGTTCATGCAGTTTCAGCAAAATCCATGTTCGGGGTCCGAAACAGAATCAGGTGTGTTCCGGACTGGATTTGCGCATGAACCAACCAACGTTCGAGGTCCGGACTGTAGTCCCCTGTTCCGGATCCTGAACATATACCATGCCCAGTTTTTGATTTTTATGCGATTAAAAATCCATCCAAGTGTTTCTACATTATAAGAAGTATTCAGATCACCAATAATGTTTAGTTAAACTTACCTGATCCTTTTGAATTCTTCTTTTCTTGAGATTGAGGTATATGATCCAAGCTTCTTCATCTTCAACCTTCAAGACTTGAACACTTTCACGAAATACGCCAAAACTAAAATCCTTATCAATCTCCCCCTTTGGCGGTTTCGTGACAAAACAGAGATCCACTTAAGAAAATTCAAAAAGATATTTTTGTTGCTATCACCATACAACAAAAATTTACATTTGAGATCCAAATAAACTAAATACATGAGATAAACTCCTAAAACAAACTCTAGACTTAGACGTTTGTACTCTCTGCAAAAAGAAGTAATTCTTGACAAAAAAGATCGTTAGATACCTCAAGAATTTTTGCATTCAAAAACCAAACAGAAAGAAAGAGTTTATACTGACCATGACATTTATAAAATCAGATATGTAATAAAATATCAATCAGAGATAGACATATCTTCTAAGCATTAAAAACCAAATGTCATAAGTATGTTAGTAATCAAACAACTTGTTAGTAATAATACATGCCCAAACAGTTAGTCAAATAGTTAGTCGAGGCATGCATTCACTCAACAATACAAAACCAAAAGGTGTTTTGATACTTACCTTCCAGGTTTTAGTATCCAAAAGTTCTCACAAACTTGTCAAACCATTGTTCACCAATGTTCATATCTCTCTCCCCCTTTTTGTCACAAAAATAGCCAAAATTACAAAATAAAGGGAGTTAGCAAGTTCAAAAAGGAAATGTAAGAACTATAACTAAAAACCTGCAAAACAGAAATTAAAAAGAATCAATCGTCGGACTCTGAGTCCTCAGAGCTACTACAACCCATCTTCGAAAACATCTTCTTGACCAACTTATTCATGGACGTGAACTTCTTTGTCAAGGTGATCTGGGCTGCTGTGATGAGTTCAAGTTCATCAGAAATTCGGTTCTGCTCTTTAGTGATTTGTTCTTGTTCAAATGATAAACGTTGTTGCTCCTTATAAATCGAAGTAACAGACGCTTCGTCATCCGATGTAATACCTGCGGGTTTCGGGGAACCCGGATCCCCTTATTTTTAAATGTTAATGCACCGCGGTCCGCTTAAGGGGCCTGAAAGGTGGTTTCTAATTCCTTGTTTCTGGGCAGACTGTCGGGGCTCGTGGGTATTTTTAGACAATAAAGCTCGCGAAACGGAGAACGGCGGCGCGATCGGTTTTGGTTTCCGACGCCGGAATCTCCCAGAATAAATTCCGGAAGACTGCCGACAGTCCAGGCGACTAACGCGGTTTTCGAGGCGGACCGGACCCAGGTTTGTGACCAATTGCCCTAATTTTCCCCTTTGAGGTTTGGGGTTAAGTCCCACTCGTTCCTTTTGGGACCGATTGATTTATCCTGTGGTTTGGGGTTAGGGTTCAGGATTCCTACTTCTCGCACCCTCGACTGTAACACCCCCGGAATTTGGATTAGTCCTCTATATAAATGATATAATAGGACTAAATCTCTAACCCGGCTATAGCATTTTGGTTGGTAGCAAGATCCAAGAGGAACATGAGAGTTAAGCGTGCTAGAGCTAGAGTAGTTCTAGGATGGGTGACCCCCTGGGAAGTGGGGCGTCACAGTTGGTATCAGAGACATTCAGCAGCCGGAAATGTGAGATGAGTCTCGGCTGAGCCAGGGTTATATAGCGGGTAGAGCGAGGCTCCCTGGCTAATGACCGTTGTGAGTGGAGTGCAGCTCCTCACAAGGTCGGCTAAGGCTAGCGAGACGAGTCTCACATCGCCTGGTGCTTGTGAGTGTGCTTGAGCCTGACGTGGACGTCAGGGCTTAAAGGGGGGAAGAATGTAACACCCCCGGAATTTGGATTAGTCCTCTATATAAATGATATAATAGGACTAAATCTCTAACCCGGCTATAGCATTTTGGTTGGTAGCAAGATCCAAGAGGAACATGAGAGTTAACCGTGCTAGAGCTAGAGTAGTTCTAGGATGGGTGACCCCCTGGGAAGTGGGGCGTCACACTCGACAGACAGTTTCCTGAGCGCGGACGAGGAGCCGTCTTCCTCCCTCCCCACTTCTTCCCTTTTTCCCATCGGTCGGCGTGAAGAACATAGGAGGCGCGATCGAGGAAAGAGACGAACGCCCGCACACTCTTGGAGACTGGGCACGCAAGAACGGCACGATCACCCTCGTGAAACCCTAGCCGACGAAACCGAGGTAAGCACGTTCGTTTTCCCCTTATTCGTTCTTGATCGAGGAGGGGGAGGGGGTTCTTGGAGGGTTTCGGAGAGGGGCATCCGCCGCCCTCGGAGGCGAGGGAGGGACGAGCCACCCGCCGGCAGGGCACCCGCCGGCAGCTCCCCCGAGCGGGCTGGGCACCGCGCGGGGCGGCCCGCATGCAGGGGGCGCCGCGCGGGGCCGCCCGCATGCAGGGGCGCCGCGCGGGGCAGCCCGCACATGCGGGCTGTGCACCCGAGCGGGCTGGGCGCCATGCGGAGCGCCGCGCGGGCAATAGTGCCGCGGGCAGCGCACCCGCACGGGCAGCATGGCGGCGCAGGGTAGTTGTCGCCGTCGTCGGAGCCGAAGGCCGTTCCGAGACGGGAGCCGGTTGGTGTTTGGGGCTCTTCTTTGTTTAGTCGCGTTTAGCGAGTTTTGACTTCTCCGCCCGGGGATCCTTTTTGTAGTTTCGGGGAGCGTGCCGGGACGCGGAGGAGTCGAGCGTTGAACGTTACAAGTGACAGGTGGGTTTTACTGTGGTGTGTAGCGTCGGATTCCGGCGATCATTTTACTCTTGTTTACACGTGCTATTGCTTTACTCTTGAGTACACATGTTATAGTTGTACGTAGGATTACCTATGTTATAGTTCTACTCTTGATCACATACCATGTTGCTACCGGGTCAGCGGTTATAGTTTTTAATCTTGATTATTTATCCTATTGCTAACATGATAACGGTTATATCTTCTCCTCGAGTATTGTTGGTATCGTGATTGAATGTTTACCCGTTATTGGACACTATTCAAACCTTGACGCCGTGCATATACAGGGGAGACTCTGTCCGTTTGTAGAGTGATCCTGTATATGCGGCGGATCTGGGAACGCGCTGGGGAAGAAGGTTTTCAAAAATAATAATAATAATAAATACATACCTTTTGTGATTCGTTTCTGCTAAAAATAATCCCCCGGGGCGTGACATCCGACACAGGTACTTGTCGTGAAGGTGACGCAGAAGTGCCGACGGAGGGTTTCGTCGCGCGCGGAGTAGTTAGGGTGGCATGAGGCAGTTTATGCAAAGACTTAACAACTGTTGACTCATTAATCATACCTAAACAGTGTTGATAAGTTGTCGAGCTGATATTAACCTCAAATTTCTTTAAAATCCTCATTATGATCAATAGAAATGGTAGTCTTTCCGTGGGGTGAGGATGCTCAACGTACCTTGTCATCCTATTCCAAATGATGTACGGATTATTGATATTTAACCCCACTGCCTCTGACGGATGTCTTAAGAGATATAAGAACAGCATTCGATCCCATCTTAAGACTTTCGTCTGCATGTTTGGAAGAATATTGTAACATGTGATGAAGTTGAGGAACCGGTACTCAAGTCGAAGTTCTTTGGACTTGATAGAATTGCCCGTTGACTGAGTTTCCTCCAAACATATTCCCCTTACAACAGTTTGCCACATCATATTCGTTAAACTCCTTCCTTTTAAGTAGTTTATCCCTGACCTGCTAGATTGCATCCCTAAGACGTCGCCAATTAACTGTGGAGTTATTTTAAGTCTTGTCCCTTGGACGTTCGTATAAAACTCCATCGGACCATCTTCATTTTCTTGAAGGTACCGTGCATTTGTGTAGAAGGTCCTTACCCGATGCAAACAGTATCCAAGCATTTCTGGGAATCTGCA
>CM055062.1:34819517-34847207 GCA_029204045.2 Tillandsia leiboldiana | reverse complement strand
ACCAGGTTGAGTTGTTTCGAGGAGGCTCGTTCCAGAATTTACACACTGGTGAAGTCTCAGAGATTGCAGACTCTGGAGGCAGCCGCAGAAGCAGCACAGTGGGTGGAGAGAGGTGATCGGGGTGTCTGGCCAGACAGCGGGCGCGGTCGCGAACAAGAGTTCCGGACAGGAGGAAACGACCAGCCCCAGAGGACGGGGGACAGGCCAGCTCATGGAGCCCGCCCACGGGCCGCCGCAGTCCCAGTCTTACGGCGTGGCGATCTGATAGGAGGGGCCTGGTGGACCCCAGAGACCGCAGCAGCATCAGAAGCAGCACCAGAAGCAGAGACGCAGCAGAGGCAGCAGAGATCTCAGCAGCAGTCGTCGAGACAGCAAGCAAGCAGCAGCCGGACAGCCCCGATCTTCTGACCGATGTATTTTCTGGGAGGTCAGCATGCCGCCGTCACTTGTGACCAGAGATGGGGTCGATGCTTTCGTTGTGGACAGCCGGGCTGTGCGAGCTACTTGCCCCCTTGCTACCTCTTCGGCACCTTCTACGGCGTCGGCTCCATATCCCCCTCAGCAGCAGCGGCCTCATGCTCCAGCGAGCAGGCCGTCCACCTCCTATCCTACAGATTCCCGACCTCCAGCACCGAGCGGGCGCGTATATGCCGCCCAGTTGGCGGATTCTCCAGCGGCAGACCAGGTGGTGGCAGGTATTATTCTACTCTTTGGTATTCGGACTCGCACTTTATTCGACACTAGAGCATCTCATTCTTTCATTTGTCGAGCATTTGCATCCCTGCATGGTTTAGAGTTAGAGTCCTTGTCACATGCATTAGACGTGCGGATTCCCGATCATATTTTGCATGTCGAGGAGCGTTGTGTGGCATGCCCAGTACAGTTGGGGCCTTGGATATTGCCTGCAGACTTGCTTGTCTTGCAGCAGCTCCATGATTTTGACTTGGTGTTGGGGATGGATTGGCTATCACGGTACTCCGCCACTATCGACTGCAGAGAGAGGACGGTGACTCTTCGCGAGCCAGGACAGGAGGAGTTTATCTTCAGAGGCTGCCAGAGCACGCTTTTCGCAGCGACCATTTCCTCGGCGAGGGCTAGGAGGATGTTGAGCAGAGGATGTACTGCCTTTTTGGCCACGGTTGTGGAGGTGCCTACGGCGGCACTGGGACTCGAGGATATCCCTATTGTCCGAGAGTTCCCAGATGTGTTTCCCCCAGAGCTGACGGCGATGCCGCCGGAGAGGGAGATTGAGTTCGTGATTGATGTGGTCCCTGGGACTGCACCAATCTCAAAGGCACCCTATAGGATGGCGCCAGCCGAGTTAAGGGAGTTGAAAGCCCAGCTTCAGGATCTTTTGGATAGGGGCTTCGTCCGACCCAGTGTTTCTCCGTGGGGAGCGCCTGTGTTGTTTGTTAAGAAGAAGGATGGGTCACTCCGATTGTGCGTGGATTATAGGGAATTGAACAAAGTGACCATCCGGAACAAGTATCCCCTCCCCCGGATAGATGATTTGTTTGATCAGTTACAGGGAGCATTTGTGTTCTCGAAGAATGATCTGCAGTCCGGTTACCACCAGCTTAGGGTGAGGGCCGAGGACATCTCCAAGACGGCTTTCAGATCGCGGTACGGGCATTATGAGTTTACTGTGATGCCTTTTGGGTTGACAAATGCCCCTGCCGCATTCATGGATTTGATGAATAGGATTTTTCAGCCGTTTTTGGATCGGTTTGTGGTGGTGTTCATCGATGATATTCTGATCTACTCCCGGAGTGATCTGGAGCACGAGGAGCACTTGAGGACCGTGCTGCAGCTTCTGCGAGAGAAAAAGCTGTATGCTAAGTTCAAAAAGTGCGAGTTTTGGCTCCGGGAGGTCGCCTTTCTGGGTCATGTTGTTTCAGCTGCTGGAGTGGCGGTGGATCCGGCCAAGGTGGATGCTATTCGAGATTGGCCGAGGCCGACGACTATCACCGAGGTGCGGAGTTTTCTTGGGTTGGCGGGCTACTATCGGCGTTTTGTGGAAGGCTTTGCGAAGCTTTCCTCTCCCCTCACACGCCTGACCAGGAAAGGGGTTAAGTTTGTTTGGAGCGAGACTTGCCAGAGCTGTTTTGAGGAGCTGAAGCAGAGGTTGATGACCGCTCCAATCCTTGCCCTCCCAGTTATGGGGGAAGGATTTGTAATTTACAGCGATGCCTCACTTAGCGGTCTGGGTTGCGTGTTGATGCAGCATGGTAGGGTGATTGCCTATGCCTCACGGCAATTGAAGGACTATGAGAAAAATTACCCTACTCATGATCTGGAGTTGGCAGCGGTGGTGTTTGCTCTAAAGCTGTGGCGGCATTATTTGTACGGAGAGCATTGCGAGGTATTTACTGATCATAAAAGCTTGAAGTATCTGTTCACCCAAAAAGAGCTGAATTTGAGGCAATGCCGGTGGTTGGAGCTGCTAAAGGATTACGATCTGAGTATCCTTTATCATCCCGGCAAGGCCAATGTCGTGGCAGATGCTTTGAGTAGGAGGACGAGCCTGAGCTTATTGATCTCGCAGTAGGCGCCGTTGATCGAGCAGATGAGGCGGTTACAGCTGGAGGTAGTATCCCCTAGGGTCTCTGCTAGACTCATGTCTATGGTCTTGCAGCCCACTCTGTTGGAGAGGATCAGGGACACTCAGAGTGAGGACCCCTACTTGACGAGGATCAGGACGCAGCTTCAGGCGGATTAGACAGGGGATTTTTCTGTGGATAGCTCGGGAGTACTACGGTACAGGGATCGAGTGTGTGTGCCTATGGATCAGGAGATTAGAGATCAGATTTTGATGGAGGCCCATTGTACACCTTATACCATCCACCCTGGAGGTACTAAGATGTATAAGGACCTCAAGGCACAGTTCTGGTGGCCCGGAATGAAGCGGGATATTGGGAGATTTGTAGCTCATTGTTTAACTTGCCATCAAGTGAAGGCAGAGCACCGCGTTCCTGCTGGTAAGTTGCAGAGTCTTCCAATTCCCGAGTGGAAATGGGACCACGTTACTATGGATTTCGTCACTGGATTGCCGAGGGCTCAGAGCGGGGCAGATGCTATTTGGGTTATCGTGGATAGGCTCACCAAGTCGGCACACTTTCTACCGGTTCCGATGACTTGGCCACTGGAGCGTCTAGCGCAGTTATATTTGGATGAGGTAGTGAGGCTTCATGGTGTGCCTGCTTCGATAGTTTCAGACAGGGACCCGAGATTTGTGTCACGCTTTTGGGGGAGTTTACAGTCGGCATTGGGGACTCAGCTCAGGTTTAGCACCGCTTTCCACCCACAGACCGATGGTCAGTCAGAGCGCACCATACAGACCCTTGAGGATATGTTGAGAGCGTGCGTTATGGATTTTGGAGGAGGGTGGTACCGACACTTATCTTTGGTTGAGTTCGCGTACAACAACAGCTATCAGGCGAGTATCCAGATGGCTCCGTTTGAGGCGTTGTATGGACGCAAGTGTCAGTCACCCTTGTATTGGAGTGACGTGGGTGAGAGGAGGACTTTGGGACCGGATTTGCTTCTGGAGGCAGAGGAAAAAGTCAGAATTGTTCGCCGACATCTTGAGGCAGCACAGAGTCGTCAGAAGAGCTATGCCGACACTCGACGACGAGACCTAGAGTTTCAGGTTGGGGATCATGTCTTCTTGAAGGTCTCGCCCTCGAAAGGGGTCCGGAGATTTGGAGTTCGGGGAAAGCTCAGTCCCCGCTATATTGGACCCTTTGAGATTCTTGGCAGAGTTGGTCCTGTGGCTTACAGAGTTGCTCTACCCCCACGCCTGGCCGGAGTTCATGATGTCTTCCACGTCTCAGCTCTGAGGAGATATGTTTTTGACCCGTCGCATGTGATTGACTTCACTCCTTTGGAGATCGGCGAGGACTTGGTCTACGAGGAGCGCCCGTTGCGAATTCTTGCTCGTGAGGTGAGGGAATTGCGCAATCGGGCCATTCCGTATGTGAAGACCCTGTGGAGCAATCACGAGGAGCGAGAGGCCACTTGGGAGCTGGAGACAGAAATGAGAGATGCCTACCCCTTCTTGTTCGAGGCTTCTGAGTGAGGTTCGTCTGCTTTGTTTATCCTTGTTTCGGGGACGAAACTTTTTTTAGTGGGGGAGGATGTAGGGCTCCTGAACCCCATGCAGCTTTTTCCCGTGAATCCACTGTGTAAACACCTGTTGATGGTGTATCTGGCCCATAGTGCATCTAAGGGGTGCCGTAGATGGACCCTGTGAGCTTTGGTTAGCTGTATTGGCCTTCGGCTGCTTTTGCCGAATTTTAGAAAAGGATTTAGGCCAAACAGATGGTGGATTTGGATTCAGCGCGGAAAAACGCTTGAAAATGGCATTTTGTTTGCTTGATTCTGAGTCCGGATGGCCAAAAACGGACTCCCGGAAGTTTTACAGCTTTTCTGGTGCATGGGGGAGCCGTGGACCGGCGGGGGTGCCACGTGGCAGGCCCGGATTGGCCGGCGCACGCGGCCGGGTCCACGGAGCGCAAGGGTTTGGACCGGGGTGCACCGCGGGGCGCGTGGACCGGGGGCGCGCCACGTGGCAGCGCCTGATTGGCCGGCTCAGGTGCGCTTGGTCCGCGGGTGCGTGCGGGGAGGCGTGGACCGGGGGCGCGCCACGTGGCAGCACCCGGTTGGCGGGCGCACGAGCGCGCGGTCCACGCAGCGCGCGGGGCAGGTGTCGGGGTCAGGCGCCGTACCGCGGGCAGGTGGCCGTACGCGGGGCAGGCGCGGGCGACGTGGGGCGGTGCCACGTGGCGCCCGCTGATTCGCGGGCGCCACCAACCCCGTTGACTCGGCAGGGGACACGTGGCGCTCTCCGCGGTGGCTTGCACGGCTGCAGCGTGTTCCGGGGACGCGTGGCGGGCGCTGGGGCGGGTCGGACAGAGCGCGGATCCTGTCCGACGGCGTGTAGCGGGCCGGGCCGCACTGTGCGCGCCCGAAAAACCGTGGGCCGGGTCGCACTGTGCGCGCCCGAAAGGTTCCGGGCGCCCGAAACTTGGGACAAAATGGGAATTTTCCCATTTGTTCCTCCAGCACTATAAATACCTGCCGAGCCTCCTTCTTTGGCTCTTTTCTCTCAAACCGAGCATCATCTGCCCGAGCCAACTTAAGGAGATTTGTTCATCTCTTAATCCTTGATCTTCCTGCCAAGTTCTAGGATTTTTGGAGCGCGCATCCCGAGGTTCCCCATTTTACGGCGCGGCGCAACGTTGCATTCCTGTGTTCTTCTTCGGCGCAGCGGCTGGGTTTTAGCTCCCCTGGGCTACCCCGAGGTCCTTTTTCAGTGATTCTTGCGCCGACAGACTCCTAAGAGGTAGGGCTTCATCTTTTGTTTTGGTCGCACTTTCCCGTTTCGAGGTTTTGGCATGGATCCCGAGGCAAACAGTGACCCCTTTTTCTGTGTGGGTTCCCTTGACAGCCCTGAGGTATTTTGGCGGTATCTTCGCGCACGAGCATCAGACGGAAACGAGCTTGTACGACTTTTTCATCTACGGATCGCAAGGAACGCGCTCGTATTTTTCTTGGATTTTCTGGAGTATTATTTCGAGGTGAAAATCACTGTTTTCTCAGTGAACAGTGTACAGTTTTAGCACAGATTTTTGTATGATGTACCCCTCTTGCCGAATTTATATCTTGACTTACCGAACTCAGATTTGGGCGTGCAAGGTACCGTTGCGAAGCTATCGACGCGAGGATCGCCGTGATATTTTTCTTGGAATTTTCTGGGCACTTTCTGCAGGTGATAATTTAACAGTTTTGAATCGGATGTTGTATGTGATTATAAGAGTAATAATTGGGAGCCTTAGTGTATTTAGTGGACTTTGTATTGTACCAGGAGTAGTACGGGTGTGCTGAACTTGTTGGAGCGCAGGATTGGAGTTTTTGGTATTTTCAGCTGTACGGACCCGGGCAGTTAGCACTTCAGGTGGGTGGTTGTCGTACTCCTCTCCTTTGGTATGCCCACTAGGGACGTCAGAATTCCCCTGATTTGTTGATGCTAATTTATTGATTGGTAGCCTTGCATGCCTTAGGGAAATTATTTAATGGTTATTGGATCCATGTGGAATTTGTGGTAGCATGTTTACTTTAATTGATCGCTTAATTATTCTGGACTGCATGTTTAGGGGCAGAATATAATTGAGGACTGCAAAATGGATGATTGTTCATATGTGACTGTCACCTTAGCCTTTATCCTTTAAACTGATTATTCTTGGAAAATGGACAAAATATTGAGACAATGCATGATTAAACGGGTCACTTAAGTATGTCACCTTTTACTGCTGTACTTCTTTTGGGACTTGACTTAGGAGAAACCATGCAATTATTCTTTTCTTCTCCTATTATTGATAGACTTGCGGCATAGTCGCTCGGGTTCAAGCGGATGTTGGACAGTGTAGTCAGGTATTGGGGTTTTGGGACAGGTTGGGCTTTTGACAGGGTGTTGCGGCGACCACGGATCTTGGGTGGTTGACCGGGTTGTTACTATTGCATCAGATTGGGTGTTTTGGGGATCGGGCTTTCTTTAGTGGACGGAGTTTCCCACTTCGATCATAGTCATGATCCAGTCCTGCTATTATGAGACAGTGGTTATAGAGATGCTTGTTACAGTGATACTTTACTCGTGTGGGTTGCTCCCCTCGAGTGCCACTCCGGAGTAGGCTTTCCACGGTGCAGAGCGCCGGGCACCATGCTGGGTTCTTGAGTTCGACAGCAGAGCAGGCAGTGCCAGTGTTCACTGGCGGACAGATTGGGTCGTTTTGACAGGCTTCTAGATTCTGATGCATCACTTTCTCCATCCTTATTGGTTGGTCATGAAGAGGCATATTAGGGATAGCATTTTATCAGTTACTTCATTTATCTGCACCCCCATTGTGACACCCCCGGAATTTGGATTAGTCCTCTATATAAATGATATAATAGGACTAAATCTCTAACCCTGCTATAGCATTTTGGATGGTAGCAAAATCCAAGAGGAACATGAGAGTTACGCGTGCTAGAGCTAGAGTAGTTCTAGGATGGGTGACCCCCTGGGAAGTGGGGCGTCACAGTTGGTATCAGAGCCATTCACCAGCCGGAAATGTGAGATGAGTCTCGGCTGAGCCAGGGTTATATAGCGGGTAGAGCGAGGCTCCCCGGCTAATGACCGTTGTGAGTGGAGTGCAGCTCATCACAAGGTCGGCTAAGGCTAGCGAGACGAGTCTCACATCGCCTGGTGCTTGTGAGTGTGCTTGAGCCTGACGTGGACGTCAGGGCTTAAAGGGGGGAAGAATGTGACACCCCCGGAATTTGGATTAGTCCTCTATATAAATGATATAATAGAACTAAATCTCTAACCCGGCTATAGCATTTTGGATGGTAGCAAAATCCAAGAGGAACATGAGAGTTAAGCGTGCTAGAGCTAGAGTAGTTCTAGGATGGGTGACCCCCTGGGAAGTGGGGCGTCACACCCATTTCTTCTCCTTTCCCTTTTTTGCCTCTGATCACCTGGTAGGCATATCTGAGCTGAGGCTTTACCCACTAGGGGAGGCTACTGTTTATAGTAGTACTTACCCCCATTGTCTTTTCTTGTTTCTGCCTTCCCCCTTGTTTTGCAGAGTCCTCCGTGGGAGTTGCTGGACCGTCAGCAACTGATCGAGGCAAGCGGATTGCGGACTAGGTAGAGAGCCACCTGAGGGTTGTAGCTGGAGATTGTGGGTACCTGGTCTTCTCAGACAGCTTTTGTTTATTTCTTTTTGGGTCTGGCTTTTGCCAGCTGTTTGTATTTAGTGGTGAGCTGGGAGAGACATCTGTATTTTATTCCACTGTTGTACTCTTTTACTTCCAGCTCCTGTCTGAGATACAGTAGTTTTAGTTTAGCTCTGATTATTATGCTCTTTTATTATTATTTCTTATCTGAGCAGGTTACCGACGCTTCGTGTATGTGGGAAATACCGCATGCACGGCGGATCTGTAGACGGGCCCGGGTTCTGGTTTACACCCGGGGCGTGACAGATTACTGTGACGCCCCACTTCCCAGGGGGTCACCCATCCTAGAACTACTCTAGCTCTAGCACGCTTAACTCTCATGTTCCTCTTGGATCTTGCTACCATCCAAAATGCTATAGCCGGGTTAGAGATTTAGTCCTATTATATCATTTATATAGAGGACTAATCCAAATTCCGGGGGTGTTACATTCTTCCCCCCTTTAAGCCCTGACGTCCACGTCAAGCTCAAGCACACTCACAAGCACCAGGCGATGTGAGACTCGTCTCGCTAGCCTTAGCCGACCTTGTGAGGTGCTGCACTCCACTCACAACGGTCATTAGCCGGGAAGCCTCGCTCTGCCCGCTATATAACCCTGGCTCAGCCGAGACTCATCTCACATTTCCGGCTGGTGAATGGCTCTGATACCAACTTTGACGCCCCACTTCCCAGGGGGTCACCCATCCTAGAACTACTCTAGCTCTAGCACGCTTAACTCTCATGTTCCTCTTGGATCTTGCTACCATCCAAAATGCTATAGCCGGGTTAGAGATTTAGTCCTATTATATCATTTATATAGAGGACTAATCCAAATTCCGGGGGTGTTACATTCCTTCTCGAAATGCTCATTTTTCTCTTGAAGTGAAACATTTACTTTGATCAAGTTATCCCTTTCCACTTCAAGACCGTTTGAGAGAGAAGTTGCCCTTTTTACTTCTTCTTCGAGATCCTGCAATCTCCCTCTCAAACCCTTGTTTTGGTTTGCTAGTTTCTTTGAATCCTTTAAAAGTTTATAGTAGGCAAAAGCAAAGTCTTCACCTTCGGAATTACTCGATTCGTTGTTCGTTGCATTCTTTTTAACTTGGGAGGAGTTGGACAAGGAATCAGATTTACTTGCCATTAAGCACACGAAAGGTGAAGTAGTGGACGCGTGGAACGCCGTTGCGTTATTTTCTTCATCACTGGAAGATGACTTATTTGACGTTGAGGTGTCATCCCAAGTGACAGCTTGCATCGCTTTCTTCTTCGACGGATTCTTATTAGGACATTCCGTTGAGATATGGCCGTACCCTCGGTACTTGAAGCATTGGTCTTGTCCCTCTGAGCTTCTCTTATCCTTTGAAAAAATCGCTTGCTATCTTGACTTGTAGCTTGAAGAACCTTTGGCTTTCTTCGACTTTACGAAGGATGAAGTTTTACTTGAATTACCCCTTCGAAAGTTTCGGCGAAATTTTCTTGTCAAGAGAGCAAGCTGCTTCTCGAAATCC
The DNA here is from genome assembly GCA_029204045.2 of Tillandsia leiboldiana. NCBI lineage: Eukaryota > Viridiplantae > Streptophyta > Magnoliopsida > Poales > Bromeliaceae > Tillandsia > Tillandsia leiboldiana. The sequence continues at coordinate 34,837,946 of CM055062.1, read as the reverse complement.
TCCATAGATAGGTTCTCGTCATCGTCTGAGGAGGATGAATCCGCGTCTTCTTCTTTTGTTGTTTTCTACGCAAAACCTGAAGACTTAGAAATAGATGCCTTGCCAGAAGAATAGTTAGTAGGAAATGTCATTTCATATGTTTGAAGTGCACCAACTAATTCTTCTACACGGATTTCATCCGGGTGTTTAATAGTTTCAATGGCCGTAACCTTGGAACGAAATCTTTCAGGAAGAGTCCTTAAAATCTTTCTTACAACTTTAAATTCTGAAATTTTCTCTCCCAAGTTAGCACATGTATTCACGATGTCTTGCAATCGCGTATAGTAATCTGTGAACGATTCACTTTCTGCCATGAAAATAGAGTCAAACTTGCTCGTAAGCATTTGCAGTTTTTGAATCTTCACAAGGTTTGTACCCTCATGTGTAACTTGTAGAACATCCCAGATTTCTTTTGCAGTCTCACATGTCGAGACGCGAGAGAACTCAGTTTGTGACAAAGCATTAAATAAGGCGTTAATTCCTTTGCCATTGTAAGAAGATGGGTCAATATCTTCCTTGGTCCATTTCGACCTAGGTTTGATGGTGTGAACATCAACAATAACTTCAGTTGGATTTGACCATCCTAACTCGATAGATTGCCACACCCGTTCGTCGATGGAAATTAAAAAGGCTTTCATCTGTACTTTCCAGTAGGCATAGTTTGTTCCATCGAAGAACGGGGGTCTGTTGATGTTTCCACCTTCAACCATTGTTTACAACCCTATTCCCACTCTGATACCAATTGTTGGGTCAACTCTAGTATAGATCTAAATAGGGGAAAAAACACCCAGAGGGGGGTGAATAGGTGTAAACGATAAACACTCAAAATTTTTTGTGTAATAAAACCCAATGCGGAAATGAAAAAAAACACGCAAGATTTTTACGTGGAAAACTCCATCACAGGAGTAAAAAACCACGGGACCGATAACACGGTGAAATCAACTAAGATTATAACACGTACAAAGGTGATATAATGCACTCACAGACGACTTATCCTTTTTCCTTACGCTCCGAGTTGATCTTCTCCGCTCGCTCCGCAACACGCCTCGAATCCACAATTTGCGTCCAACGCCGAATCCATGGCGTCCAACGTCGAATCCACGACATCTGACCGAATCCACGGTCTCCACCAGGTAGTACATCTCGATCACACGAACGTACCTCGCTCCGAATCCACGAGAGCGGTAGCACCTTGAATCCACAAGGCCACGCGAATCCACGCGCCGATTTTTGGGAAAATCGTTGTTTTGTTGGTGGTGATGATCCGGCGAATACTTAGATCAAAGATAGATCGGAAATGCCATCTAAGTATTCATTAATTTGATTCTACTCAAAATCTGAGTATGAAAACCTAGAATCAAATTAATTAATATAGTTGAAGAAATATAGAATTAAATCTAGTTATTTCCTTTCTTCTCTATATGTGGATCTATAAGTTTTTCTCCGTTAATATTTTTTCGTCATTTCCCGGAGTATAAAACTTATTGTGGATTACCCTAAAAGATAGAATTAGGGTTTACTTATAGGTTAGAAACCATTGGAAGAGGATAAGAATCAAAAACTGATTGTAACAGAATTTTTCCCGCACGACGGTCCGGACCGGAGTAGGCTCGTTCAGGACTGTCGTTGTTTTTCAGAGAATTCCTAAAAAATCAAGGTTCGGCGTCCGGAACGAAATCCTACAGTCCGGACTGTTCATGCAGTTTCTGCAAAAACTACGTTCGGGGTCCTTACTGAAATCTCACGGTCCGGACTTTTCATGCAGTTTCTGCAAAATCCACGTTCGGGGTCTGGAACAGAATCAGGTGTGTTCCGGACTGGATTTGCGCATGAACCAACCAACGTTCGGGGTCCGGAACAGAATCAGGTGTGTTCCGGACTGGATTTGCGCATGAACCAACCAACGTTCGGGGTCCGGACTATAGTCCCCTGCTCCGGATCCTGAACATATACAATGTCCAGTTTTTGATTTTTATGCGATTAAAAATCCATCCAAGTGTTTCTACATTATAAGAAGTATTCAGATCACCAATAATGTTTAGTTAAACTTACCTGATCCTTTTGAATTCTTCTTTCTTGAGATTGAGGTATATGATCCAAGTTTCTTCATCTTCAACCTTCAAGACTTAAACACTTTCACGAAATACGCCAAAACTAAAATCCTTAACAATTGGGACAGTTTTTGTGCCCCAGTCAGTATCTCCTCCTCCGACGACGGAATTCACCGCAATCAACGACAACAACTTTACCTCACCTACTTCGGGTTCGTCAAGTACAAAAGTATGTTTTCGTTGTGGTTTTGCTGGGCACATAAGAAGAAATTGCAAGATTGGAGCAAAACAAGCAAATCAAGTACCTCTTGCAACAACTACCAAAAAGGTGATTCCCCGGAAATCAAAGGAGTACCTTTCAAAGGAAAAGAGCCTTGGTAGTTCACCCCACAAGACGACGTCATCAATGAAAAGCATTCAATCATACAAGACATTTTCACCAAGGAAAATAACTTCACATTCATTGCCAACACACTCCAAAACTCAAAAGGTTTGGGTACGCAAAGGTGAATTCTTCCATTGTCTTTAACTTTTCAGCATTTGAATGTCCTGTAACTTATGTAAATTATTCTTTTTGAAAGGGGTTAGATCTGAAAATAATTGCTATGTTGTTCCAAATAAAATTTCTGAAAAGTGTAACCTAGTTTCTTTAGATAATGATACTCTTTGGCATGAAAGACTAGGTCACATAGATTTTAAAGAACTAGCAAGGATTTCAAATAAAGACGTGGTTAAGGAGGTTCCTAAACTTTCTTTTAAAGGAAACATTGTGTGTGGAGGTTGTCTAAAGGGAAAACAATCAAGGGCTGCACACAAGAACTTGAACCACGTTGGTACCAACCGGCCCTTAGAATTACTGCACGTGGACTTAATGGGGCCGACTCGTCAACCATCCTTGGGAGGTAAATGGTATATTTTTCTTTTGGTTGATGATTTCTCTAGATATTAATGGGTAACATTTTTAAAAGAGAAAGCGGATACTTTCGACTCTTTCCATGAGGTTTGTCATCGTATTATGATTGAAAAAATGAAAAGATCGTTCGTGTTCGAAGTGATAGAGGTGGAGAATTCATCAATTCTAAATTCATTGATTTTTGCACTTCCAACGGCATAAAACATGAATTCTCAGCACCCTATACACCTCAGCAGAATGGTGTAGTCGAGCGCAAAAACAGGATTGTTCAAGAGATGGCGCGTGTTATGCTTCATAGTCGGAAACTCCCGTTACATTTTTGGGCTGAAGCTGTGAACACCGCCGTCTATGTAATTAATCGAGTGTATTTGCGCCCGGGAACTCTAAATACACCATATGAGCTATGGTTTTGTAGAAAACCAAACATCAAATATTTTCGTATATTTGGGAGTCGTTGTTATATTTTGCGTGATCGCGAAAATCTTGGTAAATTCGACTCTCGAAGTGACGAAGGGATCTTCATGGGTTATTCTACAAACAGTAGAGCATATCGGGTATTTAACCTGGAATCTAAAATGATGGTAGAATCTATTAATGTTAAAGTAGGTGAAGCTTTTCATTTTGCATCTGATAAATCTACCCCTGATATGTCTCTAGATGATGATACTCCTGTAAATGCATCTTCTCATAATAATTCTTTCGATAAAGTTGATGCATCTAATGGTTCTTCTAGTTTATCTGATATGCAAGAATCATCATATGTACCTCCGAGTACTCCGCTACCTCAAACGCTACGTATCTCCAAGGATCATCCGGAATCAAACATTATTGGAGACCCACAAGAAGGAGTCAGGACTCGAAGACAGTTGGTTTGTGGAGTCGCATGTTACGTCTCCATGATAGAACTAAAGAACGTCGATGAAGCTATTCAGGATGACTACTGGATTGAAGCAATGCAGGAAGAGCTCCATCAGTTCGAAAGAAACAAAGTCTGGGAACTAACGAAGCCACCGAAGCAACACAACGTGATTGGTACTAAATGGATTTTCAAGAATAAGAAAAACGAGGATGGTACCATTATCAGGAACAAAGCACGCCTAGTTGCTCAGGGCTATTCACAAATAGAAAGTATAGACTTTGATGAGACGTTCGCCCCAGTTGCTTGACTCGAGTCGATTCGTATTTTGTTTGCAATTGCTTGTCATTTTAAAATCAAACTCTTTCAAATGGACGTTAAGAGCGCGTTTTTAAATGGGTTTTTGAACGAGGAAGTTTATGTGGCTCAACCGAAAAGTTTCATTGACCATAAACTACCTAACCATGTTTTTCGTTTGAAAAAGGCTCTTTACGGTGTAAAACAAGCAACGCGAGCATTGTACGAAAGGTTGACAAAGCACCTTTTGGAGAAGGGCTATACTCGAGGGGGAGCAGATCGGACTCTCTTTGTGGAGCATTATTAGGATAACTTCATTGTGGCACAAATCTATGTCGATGATATTGTATTTGGTGCAACTAGAGACAATGATGCTTCTAAATTCATAGAAATCATGGAAAGCGAATTTGAGATGTCTATGATGGGGGAACTAACATATTTTCTTGGATTGCAAGTGAAACAAAATGAAAAAGGCATCCATTTGTGCCAATCCAAGTATGCAAGGGAGTTGGTGAAGAAATTCGATTTAGAAAACTCTAAAGATTTTCCGACTCCAATGGGAACTAGCAATAAGGGATTAGGAAGTGAATCTCTTAGTGAAAGTGTAGACGAGAAGCTTTATCGCAGCATGATTGGAAGTCTACTCTACCTCACGGCTAGTCGCCCGGATATATCCTTTAGTGTTGGGATCTGCGCGAGATATCATTCAGCACCAAAGGAGGTTCACCTGAAAACGGTGAAAAGGATCATCCGGTACGTCAAAGGAACACTGAATTCGGAATTTGGTATCCTATGGGAACAACTCCTGACATAATAGGATATTCAGATGCCGATTGGGCAGGATCAGTGGATGATCGGAAGAGTACGAGTGGTTCATGTTTTTATCTTGGCCATTGCCTTGTTGCATGGCATAGTAAAAAGCAAAACTGCATTGCACTCTCGACTGCCGAAGCGGAATATATTTCAGCGGGTAGTTGTTCAACTCAACTCATTTGGATGAAAAGCGTGTTGAGCGACTTCCGAATTTCAGCAACTTTGGTAACTATTCTTTGTGACAACACAAGTGCTATAAATATTTCTAAAAATCCTGTGTTGCACTCGAGAACAAAACATATTGAACTTAGATATCATTTTCTAAGAGAGCTAGTTGAATCAAGTATTCTTGAAATTTCTTATATTTCAACTGAAGATCAATTAGCAGACTTTTTAACAAAACCTTTGGATCAAAAACGGTTTATTCATTTACGTAAAGCAATTGGAATGCTTTCTTTGAAATAACACTTTTTGAAATCATTGCTTAGGTTAGGTTTTGTTTTGTGTTTTTGTTCCTTATCTATGTTTGTACATAGAACATTAATTGAGCATATGTAATTGACTTTACTTGCATCCTTTCATATACTTAGGAATTTATTATGTTTTGGATATCATAATAATTCATTTAATGCAATGATCATTTATGTCAATTAAGTCATCTTTAATTGATCAAAGTCAATTTCTCTCTTATATGATCTCTTGGTATAGTTTTTATCATATTTGAAAATTGAGTTAAGTTTGAAACTCGAGATTAATCTTTGGTTGAATACCTCATATCTTAGATAATTGATAGCCAATTGAGGGGGAGTTTATTAAAATGTTTATGCTCAAAAGATGTGGAAAGAGTTACATCCCAATGAGGAGTGTGAAACTACCACCACATGGAGGAAAGAGCTACCAGCTCGGTCGTCCGAGTACTGTGTGCAGCTACCACGTGTATACTAAGCATGGTTTTTCGAGTTGATTAGATATAATACTTTTTGGAATACTTGACTCTGTCAAATTCCAAGGTTGGTATAAGGTGGGGGTTTTATTCAAAGATGCTCAAAGAGCCACTCCTTACAATAAATTGTTTAGATATATTATCTAACTTATTTGGGATTTCAAACATCTATCGATCTTGGTACTTCATTTTCTTTACTATATTGATGATTTGATAAACGCATTACTCATAAGATCATGATAGATGTCATTGAACTTGTTCAACTTTAAAGGATTTAATTTTTATAAATTTTCGTTTCATTACTTGGATATTATTGATAGATTTAGCATAATCTATTTCTTTTAATATGAAATGATGAATATTGTTTAAAGTTGGCATGCAAAAGTGCTTACATACTTTTTCTGGATTTTCTGGAATTTTTCTACATTTTTCTGAAGAAAAAGTTGGAGCCGATCCGGACTGGAATATCCGTTCCGGATCCCGAACGCAGGAATTTTCTGCGGGTAGCCGATCCGGACTGGATTCATGATCTGTTCCGTACCGCGGCTAGGGTTTATATGAAACAAAAGGGTTTTTGATTTTATTTCACCTCAAGCTTTTGTTTCCAAGGCTCTAGAGTTTCTCTCTCTAAACTTCAACCGATTTGGAGCCTTTCAAATCGAGTTGTTCGGATTTCAAGTAAGTCTCTTTGATCAAATTTCAATTTTTCCACTATTTTGCATTGTTCTTCATAAACGCGAGTGAAAATCATGGGTAGAATTTGATTCTAGATGGTTTTTGGTCAAATTTCTTTTGAAATAAGAACTCTGAGTTGATTAGTTTTGTTTATACTTGATTAACGGATTTTTCGGCTTCGATTTCTGAAAATTCGGTTTTAGGGCATATAATGAGAATTTTTGAAAATCATGGGATTGATCTATTTTTAAAATTCTTTTTGCAAAACTAATTTGATTTCTAGTCTCTCTACATGATAATGATTGTTTAGGTACAATTTTTCAAATTTTTGAAAATAAACAATTTTTTCGTGTTGTTGAGTCTTTGCTCGCAGGTTTCTCACGTTCAATAGCAACAATGGTGTTCACTTGGATAATTGTTCTTCTGGCTGCTATGGTTCACACTAGAGCAACAAACAAATTGAAAAGAGCGAAGAAAACTCTACGAAAAGGTGAGTTTGTCCTCTTTAACGACTCCGAGACGGAATCTGATAAGGAAGATGTGAACTAGGATGAATTGATGGACGACGAAACAACGCCTGTTAAGTCAAAAGGGAAGTCCCATGGTTCACCAAAGAGAAAGACAGCACCTACTGCTGTGGAAAAAGGCAAAGCACCAATGCCATCGTCATCTATCTCGATGAAAAGAAAGAGACTAGCCCGACGGTTAGGACGAGCACGAGGGGTTGAAATTGACGAACCAATAGCTCCTGATTCACCACCCCGTGAGGAACAAGTGTCTATTAATACAGACCGTCTAAGGGCTTTTGAAAATCGAGAATGCATTGGCGAAAGACATGTTAACATTGGTGCTCTTCGAGACCACTCTCCAGAGTTTGGTAATCTGATTGAACAAGCCAATCTTCTTCAAGTGTGCAGATTCCCAGAAATGCTTGGATACTGTTTGCATCGGGTAAGGACCTTCTAAACAAATGCACGGCATCTTCAAGAAAATGAAGACGGTCCAATGGAGTTTTATACGAACGTCCAAGGGACAAGACTTAAAATAACTCCACAATTAATTGGCGACGTCTTACGGATGCAATCTAGCAGGTTAGGGATAAACTACTTAAAAGGAAGGAGTTTAACGAACATGATGTGGCAAACTGTTGTGAGAGGAATATGTTTGGAGGAAACTCAGTCAACTGGCAATTCTATTAAGTCCAAAGAACTTCGACTTGAGTACCGGTTCCTCAACTTCATCACCTGTTACAATATTCTTCCAAACATGCAGACGAAAGTCTTAAGATGGGACCGAATGCTGTTCTTATATCTCTTAGGACATCCGTCAGAGGCAGTAGGGTTAAATATCAATATTCCATACATCATTTGGAATAGGATGACAAGGTACGTTGAGCATCCTCATCCCACGGAAAGACTACCATTTCCATTGAACATAATGAGGATTTTGAAGAAATTTCAGGTTGATATCAGCTCGACAACTTATCAACACTGTTTAGGTATGATTAATGAGTCAATAGTTGTTAAGTCTTTCCATAAACTGCCTCATGCCACCCCAACTCCTCCGCGTGGGATGAAACCCTCAGTCGGCACTTCTGCATCACCTTCACGACAAGTACCTATGTCAGATGATGAAGCGTCTGTCACGTCGATTTATGAGTAACAACGATTGTCATTTGAACAGGAGCAGATCACTAAAGAGCAGAAGCGCATTTCTGATGAACTTGAACTCATCACAGTAGCCCAGATCACTTTGACGAAGAAGTTCACTTCGATGAAAAAGTTAGTGAAGAAGATGTTTTCGAAGATGGGCTGTAGTAGCTCTGAGGACTCAGAGTCGGACAATTGATTCTTTTTAATCTTTTGTTTTTGCAGGTTTTTAGTTTTAGTTCTTACATTTCCTTTTGTTTTTGAACTTGTTAACTCCCTTTATTTTGTAATTTTGGCTATTTTTGTGACAAAAAGGGGGAGAGAGATATGAACAATGATGAACAATGATGAACAATGGTTTGACAAGTTTGTGAGAACTTTTGGATACTGAAACCTGGAAGGTAAGTATACAACAACTTTTGGTTTTGTACTGTGAACAATTGCATGCCTCGACTAACTATTTGACTAACTATTTGGGCATGTATTATTACTAACAAGTTGTTTGATTACTAACAAACTTATGACATTTGGATTTTATTGCTTAGAAGATATGTCTATCTCTGTTTGATCTTAATACATATATGATTTTATAAATGTCACGGTGAGCATAAACTCTATCTCTCTGTTTGGGTTTTGAATGCTTAACATTCTTGAGGTATCTAACGATTTCTCTTGTTAAGAATTACTTCTTTTTGCAGAGAGTACAGATGTCAAAGTCTAGAGTCTGTTTTAGGAGTTTATCTCATGTATTTAGTTTATTTGGATCTCAAATGTAAATTTTTGTTGTATGGTGATAGCAACAAAAATATCTTTTTGAATTTTCTTAAATGGATCTATATTTTGTCACGAAACCGCCAAAGTGGGATATTGTTAAAGATTTTGTTTTGGCGTATTTTGTGAAAGTGTTTAAGTCTTGAAGATTGAAGATGAAGAAGCTTGGATCATATACCTCAATCTCAAGAAAGAAGAATTCAAAAGGATCAGATAAGTTTAACTAAACAATATTGGTGATCTGAATACTTCTTATAATGTAGAAACACTTGGATGGGTTTTTAATCGCATAAAAATAAAAAACTGGACATGTTATATGTTCAGGATCCGGATCAGGGTACTACAGGCCGGACCCCGAACATAGGTTAGTTCATGCGCAAATCCAGTCCGGAACACATCTTTGTTACGGAATTTGAGTTGGCGTATTTCGTGAAATCGGTTTAGTCTTGAAGATTGAAGATGAAAAAGTTGGATCGTATACCTCAATCTCAAGTAAGAAGAATTCAAAAGGATCAGGTACGTTTAATTAAATAAGTTTGATGATCCGAATACATCTTATAGTGTAGAAACACTTGGATGAATTTTTTATTGCATAAAAATAAAAAACTGGACATTCCATATGTTCAGAGTCCGGATCGGGCTTTACAGTCCGGACCCCGAACATAGGTTAGTTCGTGCATAATTCCAGTCCGGACCCTGGGAATTTCAGTCCGGACCCTGAACGTGGAATTTGCAAGAAAAGCATGAACAGTCCGGACCGTCAACTCCAGTCCGGACTGTCGTCCTGAAAAATTCCAGAAATGGTTAGTTTTTTATTCTTATCTTCTTCCACAAGTTTTCTAACCTATAAATAGACCCTATGATTCATCTTTTAGAAGACGACGAAAAAATCCAAATACGGTCAATCCACCTATAGAGAAGAAAGGAAATCACTAGATTTAATTCTATATTTCTTCATCTATATTGATTGATTTGATTCTAGATTTTCATACTCAGATTTTGAGTAGAATCAAATCAATGAATACTTAGATGGTATTTTCGATCTATTTCTAATCTAAGTATTCGACGGATCATCACCACCCAAAAAACAACGATTTATCCCAAATCGGCGCGTGGACTCGCGTGGCCTTGTGGATTCAAGGTGCTACCGCTCTCGTGGATTCGGAGCGAGGTACGTTCGTGGATTCGAGACGTGCTACTGGGTGAAGGCCGTGGATTCGGTCGGACGTCGTGGACTCGACGTTGGACGCCGTGGATTCGGCGTTGGACGCTAATCGTGGATTCGAGCAGCGTTGCGGAGCGAGCGGAGAAGATCTACTAGGAGCGTATGGAAAAGGTTGAGTCGTAAGTGTGTACGGTAAATCACCTTGTACGTGTGTTAATTCTAGTGGATTTCATCGTGTTATCGGTCCCGTGGTTTTTTACTCCGGATTAGAGTTTTCCACGTAAAAATCTCTGCGTGTTATTTATTTTTTCCGCATTGGGTTTTATATCGCAAAGATTTTTGAGTGTTTATTGTTTACACCTATTCACCCCCCTCTAGGTGTTTTTTCTCCTATTTAGATCCAATTATACATAACCCAACAAGTGGTATCGGAGCGGGAATAGGGTTGTAAACAATGGTTGAAGGTGGAAACATCAACAGACCTCCGTTCTTCGATGGAACAAATTATGCGTACTGGAAAGTACGGATGAAAGCCTTTTTAATTTCCATCGACGAACGGGTGTGGCAATCAATTGAATTAGGATGGTCTAATCCAACTGAAATTATTGTTGATGTTCACATAATCAAACCTATGTCGAAATGGACCCAGGAAGAGATAGAATTATCTTCTTACAATGGCAAAGGAATTTACGCTCTATTTAATGCTTTGTCTCAAACTGAGTTCTCTCGCGTCTCGGCATGTGAGACTGCGAAAGAAATCCTGGATGTTCTTCAAGTTACACATGAGGGAACTAACCTTGTGAAGATTCAAAAGCTGGAAATGCTTACGAGCAGATTTGACTCTATTTTCATGGCAGAAAATGAATCTTTCACAGACTATTACACACGATTGCAAAACATCGTAAACTCATGTGCTAACTTGGGAGAGAAGATTCCAGAATTTAAAGTTGTAAGAAAGATATTAAGAACTCTTCCTGAACGATTTCGCCCAAAGGTCGCAGCCATTGAAACAATTAAACACCCGGACGAAATCCGTATAGAAGAATTAGTTGGTTCATTACAAACATATGAAATGACATTTCCTACTAACTATTCTTCTGGAAAAGCATCCTCTTCTAAGTCTTCAGGTTATGCGTTGAAAACAACAAAAGAAGAAGACGCGGATTCATCCTCCTCAGACGATGACGAGAACCTATCTATGGAGGACTTTGAGAAACAGCTTGCTCTCTTGACAAGAAATTTTCGCCGAAACTTCCGAAGGGGTAATTCAAGTAAAATCTCATCCTCCGGAAAGTGGAAGAAAGGCAAAGGTTTTTCAAGCCAAAAGTCAAGAAAGCAAGAGAGTTTTTCAAAGGATAAGAAAAGCTCAGAAGGACAAGTCCAATGCTTCAAGTGCCGAGGATACGGCCATATCTCAACGGAGTGTCCGAATAAGAATCCGTCCAAGAAGAAGGCGATGCCAGCCGTCACTTGGGATGACACCTCAATGTCAAATGAGTCATCTTCCAGTGATGAAGAGAACAACGCAACGGCATTCCACGCGTCCACATCTTCACCCTTCATGTGCTTAATGGCTAGTACATCCGAGTCATTGTCCAACTCCACCGTTGAAAAGACTGCAACGGACGATGAATCGGATAATTTTGAAGGTGAAGATTTTGCTCTTGCCTACTATAAGCTTTTGAGGGATTCAAAGAAACTGGCAAAGCAAAACAAGAGTTTGAGAGGGAGATTGCAGGATCTTGAAGTAGAAGCAAAAAGGGCATCTTCTCTCTCAAACGCTCTTGAAGTGGAAAGGGATAATCTGATTAAAATAAATGTTTCCCTTCAAGAGTCCAATGAGCAATTCGAGAAGAATTATGTAGATATGGTGAACAAAGCGAATTACTTCTTGAAGCTCTACGGCGAGGCTTGACAGGAAAAATTGGAAATGACAGAGACCATTTTCCAACTCAAGGATGATTTAAAGCAATTTTCTTCTGGAAGGAGTAAGTTGGATAGGATTCTTGGTCTTGGTCAAACAAATAAATTCGGCCTCGGATACAATCGAACTGAAGACAACTTTAGTTCGGTTGGGACAGTCTTTGTGCCCCAGTCGGTATCTCCTCCTCCGACACCGGAATTGACGACAAACGACGACAACAAACCTACTTCACCCTCCTCGGGATCGTCAAGCACCAAGGTATGTTTTTGTTGTGGTATTGTAGGGCACATAAGGAGAAATTGCAAGATGGGAGCCAAACGCTCAACTCAAGCATTTCTTGCAACGACTACCAAAAAGGTGATTCCTCGGAAATCAAATGCAAATTATTCGAAGGAAAAGTGCCTCGGTAGTTCATCAAACAAGACGACGACGTCAAGGAAAAGTGATGGATCAAACAAGACGCTTTCACCAAAGGTATCAACTTCACAATCATTTCCAACGTACTCCAAAACTCGAAAGGTTTGGGTACGCAAAGGTGAATTCTTTTTCCATCCTTGAACCGCGTTGGTACTAAACGGCCCTTAGAATTATTGCATATGGATCTTATGGGGCCGACACGTCAACCATCCTTGGGAGGTAAATGGTATATTTTCTTATTGGTTGATGATTTCTCTAGATACTCATGGGTAGCATTTTTAAAAGAGAAAGCTGATACTTTTGATTCTTTTCACGAGATTTGCCTTCGTATTATGATTGAAAAGAATGAAAAGATCATTCGTGTTAGAAGTGATAGAGGTAGAGAATTCATAAATTCTAAATTCATTGATTTTTGCACTTCCAACGGCATTAAACATGAATTCTCAGCACCCTATACACCTCAACAGAATGGTGTGGTCGAGCGCAAAAACAGGGTTGTTCAAGAGATGGCACGTGTTATGCTTCACAGCCAGAATTTACCGCTATATTTTTGGGCTGAAGCAGTGAACACCGCCGTCTATGTTATTAATCGAGTTTATTTGCGCCCGGGAACCTTAAATACACCATATGAACTATGGTTCTGTAGAAAACCAAACATCAAATATTTTCGTATCTTTGGGAGTCGGTGTTACATTTTACGTGACCGCGAAAATCTTGGTAAATTTGACTCTTGAAGTGACGAAGGGATTTTCTTGGGTTATTCTACAAACAGTAGAGCATATCGGGTATTTAACTTGGAATCTAAAACGATTGTAGAATCTATAAATGTTAAAGTAGATGAAGCTTTTCACTCTGCATCTGAAAAATCTACCCCTGATGTCTCTATTGATGATGATACTCCTGTAAATTCATCTTCTCATGATAATACTTCCAATATTAATGATGCATCTAATGGCTCTTCTAGTTTATCTGACATGCAGGATTCATCACATGTTTCCCCGAGGACTCCGTTACCTCAAACGTTAAGAATCTCCAAGGATCATCCAGAAATGAACATTATTGGAGACCCTCATGAAGGAGTCAGGACTCGGAGACAGTTGGTTTGTGTATTCGTTTGTTACGTTTCCTTAATCGAACCAAAGAATGTCGATGAAGCTCTTCAGGATGACTACTGGATTGAAGCAATGCAGGAAGAGCTCCATTAGTTTGAACGAAACAAAGTCTGGGACTTAACGAAGCCTCCGATGCAACACAACGTGACTGGTACTAAATGGATTTTCAAGAATAAGAAAAATGAGGATGGTACCATCATCAGGAACAAAGCACGTTTATTTGCTCAAGGCTACTCTCAAATAGAAGGTATAGACTTTGATGAAACTTTTGCCCCTGTAGCTAGACTCGAGTCCATTCGTATCTTATTAGCTATTGCTTGTCACTTTAAAATAAAACTCTTTCAAATGGATGTTAAGAGCGCGTTTTTAAATGGGTATTTAAACGAGGAAGTTTATGTGGCTCAACCGAAAGGTTTTGTAGACCATAAACAACCTAACCATGTTTTTCGTTTGAAAAAGGCTCTTTACGGTTTAAAATAAGCACCGCGAGCATGGTATGAAAGGTTGACAAAGCACCTTTTGGAAAAGGGCTATACTCGAGGGGGAGCAGACCGGACTCTCTTTGTGAAGCATTATCAGGATAACTTCATTGTTGCACAAATCTATGTCGATGACATTGTATTTGGAGCAACAAAGGATAATGATGCTTCTAAATTCGCAGAAATCATGGAAAGCGAATTTGAGATGTCTATGATGGGCGAACTGACATACTTTCTTGGATTGCAAGTGAAACAAAATGATGAAGGCATCCATCTGTGTCAATCCAAGTATGCAAAGGAGTTGGTAAAGAAATTCGGATTAGAAGATTCTAAGATTTTCCGACTCCTATGGGAACTAGCAATAAGGGATTAGGAAGTGAATCTCTTAGTGAAAGTGTAGACGAGAAACTTTATCGAAGTATGATTGGAAGTCTACTCTACCTCACGGCTAGTCGCCCGGACATATCCTTTAGTGTTGGGGTCTGCGTGAGATATCAGTCAGCACCAAAGGAGGATCACCTGAAAGCGGTGAAACGGATCATCCGGTACGTCAAAGGAACTGTAAACTTTGGAATTTGGTATCCTATGGGAACAAGTCTTGACATTATAGGATATTCAGATGCCGATTGGGCAGGATCAGTGGATGATCGGAAAAGTACGAGTGGTGCATGTTTCTATCATGGCCATTGTCTTGTTGCATGGCATAGTAAAAAACAGAACTGCATTGCACTCTCGACTGCCGAAGCGGAATATATCTCAACGGGTAGTTGTTCAACCCAACTTATTTGGATGAAAAGCGTGTTGAGCGACTTCCGAATTTCAGCAACTTCGGTAACAATTTTATGTGACAACACTAGTGCTATAAACATTTCAAAAAACCCTGTGTTGCACTCAAGAACAAAACACATTGAACTTAGATATCATTTTCTTAGAGAGCTAGTTGAATCAAATATTCTTCAACTTTCCTACATTCCAACTGAGGATCAATTAGCTGACTTTCTAACAAAACCTTTGGATCAAAAATGTTTTATTCATTTGCGTAAGGCAATTGGAATGCTCTCCTTGAAATAATTTCTTTTTTGAAACCAATTCTTAGGTTAGGTTTTGTTTTTGTGTTTTTGTTCTTTATCTATGCTTGTACATAGAACATTAATTGAGCATTTGTTATATTGACTTTAACTGCATCCTTTTATATGTTTAGAAATTTATTATGCTTTAGATATCATAATATTTCAGTTGATGCAATGATCATTTATGTCAATTAAGTCATTTCTTAAAGTGATCAAAGTCAATTTCTCTCTCAATGATCTCTTGGTATAGTTTTTATCTTATTTGACTATTTAGTCGAGTATGAAATCGAGATCAATGGTTGGTTGAATACTTTATATTTTAAATAATTGATAGCCAATTGAGGGGGAGTCAAAGAAAAAGTGTTATGCTCAAAAGATGTGGAAAGAGTTACATCCCAATGAGGAGTGTGAAAACTACCACCACATGGAGGAAAGAGCTACCACCTCGGTCGTCCGAGTACTATGTGCAACTACCACATGTATACCAAGCATGGTTTTTTCAAGATAGTTAAATAAAATGCATGTTGAAATACTTGACTTTGTCAAATTTCAAGGTTGGTATAAGGTGAGGATTTTAATGAAAGATGCTCAAAGAGCCACTCTCTTCAACAAATTGTCTAGATACATTATCTAATATATTTGGGATTTCAAACATCTATTGATCTTGGTATTTCATTTTCTTTACCAAATTGATGATTTGATAAAGGCATTACGCATAAGATCATGTTATATGTGATTGAAATTGTTCAACTTTAAGGGATTTAATTTTTATAAATTTTCGTTTCGTTATTTGGATATTGTTGATAGATTTTGCATAATCTATTTCTTGTTGTATGAAACGATGATTTTATTTAAAGTTGATACACAAAAGTGCTTACAATCTTTTTCTGGATGTACTGGAATTTTTTTGAATTTTTCTGAAGAAAAAGTTTGGAGCCGGTTCGGACTGGACAAGCTGATCCGGACCCCGAACGCAGGAAAATCCTGCGGGTAGCCGATCCGGACTGGATTCTTCAGGCAGTCCGGACCGCGGCTAGGGTTTTATTAAGAACAAAAGGGATTTGATTTCTTTTACTACTATCTTTTGTTCAAAAGTCTCCAGAGCTTCTCTCTCTAGAATTCAAGTACTTTGGAGCCTTCCCAACTCGGTTTTCTCCAAATCCAAGTGAGTTTCTTGATCAAAATCTCGGTTTTCACAGGTTTTCTATATTTTCTCAAAGCGTGATGAAAATTTCATATCTTTTTCGTTTGTGACTTGTTTTTGATCAAACTTCTTTTGAAATAAGAACACTGGGTAGATTAGGTTTGATTATATGCTAGGTTTTCTCTGATTAACAGATTTTTAGGCTTCGATTTCTAAAAATCGATTTAGGGCATATAATAGGAATTTTCGAAAATCATGGAATTGATCTATTTTAAAATCTTTTTGCAAAACTAATTTGATTCCTAGTCTCTCTACATGATAATGATTGTTTAGGTACAATTTTTCAATTTTTGAAAATAAAATAATTTTTGTCGTGTTCTTGAGTTGTTGTTCACAGGATTTCTCTCTCACAACGAACAGCAGAAATGGTAATCACTTGGATCATATTTCTTCTTTCTGCAATGGTGCACACAAGAGCAACTAATAAATGAAGAGGGCAAAGAAACCTTTAAAAAAGGGAGAATGTCTCTTGTGAAGACTCAGAGTCTGAACCAGAAAAGGATGAAGTAAATTGGGACGAATTAATGAATGAGGACGCGACGCCTGCTAGGACAACCCGAAAGGTTTCTAACACATCAAAAGGAAAAACTGCCTTGGATAAAGGAAAAGCATCAATGTCTTCACCATCCATCTCGGTGAAAAGGAAAAGACTTGCTCGACGCTCTAGACCAGCGCGAGATGTTGAGGTTAACGAACCAATAGTTCCGGATTCACCGCCTCGCTTGGAACAAGTGTTCATTAATACTGACCGTCTTAGGGCATTTGAACATCGAGAATGCATCGGGGAATGACATGTCAATATTGGTGCTCTTCGAGATCACTCACCAGACTTCGGGATTCTAATTGAACAAGCTAATCTTATTCAAGTTTGTCGATTCCCGGAATTACTTGGGTATTGCTTGCATCGTGTGAGAACCTTTTACACAAATGCAAGACATCTTCAGGAAGATGAACATGGTTCAATGCAGTTTTACACAAACATCCAAGGGAATGCGACTCAAATAACCCGCAGTTAATCGGCGAAGTCCTTGGAATGAAATCCAACAAATCGGGGATAACTACTTACGGGAAGAAGTTTGACGAATGCCATGTGGCAAACCGTTATAAAAGGAATCTGTTTGGGAAGGAACGAATCGACAGATGGTTAAATCTATTAAATCCAAACAACTCCGGCTTAATACCGGTTTCTCTCATTTCATCAACCTGTTACAACATTCTCCACCGACATGCAAACAAAGTGTGAGATGGGATCGAATGCTTTTTATACCTCCTAGGGCATCCATCTGAAGTAGTTTGGTTTGAACATGAACATCCCCTACATTATTTGGAACAGAATGTCTAGATATATTGAGCACCCTCATCCTACTGAACGGCTTCCGTTTCCATTGATCATTATGAGGATTCTCAGAATTTCAAATCGATATCAGCTCAACACGACCAGCATTGTTTGGGGAGGATAAATGAATCCACAATTGTTAATTCCCTTCACAAATTGCCTCATGTTACTCCGACTCCTCCCTCTGGAAAGAAACCTTGTGTCGGCACCTCTCCTCTCCATCACGACAACACCCGGACCAGATGAAGAAGCATCGTTCCCTCAATTTACAAGCCCAACAACGCCTTTTCCTTCGAAAGAGCAGATCACCAAAGAACAGAGGCGCATCTCAGAAGAACTTGAAATTATCACAGCATCCCAAATAACATTAACGACTAAGTCGGTCTCCTCAATGAAAAATCTGATGAAGAGAATGTTTTCAAAAATGGGATGTAGTGCCTCTGATAATCCGACTCAGATGACTAATTTGTGCACTCAATTTTTCTTCTCTGGATGCGTTTTTAATCTTTTGTGCAGGTTTTAGATTTATTTTTCACCTTTTCTTGAACACTTAACTCTTCCTTCTTTGTAATTTTGGCTAAGTCTTGTGACAAAAAAGGGTGAGGAGAGTTTTGGAGAACTTTGAACAATGCGACTATACTCTGTGTGAGCACAATGCTGAAACTAAGGTAAGTATAACGTCAACTTTGGTTTTATCTTGTTTTGATGCATGCCT
>CM055062.1:34797924-34819417 GCA_029204045.2 Tillandsia leiboldiana | reverse complement strand
GCTAATCTTATTCAAGTTTGGTCGAATTCCCGGAATTCTTGGGTATTGCTTGCATCGTGGTGAGACCTTTTACACAATTGCAGAATCTTCAGGAGTGAACAGGGTTCAATTGCAGTTTTAGCACAAACATCCAAGGAGGTCGACTCAAAAGAACCCGCAGTAAGCGGCACGTCCTTGGAATGAAATCCACAATCGGGGAATCAACTACTTACGGGAAGAAGTTTTGACGAATGACATTGGCAACCGGTTACAAGGCAATCTTTTGGAAGGAACGAATCGACGATGTAAAATCTATTAAATCCAAACACTCCGCTTGAATACCGGTTTCTCAATTTCATCACCTGTTTAACATTCTCCCGAACATGCAAACAAAAGTGGTGAGATGGGATCGAATGCTGTTTTTATACCTCCTAGGGCATCCATCTGAAGTAGTTGGTTTGAACATGAACATCCCTACATTATTTGGAACAGAATTGTCTAGATATGTTGAGCACCCTCATCCTACTGAACGGCTTCCGTTTCCATTGATCATTATGAGGATTCTCAAGAAATTTCAAATCGATATCAGCTCAACATCGTACCAGCATTGTTTAGGGATGATAAATGAATCCACAATTGTTAAGTCCCTTCACAAATTGCCTCATGTTACTCCGACTCCTCCCTCTGGAAAGAAACCTTGTGTCGGCACCTCTGCCTCTCCATCACGACCAAACACCCGGACCAGATGAAGAAGCATCGGTAACCTCAATTTACAGCAGCAGCAACAACGCCTTTCCTTCGAACAAGAGCAGATCACCAAAGAACAGAGGCGCATCTCAGAAGAACTTGAAATTATCACAGCATCCCAAATAACATTGACTAAGTCGGTCTCTTCAATGAAAAAGCTGATGAAGAGAATGTTTTCAAAAATGGGATGTAGTGCCTCTGATGAATCCGACTCAGATGACTAATTTGTGCACTCTAATTTTTCTTTCTCTTGTGCAGATTTTTAATCTTTTTGTGCAGGTTTTAGATTTAGTTTTCACATTTTCTTGAACACTTAACTCTTCCTTCTTTTGTAATTTTGGCTAAGTCTTGTGACAAAAAGGGGGAGAGAGTTTAGGAGAACTTTGAACAATGCGACTATACTTGTGTGTGAGAACAATGCTGAAACTAAGGTAAGTATAACTTCAACTTTTGGTTTTATCTTGTGTTTGATGCATGCCTCAACTAACTATTCGACTAAGTATTTGGGCATGTAATATAACTAACAAGTTGCTTGTTGACTAACCTTTCTATGACATTTGGATTTGTATTGCTTAGAAGATATGTCGTTTTTGATTGTGATCTTCATACATATCTGAATTTGCAAATGTCATGATGAGTATAAACTCTATCTCTGTGTTTGGTTTTGATTGTTGAAAATTCTTGAGGTTACTAACGATCTTTTGTGTCAAGAAAGATTTCTTTTGCAGAGATTACAGTTGTCTAAGTCTAGAGTCTGTTTTAGGAGTTTAACTCATGTATTTATCTTTATTTGGATCTTCAATGTAAATTTTTGTTGTATGGTGATATCAACAAAAATATCTTTTTAAATTTTCTTGAGTGGATTTGTGTTTTGTCACGAAACCGCCAAAGGGGGAGATTGTTACGGAATTTGAGTTGGCGTATTTCGTGAAATCGGTTTAGTCTTGAAGATTGAAGATGAAAAAGTTGGATCCTATACCTCAATCTCAAGTAAGAAGAATTCAAAAGGATCAGGTACGTTTAATTAAATAAGTTTGATGATCCGAATACTTCTTATAGTGTAGAAACACTTGGATGAAATTTTTATTGCATAAAAATAAAAAACTGGACATTCCATATGTTCAGAGTCCGGATCGGGCTTTACAGTCCGGACCCCGAACATAGGTTAGTTCGTGCATAATTCCAGTCCGGACCCTGGGAATTTCAGTCCGGACCCCGAACGTGGAATTTGCAAGAAAAGCATGAACAGTCCGGACCGTGGATTTCAGTCCGGACCACGAATGTCGTCTTTTCTGAAAATTGTCTGTTTCGCTGAGACAGTCCGGACCGTCAACTCCAGTCCGGACTGTCGTCCTGAAAAATTCCAGAAATGGTTAGTTTTTTATTCTTATCTTCTTCCACAAGTTTTCTAACCTATAAATAGACCCTATGATTCATCTTTTAGAAGACGACGAAAAATCCAAATACGGTCAATCCACCTATAGAGAAGAAAGGAAATCACTAGATTTAATTCTATGTTTCTTCATCTATATTGATTGATTTGATTCTAGGTTTTCATACTCAGATTTTGAGTAGAATCAAATCAATGAATACTTAGATGGTATTTCCGATCTATTTCTAATCTAAGTATTCGGCGGATCATCACCACCCAAAAAACAACGATTTATCCCAAATCGGCGCGTGGACTCGCGTGGCCTTGTGGATTCAAGGTGCTACCGCTCTCGTGGATTCGGAGCGAGGTACGTTCGTGGATTCGAGATGTGCTACTGGGTGAAGACCGTGGATTCGGTCGGACGTCGTGGACTCGACGTTGGACGCCGTGGATTCGGCGTTGGACGCTAATCGTGGATTCGAGCAGCGTTGCGGAGCGAGCGGAGAAGATCTACTAGGAGCGTATGGAAAAGGTTGAGTCGTAAGTGTGTACGGTAAATCACCTTGTACGTGTGTTAATTCTAGTGGATTTCACCGCGTTATCGGTCCCGTGGTTTTTTACTCCGGATTGGAGTTTTCCACGTAAAAATCTCTGCGTGTTATTTATTTTTTCCGCATTGGGTTTTATATCGCAAAGATTTTTGAGTGTTTATTGTTTACACCTATTCACCCCCCTCTAGGTGTTTTTTCCCCTATTTAGATCCAATTATACATAACCCAACAATCTTGTTCAGTCCGGACCCCGAACGTGGATTTTGCAGAAACTGCATGAACAATCCGGACCGTGGGATTTCAGTCCGGACCCCGAACGTGGTTTTTGCAGAAACTGCATGTGTTAAGGATTTTAGTTTTGGCGTATTTCGTGAAAGTGTTTAAGTCTTGAAGATTGAAGATGAAGAAGCTTGGATCATATACCTCAATCTCAAGAAAGAAGAATTCAAAATGATCAGGTAAGTTTAACTAAACATTATTGGTGATCTGAATACTTCTTATAATGTAGAAACACTTGGATGGGTTTTTAATCGCATAAAAATCAAAAACTGGACAAGTTACATGTTCAGGATCCGGAACAGGGGACTACAGTCTGGACCCCGAACGTTGGTAGTTCATGCACAAATCCAGTACTGAACATCCCTATTTCGTTATGGACCCCGAACGTAGTTTTTGTAGAAACTGCATGAACAGTCCGGACCGTGGCATTTCGTTCCGGACCCCGAACCTTGATTTTTCAGGAATTCTCTGAAAAACAACGACAGTTCTGAACGAGCCTAATCCGGTCCGGACCTTCGCGCGGGATAAATTCTGTTACAATCAGTTTTTGGTTCTTATCCTCTTCCAATGGTTTCTAACCTATAAGTAAACCCTAATTCTATCTTTTAGGGTAATCCACCATAAGTTTTATACTCCGGGAAATGACGGAAAAATATTAACGGAGAAAAACTTATAAGATCCACATATAGAGAAGAAAGGAAATAACTAGATTTAATTCTATGTTTCTTCATCTATATTAATTAATTTGATTCTAGGCTTTCATACTCAGATTTTGAGTAGAATAAAATTAATAAATACTTAGATGGCATTTCCGATCTATCTTTGATCTAAGTATTCGGCGGATCATCACCACCAACAAAACAATGATTTTCCCCAAAATCGGCGCGTGGATTCGCGTGGCCTTGTGGATTCAAGGTGCTACCGCTCTCGTGGATTCGGAGCGAGGTACGTTCGTGTGATCGAGACGTACTACCTGGTGGAGAGTGTGGATTCAGTCAGACGTCGTGGACTCGACGTTGGACGCCGTGGATTCGGCGTTGGACGCAAATCGTGGATTCGAGGCCCGTTGCGGAGCGAGCGGAGAAGATCAACTCGGAGCGTATGGAAAAAGGATGAGTCGTCTGTGAGTGCGTTATATCACCTTTGTACGTGTTATAATCTTAGTTGATTTCACCGTGTTATCGGTCCCGTGGTTTTTTACTCCTGGTTTTGGAGTTTTCCACGTAAAAATCTTGCCTATTATTTTCATTTCCGCATTGGGTTTCTATTACGCAAAGATTTTTGAGTGTTTATCATTTACACCTATTCACCCCCCTCTAGGTGGTTTTTCCCCTATTTAGATCCTTATTATAGCATAACCCAACAATTGGTATCAGAGCGGGAATAGGGTTGTAAACAATGGTTGAAGGTGGAAACATCAACATACCCCCGTTCTTCGATGGAACAAATTATGCCTCTTGGAAAGTACGGATGAAAGCCTTTTTAATTTCCATCAAACCTAGGTCAAAATGGACCAAGGAAGAGATTGACTCAACTTCTTACAATGGCAAAGGAATTAACGCCTTATTTAATGCTTTGTCGCAAACTGAGTTCTCTCGCATCTCGGCATGTGAGACTGCGAAAGAAATCTGGGATGTTCTACAAGTTACACATGAGGGAACAAACCTTGTGAAGATTCAAAAACTGCAAATGCTTACGAGCAAGTTTGACTCTATTTTCATGGCAGAAAATGAATCGTTCACAGATTACTATACGCGATTGCAAGACATCGTGAATACATGTGCTAACTTGGGAGAGAAAATTCCAAAATTTAAAGTTGTAAGAAAGATTTTAAGGACTCTTCCTGAAAGATTTCGTTCCAAGGTTACGGCCATTGAAACTATTAAACACCCGGACAAAATCCGTGTAGAAGAATTAGTTGGTTCATTACAAACATATGAAATGACATTTCCTACTAACTATTCTTCGGGAAAGGCATCCTCTTCTAAGTCTTCAGGTTTTGCGTTGAAAACAACAAAAGAAGAAGACACAGATTCATCCTCCTCAGACGACGACGAGAACCTATCTATAGAGGATTTTGAAAAGCAGCTTGCTCTCTTGACAAGAAAATTTTGCCGAAACTTTCGAAGGTGTAATTCAAGTAAAACCTCATCCTTCGTAAAGTCGAAGAAAGGCAAAGGTTCTTCTAACTTTAAATCAAGAAAGCAAGAGAGTTCTTCAAGAGATAAAAAGAACTCGGAGGGATAAGTCCAATGCTTCAAGTGCCGAGGATACGGCCACATCTCAACGGAGTGTCCCAATAAGAATCCGTCGAAGAAGAAAGCGATGCAAGCCGTCACTTGGGATGACACCTCATTGTCAAATGAGTCATCTTCCAGCGATGAAGAAAACAACGCAACGACATTCCACGCGTCCACAACTTCACCTTTCGTGTGCTTAATGGCAAGTACATCCGATTCATTGTCCAACACCTCCCAGGTTGAAAAAACTGCAACGGATGATGAATCGAGTAATTCCGAAGGTGAAGACTTTGCTTTAGCCTACCATAAACTTCTAAAGGATTCAAAGAAACTGGCAAAGAAAAACAAGGGGTTGAGAGGGAGATTGCAGGATCTCGAAGAAGAAGTAAAAAGGACAACTTCTCTCTCAACCGGTCTTGAAGTGGAAAGGGATAACCTAATAAAAGCAATTGTTTCTGTGAAGACCCGGATCTTCGTGGTCATTACAGTGTGATCGATAGCTTGTGGAGGCCAAATTTTGTGGGTAGTGTTGGTTGCGCGCAAATCGGACCCAAGAAACGGAGTCAGTGCGAGAAATGGATCAAGATCGCCTATTTGGGAGTTCGTCAAAAAATAAAGGTGGTTTCGCGCAAAACGGACACCGTATTTGAATTCAGCGCGAAAAAACGATCAAAACGGCTATTTGGTTGCTTTATTTGGAATTTTGGACTCCGGAATTGGACTCAGCGCGCGAAAACAGCAAAAATAGGCATTTTTGGAGCAGTTTTGGATCTTTTTCAGGCGGCCGGTCCACAGGGGTGCGCATGCACCAGGCGCAGCGGCCGCTCGGGCTTCCACGCGGCGGCACAGGGGAGGTGGGCGCGGCCACGTGGCGCGCCTGCGTTGCGCAGAGCGCGCCCACTTGCGCGACGCCGCCTTGCGCGTCCCCGTGCAGGGGACACGCGGCGCTACGCGATTGGCGGGCGCCGCGTCGGGCGTGGCCGCATCCGGGCCCTCCACCCGAGGGCGGGGCGCCCGGATGGGCGCCACGTGCCCCTGGCACGCGGCGGGCTGGGCCGGGGTTTGGGCCTGGCCCAGCACTGTGCTACGCACAGTGAACTTTGGGGTTTTTTCTCTTCTTCTTCTTCTTCTATATTTGAGCTTCCTCCTCCTCCTTCTCCCACTTTTGGTGCTTCCAACCTTGGGGACTTCTACAGAGGAATCACATGCAACCCTCCTTCATCTTCATCAGCAAAGAGATGGACAAAAGGGGCTTCATCACTATCATCTTCTCCATGAGGCAAACACCACCATTGTTGCTGTTGGTGGACCTTCCCGTCGCGTTTCAGTGCAAAAATTCCCCAGGACTCATTTCTTGGAATTTTGAGCTCATTTGTGGTTCTACGGTTTCACAAGAGGTAAGGCTACAATCTTTGTATTCAACGCTCCCCCCAGATCCCATGTTTTTACAGAGTTTTGGGGTCATCTTTGGGACCCTTCATTTCAGTCTGGAATCCTGAACAGTCCTCAGTGTGTTGGCTTTTCTGAATTGTAGGAGTGGAATTTTTGGATGATTTTTGCGGGGCAATTTCCAGGACTCAAAGATCTACAATATTGGTGTGTACCATTTTCCCCAGATCTGAGTTTTTATTAGGGTTTATGCATGATATTTGGAGCACCTTGCTGTATTCATGTACAGATGGAACTTGGTGGATAGTTCAAAGTGTTTATGGGTTTTCTCCTTCATCCGAGCTTGAAAATTGGAGTTATTTAGTTCAATTTGTATCTACTCTCGACAAGGAATCCAATGGTACCTTTCTTGCATGTTTTGGAGCACGTTTGGTTAGGTAACTTTAATGATCTTTTTACGTGCGACTACATGGTTTACTGCAGTCCCTGTTTTAGTTTTGATTTGAGCAAGGCACCTTGGAATGCAGATAACTTTGTGGATATAAGGTCTTTTTTCAGAAATTCAAGTTGGCACTTCTTCCTAACTTCAAGGTGAGCAAATTCTCCTTTGTGATCTGTGGATGAATTCGTTTGGAAAAGCCTCTAATTAAGCTTGGAAATGCTAGCAAGTTTATGTTAGCAATTTTGGACAGCATTGTGATTTTTGTTGTATTTGAATGTTAAGGGAAATTAATTGTGGATTTTGAGGACTTGGAGATGTTTGTATGAATGAGGACATCTTTGTTTTACTGTTAGAGACTTCATTTTGAGGTATTTGGGGCTGCACTTACATCTTCTTTAACTTAGTTTCAATTGCTGAAATTCTGGAATTTGAGTGCGCCGCGTGCATTGTTTCAGTGATTGCGCCCAATCCATGAGGCGGATTTGGATGATTTTCGCGGCATCGGACTCTTGGGAGGATAAGGATTACTCGCGCCAAAATTCAGCCAGATCGGGCATCGGATTGTCAAGTTTCAGGTGGGTGGTTGTGCTTTGCCGAAAACGACGATTTACCCACTCGGGCTATTGGCTTCCCTCATGGCATAGTTGATTGTTGTTCTCTTCTCCTTGGTATAATATGCTTGGATATTCATGTTTAGATTAAGTTATTTGATCCTTAGCTTATGCATGAGTAAATGATTAGTTGGTTGAAGTTATATTATCTCATATGAAGTTGATATTAAGTGATCATCCTTAAACCTATTCTATGTGAGGGTAATTAGGAAACTAATCTTCATCCTACACCTTATGATGAATGGTTAACATAATTATGTGAGAATGATGGTGATAGTTATATGTGAATGGTTGATTGATTTATGTGAGGACTTGATGGGGTTATGTGAGAAGTGCTTGGTTGCTTATGTGAGAAGGACTTGGTTGATTTATTTGAGAATGGCTTATATGAGAGTAGTTGGTTTTGTTGATCCTTAACCTACCATGTGTGATGTTGGGCATAGATGTTGATTCATAAACTATCTATGTGAGAATAATGAGTTGATTGATCTTTGATCTAGTTTATGTAAAAATGGGTGTTGATGTTGGTTATTGATCTAGTGGATGTGAGAATGACCTATGCTTTTGATTCTTAGTTCATTCATGAAAAGATGGTTATCATTGTGAGTTGAGGCCTATTCCTTATGAGACTAAGCTTTGTTCATGACTCCTAATTCCTCCAAATGAGATTGGATGTTGTTGGTAAATCCTATGTTCATCCTATGTGAGATCAATGAAAGTTGTTGAACCTTAGTCTATTCATTGGTGATACTTGATTGAATGTCCATGTTTAAGTGATGTTAAATGATCTTTAGCATATCCATGTGAGAATGTGAGATTTGATAAGTGTTGTACTCCTTTAGGTGATGTTAATGATTAATGATGTTCTTTAACCTATATTCTGGGTGAGTTATTCCCTATGAGAGTATATACTATTCATGATCTAATCTGTGTAAGAACACTGTTAAATGCCTTTCTTTCATTCTACATGAGGACACTTGCATGCTTGTATGGACATCTAGATAGGCCACCTTTTTCTGCTACACTTTCATATTGGAATCTGACTTAGGAGAAACCATGTTTAGCTGTTCTCCTTTTTATTCAGATGCATGTTGCTCGAGTTAGAGCAGGGGTTCGGGATAGTGTAGTTGAGGCCATTGAGTCTGGGACAGGTTAGACACGATTATGGATTGTGGGGCATTGTGGTAACCGCGGACATTAGGCGGTTAGCCAGATGTTGATTACTTTATCAGATTTTGGACTTGTGGGGTGTTGCGGCGATCGCGGACATTGGGCGGTTGACCGGATGTTTACTTATGCATCAGATTGGGTATCAGATTTCTCTAGTGGATGGAGTTTCCCACTTATTGAGTATTATTGCACCAGAATGGGGATCGGGGTTTCATTAGTGGATGTGGTTTTCCCACTTTGATCATAGTCATGATCAAAGTC
This sequence comes from Tillandsia leiboldiana, assembly GCA_029204045.2. Lineage (NCBI taxonomy): Eukaryota > Viridiplantae > Streptophyta > Magnoliopsida > Poales > Bromeliaceae > Tillandsia > Tillandsia leiboldiana. The sequence goes on along the minus strand of CM055062.1, from coordinate 34,810,376 downwards.
CTGTTATACAGAGATACTTGTTACTGAGATACTTTACTCGTGTGGGTCGCTCCCCTCGAGTGCCACTCCAGAGGTAGGTTTTTTTGGACCCAGCCTTGTGTGCCGGTCTGATACTTATTTTGGGATGCGAGCCGTGCGGGCCGATCCCGCGGTTTCGAGCCTTGTGTGCAGATTCCGCTGAGTAGGCAATGCCAGTTTTACTGGTGGCACATGATTCGGTTATTTGGACAGATACTATATTCTGATTCATACTTTTAGCTATCCTTATTAGCTCGGCATTTAGAGGCATTTTAGTGGTAGCTTCCTTTTATCAGTAGTTCTGTTTATAGCTTACCACCTCTCTTATTCCTTTTCTTGCCTCTGGTAGACTTAGTGGGTACGTCGGGGTTTGAGGCTTTACCCACAGGGGGAGGCTACTGGTTTTACTAGTGGTTCTCACCCCCCATTGTTGTTTTTCCCCTTTCCTCCCTTTGTTTTGCAGTGTCTGCTGCGGGAGTTGCGGATCTTTCGGTTGACGGATCGAGGCGAGGGAGTCGCGAGATAGATCCCTACCAGAGTTGATTTCTACAGTGGGATAGATGTACCAACCCGGATTGTGGGTTTCACTGTACACAGTTGTATTTTATTATTTCAGTTTATCTCCCTTTTTGGATTTATAGATGTTGTATAGGTGGCGTTTACTTGTATTCAGTTGTACAGTGATTCAGATTTTTATTACAGCAGATTTTCTTCAGCTCTGATATCTGTTTAGTTGTTAGATGATACTTTTGCAGGTTTGACGCTTCGCCTATGCGAGATTTTGCATAGGTGGCGGATCTGTTGGCGAGTCCGGGTCGCAGTTTCGACCCCGGGGCGTGACAGTTTCACTTCAAGAGAAAAATGAGCATTTCAAGAAGGAATATGTAAAAATGGTTGATAAAGGTGGTTACTTCTTGAAGCTCTACTGTCACGCCCCGGGAGTTTTTACGCGCGGAAGGGTAGCCACCGATGCTCCCAAAATTTTACATATATTTTTTTTTTTCGAAACCAATCTCCCCCGGTGCGTGCCCAGACCCGCCGCGTATACAAATTCACTCCGCAAACGGGCAGAGTCTCCTTTGTATATGCACGGCGTCCTGATTACAAAGTTCACATAACATGCCTTTAACCACACTAGACCGATTGCCAATCGCATACAACCATTTTCAACAACATACAATCAATTTCCACAAGTAATAAAGAGGCCGACTATTTTTGAAAGGATAAAACCACAGGGTTTTGAATGCGATGCCCACTCGACATCAGGTTTCATAAAACTATTTTCGAAACCACATAAATCCACAGAATTTGAAATCGGTGCCCACCCGACACCAGGTTTAATAAAACTAATTTCGAAATCACATAAATCCACAGAATTTGAAAACGGTGCCCACACGGCACCCATATTTTTAAAACAGTTTTCACAATAGTTTCCTTGTTCCTTGTTTGTAGTTTGAAAGCGGTCAAGCCAAGAAGTGAGAACAAAACACCTATCCAAAAGAGTTATCGAATAGCCCAACATCGACATCGATCCCACGGGGGTATCGCGATCCACAACTAGCTACAATGCGTAATGAAATGAACAAAGAAGGTAAAGTAAACCGTATCTGTAGCCTCTAACGGCCAAAAGATCGCTCACGCGGCCTCACCAACGCCCTAGGACTCGCCCCTGGACGAACCTGTCACGGAGTGGGAAGTCAGTGACCAGAAACAATAATAAAAGCAATAAGGGCTAAAGTAAGGCAAACCATGGTAAAACCAGAGCAACCACCCTCCTCAACGTGCAACCAACAGTGAAGAACCCTGTGCAAACCAAACCGGGCACCTTCCCCGGCAACCACACCGAGCACCTGCCTCGGAAACCCCTGCCGAGCACCTGCCTCGGCCGCCAAGCACCCGCCTCGGCATCACCGCTCACACCCCCCACCCACGGGGGCCCCCATTACGTCACCATCACATGGGGTACACGGGTCAACGTACCACTTTTTCCGGAAAAGCACACCCTCGCGGTGGCCAAACCACAGGTGTGCGTGTAGCAATCTCGAGCCTCAACAGAGCACCAACCTCGGCAAACCAGACCGAGCACCTGCCTCGGCAATCAAATATCCACACAATAGCTTTAACAGGATTAGCAAATGTAAACATGCAATTACTAAGATCTTACACCTTTTCCCATAACTCCGGATACCTAGACAATGGAAGAGTCCCCACAACGACCCACAGCCGCCATAACTATAAAGATAATAAAACACAAACCTTTACCGGAGTTAACAATATTCCACATGTCGGACTTTAATCTTACCAATTATCCTCATTTCCGACTCTTGGACTGTCGAACGAGGAACCCACCTTCCATATTCTGAAAGGTCATATCGATCACCGTGCCCAACGCTAGTATGCCCCGAACAACCCTACCATTGTTCGGGGAGGGCGAACTGCCCGCCCGGTCTTCTACCGCGACAGCCGTAAATCCGGAGGTCCACATCACCCACCAAACCACTTAACAAAATAAACATAGCAACAACGAAACTGCGCATAAAGAGGTTCTAAGGGGTACCCACCTCAAACACGAAGAAGGAGACGATGCGGAAACTCCAGCTAAAACACTCCCACCTTGTGCCCGAAAAAGCTAAAGGAGGAAAATATTGTTAGGAACATCGTCGTGGTCAAAAACACTCAAAAATGGGGCGAAACGGGCTAAAAACGGAGCTCCCGGACTCTTTGGCTGAAGGCTGGAGCACGGGTCCAGGCGTGGACCGGGTACACGACAGAAGGCGGCGGCGGCGCAGACCGGGAGCACGGCACGGTGAGCCGCTGGAGCATGCCCAGTGTCGCGGACCGGGCTCACGGCTACAGTGGCCGCAGTCGCAGACCGGGCGCATGCCATAGCGGGTGGACCGCTGCGGCTTGGGCCGGGCCGCGAACGGGAGAAAAGCACGCACCGGGTCCACCCGCGCGGCTGCGGTGGCGAGCGCCGGGTGCACTCCTAGTGCGTGCACCGCGCGGCCTGGGCTGGGCCGGCGCACGCGCCCGTGCGCCGGGTCCGCGCCTTCGGGCTGCGATGGCGTGCGCCGGGTGCACGCCGGTCCGGTGGACCGCGTGGCTGAAACCGACCGCGGGATGAACAGTAAACCCTAAATCGTACCCCTTTTCCGGCTACGGTTGCGACCACGCGACCCCGGCGACTGCGGCGACGACCCCGTGACCATGTTAACGGCGGCGGCGGCCTCCCGTTTGACAACGGCAGCGGCGGCCTCCCGTTCAAAACCCAACCCGCATCGCCCGCGACATCCAAACCACCACCACTCGAAACACCAACCCAAGTAAACAGAAGCAACCATGCTAACCTTGATTTCGTTGGAGGAGGAGGAAAAAGGAGGGCCTCGCTCGATCAATCCCGCAGAAAGGGGCCGTTTCTTCTTTCCTCTCCCCGTCTCTCCGTCTCGTTTCCTACTCCGTTTCTTGAAAAGAGGGAAAAGGGATTTGGGGTTTTTCCCCGCACCCCCGATCGGAAATAAAAGATACGAAGAGAATTTTAAAATTAAACCCCAGTCAACAACCCTAGCCTTTTGAAATTGAACAAGGGGTCCAGATCACCTCGGAAAATGTGCCGATCGTCGGCACGCATTCCGATGCACCCAAGTTGATAGAAAACTTCAAAAATTATTTCTGGGAGATCCCGGGGTCGGAATTCAAATCCGATCGCGCCACCGTTCACCGTTTTGCGAGCTCTACCACCAAAAAATATCCGCAAACCCCGACGATTAGCCCAGAAATTCTCGAACTACAACCCCCCCCCCCCCCCCCCCCCCCCCCCCCCTCCCCCGGTTACAATTGAAAGGATTCAATTAGGACACAAAACGGAAGAGCGAAAGGTCGAGGTACTACAAAGTAAATAAAATAACCCACTGACATAAATAAGATGGAAAGTTCGATCATAGAAGGATCCCGTCCGATCACCTCGAAAAGTGTGCCGGCCACTTAGCACGGGTTCTGATGCACCACTCAAAGGCAAACGCTTTGACCCCCATTCCGGGAGATCCGTAAATCGGAATCCGAATCCGATCGCTTTGCCGTTCTCCATTTTTCGAGCTCAAACGCCGAAAAATACTCGCGGTCCAGGCCGGTTCACGGAGAAAACACAGTGAAAAGCTTCCCTAACAATTCCGTCATAAAAAAAAAGGTATTCAAAGGCATTGGAACGCCAGGACTCTACATCACTCACCTCTTAAAACAAGTTTCGTCCTCGAAACTTAACCCTGGTCTGCAACGAGTAAAACTGGGTAGCAGTCCTTCATCTTTGCCTCCAGTTCCCACGTCGCTTCGCGTTCTTCCTGGTGGCTCCACAGCACCTTCGCATAGGGGATCGTCCGACTGCGCAACCCTTTTTGTCCTCCCGTGCTAGGATTCGCACCGGTGTCTCATCGAAGCTCAGGTCCTCTCTAAGTTCAACAACAGTAATTTTCCATCATTCGAATCAAGTACGTAGGGTCGAAGCATATCTTCGAGAATCCGGATCGCTCGCTCGGACTGTCCGTCGGTCTGGGCGTGAAACGCCGTGCTGAAGTGTGGTTTAGTCTCTAGAGCTCGTTGCAGACTTGCCAAAGGTTTGACACCAGCCGAGTGTCTCTAGTCCACCAAAATTTCTGCTTGAGGTCCTCGTACATCTTCGTGTCACCTGGATGCACCGCGAGGGGAGCGCAGTGCGCCTCTGACAGTAACTCTTTCTTCAACACTGGCAGCTCGGGCACGCAAGTCCGCCCTCGGAAACGTATTGCGTCGTTCGCACTCCCCGAAAAGTCGCTTGCGTGGTTCGGGGGGTCTTGTCTCGAATAAGCTGCATCCGTACGCCTGTTTTCTGACCTTTCAGGATTTCTCTAATAGGGTTGGCTCGACCATCAAGGACAAGAGTCGCGCGACCGTACCAGTCCTGCTAAGTAATCGCGCTTATCGGTTTCTCATCGATTTGACCCTTCCCGCTCAAGACATCCGTTACTACGCTTGCTTTTCCGGGGTGATACACGATGGACAAATCGAGTCCTTCACCAACTCCAACCAACGCCTCTGCCACAAAGACGACTCTTTCTATGTGAACCAAACTTAAGGCTCTGGCGATCCGAAAACACATCACGTTGAACTCCAAAAGGTGGTGTCTCCAACGCTTTAAAATGAAGACGATTGCTGCCAGTTCCGAATCGTGTGTCGGGCAGTTCCGCTCACATTCCCTGCGATTCCCGTTGCTGACACAATGTGCCCCAAAAAGCCCACTTCGCGCTATCAGAACTAACATTTCTTAAACTTAGCAAACAGCTTCTGGTCCCTGAGATTTCGGAGAGTAATCCGCAAGTGCTCCTCGCAGTTGATTGAAGATGTCATCAATCCTGGGCTTGTTCTTCACTGTAACCTTGTTCATCTCCTTGTAGTCGATGTGCAGACGTAAGCTTCCGTCCTTCTTTCGCACGAAGAGAACGGGTGCACCCCCAAGGCGACACCCTCGGCCTGATGAACTCCTTGTCTAGAATGTCTCCTAGTTGCGCCTTGAGTTCCCTCAATTCCGCAAAAGCCATTTAGTAAGGCGCCTATGTGATAGGTTGCGTTCTTGGTAGAAGCTCGAAGGGGAGGACGACCCCTCGCTCGGGGGTATCCCCGGCAGTTCAGTCGGGAAGACGTTGGAAGTAATCCTTACAACCGGGGTGTCTCTGAGCGATGCAGAGGGTCGGGTCGCTAGGCCCACAGAAACCAGGTAGCTACACCTCCGCCTGATGCCTCGTGAACCAAACCATGCCCGGCACCACATCGCATTCCTGTTTCCCTACTTGGAGTTCCCCGTCACGACGCCACCGGTCCGCAGGCCACCTCTGCCGACGCTGAGCAGTCAGCAACAAAAGTCTCGCGATGCGTCGGGGTACCCCAGTCATACCTCCCAACCCGCACCGAAGAGCCCCTAAAAGTCCAACACAACTAACCCGACAGCAAGGGAAAGACCACTCTAACACCCTCACGAGGCTCCAAGAGCTGCAAGCTAAACAGGTTAGGTTACTAACTACCAGAAAATCTCCCCTGAGAGCAACTAACTCACCCGTCACCAACACGGACCGCTCCCACCCGTCACCAACACGGGCCACCTCCACCCATCACCAACACGAGTCACAAGCTCGGAGCATATCCACCGTCCCGGATTACCCGCTCCGACGGTCCGTCCGACCGGGGCGACGGTCAAAACTAAAGTTAGGCTTCAGCTCTAAGGCCTACCCCAAGGTCTACCCCACCGAAAGGGCTGCGTACAAGGCATCCTAGCCGAAAGTGATCAGTGCCAAAGCTCCAAGCAGTCGACGGATCCCCATGACCCACACCTGCCTCACAAGATCAACGACCCAAAAAAACTCACAACTAAGCCTCATGATTATGCCTTGGTCACGGGAAGCTGGCGACAAAACTCACAAGGTCAGGTCCTACCTCCGTCCTGGCATCGACGGGGTGCGACACTCTGTTTAACCACTAACGCTCGGTCCCAATCCGTTGCCCCTCCAAGCACTGGGCATCGAATCGAGCGTTAAAACTCCAAACCAAACAGCGACACCCCCACTAGGGAACTTCTAAGCTCAAAGCCTAATAAAACAGCGGCCTCCAGGTACAATCGACTATCCATCCGAAACCTATCGGGTCGAAAAGAAAACATGCAACGATAACAGCGAGAAAGACCTATCTAAAAAGGTTGCCTAGGTTTTCCAAGCGCACTTGAGGGAACACGCGCTCACCCACCCGTAGGACAACCTAACCGACCCGCTTGTGCAGAACACAGGAACTCGACCCAGAGCTACCGGGCATCACCCAGCGTCAAAAGCTAAACCCCCCAATAAAAGTCGCCACTTACGCGCACTTGTGTTGTGATGATCCGGAATTCTACAGAGCTGTTACAGTGTGATTGGCAGCTTCTGGAGGCCTACGGGGCATGTCGGCGGTGTTCGTGCGCCAATTTGGACTCAAGTGATGAACTTCGGGCTTAAAATGGATCACGTGGGTGATCGGGGGGGACCCCGTCGGATGTTTAGAGGTGTTTTCGCGCAAATCGGATATCAAATTTGGACTCGGCACGAAATTTGGATTGAAAATGCCTTTCCGGGAGCCTCCGGTGATTTATCGGATGGGAATTTGGCGAAACGGACGTCAAATTCGGATTCAGCGCGCGAAAACGGTCAAAACGGACTACCCACTTGTATTTTTGGTGCTCGGGTACTGTTCACAGCCGGAACAGTAACTCCGGCGATCGCCGGCGGCAGGCGGCGGCGGCGGACAGCGCCGGCGGACAGCGCCACTTGTATTTTTGGTGCTCGGGTACTGTTCACAGCCGGAACAGTAACTCCGGCGATCGCCGGCGGCAGGCGGCGGCGGCGGACAGCGCCGGCGGGAGGCGGCGCGGCCTCGGGCAGGCGGCAAGCGGCGGCGCGCGGCGCGGGCAGGGCACGGGCAGCGCGTGGGCAGGCGGGCGGTCCACGCGGCCGGCGTGCACCAAGGCGGGGGACACATGGAATTATCCTATAGGCTGGCTCACAGCTTCCGGTCCACGGAGTATGGCGTTGGGTATTGGTTTATGGTGCACCGGGCTTGGACACGTGGCTGGTTCCTATTCGTTCGGTCCACAGGATTTCGTGCACCGGGTTCACTAGGCAGAGGCATGACACGTGGCAATCCCCCATTGGTTGGTCAACTCTGCGGGCAGAAGGGGCAGCAGGCACGTCTAGGCGCGCGGGCAGGCGCGGTCGGGGGCCACGTGTCGCAGCTGGATTGGATGTAGTTGGTGTTTTGTGTTCTGTGGACACGTGGCAGCATTTTAGTGGACGGTTTTGGTGTTTCCTGTTCGGCGGGACACAGAGGGAATTAATGGAAAAGATTTTTCTGGTTTTTCCTATTATCTCCATCCGAGGCTCATTCAAGGGCATTTTTCACCACCTTAGAGGCTTCATCTTCTCGAGGAGTGAGAAGATGAAATCTTCATCAAGAAGAGAGGAAGCATCCCGTGAAGTTTCGGATTTTCGGGCAGCACGGATTACGAGATTTCCATTTCTCCGGCACGGCGCGACGTTCCTTCATCGGTGTATCCCTTTCGTCGCATTTCAATGCGAGAGCTCTCCCGGCCTACCCCGATCACATTTTCCGGCGATTCTTGCGCCATTGGAACGGCGACTGACAGAGATTTATTATTGGTATTTCCTGTTTCCCCTCGTTTCACGCTTTTCGAGGAGTTTTCCTGAGTTTACTGTGACGCCATTTGCTGTAATGGAGTTTTGGACAGCGGTTCGATCTTTCAGCGATATCTCCGCAACCGGACATCGGATTGAGGTGATTCAAAAGGCATTTTGCATCTATACATCGCAAGGAACATCCTCAAATTTTCCTGGATTTTTCTGGATTTTCCCCGAAGGTGAAAAAGGCATTATTTTCAGTATTTGGTGCTAAAATTTACAGTGCAGAGTTCTTTGGGATAGTCCCCTTGCCGAATTTATATCTCAGTGTAGGAAACTCGGATTTGAGCGTGCAGGTACTCGTTTCGACCGGCTCGTCGCGAGGATCGCGACGGTATATTTTTGGGAATTTTTTGTGCACAACTCGCAGGTGAAAAAGGCTCAACTCTGGACTGATTACTGGAATAGCATGTTTTGAGGATAATTGTATGTTTAATTGCATGTTTTGGGGTAATTGTGAACAGTGATCGCGGCGGCTTATCTATTTGGACTTGTGGCGTGAAAAAGAGATATTGGACAGCCTTGGGTTGCACAATTCCAGGTGGGTGGTTGCTTTACTCCTCTTTTCTGATGTACCCACTAGGAATATTAGAGTGATCCCCTTTATTGAACATGTTGAATGGTCACCTAATGGACATGCATGCTTAACTGGATAATTGTGAGCCTATCATATGGAAAACATTATATTGGAAACTTGACATGTTGGAACTTATACATGCTTCATGGACATCGTTTTAGCATTTAACCTTGCATGAGGGAGGGGGATGTACTTTCATATTGTGATATTGTGATGCGTCTTGTGGGAGGGTACCACTTGAGGATTTTTGGACAGGCATAGGTGGATGATTCATGTGAGGGTGATTAGCAGGTTATGGACATGTGTGGTTGGATTATGATTTAGCATGATGATTAAACCCAGGTGGAGTTATTACTTGGTACACATGGTGAACCACTATTTGTCACTCCCCTTCTTTCTTCCATGAGGAGATAGGCTTGATTTCAGGGATATCTAGTTAGACCATTTCTGATCGCTACACTATATGTTGGGACTGACTTAGGAGGAACCCTATTGTCTCTTCTTCCCCTATTCCATAGGCAGGCGGCTATTTGTTGCTCGGGTTTGAGCAGGGATCGGCATAGTGTAGCTGGGGCTTGGATTTTAGCTTTTGGGGTATTGCGGCTATTGCGGATAGTAGGCGGTTGACCTGATGTCGGATCTGGGTCAGGATTGTCGTTATGGGTGTGGTTGTTAACCCTTCTTCTTTTGATTACCCGCTAGGCATTTGAGTAGCTTCTTTGATTAAAAGGATAAATGCACTTTATGTGTGGCAATGGCAGGCTTATTGTGATTAAACAGATATTGTTAGAACTTGCTTGATTGGGGATTATGATTGTAGAACAGTAGCGTCATGTTAAAGGATAAGGCTAATCAATGATTTGTGGGCTTTGGGTATGTGGCATAGGCAGGCACAGGCTATCTCATATTTACTATTCTCATACTGTTCTCTACATGCTCTGACATTATGAAGGTTATCGACATCTGTTTATCTTTATATCATCTTGGGACATTTGCATGCTTGTATGGTCACCTAGATAGGCCACCTTTTTCTGGTACACTATCATGCTGGAATTGACATAGGAGAAACCTTTTTATTATTCTTTTCTCCTTTCATTTGAGGCTCAGGGTATTTGTAGCTCGTGCGCGAGCAGGGGGTTTGGGGATAGTGTAGTCAGGATCTTGGGTTTTGGGACAGGCAGGCTTGATGGCAGGGTATTGCGGCAACCGCGGACCTTGGGCGGTTGACCGGAGGTTGCTTTTGCATCAGATTGGGTATCAGATTTGTTATCTTGCATCAGGTTGAGATCGGGTCTCCCTTTAGTGGATGGGTTTTCCCACCTTGGTCATAGTCATGATCCAGTCCTGCTGACTTTGATACTTGTTACTGAGGCACTTGACTCGTGTGGGTCGCTCCCCTCGAGTGCCACTTCGGAGTGTGCGGTTTTCAGACATCGAGTCTTCGAGACTCTCATCCCCTATCGGTGTTATGCGTAGGCTGGCATACCCGATTTGGCAGGCAGAGCAGGCAGTACCAGTGTTTACTGGTGGTCAGATTGGGTTTATTCAGGCAGGCATTTGTTTTCTGATGCATACATTCAGCTATTCTTTTAGCTCAGTTTTTAGAGGCATTCTAGTGGTAGCTTTTCATCAGGAGTCATACTCATTGCATACCACCTTTATTCCTTTTGCCTCTGGTAGACCTAGTGGGCATGTCAGAGTTGAGGTTTTACCCACTAGGAGAGGCTACTGGTTTACTAGTAGTCTCACCCCTATTTTTCTTTCCTCTTTTTCTTCTCCCTTGTTTTGCAGTGTCTTCTGCGGGTGCTACTGGGCTTACAGTGGCGGGTCGAGTAGAGAGGACGGCTGAGTAGATAGATCCCGAGGCAGGATGAGCACGTTAGCTGGACTGTTGGTGTACCCATGTTTCCTCAGACGGTAGTACTTTCACTTTTGGGACTGGCTTTCGCCAGCAGGTTGTATTTATTTTGTCAGCTGGGAGAGACTGCTGTATCATTTATATACAGATGTATTGTATTTTATTTCCAGCTTCAGTCTGAGATGCATTAGTTTTAGTTCAGCTCTGTTTTTATTGCTCTTTTATTATATCTCTTATATCTGAGCAGGTTACTGGCGCTTCGTGTACACGGGAAATACCGTGTGCACGGCGGATCTGTGGACGGGCCCGGGTTCTGGTTTACACCCGGGGCGTGACAGATTAAGTTGGTATCAGAGCTTAGGGATAGGTCGGTTGGGACTTAGGAAACCCTAGGCTTTTAGCATACCCTAGGATGATAGGGCGCGAGGGACGCGACACTTTGCGAAAGTCGGCGATTTATTTGTTTCACTCTTCCAGTGAGTGAAGAGGGATCGACATATTCTATTTCTGTGGGACAGTATGTTGGCTGCAGACAACATAAGGTTACAGAAATAGAGGGATGTCTTTGACTTTCGCTAGATTGGGTCGTGTGTTTGGGGTGTGCTGATTTGCGGTTTGTCGTGGCGAGCGGTGTCTCCCCGACGTTGGGCCTTGACCCGGGCGCACCTTGGTGCTGCAGTTGGGTCTGAGCTAGTTGTTTCAGGCCGGATACCGGATTGGGGTCAGAGGACTCCGGACCCAGATGACAGGATTGTCAGAGGCTTATCAGTGGCAGAGTGAGCGGGCATCGGGTTTTTAGTGACACAGTTGTCGGAGCAGCGGGCAGCTCGACAGTGCTTCTTTTTGAGACCACCCGGTTGCAGTATCCTCAGGGGCGGGGATTTCTGTGGTACCGATGGAGTGAGTAGCCCCTCCGTGCCAATGTTTAGTGCCGAGGCGCCGAGGCAGGGTGGATAATTGACAGCGGATGAGCTATGGGACACCATTGATCAGTTGAGCCAGTTTCGGTAGTTAAACCACCCCGATTCATAGGATTAAGTTTGGAGCCTCTTGGGGTAGAATCGTGGTTGGTGGTGATGGAAAGACTGCTTGAGAGCCTCCTGGTGTCAAAAAGGGTTTATGCAGTTATCGAACTGCGCGCTCTATGACTTGGGGGACATGGCGCATAGGATATGCTTGACTGTGAGTGGATTGCATCAGGATACCTTTCAGGTTATTTGATTCCCCGTTTGGATTTTGGATGCCTCGATGGAGTAGGCATTGTGTATGGGGCGTAGCGTTGCAGCTCCATTGTATAGGGGTCTGCCGCCAGAGGCGAGTCTTGGATAGAGGCGCTTGGCACTAGGTGTTGGAGGACAGATCGGCCGGCGGAGACATTTTCGTTTTCCCTTCCAGGATGGTGGATAGCCTTGTGGATGGATTATGCAAAGCTTACCCAAGGGGATGTTCCCTGTGTGATTGATAACTGGCATGTTTGGGGTGCAATATATGTGATTGAGGGGTGAGCTTAGTAAGGATAATTGTATAAGGATTGCACGAATTGATTGTGGCTTGGTCGATGACGATGATATCCAGGTGGATTCTGAGACGTCAGAGGTTGGGTGGACCCCGATGAACAGCATCAACCCTTTTAATCAGAGTGGCGCAGCGGTAGCGTGGATTGGCTGCCTGTGAGAGACACATTCGTCACCCTCAGTGGTGAGCAATGGACAGAGGTCGTGCTCCCTTTGTGATTGGTCCTAGATTATTTTGGCAG
>CM055062.1:34754026-34797824 GCA_029204045.2 Tillandsia leiboldiana | reverse complement strand
TGCAGTGTCTTTGCGGGTGCTACTGGGCTTACAGTGGACGGGTTAGAGTAGAGTGAGGGACGGTGAGTAGCTAGTCCCGGGCAGGATGAGCACGTTAGCTGGAGTTGGTGTACCCATGTTCCTCCAGACTGTTTAGTACTTTTCACTTTTGGGACTGCTTGACCAGAGGTGTATTGATTTTGTCAGCTGGGAGAGACTGCGGTATCATTAATACGATGTATTGTATTTTTTATTTCCAGCTTACAGTCTGAGATGCCATTAGTGTAGTTCAGCTCTGGTTTTTATGCTGCTGTATTATTATCTCTTATATCTGAGCAGGTTACTGACGCTTCGCTGTACACGGGAAATACCGTGTGCACGGCGGATCTGTGGACGGGCCCGGGTTCTGGTTTACACCGGGGCGTGCAGATTAAGTTGGTATCAGAGCTTAGTGATAGGTCGGTTGGGACTTAGGAAACACTATGGCTTTTAGCATACCTAGGATGATAGGCACGAGGGAAGCGACACTTTGCGAAAGTCGGGGCGATTTATTTGTTTCACTCTTCCATGAGTGAAGAGGGATCGACATATTCTAGTTCTGTGGGACAGTATGGTGGCCGACAAACTAAGGTTACAGAAATAGAGGGGATGTCTTGACTTTCGCTAGATTGGGGTCGTGTGTTGGGGGTGTGCTGATTTGCGGTTTGTCGTGGCGAGCGGTGTGTCTCCCCGACGTTGGGCCTTGACCGGGGCACCTTGTGCTGCAGTTGGGTCTGAGCTAGGTGTTTCAGGCCGGATACCGGATTGGGGTCAGAGGACTCTCTGGACCCAGATGACCGGATTGTCAGAGGCTTATCAGTGGAAGAAGTGTGGATGGGGCATCGGGTTTTTAGTGACAACAGTTGTCGAGCAGCGGGCAGCTCGACAGTGCTTCTTTTGCAGGGACCACCCGGTTGCACAGTATCCTCAGGGCGCGGGGATTTCTGTCGGGTACCGATGGACGTGAGTAGACCATCCGTGCCAATGTTTAGTGCCGATGCGCGAAGGGCAGGGTGGTAATTGACAGCGGATGAGCTATGGGACACCATTGATCAGTTGAGCCAGTTTCGGTAGTTTAAACCACCGATTATAGGATTAAGTTGGGAGCCTCTTGGGGTAGAATCGTGGTTGGTGGTGATGGACAAAGATGCATGGAGAGCCTCCTGGTGTCAACAAGGGTTATGCAGTTATCGAACTGCGCGCTCTATGACTTGGGGACATGGCGCATAGGATATGATGGACTGTGAGTGGATTGCTCAGGATACCTTTCAGTTATTTGATTCCCCGTTGGATTTTGGATGCCTCGATGGAGTAGGCATTGTGTATGGGGCGTAGCGTCTGCAGCTCCATTGTATCGGGGTCTGCCGCCAGAGGCGAGTCTTGGATAGAGGCGCTGGCACTAGTTGTTGGAGGACAGACTCGGCCGGCGGAGACATTTTCGTTTTCCCTCCCAGGATGGTGGATAGCCTTGTGGATGGATTATGCAAAGCTACCCAAGGGGGATGTTACCCTGTGTGATTGATAACTGGCATGTTTGGGGTGCAAATATGTGATTGGGGGTGAGCTTTGTAAGGATAATTTGTATAAGGAATTGCACGAATTGATTGTGCTTGGTCGTATGACGATGATATCCAGGTGGATTTCTGAGACGTCAGAGGTTGGGTGGACCCCGATGACAGCATCAACCCTTTTATCAGAGTGGCGCAGCGGGAGCGTGGATTGCTGCCTGTGAGAGACACATTCGTCAACTCAGTGTGAGCATGGACAGAGGTCGTGCTCCCTTTGTGATTGGTCTAGATATTTTGGCAGCTGTGAGCCGACAAACTGCATCGAGTGGATGAATCTGTGCCGCCCGGTTGGAGGGCGCCCCGGGGTAATGGATTGAGTCGCCGCAGGTGTGAATTCATCACAGCAGTCGGAGGTAAGAGCATGTTGCATTCCTGCATGGACTAGAGGCAGAGTTGTTACCCCGTGCACTAGAGGTACAGGTTACTGTTGGTATTGCGCAGGTGGGGAAGGATTGTGGATCATCCAGTGCAAGTAGAGGCCGTGAGTTATGCCGGCAGACTTCTTGGTATTTGTTGACAGTTCGGTGTCTTGACCCAGTGCTTGGGACTGGTGGCATAGTGCCACAGGATGTTTGACTGCTGAGAGAAAGGACCTTGTTTTCTGCGAGGCAGACATAGAAGGCTTGTTTGTTGCGACTGTTTGGGTATTCAGGTTACAGCGATAGTGTGAGAGGTGCCTACGGCGGCACCGGGACGTAAGGATATTCTGTTGCCGTGAGATCCCGGGTGTGATTCCACCTGACTGATGATGATGCCGCCGGTTAGGGAAATTGTGATTTCGATTGAGTGGTTCTGGGAAACACACCTACCCGATAGCACCTCGTTATATATCATGTTAGTGCTGTGAGAGTTGTGGGCATAGGTGCGTGGAACTGATGGATAGAGGGTTTGTTTGACCTAGTGCCGCGTCGTTGATACACGATTGTGAGAGCCCTTGTGATTGGAGCCCTGGCAGGTCCAGGTATTATTGAGACCTTTTTGGAGTGGAGTTATGCTCCGCAGTGATCGATTATGATGCCTGCACCAGTTTGGATTTACAGCTGAGTATTTCGCCAAGATGGCATTCAAGACACGCTAGGGGCATTATGAGTACAGTGAGGCCAATGGAATGACTAATGCCCTTGTTGCCTTTAAGATTGAGGAATTTTGTGTTCCAGTTGGCTTGAACGGATTGATAGTGGCATTTTTCAGGGATATCTTGGCTTTTACCCCCTCCCTGAGTGATCTAGAGTTTGAGGAGCAATTGTAGATGTTGTGGCAAGGTCTGTGAGGATAAAGTTTTATGCCAAATAGTTTTGGTACAAGTTTTAGCTTTGAGAGCACATCTTCCTGGATTACGTATTTAGCCGCAGGGGCGGCGGTGGAAGTCCGGTCAAATTAAATGCTATTTGAGATGGGCCGAGATCGACAGTTACTTTTGAGGTGAGGAGCTTTTGGACCGGATGGTGCCAGCAGAGTTTGACGAGCGGATGGTAAGATGGGTACCAGCGCCGATTTTAGTATGCTCAGCAGAGGAAGATGGACTTGCGAGTGATAGTGATACCTCCCATAGTGACTATGGAGCTACCATTGGATTTTGATGAGCATCCAGGATCACCCCGACCGGGCCACTGTGGTGGCGGATACCTAAAGCAGAAGAGCTAAATTGGGAGTTGAGTTTGACGGTTCCATAGCTGGCGCTGTGTGGGACCATAGTAGTGTACAGGGCTTGAGATTGTGTCCCAGGGGATCCCTTTTGAGGATAGGCTGCGGCTGAGCAATCTACTCGTGTGGTCTGGTTTTGACAGATTAAGTTGGTATCAGACAATGACCGAGTGAGAACCCCTGCTTGTTAGGGCCCCTTTCCTGTGCGGGTGCTTGTGTAGAGGTGTTTCGGGTCGCCCTGGTCGAGTTGGCTCTAGAGGGTGATTTTAGTGCGTGTTGCACTGGCTGTTCATTCTTTTCCCCTAGGCTTTTGATGGAGTCCCTGAGGTTTTCCTGCGTCTCAGCTCAGGAGTGTTATGTTTTGGACTCCTCGCCCGTGATTGACTCACTTCTTTGGAGCCCTGCGAGAGTTTGGAGTACGAGGGACGCTCGTTGCGAATTCCGGCTCGTGAGATGAGGGAATTGCGCAATCGGGCTATGCCGTACTGGTTGTTGCTGTTGTTGTTGCTGAGGAGTAATCACGGGGAGTGATAGGCGAATGGAGAGCGGGAGACGGCGGTGTTGAGTACTTACCCCTGCTTTCTGAGACTCCTTGAGAGGTGCTTTAGTTTCGAGGACGAAACTTTCTTTTAGTGGGGGAGGATGTGATGATCCGGAATTCTACAGGACTGTTACAGTGTGATCGGCAGCTTCTGGAGGCCTACGGGGCATGTCGGCGGTGTTCGTGCGCCAATTTGGACTCAAGTGATGAACTTCGGTCTTAAAATGGATCACGTGGGTGATCGGGGGGGACCCCGTCGGATGTTTAGAGGTGTTTTCGCGCAAATCGGATATCAAATTTGGACTCGGCACGAAATTCGGATTGAAAATGCCTTTACGGGAGCCTCCGGCGATTTATCGGATGGGAATTTGGCGAAACGGACGTCAAATTCGGATTCAGCGCGCGAAAACGGTCAAAACGGACTACCCACTTGTATTTTTGGTGCTCGGGTACTGTTCACTGCCGGAACAGTAACTCCGGCGATCGCCGGCGGCAGGCGGCGGCGGCGGGCAGCGCCGGCGGGAGGCGGCGCGGCCTCGGGCAGGCGGCAAGCGGCGGCGCGCGGTGCGTGCAGGGCGCGAGCAGGCGGGCGGTCCACGCTGCCGGCGTGCACCAAGGCGGGGGACACGTGGCATTATCCTATAGGCTGGCTCACAGCTTCCGGTCCACGGAGTATGGCGTTGGGTATTGGTTTATGGTGCACCGGGCTTGGACACGTGGCTGGTTCCTATTCGTTCGGTCCACAGGATTTCGTGCACCGGGTTCACTAGGCAGAGGCATGACACGTGGCAATCCCCCTTTGGTTGGTCAACTCTGCGGGCAGAAGGGGCAGCAGGCACGTCTGGGCGCGCGGGCAGGCGCGGTCGGGGGCCACATGTCGCAGCTGGATTGGATGTAGTTGGTGTTTTGTGTTCTGTGGACACGTGGCAGCATTTTAGTGGACGGTTTTGGTGTTTCCTGTTCGGCGGGACACAGAGGGAATTAATGGAAAAGATTTTTCTGGTTTTTCCTATTATCTCCATCCGTGGCTCATTCAAGGGCATTTTTCACCACCTTATATGCTTCATATTCTCGAGGAGTGAGAAGATGAAATCTTCATCAAGAAGAGTGGAAGCATCCTGTGAAGTTTCGGATTTTTGGGTGGCACGGATTACGAGATTTCCATTTCTCCGGCACGGCGCGACGTTCCTTCATCGGTGTATCCCTTTCGTCGCATTTCAATGCGAGAGCTCTCCCGGCCTACCCCGATCACATTTTCCGGCGATTCTTGCGCCATTAGAACGGCGACTGACAGAGCTTTAATATTGGTATTTCCTGTTTCCCCTCATTTCACGCTTTTCGAGGAGTTTTCCTGAGTTTACTGTGACACCATTTGCTGTGATGGAGTTTTGGATAGAGGTTTGATATTTTAGCGATATCTCTGCAACCGGACATCGGATTGAGGTGATTCAAAAGGCATTTTGCATCTACACATCGCAAGGAACATCCTCAAATTTTCCTGGATTTTTCTGGATTTTCCCTGAAGGTGAAAAAGGCATTATTTTCAGTATTTGGTGCTGAAATTTACAGTACAGAGTTCTTTGGGATAGTCCCCTTGCCGAATTTATATCTCAGTGTAGGAAGGATTTGAGCGTGCAGGTACTCGTTTCGACCGGCTCGTCGCGAGGATCGCGACGGTATATTTTTGGGAATTTTCTGTGCACAACTCGCAGGTGAAAAAGGCTCAACTCTGGACTGATTACTGGAATAGCATGTTTTGAGAATAATTGTATGTTTAATTGCATGGTTTGGGGTAATTGTGAACAGTGATCGCGGCGGCTTATCTGTTTGGACTTGTGGCGTGAAAAAGAGATATTGGACAGCCTTGGGTTGCGCAATTCCAGGTGGGTGGTTGCTTTACTCCTCTTTTCTGATGTACCCACTAGGAATATTAGAGTGATCCCCTTTATTGAACATGTTGAATGGTCACCTAATGGACATGCATGCTTAACAGGATAATTGTGAGCCTATCATATGGAAAACATTATATTGGAAACTTGACATGTTGGAACTTATACATGCTTCATGGACATCGTTTTAGCATTTAACCTTGCATGAGGGAGGGGGATGTACTTTCATATTGTGATATTGTGAGGCGTCTTGTGGGAGGGTACCACTTGAGGATTTTTGGACAGGCATTGTGACACCCCCGGAATTTGGATTAGTCCTCTATATAAATGATATAATAGGACTAAAAATCTCTAACCCGGCTATAGCATTTTGGATGGTAGCAAGATCCAAGAGGAACATGAGAGTTAAGCGTGCTAGAGCTAGAGTAGTTCTAGGATGGGTGACCCCCTGGGAAGTGGGGCGTCACAGTTGGTATCAGAGACATTCACCAGCCGAAAATGTGAGATGAGTCTCGGCTGAGCCAGGGTTATATAGCGGGTAGAGCGAGGCTCCCCGGCTAATGACCGTTGTGAGTGGAGTGCAGCTCCTCACAAGGTCGGCTAAGGCTAGCGAGACGAGTCTCACATCGCCTGGTGCTTGTGAGTGTGCTTGAGCCTGACGTGGACGTCAGGGCTTAAAGGGGGGAAGAATGTGACACCCCCGGAATTTGGATTAGTCCTCTATATAAATGATATAATAGGACTAAAAATCTCTAACCCGGCTATAGCATTTTGGATGGTAGCAAGATCCAAGAGGAACATGAGAGTTAAGCGTGCTAGAGCTAGAGTAGTTCTAGGATGGGTGACCCCCTGGGAAGTGGGGCGTCACCGGCATAGGTGGATGATTCATGTGAGGGTGATTAGCAGGTTATGGACATGTGTGGTTGGATTATGATTTAGCATGATGATTACACCCAGGTGGAGTTATTACTTGGTACACATGGTGAACCACTATTTGTCACTCCCCTTCTTTCTTCCATGAGGAGATAGGCTTGATTTCAGGGATATCTAGTTAGACCATTTCTGATCGCTACACTATATGTTGGGACTGACTTAGGAGGAACCCTATTGTCTCTTCTTCCCCTGTTCCTTAGGCAGGCGGCTATTTGTTGCTCGGGTTTGAGCAGGCATCGACATAGTGTAGCCGGAGCTTGGATTTTAGCTTTTGGGGTATTGCGGCTATTGCGGATAGTAGGCGGTTGACCGGATGTCGGATCTGGGTCAGGATTGTCATTATGGGTATTGCGGCTTTTTCTTCTCCCTTGTTTTGCAGTGTCTTCTGCGGGTGCTACTGGGCTTACAGTGGCGGGTCGAGGAGAGAGGACGGCTGAGTTGATAGATCCCGAGGCAGGATGAGCACGTTAGCTGGACTGTTGGTGTACCCATGTTTCCTCATATGGTAGTACTTTCACTTTTGGGACTGGCTTTCGCCAGCAGGTTGTATTTATTTTGTGAGTTGGGAGAGACTACTGTATCATTTATATACAGATGTATTGTATTTTATTTCCAGCTTCAGTCTGAGATGCATTAGTTTTAGTTCAGCTCTGTTTTTATTGCTCTTTTATTATATCTCTTATATCTGAGCAGGTTACTGGCACTTCGTGTACACAGGAAATACCGTGTGCACGGCGGATATGTGGACGGGCCCGGGTTCTGGTTTACACCCGGGGCGTGACATGTGTAAAGCGAGACACGGCCTCTCTAACCAAAATCGAGCCCAAACGAACAAGATTTACTAGCCCTGGGGGTCTCCTTTTTCGATCCAAAGGAGAACCCCAAGACCCCCCATCACGACGATCTCTACAACCATCGTAGTGTCTACAGTAAAAAGCCGAACTATGGGTAACAACCGTAGGGGAAGAATCCTCGTTCCCACCCCTACCTTGTCCAAGATGCAAAACGAATCGGCCGACTACCCGCTGTAGCCTAACACCAGAAGACCCAGAAGGTACAAATTTAGACAAAAGGCTATCCAGTTACCCACGACCGACAAAACGGCCGACACACTAACAAACACCGGTGGGTTACACTACCACCCGCCACTGCTACTAACGATGACCAGAACGTCGGCGGAGGAAAGGGGGTTCGGGAAAACGAAAACCGGCGCAACGATCTGCGGTACTAACAGTCGCAGCAAGTACATGAACACCGTCAGCAGACCCACCGTGTCCTGTGCTGGTTGCCTAATCCACTGATTCATAGCAACCATCAAGGCCCCGGTGGCAGCCGGCCCCGACCCCAACCTCCAAATCAACCCGACTACACTAGCACAACACCCGAGTTAAACCGAAAAACAAAACTTGACAATCCCGTACTGTCGCATCTCTACGCATCTCTACCCTGATCATTTCATTGGTTAGTAGCTAGTGATGATGTACCCCGTGGATGTTGGACAGCGACTACTGTGGTTAAAGTTGTTTTTCTCTAATACCATCTTAATCTGTCACGCCCCGGGGGTTTTTACGCGCGGAAGGGTAGCCACCGATGCTCCCAAAATTTTACATATATTTTTTTTTTTCGAAAACAATCTCCCCCGGTGCGTGCCCAGACCCGCCGCATATACAAATTCACTTCGCAAACGGGCAGAGTCTCCTTTGTATATGCACGGCGTCTTGATTACAAAGTTCACATAACATGCCTTTAACCACACTAGACCGATTGCCAATCGCATACAACCATTTTAAACAACATACAATCAATTTCCACAAGTAATAAAGAGGCCGACTATTTTTGAAAGGATAAAACCACAGGGTTTTGAATGCGATGCCCACTCGACATCAGGTTTTATAAAACTATTTTTGAAACCACATAAATCCACAGAATTTGAAATCGGTGCCCACCCGACACCAGGTTTAATAAAACTAATTTCGAAATCACATAAATCCACAGAATTTGAAAACGGTGCCCACACGGCACCCATATTTTTAAAACAATTTTCACAATAGTTTCCTTGTTCCTTGTTTGTAGTTTGAAAGCGGTCAAGCCAAGAAGTGAGAGCAAAACACCTATCCAAAAGAGTTATCGAATAGCCTAACATCCACATCGATCCCATGGGGGTATCGCGATCCACAACTAGCTACAATGCGTAATGAAATGAACAAACAAGGTAAAGTAAACCGTATCTGTAGCCTCTAACGGCCAAAAGATCGCTCACGCGGCCTCACCAACGCCCTAGCACTCGCCCCTGGACGAACCTGTCACGGAGTGGGAAGTCAGTGACCAGAAACAATAAGAAAAGCAATAAGGGCTAAAGTAAGGCAAACCACGGTAAAACCAGAGCAACCACCCTCCTCAACGTGCAACCAACAATGAAGAACCCTGTGCAAACCAAACCGGGCACCTTCCCCGGCAACCACACCGAGCACCTGCCTCGGAAACCCCTGCCGAGCACCTGCCTCGGCCGCCAAGCACCCGCCTCGGCATCACCGCTCACACCCCCCACCCATGGGGGCCCCCATTACGTCTCCATCACGTGGGGTACACGGGTCAACGTACCACTTTTTCCGGAAAAGCACACCCTCGCGGTGGCCAAACCGCTGGTGTGCGTGTAGCAATCTCGAGCCTCAACCGAGCACCAACCTCGGCAAACCACACCGAGCACATGCATCGGCAATCAAATATCCACACAATATCTTTAACAGGATTAGCAAATGTAAACATGCAATTACTAAGATCTTACACCTTTTCCCATAACTCCGGATACCAAGACAATGGAAGAGTCCCCACAACGACCCACAACCGCCATAACTATAAAGATAATAAAACACAAACCTTTACCGAAGTTAACAATATTCCACATGTCGAACTTTACTCTTACCAATTATCCTCATTTCCGACTCCTGGGCTGTCGAAGGAGGAACCCACCTTCCAAATTCTGAAAGGTCACATTGATCACCGTCCCCAACGCTAGTACGCCCCGAACAACCCTACCGTTGTTCGCGGAGGGCGAACTGCCCGCCCAGTCTTCAACCACGACAGCCGTAAATCCGGAGGTCCACATCACCCACCAAACCCCTTAACAAAGTAAACATAGCAACAACGAAACTGCGCATAAAGAGGTTCTAAGGGGCACCCACCTCAAACACGAAGATGGAGACGATGCGGAAACTCCAGCTAAAACACTCCCACCTTGTGCCCGAAAAAGCTACAGGAGGATAATATTGTGAGGAACATCGTCGTGGTCAAAAACACTCAAAAACAGGGCGAAACGGGCTAAAAACGGAGCTCCCGGACTCTTTGGCTGAAGGCTGGAACACGGGTCCAGGCGTGGACCGGGTCCACGACAGAAGGCGGCGGCGGCGCAGACCGGGAGCACGGCACGGTGAGCCGCTGGAGCATGGCCAGTGTCGCGGACCGGGCTCACGGCTACAGTGGCTGCAGTCGCAAACCGGGCGCACGCCACTGCGGGTGGACCGCTGCGGCTTGGGCCGGGCCACGCATGGGATAAAAGCGCGCACCGGGTCCACCCGCGCGGCTGCGGTGGCGAGTGCCGGGTGCACGCCTAGTGCTTGCACCACGCGGCCTGGGCTGGGCCGGCGCACGCGCCCGTGCGCCGGGTCCGCGCCTTCGGGCTGCGATGGCGTGCGCCGGGTGCACGCCGGTCCGGTGGACCGCGTGGCTGAAACCGGCCGCGGGATGAACAGTAAACCCTAAATCGTACCCCTTTTCCGGCTCCGGTTGCGACCACGCGACCCCGGCGGCTGCGGCGACGACCCCGTGACCATGTTAACGGCGGCGGCGGCCTCCCGTTTGACAACGGCGGCAGCGGCCTCCCGTTCAAAACCCAACCCGCATCGCCCGCGACATCCAAACCACCACCACCCGAAACGCCAACCCAAGTAAACAAAAGCAACCATGCTAACCTTTATTTCGTTGGAGGAGGAGGAAGAAGGAGGGCCTCGCTCGATCAATCCCGCATAAAGGGGCCGTTTCTTCTTTCCTCTCCCTGTCTCTCCGTCTCGTTTCCTACACCGTTTCTTGAAAAGAGGGAAAAGGGGTTTGGGGTTTTTCCCCGCACCCCCGATCGGAAATAAAAGATACGAAGAGAATTTTAAAATTAAACCCCAGTCAACAACCCTAGCCTTTTGAAATTGAACGAGGGGTCCAGATCACCTCGGAAAACGTGCCGATCGCCGACACGCATTCCGATGCACCCAAGCTGATAGAAAACTTCAAAAATTATTTCTCGGAGATCCCGGGGTCGGAATTAAAATCCGATCGCGCCACCGTTCGCCGTTTTGCGAGCTCTACCACCAAAAAGTATCCGCAAACCCCGACGATCAGCCCAGAAATTCTCGAACTACAACCCCCCCCGTTATAACTGAAAGGATTCAATTAGGACACAAAACGGAAGACCGAAAGGTCGAGGTACTACAAAATAAATAAAATAACCCACTGACATAAATAAGATGAAAAGTCCGATCGTAGAAGGATCGCGTCCGATCACCTCGAAAAGTGTGCCGGCCACTTAGCTTGGATTCTGATGCACCACTCAAAGGCAAACGCTTTGACCCCCATTCCGGGAGATCCGTAAATTGGAATCCGAATCCGATCGCTTTGCCGTTCTCCGTTTTCTGAGCTTAAACACCGAAAAATACTCGCGGTCCAGGCCGGTTCACACAGAAAACACAGTGAAAAGCTTCCCTAACAATTCCGTCATAAAAAAAAAGGTATTCAAAGGCATTGGAACGCCAGGACTCTACATCTACTCCGAGGCTCGACATGAAAAGATGGAGATGACGAAGACCATTTTCCAACTTAAGGATGACTTAAAGCGATTTTCTCCTCCTGAAGGAGCAAGTTGGATAAGATGCTTGGTCTTGGTCAAACAAACCGTTTCGGCCTCGGATACAGTCGAACTGGAGACAGTCCTAGTTCGAGTCAGACAGTTTTTGTGCCCCAGTCAGTAACTCCTCCTCCGACAACGGAAATCACTGCATACAATGACAACAAGCCTACTTCACCCACTTCGGGATCGTCAAGTACAAAGGTATGTTTTCGTTGTTGTCACGCCCCGAGTCCGCCAATTTGTACGGTTCGGGCACGCCAACAGACCCGCCAATCGGGTATGACCCTTCACTACCCGAAAGGAACGGTAACATCCATAATAATACAACAAGTGTATGTGGAAGCTCAATATCAGAGTACTAAAAATCACTA
This sequence comes from Tillandsia leiboldiana, assembly GCA_029204045.2. Taxonomy (NCBI): domain Eukaryota; kingdom Viridiplantae; phylum Streptophyta; class Magnoliopsida; order Poales; family Bromeliaceae; genus Tillandsia; species Tillandsia leiboldiana. Next base: position 34,785,966 of record CM055062.1, on the reverse strand, counting down.
CTAATTTAAAACTTTCATTTAATAACAAACAGTTAAGCGGAAATGAAAGCATAAAAGAGTGAACCATAAATTAAATTTATTACACTTTACATTCCTGAACTTGCAAATAAAATTATTACAATTCTTTTACATCATTTTCCTCACCATACAAGGTTCACTCAAGAAATATATAAAAAGGGATACCTCTGCTAGACCCTCTAGGTCTCTATGCTGCTGGGCCCTTGCCCCTGTCGTATGTCTCGCCGTCTGCACCTGAACCGTCTCGACCGCTGTGTCCATACCTGAACCTGTGGGGAGGTCACCCAAGGGGTGTGAGAACTACGACAGAGTTCCCAGTGGGTTCAACCACCGAAAAAAAAGTGTCCTACACCACTTGGTCCAATGGAAGCAATAATAATAGAGTGCTAGGAAACTAAAATCCTCAACATCAAAATGCGGCTAAGCAGTATAATATATCACTACACTATCTGTGTATACTCATCGACCCAGCACTACACTGTCTAGCCATACTAGGCTACTATATAATAGGTCACTACACTATCTGTGTATACTCATCGACCCAGCACTACTCTGTCTAGCCACACTAGGCTGCTAAGCACCAACTCGGCCACTATGCCGCTGTATACAGGGTCAAACTAACCCGGCCACCTTGGCCACTCTATTTTTCTTTATTCTTTAGATTCTGGTGCTTTAGTTCAAGTTAACCCTCAGAAATTCTTATCCAACGGGCCCCAACCCGGTAGTCCTGCTACCATAAGATAAGATTTCTAAGGTTGCCGATAACACCCGCAAGTGTTACCCCGTCCTACGGAAGAAACGTCCCGAACGGATCTCTACCCGGGAGAAGGGCACTGCCTGCAACTCCAACATGGGCCGCGTTTCACTCCGTAGTTCCGCCCGTTTTATTATCTTTATATTTTCTTTCTTTTCCTTTCTTTTTCTTTCTCTTTTTACTTTAGTTCTCGGCCTCTTCGCCTTTGAACTCTTGCTTTTCTTTCTTATTCGAGCTTATAGCTCCCTTTTTGCCACTGGCAAATCTCTTTCTCTTTCCTTTGAGCATCTAGCTCTTTACTTTCACTTTTAGCCCTTCGAAAGTACCTCGTCCGACGGGTCACTGCCCAGGGAGTCCTGCTCCACTTGACGAGTCTCAAATTCGAAGGCGTCATTTATATCCTCTTTTCATTCTCTTTATCTTAAGCAATTTGCTTGTCTTGCTTATTAACCAATTTTAGCTCTATCTTGAGCAATTTGCTTGTCTTGCTTATTAACCACTTTTTCATCCCTTACCCTAGGTCTTGCCAGACGGGTAACCAGAGAGTCTCCTGGACTCTTAAACATTTCACTTTCTTTTATTTAACTCAAATTGGAGTTAAAGTTATTGTTCATTTGCCCAACCACCCTATGACTTTCTAGGGTTATATTTGTTTAATTCTTTAACTTTGGGATCTAATCCCCTTTTTCCTGATTCCATCCTGAATCCTAGAGTTAAATAAACTCGATTTTCCTGTTCCATTCTGTACTTAGAGTTACACTGACTCTAACTTCCTGTCTGTGAGTTTAAACTCCTCTAGATCACCTTAGGTTCCCTTTACCTAAGTTCCATATCACAATCATCCTAGAGTTCCTTGACTTTATGTTGATCACTCTATCCAGTGTCCTTAGATTATCACCTAAGACCACGCCACTCGTCCAATCCTAGGATAACTCCTAAGTTGATGTCACTCATTAAACCCTGAATCTAGGTTTTCTCCTAGTCTTACTACCAACATGTCCTTTTCCTTATGCTTCACATGATTCCTAGGGTTATACCCTAACACAATCTCAATCATAAAATAATTACTCCTTTCTTATGCATGCAATTATTTCCATCTCAATCATGAATAATATTCATCATCTATGTAGATAAATCAAAGTTACATTTTCCTCTATGTTCATTTAAACATGTAAATAATCCACCTATTTTCCTTTTTCCTCATTCATAATCACAATTAAAATTACACTACTATAGCACGCTCACTATAATGCTTGAAGATCAAAAGCAGAGGAAAAAGTGGAGAGGTCACCCATTTTCGGTAGAATCCCCCACCTCGATATTTTCTCCTTGTTCTTTAAAGAGACAAAAATTGCTCTTTTGATCTCCAAGATTTTTCCTAAATTGAAAGGGAAATCATGAAGCAATTACTTTTCATGATTCACTAATTCCAATAAAATGATAAACTGAGCCTCTTTGACAACTAAAGGGGAAAAATCCCTATTTGATCACTTTCTCACAAAAAGGCTATTTTTGGATTGGCTTACAAAAATGGGAGAAGAACAATCCCCCCTTAACATGTTGCCAAAGAGAAATTTGCTCTCTTTGGCCACGGGCCAAAATGCTCCAAAAATTTCGGAAAAACTCAATTTGAGCAATTTCCACAATTACCGATTTCGCACATTGGCAAAATCAAGAATTTGCGTTTTTAAAAAAAATTGGAGAGAAACTCAATTTGAGCGATTCCCCCTATTTACCGATTTCGCACATTGAAGGAAAGAGAAGAAGAAGAAATTCTCTTCTTTTCTTTTCTTTTCCTTTCAATTTTTTTCCTCTTTCTTCTTCGCTTTTTTTTTTTTGTGTACAATCAACTCCTGCTGCTGGGCAGCAGCTTGCACAGCTGCTGCCCTGCAGCAGCTCCTGCAGCTACTTATGCAGCCATTTAAGCTGCATAAGCAGCTGAAACCTGTTGCTGCCAAAGCAGCAACAGCAGCTAGGCCAGCTGCCAATGCAGCTACTCATGCAGCTGCTTGGCAGCTGCCTGGTTCCTTGCACAGCCACCCCAGCTGCCCAAGGCAGCTGCAATGGCAGCTGCCAAAGCAGCTGCCTTGCAGCCCCCCCCCCCCTTTTTTTTTTTTTTCTATTCTGCTGCTGGTGCAGCTGCTGCTGGTGCAGCTACTGCTGGACAGCAATGCCAGCAGCATTGCTGCTGCTGGCCAGCAATGCCAGCAGCATTGCTGCTGCCGGCCAGCAGCATAGCCGCGCAGCTGCTGCTGCCAAGCAGCAGCAGCAGCTGAGTAGTTGCTTGCACAGCTGCTTGGCAGCTGCAGATCTTTTTTTTTTTTTTTGTTTTCCTTTTCCCTGCACAAGAAAGAGGAGAAGGAGGAAGAGAAGAGTACCTATTTTTGAAGAACTGAGAGAAGGAGGGAGATTATCTTCTCTACTTCTTCTTCTTCTTCTTCTTCTTCTCTTTCTCTATTCTTCTTCTCCTTTCTTTCTCCCTGCTCCAATAGAGAAACGAAGAGAGAGAGAGGTGTGGGTTTTCAAGAGGGAGAGAGAGAGAGAGGGGAATTAAATGTCCCTGCAGGTGGTGGTTGGAGGGGGGAGATGAATTTACTCATTTGCCCCCCAATTACAAAAAAAATCCAATACTGCCCTAATTCCTGCAGTTTTGCCCCCGACAGTATGCAAATTCGGATACCCCTCTTTCTCCGCGTTTTTCCGTCAACTGGGAAATTAAAACTGCAATTTTTCTTCTCCCCTTTATTGTATATATTTTTCTTAAGCTCTCCACGATTTCTTTTAAATTTTTGGGCTACTCTAAGCCCTCGAAAGAGAGCCCCGAAAAAGCTTCGCGATAAACTGCATCAGCAAAAACTGCAGTTTCAGAATTCTTGAAGCATTTTGCTTCGCTTCGTTCTCCTATTTTTCTTCAATCTCTCACCTCGGCACTTCACCCATTTTAATCAGCAAACTTTTCTGAGACACCCCACGATTTCTTTTAAATTTTTTGACTAATCTAAGTCTTCGAAACAGGGCTCTGAAAAAGCTTCACGATCACAAAATTCAGAATCTCTGAATTTTGCGAAGTCCTCGGGGTTCAAGTCACTTTTCGACCGTTGCTCTTCACGTCGGTCCGAAACACACCAAACTCGACTGTAATTATATTTAAAATATGTTACAAGTCTTTTCGCCGCATTTTGCCATTTTGTGAATTCGGCGAACGGGGACTTAAGTTTTGCCAACTTGAAGCTTCAAACTCTCAACTACAACTCACTTTTCGACTCAACGGCCTTTGCGTCGATTCGAAATGCTTCCAACCCACTTGTAATTACATTTGAAATGTGTTACAAGTATTTTTGCTGAGTTTCGCCACTTCGCAGAAATCGGCGAACTTAAGCTTTAGAATTTGAAACTTCAAATTCTCAACTACAACTCACTTTTCGACTCAACGGCCTTTGCGTCGATTCGAAATGCTTCCAACCCACTTGTAATTACATTTGAAATGTGTTACAAGTATTTTTGTTGAGTTTTGCCACTTCGCAGAAATCGGCAAACTTAAGCTTTAGAATTTGAAACTTCAAATTCTCAACTACAACTCACTTTTCGACTCAACGGCCTCTGCGTCGATTCGAAATGCTTACAGCTCACTTGTAATTACATTTGAAATATGTGACAAGTATTTTTGCTGAGTTTCGCCATTTTGCGAAGATCGGTGTACTACATTCTCCCCGATTTTGAATAAATCATAATTTAGCACTTTTCTCTGTATTCAATAAAAATAGTACTTCATACCATTTTTATTTATATTTATTTATATACCACAAATCTGGTACATTACAGTTGTGGTTTTGCAGGGCACATACGAAGAGATTGCAAGATTGGAGCGAAAAGATCACATCAAGCACCTCTTGCAACGACTACCAAAATGGTGATTCCTCGGAAATCAAAGGAGAACTTTTCAAAGGAAAAGAGCCTTGGTAGTTCACCCCACAAGACGACATCATCAATGAAAAGCATTCAATCAATCAAGACGCTTTCACCAAGGAGAATAACTTCACAAACATTGCCGACGCAGTCCAAAAAGGTTTGGGTGCGCAAAGGTGAATTCTTCCCTTGTCTTTAACTTTTCAGAGATTGAATGTCCTGTAACTTATGTAAATTATTCTTTTTGAAAGGGGTTAGATCTGAAAATAATTGCTATGTTGTTTCAAACAAAATTTCTGAAAAGTGTAACCTAGTTTTTTTAGAAAATGAAACTCTTTGGCATGAAAGATTAGGTCACATAAATTTTAAAGAACTAGCAAGGATTTCAAATAAAGACGTGGTTAAGGGGGTTCCTAAACTTTCATTTAAAAAAAACATTGTGTGTGGAGGTTGTCTAAAGGGAAAACAATCAAGGGCTGCACACAAGAACTTGAACCACGTTGGTACCAATCGGCCCTTGGAATTACTGCACATGGACATAAAGGGGGCGACTCGTCAACCATCTTTGGGAGGTAAATGGTATATTTTTTTTTTCTGGTTGATGATTTCTCTAGATATTCATGGGTAACATTTTTAAAAGAGAAAGCGGATACTTTCGTCTCTTTTCATGAGGTTTGCCATCGTATTATGATTGAAAGAAATGAAAAGATCGTTCGTGTTCGAAGTGATAGAGGTGGAGAATTCATTAATTCTAAATTCATTGATTTTTGCACTTCCAACGGCATAAACCATTAATTCTCAGCACCCTATACACCTCAGCAGAATTGTCACGCCCCGAGGGTTTTTAGGTAAGGATAAGCGGAAAAAGCGTATATATTTTTCTTTCTTTATGAATAAGTATCGACCTCCCCCGGTGCGTGTCAGACCCGCCACATATACAAATTCACTCTTCAATCGGACAGAGTCTCCTTTGCATATGCACGGCGTCACGATTACAACCACAACAATAACATCATTCTTTATAAAATCTTTAACCACACAATCACAGTCAATCAGTACGAGAGTGTAAAAACATTCAATCACATTAAGAAGATTATACAAGTTGCAAACGGTGTCCACTCGACACCCATTCCTTTAAAACGTCTACATATTCACAGTAAGGCGGCTACATCGTTTTGAAAGGATAAGACCACAGGTTTTATAAGTAGTGCCCACACGACACTTGATTTTTGAAAGACATTTTCGAAACCCCTTTTTATATCGTAAAACGGCCGCAAAGATTGAGAACAATAATTTAAAATCTATGGTGATATCATCAACTAACCAACCACCCAGCATGATCCACATCCACACAAATTAAACTAGAGAGAGAGAGAGAGAAGAAATAACCAAACTAAAAGTTTTAACATAAGGCCTCATACGGCCGATAGTTAAGTCTGCTTTGCCTTACCACCGTCCCGATGAACATACCTATTTGGACCTGTCACGGAGTGGGTAAAGTCAGTGACAAATAAAGTAGATGTTATAACTTTAATGAACAGTAAATTCGAATGAAATACTCTGCACCGGAACCTTTCGCTATCCTTCGCCCTGAGTTCACTTTATTTAATTTAGTGACACCGTCACGTCAGGGTAGTCGACGATCTCCCCACGCGACACTTGATGCTTTTACCCCTTCACGAAGCGTGAGCGACATGTTTAACTATCGTGAAGAGGTCCCCACCCTACACACGTGGGGCACATGGGTCATTCAGACCACTCCTCCGAAAAAGTCCAACCATGCGGAGGCCAATCCGCCTATGTACGTGCAACATTCAACACCGGTTTGCCGAAGTCGGCGTAAATTAAATATCACGACACTTGGTCGCAACAAACATCCACAAAAGAGCGGTACATGGTAAAGCGAAGGGTTAATTCACTGGAAACATCTCATCTACTTTATTAAACAGGTTAGCACGAACATTTAGATGATACACTGCACCTAATGCACTTACAGCACTTGTTGCATAAGAACCCACCTGGTTGAGGGAAGATCGGGGTACTTGGGATCTGTGACACTCTCCTGCGGCGCACCTGGACCTAACGAAAACCCCAGAAACAGCAGTTAATAACACGTACGAATACCGGGAAACGGAACCCAACTAACTCCACGCCGAGAACCCCCAAACCGGCGCCAACAACTACACTCGACGATTCCTCGCGCGCGCGCGCACGACGGCCGCTGGCCCGTGGGTGCCCCGCGCGGCTTAAGGCCGCGCGACGTGCGCCTGCGGGTGGTACCAGCGCGGCGCCCGCGCGGTGACTGCCCGCGCGGCGTCCGCGCGGTGACTGCCCGCGCGGCGCCTGCGGGTGATGCCCTCGGGCGGCGCCCGCGTGGCACCCGCGCAGTGTCTGCCCGCGCGGCGCCCGCGGGTGCTGCCCTCGGGCGGCGCCCGCGTGGCACCCGCGCGGTGACTGCCTGCGCGGCGCCCGCCTTGCGGTGTCCACCCGCGTGGTGCCCTAGCGGCACCACGCGTCTCCCCAGCCCGCGCGGTGCCCTAGCGGCACCGCGCGTCGTCCGCCCGCCCGCGTCGTTCCCTAAGTTGCATGGCGACGACAGCGGGCCGACGGAGACGATGGAGACGGAGAAGACAACAAAAGTACGAAAAACCCCAAAGATGCTACGAACGTAAAATCACTCACCGGATAATCCGACGGGGGAGTCGTTCGATCGCGTTCTTGCTTCCAGTACGTGGTTCGGGGTGATCGGATCCCGCCGTCCTCTTCCTCTTTCTTTCCTCCGGTTAGGGTTCCGCCTTTTTCTTTTCCTTCCGTTCTCTCGGTTAGGGTTTCATTTTCCTCTTTTACGAAAAGTGGGATTTTCCTCTCTCGTACGTACAATTAAATTCCGTTTTTACTTTCCGTCACCGAATAATTAATTATTTAATTAACTATTCCTACGAGATAAACTCCCACCTTTTAATACCTGTAACCGAATAACTAATTCTCTAACTAACTAATCACACGAGATAAACGCTTCTTTTTCTCGAAAAGCGTGCAGGATATTTTGCACGGGTTCTGATGCGCGTTAAGTCACCGCGACACTAAAAACCCTGTTCCGGGAGATTCCTACATCGGATTTCAGATCAGATTGCACCGTCGGTCATCATTTTTCGCGCTCTTTCACAGAAAAATACTCACGCCACACACCGACCGACTTACGGAAATACAATAGTTCCGATCCACTAAAGGAACACTTTATTAGAAGGAGGGTAACATACTATAAAAAAACCCGTGTCATTACATCACTCACACTTTATAAGAAGTTTCGTCCTCGAAACTTAATCACAACCTTCACTAAAAAATTCAGGGAAACACTCCCTCATTTTCGATTCCAGCTCCGACGTCGCCTCGCGTTCCTCGTGGTTGCTCCACTAGACTTTTACGTAGGGGATGGTCCGATTACGCAACTTCTTGTCTTCTCGTGCCAGGATCCGCACCGGCATCTCCTCGACGCTTAAGTTCTCTTGGAACTTGAAAGTGGATATCTCTAGGGCGCGAGAGGGGTCGGGGAGGTACTTCCGGAGCATTTAAACGTGAAACACGTTGTGTACTCGGTCAAGGTTCGGCGGCAATGCTAATCGATACGCCACCGGACCCATGCGTTCTAGGACCTCGAACCGTCCCACGTACCTCGGACTTAACTTCCCTCTCAGGACGAAACGTCGGGTCCCCTTGGAAGGCGAAACTCGTAACAACACGTGCTTGCCTACCATGAACTCCAAGTCCCGTCGTCTACGGTCCGCGTAGCTTTTCTGTCTGCTCTGGGCGGTTAGCAGTCGTTGCCTGATCAAGCGCACCTTCGCCTCGGTCTCTTCCACTAAATCCGGTGGTCTCTTCCACTAAATCCGGTCCCAAGAACTTGCGCTCTCCCAAGTCGTCCCAGCATATTGGAGAGCGACAGCGGCGCCCATACAGAGACTCGTATGGCGCCATTTGAATGCTGGCTTGGTAACTATTATTGTAGGCGAATTCCACCAGTGGTAGGTATTGGGACCACCCTTCGCCCAAGTCAAGCACGCATGCCCGGAGCATGTCTTCGAGGATTTGGATCACCCGCTCTGATTGTCCGTCAGTTTGCGGGTGAAAAGCCGTACTGAAGTGCAGTTTGGTACCCATTGGTCGTTGCAGGCTCTGCCAAAAGTTCGACAAGAATCGCGTGTCTCTGTCCGACGTAATGGACGCCGGTATTCCATGCAACCTTACTATCTCATTAGTGTATGTTTGCGCCAGTCGTTCCCGAGTCCACATCGTATGTATGGGCAGGAAGTGGGCCGATTTCGTCAGACGATCCACTATGACCCATATCGCATCATGTCCTTGTGGCGATCTCGGAAAGCCGGTCACAAAATCCATCGTAATCTTCTCCTACTTCCATTCCGGCACCGGCAGCGGTTGTAACTTCCCTGCTGGGCGTTGATGTTCGGCCTTTACTTGTTGGCACACCAGGCAGTGTGCCACGAATTGGGTCACGTCTCCTTTCAGTTTAGGCCACCAGAAGGTTTGCTTTATATCTTTGTACATCTTCGTTCCCCCGGGGTGTACAGCGTAGGGTGCGGTATGCGCCTCCCTTAGGATTTCCTCCTTGAGTTCTGGTAGGTCCGGTACGCAGATTCGTCCTCGGAATTGTATTGTGCCATCAGAGCCTGTTGCGAAATCGCCCCCTTGGTCTGAGGGTACTCTGTCTCGCACAAGTAGTAACTGAGTATCTTTCGATTGTCCTTCCAAGATTTTATCTAGCAGGGTAGGTCTGACCACCAGGGTCGTGAGCCGTGCGACCGTACCTACTAGCACCACCTCTAGCCTCAATTGTGAAAATTCTGAAATCAGGCGGTCCCCTTCTCCTTCTGTCTGCCCCTTGCGGCTCAAGGCGCCGGCCACCACATTTGCCTTCCCCGGGTGGTAGTGGATCGACAAGTCATAGTCTTTCAGTAGCTCGAGCCACCGCCTTTGCCGCAGGTTTAGCTCCTTCTGGGTGAAGAGGTACTTGAGGCTCTGATGATCGGAATACACATCGCAGTGTGTCCCGAACAAGTAATGTCTCCACAACTTGAGGACAAACACGACTGCTGCCAGCTCCAAGTCGTGCACAGGACAATTTCTCTCGTACTCCTTTAGTTGTCTTAACGTAGAGGCTATGACCTTACCCCGCTGCATAAGCACATGTAGTGATCCGCCTTTCGGGATATTTTTGACTTACATATAGTCATTTAAGCCTTTAAGTGAAATAAAATTATTCAATTCTTAAAAGTTGGCCATTGTGGGGTGCTGGTATTTTTCTGCGATAGAGCGCGGAAAAAGAAAGCCAACGGTGCAATCGGATCTGAAATCCGATATCGGGATCTCCCGGAACGGAATTCCTAGTGATACGGTGATTAAGTCATGCATCGGAATCCGTGCAAAATATCTTGCACCCGTTAGAGATAAGGTGGGTTATCTCGTAGGCGATAATTAATTAGATAATTAATTATCCATGAGGGAAAATAGAATTCTCTTACGTACTAATTAAAAAGAGAATTAATTAAAGATTTAATACGAGCTATAAAAGAGATCCCGATTATCGGAAAGAAAAGAAAAGAAAGAAATAAAAACCCTAATCGGTGAGAAGAGAAAAAGAAAAGAAAATACGGAACCCTAGCCGGAAGAAAGGGAAAGGAAGGAGCCCGATCTTCCCGGACACCGAACCGAAGGCAAGAATGCGACCGGACAACCATCCCGTCGACCTTCGGTTAGTAAAATAATTGTTATAATTATTTGGGATTTTTTCCGTCGTCTCTTTTGTTTGAGTTTTTGGTTTCTTGGTTTCTCCGTCGTATCCGTCACCGTCGCCGTCGTCGTCATCATGCTAGGGCACGGAACGGACGGCGGAGGCGCGCGGTGCCGCTACGGCATCGCGCGGAGGAGAGTCACGGACGGCACCCATGCGGACCCGCAACCGCGCGGGCACCGCATGGGCGCCGCGCGGCTGCCGCACGGGCGGCACCCGCGCGGACCCGCAATCGTGCGGGCACCGTGTGGGCGCCGCGCGGCTGCTGCGCGGACCAGCAACCGCGCGGGCGCCGCGAGGCTGCCGCGCGGACCCGCAACCGTGCGGGCGCCGCGCGGCTGCCGCGCGGGCGGCACCCGCGCGGACCCGCAACCGCGCGGGCGGAACCCGCGCGGGCCCGCAACCGTGCGGGCACCGCGCGGGCGCCGTGCGGCTGCCGCGCGGGAGGCACCCGCGCGGACCCGCAACCGCGCGGGCGGCACCCGCACGGACCCGCAACCGCGCGGGCGCCGTGCGGGTGCCGCGCGGGCGGCTGCCGCGCGGGCGGCACCCGCGCGGACCCGCAACCACGCGGGCGCCGTGCGGGGCCGCACCCGCGTGGGCACCGCGCGGCCGCCGCACGGGCAACACCCGCGCGGGCACCACGCCGCTGGGGCATCGCCGCGGAGGCGCGCCGCGCGGTTCCGAACCGCGCGGGGTTCCGGCGGACGACGACGGCGGCGCGGGATTCCCGTTTCGTCAACCCGGGCGGTGTTGGACTTTTCCGTCAAAAAGAGTAAATTGGGTCTTTTGTTTTCAGATGTTAGTACACGTTTTGACTATAGTTATCCTTGCGGACTTTCTTTAGGTCCAAGTGCGCAGCGGGGGTGCGCGAAGGATTCAGGTGTTCCGATTTCTCTACAAATAGGTGGCTACGGTTGCGATAAGTGCAACAAGTGCAGTAAGTGCATCTATCGTCATTAAAGTGCTCTTAATTTATCTAACAAAGTAGATGGACAGTTTAACCTTTCGCATAATTGTGTTTTATCTAACAATTGAAGCGGCTACGGTCGCGGTGCTCACTACACGCCGATCTCGGCAAATGCGTTTCGGATGCTGCACGTACACAGACGGATTGGCCTCCGCATGGGTGTACTTTTCCGGAGAAGTGGTCTCTTATGACCCGTGTTCCTCACAAGGGGTGGGAGCCGTGAGGACCTCTTCGCGCTCGCTGGGAATTGCACACCAGCACCGTGAAGGGGTTAAATGCATCAAAAAGGTGTTTGCGCACGAGGGGAGACTTTAGTCTCTCCGACAGATACTCTGGGTTTGGTGCCCAACTTAATTGATAAATCTAGGGTTGGGGCCCAGCTTAATATGTGCAGGGTTTTAGCGAAAGGTTCCGGTGTATTCAGTTTGCTCCTTATTCCTTATTGTTATTAGACATCTACTTTGTTTGTCACTGACATTACCCACTCCGTGACAGGTGTTACGAGGTGCGTTAGCCGGGAGGGCGGTGAGACTGCGTCGCGAGGACCGTAGTCTGATACTTGGGTTCATTATCTCATTTCTCTTATGCTTTAATTAGTTAATTTGCTTGTGGGTCGTATTATTTGTGGACATGTATTTCTTAGCGCTGTGGATGAGGTGTACTTTCATATTTCGATTCTTTTAGTGATGTTTTCTTACGCGGCACGTTTTCGTGATAAACCAAATGATTTCGAAAATGCTTTCTCAAAACGAAGTACCGTGTGGGCACGGGTTTTGCAACCGCTGGCTTTATCCTTTCTAAACACTGATGCCGCTTTAATATTCCGCTTGACGATGTATGTCTATTGTATGGTTGATGGTTGGTGTTTGATGTATGTTGTTGTAAATGAGACGCCGTGCATATACAAAGGAGACTCTGTCCGTGGGCAGGGAGAATTTGTGTATGTGGCGGTCTGGCACGCACCGGGGATGAGGGTTAAATTACCTTGTTAAGAAGAAAAAAAAAGATACACGCAATTTTCCGCTTTGATAGACTCAAAAACCCCCGGGGGCGTGACAGATTAAATGGTATCAGAGAATAAAACAACCATAACCATAGTAGACGTGATCCACATCCACAGTGTAAGGTGCCACAAGCAAATTAGACATAAGATAACCAAGGTATAGGTGCGTAGTACGTGAGAGTACGGGAAAAAGGGGACGTAATGTAGGTGTAATCGTAAGACAGGGTGTTAGGGTTATAACCTTAGGGTTAACATGGTTTCTTTGTCAATAGCGGACGATGGCTCGGACTAGATCGTCCACCGAGAATGCGGACGCGGACAGAGTGACCCCGGCCACCGCAGAGAACCAGCTCCTCCAACGACAACTACGGGAAATGGCCGGGCAATTAGCGACACTGACGGAGCAGGTTCGTCACCTGACGCAGCAACAGGCAACCGCGCCAGCCGAGCGCGATCCGACCCCTCCGCCCGAAGCCACCGCACCCACTACGGGACCGCAAGGGACGGGTGGCACGACGACGGAATAGCCCCCATCCCCAAGGGATGTACCTACTCCGACGACCACGGGGCCCGTGATAGGAGCGACAGCAGGGGAGGCAGGAACGACCCCTACTCTCGGGGGGTCCGCCGCTGTAGGAGGGATCACGGAGCAACAAACGACGCAAGAAAGGGTTAGGACGAATTTGACTAGGTTCAAGAAGCATGACCCCCCCACTTTTGAGGGAGAGACGACCGATCCATGGGTCGTCGAGAAATGGGTAGATACCATGGAAAAACTCTTCGAGGACCTACTGATGGAGGAACACGAGCGGGTTCCACTAGCCGTCCACTTCCTCGAAGGGAATGTGCGCATCTGGTGGAAGACGGTACGCCCGGATCGGTCTACAAACGACCCGCTACCGACATGGACAGCCTTTAGAGAGGAACTTTTTGACGCTTTCTTCTCCGATAGCGTCATGCGGCAATTGGAAGACGACCTGAAGAACATTAGACAAGGGAATCGCTCGGTCATGGAATATCAACGGGAGTTCGTAAGATTGGTTAACTGCGTCCCGTTTGTTATAAGAGATGAACCCCACAAGGCCCGTCTTTTTGTGGACGGGTTACGGAGCGACATCTTCGAGATGGTTCAGGCAGCGGACCTGCGCACGTTCAGGGAAGTGGTGGACAGGGCCACCATAGTGGAGCGGGGGTTCACTATCACCCGAGCTCGACGTGAGGGATCAAAAAATAACCGGGAGAGGAAGCGGACACAGACTTACCCGCGAGGGGGTCCGTCTGGTGGAAGCCGACCCCCAAAGTACCCCAAGATGCAACAAGGAAGCAAGAGTGCGCCTATCGGAAAGCCGCGCCCAGCAAACAAGCCATGTGTTATTTGCGGGGCATCGCATCCAGTGACAGAATGCCCTAAGAGACAGGATCACTGTTACCGCTGCGGCAAACCAGGACATTTCCGATTCAACTGTCCTCTGAACACTGGAGCGGCATCTTCCGCAGCTTCCACCCCAACGGCACAGCCACCAGGACGGGGTAGAGCATCAACGGGAATGCCCCCACACCCTCCGGCGCCAAGAGCAGAAGGAGAATCGCGACCACAACCAGGAGGGAGGCTCTACTCCATGGGCCAACATGGAGCGACACTACAAGAGGAGGCGGTCGCAGGTATTACCTCCGTTTCTAATTTCCGAGCACGAACTCTGTTTGACACCGGGGCGACTCGCTCCTTTATTTCCCGCACTTTTACACAAACGCATCTGCTAGAAAGTAGTCCCCTTGATGTCTTACTGACCGTCCAGACCCCTGGGGGGCCAATCGCGGCAACTGGCCTAGTAGGTGTTCAATAAGACTGGGAAGGTTGTCGTGCCCCTGGGATCTGGTGGTCATACCGCTAAAGGAATACGACATGGTTTTGGGCATGGACTGGCTTACCGAGTATCCGGCGGTCATCGACTGCGAGAAGCGCCAGGTGCAACTACAGAAGCCGGGATTCCCAGAAAACGTGTACATGTTATGTAAAAGCACTTCCTTCTTGGCTATCATCTCCGCGTCGCGAGCTAGGAAGTTGATGGAGGGCGGGTGCGTGGCCTATCTAGCCTCGGTAGATTTAGCCACCCGACCCGTCTCCTCGCCTTCCGAAATTCCCGTGGTAAGGGAATTTTCGGACGTGTTTCCGGCAGAGCTCCCCGGAGCGCCGCCGGAACGAGAAGTCGACTTTCCTATTGAACTACTTCCCGGCACCAAACCCATCACCAAGGCACCGTACAGGATGGCCTTCGCGGAGCTGAAGGAACTCAAGGCACAGTTGGAGGACCTATTGGATAAGGGCTTCATCAGGCCTAGCGCGTCACCCTGGGGCGCGCCCGTCCTGTTTGTGAGGAAGAAGGACGGAAGTCTCCGGTTGTGCATCGACTACCGGGAGATAAATAAGGTCACCGTTAAGAACAAGTACCCCCTGCCAAGGATCGACGACCTCTTCGACCAACTACAGGGGGCGACGGTGTTTTCAAAGATTGACCTGCAGTCGGGCTATCATGAGGTCCAGGTCAAGGGGGAAGACATCCCCAAAACGGCTTTTCTGACTCGCTACGGCCATTACGAATTTACGGTAATGCCGTTCGGGCTCACTAATGCCCCGGCAGTGTTCATGGACATGATGAACAGGGTATTCAAACCCTTCCTGGACTTATTCGTGGTGGTCTTCATCGACGACATCCTCATCTACTCCCGTACAGACGAGGAACATGAAGGACATCTGCGCATAGTCCTCCAGACCCTACGGGAACAGAAACTCTACGCCAAACTCAAAAAGTGTGAGTTTTGGCTTCGTGAGGTCGGCTTCTTGGGGCACGTAATCTCGGCGGTTGGGGTCGCAGTCGATCCGAACAAGATAGATTCGGTGACGGACTGGTCCCAACCGACGACGGTGACGGAGATTCGAAGCTTTCTAGGATTAGCCGGGTACTACCGGCGCTTCGTGGAGGGTTTCTCCAAGATAGCCACCCCCTTAAACCGCTTGACTAAAAAGGGGGAAAAGTTCATCTGGACAGACAAATGTCAGAGGAGCTTCGAGGAGCTCAAGGATAGATTGACGTGAGCCCCGATTCTCGCCCTGCCAGAACCAGGGGAGGATTATGAAGTGTATTGCGATGCGTCGCGAAACGGACTGGGTGGAGTACTCATGCAACGGGGAAAGGTTATAGCCTATGCGTCAAGGCAGCTCAAAGAATACGAGCGAAACTACCCCGTGCACGATTTGGAACTCGCAGCGGTTGTGTTCGTCCTCAAGCTTTGGAGACACTACCTGTATGGGGCTCACTGCAATGTGTATTCAGATCATAAAAGTCTTAAGTACCTTTTCACCCAAAAGGAGTTAAATCTGCGACAAAGACGGTGGCTCGAGCTACTGAAGGATTACGATTTAACGATCCACTACCACCCGGGAAAGGCAAACGTGGTGGCCGACGCCCTGAGCCGTAAGGGGCAGGCCGAAAAGGCAGGGGTAAGTGCCATCACCCAGCAAGATAGTCTGATTGCGGAGTTTTCGCGATTAAGACTAGAAGTAGTACCGGCGGGTACAGTCGAACAACTTCTGACACTGGTGGTCAGACCTACCTTGCTTGACAGAATTCTCGAGGGGCAGTCGACTGATGACCAACTCCAGCTGGTGCGAAATAGAGTACCTGCCGACCAAGAAGGTGATTTTACAGTAAACTCCGACGGCACGATACGATTTCGGGGACGAATCTGCGTGCCGGATCTACCGGAACTCAAAGAGGAAATCCTGCGGGAGGCGCATACTGCTCCATATGCAGCGCATCCCGGGGGAACGAAGATGTACAAGGATGTCAAGCAGACCTTCTGGTGGCCCAAAATGAAGGGAGACGTGACTCGGTTTGTGGCACACTGCCTGGTGTGCCAACGAGTGAAGTCCGAGTACCAGCGCCCGGCAGTAAAATTGCAACCTTTACCGGTGCCCGAGTGGAAATGGGACATGATTACCATGGATTTTGTGACCGGGTTCCCGAGATCGTCACAGGGACACGATGCAATATGGGTAATTGTGGACCGTCTGACGAAATCTGCCCACTTTCTGCCCATACACACGACGTGGACGCGGGAACGACTGGCACAAACCTACATCAACGAGATAGTAAGGTTGCATGGGGTGCCGACATCCATCACGTCGGACAGGGACACGCAATTTGTGTCAAACTTTTGGCAGACTCTGCAGCGAGCAATGGGAACCAAGTTGCACTTCAGTACGGCTTTTCACCCGCAGACCGACGGACAATCAGAGCGGGTGATACAAATCGTGGAGGACATGCTTCGGGCATGCGTTTTGGACCTGGGCGAAGGGTGGGCACGGTGTTTGCCCCTAGTGGAATTTGCCTACAATAACAGTTACCAGGCCAGCATTCAGATGGCACCATACGAGGCCCTGTACGGGCGCCGCTGTCGGTCTCCAATATGCTGGGACGACTTGGGTGAGCGTAAGTTTCTAGGCCCAGATTTGGTGGAGACCGAAGCAAAGGTGCGATTGATTAGACAAAGGCTACTAACCGCCCAGAGCAGACAGAAAAGCTACGCGGACAACAGACGCCGAGACTTAGAGTTCATGGTGGGTGAGCACGCGTTACTCCGAGTTTCGCCCTCCAAGGGGAAACGACGCTTCGGCATAAAGGGAAAGTTAAGCCCGAGGTACGTAGGACCGTTTGAGATCCTAGAACGCGTAGGACCGGTGGCGTACCGATTAGCCCTGCCGCCGGATCTCAAACGAGTCCATGTCTCAATGCTCCGGAACTACCTAGCTGATCCCTCTCATGCCTTGGATGCCTCCACCATCGAGTTGCGAGAGGATTTAAGTGTCGAGGAGATACCGGTGCGGATTTTGGCAAGAGAGGACAAGAAGTTGCGCAAACGAACGATCCCCTATGTAAAGGTCCAGTGGAGCAACCATGAAGAGCGCGAGGCGACTTGGGAACTGGAATCGAAGATGAGAGAATGTTTTCCCGAATTGATGAGTGGGGTTTGTACTTAAGTTTCGGGACGAAACTTTTTATAAAGTGTGAGTGGTGTAGTGATCCGGCCTTTCGGGATATTTTTGACTTACATATAGTCATTTAAGCCTTTAAGTGAAATAAAATTATTCAATTCTTAAAAGTTGGCCATTGTGGGGTGCTGGTATTTTTCTGCGATAGAGCGCGGAAAAAGAAAGTCAATGGTGCGATCGGATCTGAAATCCGATATCGGGATCTCCCGGAACGGAATTCCTAGTGATACGGTGATTAAGTCATGCATCGGAATCCGTGCAAAATATCTTGCACCCGTTAGAGATAATGTGACACCCCCGGAATTTGGATTACTCCTATATATAAATGATATAATAGGACTAAATCTCTAACCCGGCTATAGCATTTTGGATGGTAGCAAGATCCAAGAGGAACATGAGAGTTAAGCGTGCTAGAGCTAGAGTAGTTCTAGGATGGGTGACCCCCTGGGAAGTGGGGCGTCATAGTTGGTATCAGAGCCATTCACCAGCCGGAAATGTGAGATGAGTCTCGGCTGAGCCAGGGTTATATAGCGGGTAGAGCGAGGCTCCCCGGCTAATGACCGTTGTGGGTGGAGTGGAGCTCCCCATAAGGTCGGCTAAGGCTAGCGAGACGAGTCTCACATCGCCTGGTGCTTGTGAGTGTGCTTGAGCCTGACGTGGACGTCAGGGCTTAAAGGGGGGAAGAATGTGACACCCCCGGAATTTGGATTAGTCATATATATAAACGATATAATAGGACTAAATCTCTAACCCGGCTATAGCATTTTGGATGGTAGCAAGATCCAAGAGGAACATGAGAGTTAAGCGTGCTAGAGCTAGAGTAGTTCTAGGATGGGTACCCCCTGGGAAGTGGGGCGTCATAGATAAGGTGGGTTATCTCGTAGGGGATAATTAATTAGTTAATTAATTATCCATGAGGGAAAATAGAATTCTCTTACGTACTAATTAAAAAGAGAATTAATTAAAGATTTAATACGAGCTATAAAAGGGATCCCGATTATCGGAAAGAAAAGAAAAGAAAGAAATAAAAACCCTAATCGGTGAGAAGAGAAAAAGAAAAGAAAATACGGAACCCTAACCGGAAGAAAGGGAAAGGAAGGAGCCCGATCTTCCCGGACACCGAACCGAAGCCAAGAACGCGACCGGACAACCTTCCCGTCGACCTTCGGTTAGTAAAATAATTGTTATAATTATTTGGGATTTTTTCCGTCGTCTCTTTTGTTTGAGTTTTTGGTTTCTTGGTTTCTCCGTCGTATCCGTCACCGTCGCCGTCGTCGTCATCATGCTAGGGCACGGAACGGACGGCGGAGGCGCGCAGTGCCGCTAGGGCATCGCGCGGAGGAGAGTCACGGACGGCACCCATGCGGACCCGCAACCGTGCGGGCACCGCATGGGCGCCGCGCGGCTGCCGCACGGGCGGCACCCGCGTGGACCCGCAACCGTGCGGGCACCGCGCGGGCACCGCGCGGTCGCCGCGCGGCTGCCGCGCGGACCCGCAACCGCGCGGGCGGCACCCGAGCGGGCCCGCAACAGTGCGGGCACCGCGCGGGCGCCGCGCGGCTGCCGCGCGGGCGGCACCCGCGCGGACCCGCAACCGCGCGGGCGGCACCCGCGCGGGCGCCGCGCGGCTGCCGCGCAGGCGGCACCCGCGCGGACCCGCAACCGCGCGGGCGCCGTGCGGGCGCCGCGCGGCTGCCGCGCGGGCGCCGTGCGGGGCCGCACCCGCGCGGGCACCGCGCGGCCGCCGTACGGGCAACACCTGCGCGGGCACCACGCCGCGGGGGCGTCGCCGCGGAGACGCGTCGCGCGGTTCCGAACCGCGCGGGGTTCCGGCGGACGATGACGGCGGCGCGGGATTCCCGTTTCGTCAACCCGGGCGGTGTTGGACTTTTCCGTCAAAAAGAGTAAATTGGGTCTTTTGTTTTCGGATGTTAGTACACGTTTTGACTATAGTTATCCTTGCGGACTTTCTTTAGGTTCAAGTGCGCAGCGGGGGTGCGCGAAGGATTCAGGTGTTCCGATTTCTCTTCAAATAGGTGGGTACGGTTGTGATAAGTGCAACAAGTGCAGGAAGTGCATCTATCGTCATTAAAGTGCTCTTAATTTATCTAACAAAGTAGATGGACAGTTTAACCTTTCGCATAATTGTGTTTAATCTAACAATTGAAGCGGCTACGGTCGCGGTGCTCACTACACGCCGATCTCGGCAAATCCGTTTCGGATGCTGCACGCACACAGGCGGATTGGCCTCCGCATAGGTGTACTTTTCCGGAGAAGTGGTCTCTTATGACCCGTGTTCCTCATAAGGGGTGGGAGCCGTGAGGACCTCTTCGCGCTCGCTGGGAATTGCACACCAGCACCGTGAAGGGGTTAAATGCATCAAAAAGGTGTTTGCGCACGAGGGGAGACTTTAGTCTCTCCGACAGATACTCTGGGGTTGGTGCCCAACTTAATTGATAAATCTGGGGTTGGGGCCCAGCTTAATATGTGCAGGGTTTTAGCGAAAGGTTCCGGTGTATTCGGTTTGCTCCTTATTCCTTATTGTTATTAGACATCTACTTTGTTTGTCACTGACATTACCCACTCCGTTACAGGTGTTACGAGGTGCGTTAGCCGGGAGGGCGGTGAGACTGCGTCGCGAGGACCGTAGTCTGATACTTGGGTTCATTATCTCATTTCTCTTATGCTTTAATTCGTTAATTTGCTTGTGGGTCGTATTATTTGTGGACATGTATTTCTTAGCTGTAAGACCTGGCCTTTCCTTGACCCTTCCCGTTATCCCTTTTCATATGACTGTCCGACTGTGGGACAATTTTTGGTGTTTTTCCGGAAAGTCCGTCGGGGCTCGCGGACATTTTTAGGCGGAAGGGCTCGCGAAACGGAGAACGGGGACGCGATCGGTTCCGGATTAAGACTCCCGGTTCTCCCAGAATAAAATTTTGAAGCCCGGGCCCCTTTTAGGCGCCCCGGGATCCGTGCGAACGATCGGCACGTTTCTCGGGTAATTCTAGCCGCCGGATCTGTTCCTATTATTTCTTTAGTATTCCTTTGAGAACCTAGGGTTTAGGTTTTCGCTCTTAGGTTCCTTCGTCCGGCGGCTAGGGTTTTTAAGAGTCGCTACGAGAGGGAAAAAGAGAAAAAAAAAGAGAAAAAAAAAAACGGGACCCAACCCCTTTTTCGCTCTCGTTACGACCGACGGCGGGGCATTCGGGAGAGGGACGGGGGTTTCTTGTTCGCGGGATCAACCGGACAACGATAGGACGATCCTCTTCTTCTCTTTTCCCGGCGGATCGAAGGTGTGTTTTTTCCGTTAGGTTTTTGGTTTCGCGTTTCGGGGTGGAGTTTTCGCGGAGGGGGTTGCCGCCGCCGCCGCCGCCATCGCCGCCGCCGCCGGGCCGACCGCAGGTGGGGCGCCGCACGGCAGGAGCGCCGCGCGGGCACCACCCGCAGGCGGGCACCGCGCAGACAAATGCCGCGCGGGCCGCCTGCAGGCGGGGCACCGCGCGGCAGACGCGCCGCGCGGACAGGTGCCGCGCGGGCCGCCTGTAGGCGGGGCACCGCGCGGCAGGGGCGCCGCGCGGGCAGGTGCCGCGCGGGCCGCCTGTAGGCAGGGCACCGGGCGGCAGGGGTGCTGCGCGGGCACCGCCCGCAGGCGGGCACCGCGCGGACATATGCCGCCGGGCCGCCTGCAGGCGGGGCACCGAGCGGCGGACGCGCCGCGCGGGCACCGCCCGCAGGCGGGCACCGCGCGGACAGGTGCCGCGCGGTCCGCCTGCATGCGGGGCACCGCGCGGCAGGGGCGCCGCGCGGGCACCGACCGCAGGCGGGCACCGCTCGGCAGGGGCGCCGCGCGGGCACCGCCCGCAGGCGTGCACCGTGCGGGCAGGTGCCGCGCGGGCCGCCTGTAGGCAGGGCACCGCGCGGCAGGGGTGCTGCGCGGGCACCGCCGCAGGCGGGCACCGCGCGGACAGATGCTGCGCGGGCCGCCTGCATGCGGGGCACCGCGCGGCGGACGCGCCGCGCGGGCACCGCCCGCAGGCAGGCACCGCGCGGACAGGTGCCGCGCGGTCCGCCTGCAGGCAGGGCACCGCGCGGCAGGGGCGCCGCGCGGGCACCGCTCGGCAGGGGCGCCGCGCGGGCCGCCTGTAGGGAGCTGTTCGGACTTTTTGTGACTTCAGATACAGTGACTCTTCTTTCCCTTTTCTTTTATTACTCATGCTAGCTAGTTGTGGATTGCGACACCCCCGTCGGGTCGAAGTGGATGTTGCCTTTTCCCTTTTTCAAATAAACGAATGATTGTTACATTCTTTCTTACTTGGCCATTTTAAACAACGAAAAGCAAAGAAAACCGTTTGCGAAAACTACTTTTAAAACGTGGGTGTCGTGTGGGCACCGAATTTTACAAACCTTGTGGAATTTATGTGTTTGCGAACTGTTTTAACAAAGTTCGGCATCGAGTGGGTGCCGTTTTCAAACCCTGTGGATTTATGTGGCTTTCAAACGGTCTTTCCTAAAACGATGGCATCGTGTGGATGCCGCTTTCAAAACCTTGTGATTATTTATCCTTTCAAAACATCGGCCTCTATGTTCTAAGTGAATACTAGAATATTATGTGAGTTGTTTGGTTGTATGTGTACGAGACCCCAACTGATGTGGTTAGAGATTGTATGTGCTACACCTTGTGAGACACTTTGTAATTGAGACGCCGTGCATATACAAAGGAGACTCTGCCCATTTGCAGAGTGAATTTGTGTATGCGGCGGGTCTGACACGCACCGGGGAGCATTGGTTTACAAAAAAAAAAATATATGGCTGAATTAGGGGCATCGGTGGCTCCTCTTCCGCGCGATTCGAACCCCCGGGGCGTGACAGATTAAGATGGTATCAGAGCGGTAAACTTTAACCACAACAGTCGGGGCCTAACATCCACGGGGCGCAATACTCTGGCTACTGATTAATAAAGTGAACACGGGATAAATAAATAGAACACGAGTGTGCGTGGGGGAGGGTAGAGATTTAAGTAGAACCCTATTGGGAGCCAGGTTACCTTGTCAGTTTAAGTCTCTTTGTTTGTGACGATCGGTATGCTTTCCTTACGTGCGCATGTCACGCCCCGGGGTCGAAACTGCGACCCGGGCTCGCCAACAGATCCGCCGTCTGTACGGAAACTGCCGTACAGACGAAGCGTCTAACCTGCAGAAAGAATCAACTACAGTACACAGATATCAGAGCGGAAAGTAAACTACTAAAAACTGAAAACCAAACACTGTACAACTGATAATAATACAATATCCATCTCCCAAATACGATCGTATACAAAGTCCTCTGATACAAAACTCAAAAGGGAGGCATCTCCAATAAATACATCAGTGTACGGACTCTCGATACAAGAATATCCTCACTACAACAGTCTCTCAAACTGTAAAATAAAGTAAACTAATCGACTGAAGCTCTCCTCTGAAGGGGTACCGCTACACTCCAAAGACGGGTAGGGAACTAGCTCGCGACTCCCTCGCCTCGGTCCGAAGGATCAGCAACAGGAGCACAGGAACAGAAGAAGAAGTCCCTAGGGAAAAGACACCACGACGGGTGTGAGAACTACTTCCCACAGTAGTTCTCAGTGGGTACCGTCAACAAGCCCAACGGTCTGCCCACCAAGTCTACTAGAGGCAAAAGAAAACAGGCAAAGAAATCTGAAAGAAAAGCTGGAATCTACTCTACAGCTACCATGCCTCTATCTAGACACTCAAAAGTGGAACAGATGAAAGTAAATGAGACCACTCGAACCCAAGGTGCTCAATCGACCCAAACGAACTGACTACCTCAAAGGTCCAGTCAAGCATGCGCCCGTCGACTAGGAACGCTCCTGCCCACAACCACACATCCACATGAGGACGGGATTTACGTGGGGCGTCCTGTCCTACTAACTCATCCCTCGCGGAAAACTGCCTCAACAGGCCCATCGTTGCCTCAACTGCAGAAAACTGCCTCAAAAGGCCAACCATCGTATCCACAGCGGCATCTCAGGACGCGACTCCAACTGAGTAGAACGGCGCGGCATAGAGTATCAAACATTGGCATATGCAGGCTAGTCAAAAACCACGCTCACTCTCTGAACGGTAGGACTCAAGATCCCCAAAAAAACCTCGCACAACAGTCGGAGCACTCTCGACGACTCAGCTGCTCGGCTATCTCGAAACACGAGACACTAGCCTCTCCAACGGCTCGCAGCACAAGGCTCACTAGCTGGAGATACTCCACAGCCAGGAACGACCCACAACTCAGGGTAACAAAACAGGTCGGACAACACTCAACGACCTGGGACCACCGTCAACCCCAACGGTTCCCAACAAGACGGACCGGAAGATACTCGACGGCCCGGGACTACCGTCTGCGCAACGGCTCCCTCCACGACGACACAACAGGGAAACAAGACCTCCCGGGACTACCGTTTACCCAAACGGTTCCCGACACAGATAAGCATCCCAGTACTACTACCAGACTCCACTCTGCTCCCAGGCAAGAGTGTAAAAGCATCCCACACTAAAAGCAAGTCCCGACCTCTCGGCCCACTACCCGGGCGAGAAAACACTATGTCAAGGGATGAAGGAACAGTGTGGATGTCTAAGCATAAATAACCCTAGCCCAAGTGAGGGTTTTCTACTAGTCTGGTTACACATACAACATATGACGGGGGTGCTAGGTCAAGTTCCAAGATAACTATATTAACAGATAATAAAAGGAATAACAATTCCTATAATCTAGCATACTACACAATGAAATAAACTATCATGCATAGTCCTACATCAGTAGAAATACTGTACAGTCCATAAAACTTGGAGATAAGGCCACCCACCTCGATTTGCCACCAATTGCTCGTAGACACTTGCAATTGGCCTCCACGGAGTCCGCACGCAAAACGGGGCACGGTGCCGGAGTCCGCACGCAAAACGATGCACGATGCCGGAATCCGCACGCCAAATGAAGTCCGCACGCAACACGGTGCACGGTGCTGGAATATGCACGCCAAACGAGGTCCGAACGCAAAACGGTGCACGGTGCCGGAGTCCGCACGCAAAACGGTGCACGGTGCCAGGATACGCACGCAAAACGGAGTTCGCACACAAAACGGTGCACGGTGCCGGAGTCCGCACGCAAAACGGTGCACGGTGCCAGGATCCGCACGCAAAACGGAGTCCGCACGCAAAACGGTGCACGGTGCCGGAGTCCGCATGCAAAACGGTGCACGGTGCCAGGATCCGCACGCAAAACGGAGTTCGCACGTAAAACTGTGCACGGTGCCGGAGTCCGCACGCAAAACGGTGCACGTGCCAGGATCCGCACGCAAAACGGAGTCCACACGCAAAACGGTGCACGGTGCCGGAGTCCGCACGCAAAACGGTGCATGGTGCCCAACACAGAAAGGAGCAAGAGGGTCAGTTACAGTCTAAAAGATCGCCCAAAAAACTGTACAAAAATACAGTAAAACCAACACACGGGACCTACCCGACTGCGCCGCCGTCGCCGCAACGCCCCCATCGGAAGCCTCGCGCGCTCCACGAGGCCCGCGACGCGAAACGCCAACTCCCACAACCTCCTCCCTCACTCTTCCTCTCGCTCGGTTGGAGAAGAAAACGAAAGAAGGAAAAGGAGGTGGCTTGCGGGGAGGAAGAAGGAGAAGAAGAAGAGAAAGGGAGAGAGGGGGGTCCACGGTGCACCGGCCGGTCCACCGCACCCGCTCGGGTGCACCAGGTCCAGGCAAAGAGGCGGCGGGCCACGTGGCCGAATCCCCGCACGCCACGCGGGCGCTCAGCTCACGCGCCACACGGGCGCGTGACACCGTGCCGCCCACAGGCGCGGGACACGCGCCCGTGACACGGGCGCGCGCCCTGCGCCCGCGCGGGCGCCAACGGGGGTCCGCCACGTGGCGGCCCCCCAAGTGGCCTGCGCAGGAGGCGCGTCTCCCCGCGCCTCCCCCTGACGCGCTGCTGCGCGTCCTGTCACGCGGCGGCCTCGAATGGCGTGCCGCCGCTTCCTCGGGACCCGTGCCGTGCACACCTCGGGAATCGTGCCGCGTCGTCTCAAAAAACGCGCACTTCACCCGGGCTCCAAAACAAACAAGTGAATAGTCCATTCTTAGCGATTTCGCGCGCTGAATCCAAAAACGATGTCCATTTCTCCAAATTATCATCCGAAAATTTTGCCGAATGCCCACTCGATCCGATTTTCGCGCCGGGTCTATTTTTAAAGTCCGATTTACCAAATTCCAACTCTAAAAATTCCCGAAGGCGACCGGAGAGGTAAACTTTTATCCGGACTTCACCCGGAGGTCTAATTTGACATCTGAATCACGCGAAATCACTTCTAACGCCCGACGGGTCCTCCAACTTCCCACGGGGTCTCAATTTAAGCCCGAAGTCCACCACTTGTGTCCAAATTGCGCGCAACCCACGCAGGCCTCCAGTGATGCAAGCAAATCCCAAATTGCATCACAAATCCATTTCTGGGCCCCCAACACGCGCACCAACACCCCAACGGCGATCGAAAGCTGCCCAACAACCAGCAACCCTACGCGGGGGATTCCGTGACCTCACATCCTCCCCCACTAAAAGAAAGTTTCGTCCTCGAAACTAGATCAAGCCCATCAGGAGTCAAGAATACCACGGCTAGGTATCTAACAATACGCCTCCAGCTCCCCCACTCGCTCCTCGTGATTACTCCGCAACAACAACAACAAATACGGTATGACCCGATGTGCAATTCTCTCATCTCTCGAGCCAGAAATTGCAACGGGCGTCCCTCGTACTCCAATAATTGTTACGGAATTTAAGTTGGCGTAGTTTCGTCAAAGTCTCAAGTCTTGAAGATTGAAGGTGAAGAAAGTCGGATCATTTAACTCAATCTCAAGAAAGAAGAATTCAAAAGTATCAAGTATGTGTAACTAAAGATTTTGTGTGATCCGAATACTTCTTGTAGTGTAGAAACACTTGGAAGAATCTTTCATTGCATAAAAATAAAAAACTGGACTTGGGACATGTTCAGGATCCGGATCAGGTTGTTCGATCCGGATCCCGAAGGTGGTTCGTTCATACACCAGTTCAATCCGGATCGTAGCCTCTCTTGATCCGGATCCCGAACACTGAGTTTACCATCTTCCTTGAACGATCCGGATCAGGCTTCGCAATCCGGATCCCGAACGTTGATGTTTGGTGAACTGTATGAACGATCCGGATCAAGCACTTCGATCCGGATCCCGAACCTTCGTTTTTCTGGAACTACCTGACTCGTTACGACGATCCGGATCACAGCTAATCCGATCCGGATCGCCGTCCGTAAAATTTCCAGAAATGTTAGGTTTTTGATTCCTTATCTCCTTCCTAGGGTTTCTAACCTATAAATAGACCCTATGACTCTTTTCTAGGGTTAATCCAAATAGCCGTCATTTTCCTATATCATCTTATACGGCTCTAGATCCACATATAGAGAAGAAAGGAAATCATTAGAGAATACTCTATGTTTCTTCATCTATATTGATTAGTTTGATTCTAGGTTTTCATACTCACATCTTGAGTGAAATCAAACTATGATACTTAGATGGTATTTCCGATCTATCTTTGATCTAAGTATTCGGCGGATCATCACCACCAAAAAACAATGAAATTTACCCCAAAAATCGGCGCGTGGATTCGCGTGTCCCTTGTGGATTCAAGGTTCAACCGCTCTCGTGGATTCGGAGCGAGGCACATTCGGGGATTCGAAGGGTGCTATTGGGTGAAGACCGTGGATTCGGTCGGACGTCGTGGATTCGACGTTGGACGCCGTGGATCTGCGTTGGGCGCAGATCGTGGATTCGAGAAGCGTCGCGGAGCGAGCGGAGAAGATCCTCTAGGAGCGTATGGAAAAGGTTGAGTCGTAAGTGTGTACGGTAAATCACCTTGTACGTGTTTTAATTCTAGTGGATTTCTGCCGTGTTATCGGTCCCCGTGGTTTTTTACTCCGGTGATGGAGTTTTCCACGTAAAAATCTTGCGAGTTATTTTTATTTCCGCATTGGGTTTTTATCGCAACGATGTTTTTGAGTGTTTATACCGTTTACACCTATTCACCCCCCTCTAGGTGTTTTTTCCCCTATTTAGATCCTTATTACATATAACCCAACAAGTGGTATCAGAGCGGGAATAGGGTTGTAAACAATGGTTGAAGGTGGAAACATCAACCGACCCCGTTCTTCGATGGAACAAATTATGCGTACTGGAAAGTACGGATGAAAGCCTTTTTAATTTCCATCGACGAACGGGTGTGGCAATCAATTGAATTAGGATGGTCTAATCCAACTGAATTATTGGTGATGTTCCACACCTTAAAACCTAGGTCGAAATGGACCAAGGAAGAGTTAGATTCATCTTCTTACAATGGCAAGGGAATTAATGCTATTTTTAATGCCTTATCTCAAACTGAATTCTCTCGCGTCTCGGCATGTGAGACTGCGAAAGAAATCTGGGATGTTCTTCAGGTTACACATGAGGGAACTAACCTCGTGAAGATTCAGAAACTGCAAATGCTTACGAGCAAGTTTGACTCTATCTTAATGGCAGAAAATGAATCTTTCACGGACTACTATACACGATTGCAAGACATCGTAAACTCATGTGCTAACCTGGGAGAGAAGATTCCAGAATTTAAGATTGTAAGAAGATCTTAAGAACTCTTCCTGAACGATTTCGCCCAAAGGTTACTGCCATTGAAACTATTAAACACCCGGACGAAATACGTGTAGAAGAATTAGTTGGTTCATTACAAACTTATGAAATGACATTTACTACTAACAATTCTTCTGGAAAGGCATCCACTTCTAAGTCTTCAGGTTATGCGTTGAAAACAACTAAGGAAGAAGACGCGGATACATCCTCCTCAGACGATGACGAGAACCTTTCTATGGAGGAATTTGAGAAGCAGCTCGCTCTCTTGACAAGGAAGTTTCGCCGCAACTTTCGAAGGGGTAATTCAAGCAAATCTCCATCCTTCGGAAAGTCGAACAAAGGCAAGGGTACTTCAAGTTACAAGTCAAGAAAGCAAGAGAACTTCTCAAAGGATAAGAAAAGTTCAGAAGGACAACTACAATGCTTCAAATGTCGAGGCTACGGCCACATTGCAACGGAGTGTCCCAACAAGTATCCGCAAAGAAGAAGGCGATGCAAGTCGTCACTTGGGATGACAACTCAACGTCAAATGAGTCGTCTTCGAGTGATGAAGAAAAGAGCTCCACGGCATTCCACGCGTCCATATCTTCACCCTTCATGTGCTTTATGGCAAGTACATCCGAGTCGTTGTCCAACTCCACTGTTGAAAAGAATGCAACGGACAATGAATCGGATGATTCGGAAGGTGAAGATTTTGCTCTAGCCTACCACAGACTTTTGAGGG
Organism: Tillandsia leiboldiana; assembly: GCA_029204045.2. NCBI lineage: Eukaryota > Viridiplantae > Streptophyta > Magnoliopsida > Poales > Bromeliaceae > Tillandsia > Tillandsia leiboldiana. Next base: position 34,757,036 of record CM055062.1, on the reverse strand, counting down.
ATTCAAAGAAAGTGGCTAAGCAAAACAAGAGTTTGAGAGGGAGAGTGCATGATCTCGAAGAAGAAGCAAAAAGAGCAACTTCTCTCTCAAACGCTCTTGAAGTGGAAAGGAAAAATCTGATAAAAGTAAATGTTTCCCTTCAAGAGTCCAATGAGCGTTTGAGAAGGAACATACAAATCTGGTGGATAAAGCGAATCACTTCTCAAAGCTCTACAACGAGGCTCGACAGGATAACCTGGAAATGACAAAGACCATTTTCCAACTCAAGATGACTTACAGCGATTCTCTTCAGGAAGGAGTAAGTTGGATAGACTTCTTGGTCTTGGTCAATCAAATCGGTTCGGCCTCGGATACACTCAAACTGGAAACAGTCCAAGTTCGAGTGGGACAGTTTTTGTGCCTCAGTCGGTATCTCCTCCTCCGACACCGGAATTCAAGACAAACAACGACAACAAACCTACTTCATCCTCTTTGGGATCGTCAAGATCTAAGGTATGTTTTCGTTGTGGTGTTTCAGGGCACATAAGAAGATATTGCAAGACGGGAGTCAAACGCTCACTCAAGCACCTCTTGCAACGACTACCAAAAAGGCTCCTCCCCGAAATCAAAGCAAAACTTTTCAAATGAAAAGAGCCTTGGTAGTTCACCGCGCAAGACGATCATCAAGGAGCGGCAATCGATCTAACAAGACGCCTTCACCTAGGAGATAACTCACGACCATTACCGACGCACTCCAAAAGGGTTTGGGTGCGCAAAGGTGAAATTTCCCTTGTCTTGTTACCAATGTTTCCTTGCATGCATATGATAGTTCGTCTTGGTATCTGGATAGCGGTGTTCCCGTCACATGACCGGTGACAAAAATAGTTTTCAAAATCTTGAGAAAATCTCCGGAGGACTTGTTTTTTCGGAGACGGTCGATCTTCCAAAATTGTTGGAAAAGGGACGGTAGCTATTCCAGATGGCCCGATTTTGAAAAACGTCTTATTTGTTGATGGCCTTAAGACTAACCTCATAAGCATAAGTCAACTTTGCGACAATGGTTTTTCAGTTAACTTTTCATCTGTTGAATGCGTTGTAACTGATAAGGACCATGTCTTCTTTTAAAAGGGGTTAGATCTGAAAACAATTGTTATGTTGTTCCTAATAAATTTTCTGAAAATTGTAACTTAGCCGCTTTGAATAATGAAACTCTTTGGCATGAAAGGCTAGGTCACTTAAATTTTAAGGAACTTACTAGAATTTCAAACAAGGACGTGGTCAAGGGGGTTCCAAAATTTTTATTTAAACAAAACGTTGTGTGTGGTGGTTGCCAAAAGGGAAACAGTCTAGGACTGCACACAAGAACTTGAACCACGTTGGTACAAAACGGCCCTTGGAACTTTTGCACATGGACTTAATGGGGCCGACCCGTCAACCATCTTTGGGAGGTAAATGGTACATTTTTTTATTGGTTGATGATTTCTCTCGGTTTTCTTGGGTAGCATTTTTAAAAGAGAAAGCTGATACGTTTGATTCTTTTCACGAGATTTGCCATCGTATTATGATTGAAAAGAATGAAAAGATCATTCGTGTTAGAAGTGATAGAGGTGGAGAATTCATAAATTCAAAATTCATTGACTTTTTGTACTTCAAATGGATTAAACATGAATTCTCTGCACCCTATACACCTCAACAGATGGTGTTGTTGAGCGCAAGAACAGGTTGTTCAAGAGATGGCGCGTGTGATGCTTCATAGCCGGAATTTACCGCTACATTTTTGGGCTGAAGCTGTGAACACCGCTGTCTATGTCATTAATAGTGTTCTTGCGCCCAGGAACTTTAATACACCATATGAACTATGGGTGGTAGAAAACCCAACATCAAATATTTCGTATCTTCGGGAGTCGTGTTACATTTTACGTGACCGTGAAAATCTTGGAAAGTTCGACTCTCGAAGTGATGAAGGGATTTTTTTGGGTTATTCTACTAATAGCAGAGCATATCGAGTATTTAACTTGGAATCTAAGACGATCGTAGAATCTATAAATGTTAAAGTAGATGAAGCTTTTCACTTTGCATCTGAAAAATCTACCCTCGATATTCTCTAGATGATGATTCTCCCTGCTGTTGCATCTTCTCATAATAATACTTCCAATATTAATGATGCATCTAATGGTTCTTCAAGTTTATCTGATGTGCAGGAATCATCTCATATATCTCCGAGTACTCCGTTTCAACAAACACTACGAATCTCCAAGGATCATCATCCGGAATCGATATTATTGGAGATCCACAAGAAGGAGTTAGAACTCGGAGGCAGTTGGTTTGTGGATTCGCTTGCTACGTATCTTTAATCGAACCAAAGAACATAGATGAAGCTCTTCAGGATGACTACTGGATTAAAGCAATGCAGGAAGAGCTCCATCATTTGAGCGAAACAAAGTCTGGGAATTAACGAAGCCTCCAAAGCAACACAATGTGATAGGTACCAAATGGATCTTCAAGAACAAGAAAAATGAGGATGGTACTATCATCAGGAACAAGGCACGATTAGTTGCTCAAGGCTACTCTCAAGTAGAAGGTATAGACTTTGACGAAACATTCGCCCCTGTAGCTAGACTCGAGTCCATTCGTATACTGTTTGCTATTGCTTGTCATTTTAAAATCAAATTATTTCAAATGGACGTTAAGAGCGCATTTCTAAATGGTTTTTTAAATGAGAAGTTTATGTGGCTCAACCGAAAGGTTTTGTAGATCATAAACAACCTAACCATGTTTTTCGTTTGAAAAAGGCTCTTTACGGTCTGAAACAAGCACCGCGAGCATGGTACGAAAGGTTAACAAAGCACCTTTTGGAGAAGGGCTATACTCGAGGGGGAGCTGATAGGACTCTCTTTGTGAAGCATTATCAAAACATTTCATTGTAGCACAAATCTATGTCGATGACATTGTATTTGGCGCAACAAAGAATAATGATGCTTCTAAATTCGCGGAGACCATGGAAAGCGAATTTGAGATGTCCATGATGGGG
>CM055062.1:34710588-34753926 GCA_029204045.2 Tillandsia leiboldiana | reverse complement strand
GTGATTAGCAGGACCTAGAACCCAGACTGTTTTTTGGGACACATATATTTCTGTACTAATATTCTCCTTCCAAACTTCGAGCGGGTCGCCGGAGCCTTTTTCTTGTTTGATATCTGGTAAGGCAATAGCCCTTCGGGTTTGGAAAAAAAAACTGATTTGAACTGATTTTTATTAAAGAACTAAAATATTAAATTGGGTTTCCTCAGATTAAAATAGTTTTTCAGTAATAACTATCATCTTTTATACAACGTCCTCACCCGAGAGAGTTTGGTGATCTGGGTTAGGGTGTTACGGAATTTGAGTTGGCGTATTTCGTGAATTCGGTTAGTCTTGAAGATTGAAGATAAAGAAGTTGGATCATTTAACTCAATCTCAAGAAAGAAGAATTCAAAAGGATCAGTATGTTAAACTAATTATTTTTGGTGATCCGAATACTTCTTATAGTGTAGAAACACTTGGATGAATTTTTATTGCATAAAATAAAAAACTGTACATGGGACATGTTCAGGATCCGGATCAGACTTTCCAATCCGGATCCCGAAGGTGTTCGTTCATAACCAGTTCAATCCGGATCGTAGCCTCCTTTGATCCGGATCCCGAACACTAGTTTTACCATGTTTTATGAACGATCCGGATCAGGCTTTCAATCCGGATCCCGAACGTTGGTGTTTGGTGAATTGTATGAACGATCCGGATCAGGCACTTCGATCCGGATCCCGAACCTTGGTTTTTCTGGAAACTGTTGTCTCGCTACTGCAATCCGGATCGCCGAAGTCCGATCCGGATCGCCGTCCTGAAAATTCCAGAAATGGTTAGTTTTTGATTCTTATCCTCTTCCAATGGTTTCTAACCTATATATAGACCCTTTAATTCATCTTTTAGGGAACCCACGAAAAAGAGAAAAAGACGACCGAATTAGATAGATCCAAATAGAGAAGAAAGGAAATCAATAGATTAAATCTTATGTTTCTTCATCTATATTGATTGATTTGATTCTAGGTTTCATATTCACATTTTGAGTAGAATCAAATCAATGAATACTTAGATGGTATTTCCGATCTATTTCTAATCTAAGTATTCGGCGAATCATCACCACCCAAAAACAACGATTTTCCAAAATCGGCGCGTGGACTCGCGTGGCCTTGTGGATTCAAGGTGCTACCGCTCTCGTGGATTCGGAGCGAGGTACGTTCGTGGATTCGAAGCGTGCTACTGGGTGAAGACCGTGGATTCGGTCGGACGTCGTGGATTCGGCGTTGGACGCAAATCGTGGATTCGAGAAGCGTCGTGGAGCGAGCGGAGAAGATCAACTAGGAGCGTATGGAAAAGGTTGAGTCGTCTGTGAGTACGGTATATCACCTTGTACATGTTTAATTCTAGTGGATTTCACCGTGTTATCGGTCCAATGGTTTTTTACTCCGGTTTGGAGTTTTCCACGTAGAAATCTCTGGGTGTAATTATTTTTCCGCATTGGGTTTTATATCGCAAAGATTTTTGAGTGTTTATTGTTTACACCTATTCACCCCCCTCTAGGTGTTTTTTCCCCTATTTAGATCCAATTATACATATCCCAACAAGTGGTATCAGAAAGGGAATAGGGTTGTAAACAATAGTTGAAGGTGGAAACATCAACAGACCCCCGTTCTTCGATGGAACAAATTATGCCTACTGGAAAGTACGGATGAAAGCCTTTTTAATTTCCATCGACGAACGGGTGTGGCAATCAATTGAATTAGGATGGTCTAATCCAACTGAAATTCTTGCTGATGTTCGCACCATCAAACCTAGGTCGAAATGGACCAAGGAAGAGATAGATACTTCTTCTTACAATGGCAAAGGGATTAACGCTTTATTTAATGCTTTGTCGCAAACAGAGTTCTCTCGCGTCTCGGCATGTGAGACTGCGAAAGAAATCTGGGATGTTCTTCAAGTTACGCATGAGGGAACTAACCTTGTGAAGATTCAGAAACTGCAAATGCTTACGAGCAAATTTGACTCTATTTTCATGGCAGAAAATGAATCTTTCACAGACTATTACACACGATTGCAAGACATCGTAAACTCATGTGCTAACTTGGGAGAGAAGATTCCAGAATTTAAAGTTGTAAGAAAAATATTAAGAACTCTTCCTGAAAGATTTCGTTCCAAGGTTACAGCCATTGAAACCATTAAACACCCGGACGAAATCCGTGTAGAAGAATTAGTTGGTTCATTACAAACTTATGAAATGACTTTTCCTACTAACTATTCTTCTGGAAAGGCATCCTCTTCTAAGTCTTCAGGTTATGCGTTGAAAACAACAAAAGAAGAAGACGCGGATTCATCCTCCTCAGGCGATGACGAGAATTTATCTATGGAGACTTGAGAAGCAGCTTGCTCTCTTGACAAGAAGTGACTTTTCATAAGTTCATTACAAACTTATGAAATGACTTTTCCTACTAACTATTCTTCTGGAAAGGCATCCTCTTCTAAGTCTTCAGGTTATGTGTTGAAAACAACAAAGAAGAAGACGCGGATTCATCCTCCTCAGGCGATGACGAGAATTTATCTATGGAGGACTTTGAGAAGCAGCTTGCTCTCTTGACAAGAAGATTTCGCCGAAACTTTCGAAGAGGTAACTCAAGCAAAACTCCATCCTTCGTAAAGTCGAAGAAAGACAAAGGTTCTTCAAGTTTCAACCAAGAAAGCAAGAGGGTTTTTCTAAGGATAAGAAAAGCTCAGAAGGACAAGTCCAATGCTTCAAGTGCCGAGGGTACGGCCATATCTCAACGGAGTGTCCTAATAAGAATCCGTCAAAGAAGAAAGCGATGCAAGCCGTCACTTGGGATGACACCTCATCGTCAAATGAGTCATCCTCAAGTGATGAAGAAGATAACGCAACAGCGTTCCACGCGTCCACATCTTCACCCTTCATGTGCTTAATGGCTAGTACATCCGAGTCATTGTCCTCCTCCCAAGTTGGAAAGAACGCAACGGACGATGAATCGGATGATTCGGAAGGTGAAGATTTTGCTCTAGCCTATCACAGACTTTTGAGGGATTCAAAGAAACTGGCTAAGCAAAACAAGGGGTTGAGAGGGAGATTGCAGGATCTCGAAGAAGAAGTAAAAAGGGTAACTTCTCTCTCGACCGATCTTGAAGTGGAAAGGGATGATCTGATTAAAATAAATGTTTCCCTTCAAGAGTCCAATGAGCAACTCGAGAAGAATTATATAGATATGGTGAACAAAGCGAATTACTTCTTGAAGCTCAACGGCGAGGCTCGACAGGAAAAATTGGAAATGACAAAGACCATTCTCCAACTCAAGGATGACTTACAGCGATTTTCATCAGGAAGGAGTAAGTTGGATAAGCTTCTTGGTCTTGGTCAATCAAACAAGTTCGGCTTCGGATACAATCGAACTAACGACAATTTTAGTTCGGTTGGGACAGTTTTTGTGCCCCAGTCGGTATCTCCTCCTCCGACACCGGAATTGACGACAAACAACGACAACAAACCTACTTCCCCCTCTTCGGAATCGTCAAGCATCAAGGTATGTTTTCGTTGTGGTATTGCAGGGCACATAAGGAGAAATTGCAAGATGGGAGCCAAACGCTCAACTCAAGCACTTCTTGCAACGACTACCAAAAGGGTGAGAAATCAAATGCAAATTTTTCAAGGAAAAGAGCCTCGGTAGTTCATCAAACAAGACGACGACGTCAAGGAAAAGCGACAGATCAAACAAGACGCTTTCACCAAAGGTATCAACCTCACAATCATTTCCGACGTACACCAAAACTCGAAAGGTTTGGGTACGCAAAGGTGAAGTTTTCCCTTGTCTTGTTACAAATATTTCCTTGCATGCTTATGATAATTCGTCTTGGTATCTGGATAGCGGTTGTTCTCGTCACATGACCGGTGACAAAAACTGTTTCAAAATTTTGAGAAAATCTCCGGAGGACTTGTAGTTTTTGGAGACGGTCAGTCTTCCAAAATTGTTGGAAAAGGAACAGTAGCTATTCCAGATGGCCCGATTCTAAATAATGTGTTATTTGTTGATGGCCTTAAGACTAACCTCATAGGTATCAGTCAACTTTGTGACAATGGTTTTTCAGTTAATTTTTCATCTGTCGAATGCATTGTAACTGATAAGGACCATGTTTTCTTTTTAAAGGGGTTAGATCTGAAAACAATTGTTATGTTGTTCCCAATAAAATTTCTGAAAATTGTAACTTAGCCTCTTTGAATAATGAAACTCTTTGGCATGAAAGGCTAGGTCACATAAATTTTAAGGAACTTGCTAGAATTTCAAACAAAGACGTGGTCAAGGGGGTTCCTAAACTTTCACTTAACCAAAACATTGTGTGTGGTGGTTGTCAAAAGGGAAAACAATCTAGGACTGCACACAAGAACTTGAATCACGTCGGTACCAAACGGCCCTTGGAATTATTGCATATGGATCTTATGGGGCCGACACGTCAACCATCCTTGGGAGGTAAATGGTATATTTTCTTATTGGTTGATGATTTCTCTAGATACTCATGGGTAGCATTTTTAAAAGAGAAAGCTGATACTTTTGATTCTTTTCACGAGATTTGCCTTCGTATTATAATTGAAAAGAATGAAAAGATCATTCGTGTTAGAAGTGATAGAGGTAGAGAATTCATAAATTCAAATTCATTGACTTTTGCACTTCCAATGGCATTAAACATGAATTCTCAGCACCCTATACACCTCAACAGAATGGTGTAGTCGAGCGCAAAAACAGGGTTGTACAAGAGATGGCACGTGTTATGCTTCATAGCCGGAATTTACCGTTATATTTTTGGGCTGAAGCTGTGAACACTGCAATCTATGTTATTAATCGAGTTTATTTGCGCCCGGGGACGTTAAATACACCATATGAACTATGGTGTTGTAGAAAACCCAACATCAAATATTTTCGCATCTTTGGGAGTCGATGTTACATTTTACGTGACCGCGAAAATCTTGGAAAATTTGACTCTCGAAGTGACGAAGGGATTTTCATGGGTTATTCTACAAATAGTAGAGCATATCGGGTATTTAACTCGGAAACTAAAACGATTGTAGAATCCATAAATGTTAAAGTAGATGAAGCTTTCCACTTTGCATCTGATAAATCTACCCCTGATGTCACGCCCCGGGTCGAAACTGCGACCCGGGCTCGCCAACAGATCCGCCGCCCATACGGGAAGTCCCGTATAGACGTAGCGACTAACCTGCAAAAGAAATCTACACTAAACAGATATCAGAGCTGAAAAGTGAAAGCTGGATGAAAATATATACAACTCTAACAAAATATACAACCAGAAAACCTCACCAAGTACAAATATCTCTCAAAATAAGAATAGTACAACTCCATCCTCACTACAAGGTTACTCAACAAGAACTCTCAAAAATGTAGGGAGGTACATCTACTCTCAGGCGACACTGGTAGGGATCTATCTCGCGACTCCCTTACCTCGATCAGTCGGGTCAGCAACAGGTGCGGCAGGAACTGGAGCAGAAGAAGAAGTCCCTGGGGAAAAAACACCACGACGGGTGTGAGAACTACGTCCCAAGTAGTTCTCAGTGGGTGCCGCCAACAAGCCCGACGGTCTGCCCACTAAGTCTACTAGAGGCAAAAAGTAACAATGCAGTGCGAAAAGGAAAAAACTGGTAAGTAACTCTACAGCTACCATGCCTCTATCTAGATGCTCAAAAGTGGAACAGAAAGAACATGATGCTACAACTAGCTCTCGACTCAAATCACCCAATCTAAACTGACTGCCGCATAGGGTCCAGTCAAACCTGCGCCTACCTACTGCCGTCACGTCCCGGGGGACCGGACTTACGTAGGCGTCCGTGACTGCCACTAACTGGCCCAGCCAGAGGGACTGTGTCCGTGACTGCCACTAACTGGCCCAGCCAGAGGGAACACTGCGTCAACAAGTCGCGATAGAAGAACAGGCCCAACTCCGGAGTGGCTCTCGAGGGGAGCGACCCCACCGAGGAAAGTATCCGCGTATCTCTGTCGAGCTCAAATGTGGCTCATGCAGGCTATAATCCAAATCCTCGATCAACAAGATCGACTGTAACCAAAGGAACACTGTCTCACACACAGGCTGGAAAACTGCACAGCCGAGACTCACGGTCACTTCAAAAGTAGCTCTCAAGATCTCAAGTCTACAACCCAAGTCACTCTCCCGAAGAAACCTGGTCTACAGACTGCTACAACTCCACTCGGTCCCCAGACACGAGTGTAAATGCATCCCACGATAATCCGACCTCTCGGCCCACTACTTGGGCGAGGAAAACTCTAAGTCCAGAGTGATAAAAAGAATAGTGCAGTGGGAAGTCTAGAGCAATAAAAACCTAGCCCAAGTCGAGGTTTTCTACAGTCTGGCTGAACATGCATCATATGGCAGTGGTGCTAGGTCAAGTTCCAAAATAATTAATAATCAACAGCTTGAAGGGAGCAAGATAATAAACTCAGGATCATCTAACTACAACAGGATCATCAATTCATACATTCTAGCATGTTGTACAACAAACATTAAAATAGGCAAGTCCCTAAAGCTAGAATTAGTACACAGTCCGCTGATCTTGACAAGAGGTCACCCCACCTGATGCGCGATCTGTCCAAGTCCTACAGCTGATAATACCAGAACAACAGCAACTCACTGTCCAATATATCCAGTACAGTCCAAAATCCCACCTGGGTACAACATAGGCTACAGTCATACACAAATTCCCCAAAAATTTGCCCAAAAGTCTCATGCTGAATTTCAGCTGTACAGATGCCAAAATATCACTTGCAGAAATTGTCCAATAAATTCCAATAAAAATATCCCGGCGTTCTTCGCGTCGACAGCTTCGAAACAAGTACCTGCACGCCCAAATCAGAGTTCCGTAGGCCAAGATATAAATTCCACAACACGGGCGCGCGAAAACATACAACCACATAACTGTAAAATCTTGCACAGATAAAAGGAAGATGTATACCTCCGGGAAGAACTAGGAAATTCCAAAAAAAATATCACGATGATCCTTGCTCGAGTAGATGAAAAAAGTCTATAAGCACGTCCTGATCCGAGATTTGTGCGCGAAGATCTCTTTCAAAAGAAGCTGCTGTCCTCACCAAAAACTCACAGCAAGAAGGGTCCAAATGAGAACGAGAAAATACCTCGAAAAACACGAAATCTGAAATATGCGAGACCCAAATCGTAGCCTCACCTGTTACGAATCCCAGCAGCGAAGAAATCGCTCGAAAAGATGGTCGGAGTAGGTCGGGGGAGCTCGTACACCGAAGAGCGACGGAAGAAATACCGAAGAAAGAGCGTCGCGTCGCGCCAAGAAAATGAGAATCTCGAAAAGCGTGCCCCCAAAAATCTCCAAACTCTGCATATGGAAGCTTGACAGTGTGAGGATCAACTTTGGTGAAGAACTCCCTTCGGTTTGAGGCTCGAAAGTGCCAAACAAAGAAGAAGAAAGGATTTCGGGCTATTTATAGGCCGCAGAAAACAAATGGAAAAATTCCCATTAAGTCCCCACTTTCGGGCGCAGGGGAATTTCGGGCGGCTACAGTGTTGGGCCTGGCCCAACACTGTGCGCGCCCGAATTCTTCCCGTGCGGCCACGTAGCCCAGCAAACAGGCGGCAGCGAGCGGAGCTACTCAGCGGCGGCTACATCGCGCGCCTCCCCGCCCGACACGCGTCCCGCACAGCGAACAGCTGTGCGGGGCGCGCCAAACGCCGCCACGTGTCCCTCCCCGCGGTCAAAGCGGGTAGGTGGCGCCCGCCAGTGGCAGGGCGACACGTGGCCTGCCACTATCGCGGTCACACGTGCGGGCAGGGCGCCGCCCTGGCGCCTGCCACGCACGCGCCCCGAGGGGCCCGTCCGCCGTTCCGTGCGCCGCGCCTCGTCAGCCCGCGGAATGGGGTGACGGACACGTGTCCTGTGCACCTGGTCCACGCACCCAATTTAGGTTCCGTGGACCGCGCCACGTGCACCGACCAACCACGGGATGCCATGTGTCCCCCCGCCCCGGTCCATGCACCGCCGCGCAAACTCTGTAGACCGCGCCTCACGGGCCCGCCAATCAGGCGGCGCCATGTGTCATGCGCCGGGTCCGTGCACCCAGCCGCGGCGCTCTGTGGACCGCGCGCTGCGGACCGGCCAATCATGGGCTGCCATGTGGCAGCCGGCGGTCCACGGCCCCTCCCATGCACCGAAATTCAGCGAAAACTTCCGGGAGTCCGTTTTTGGGCATCCGGACTCAGAATTTAACAAGCAAATAGCCGTTTTCAAGCATTTTTCCGTGCTGAATCCATTTCCAAGCTCAGTTTGGCTAAAAACCTTTTCAAAATTTCGGCAAACATAGCCGAAGGCCAACACAGCTGAAGATAACTCACAGGGTCCATCTGTAGCATCCCCTTGATGCACAATGGCCAGACACACCGACAATAGGTGTTCTAAACAATGGATTCACCAGAAAAAGCTGCATGGGAATCTGGGCCACCACACCTGATATCTCTCTTGATGATGATACTCCTGTAAATGCATCTTCTCATGATAATACTTCCAATATTAATGATGCATCTAATGGTTCTCCAAGTTTATCTGATGTGCAGGAATCATCTCATATACCTCCGAGTACTCCATTACATCAAACGTTACGCATCTCCAAGGATCATCCTGAATCAAACATCATTGGAGACCCACAAGAAGGAGTCAAAACTCGGAGACAGTTGGTTTGTGGATTCGCTTGTTACGTTTCCGTGATCGAACCAAAGAATATCGATGAAGCTCTTCAGGATGACTACTGGATTGAAGCAATGCAGAAAGAGCTCCATCAGTTTGAACGAAACAAAGTCTGGGAATTAACGACGCCTCCGAAGCAACACAATGTGATCGGTACTAAATGGATTTTCAAGAACAAGAAAAATGAGGATGGTACCACCATCAGGATTAAAGCACGTTTAGTTGCTCAAGGCTACTCTCAAATAAAAGATATAGACTTTGATGATACGTTCGCCCCTGTAGCTAGACTCGAGTCCATTCGTATCTTATTCGCTATTACTTGTCGCTTTAAAATAAAACTCTTTCAAATGGACGTTAAGAGCGCGTTTTTAAATGGGTTTTTAAATGAGGAAGTTTATGTGGCTCAACCGAAAGGTTTTGTAGACTGTAAACTACCTAACCATGTTTTTCGTTTGAAAAATGCTCTTTACGGTTTAAAACAAGCACCGTGAGCATGGTACGAAAGGTTGACAAAGCACCTTTTGGAGAAGGGTTATACTCGAGGGGGAGCAGACAGGACTCTCTTTGTGAAGCATTATCAAAATAACTTCATTGTTGCACAAATCTATGTCGATGACATTGTATTTGGAGCAACAAAGGATAATTATGCTTCTAAATTCGCTGAAACCATGGAAAGCGAATTTGAGATGTCTATGATGGGCGAACTGACATACTTTCTTGGATTGCAAGTGAAACAAAATGGTGAAGGCATCCATCTGTGTCAATCCAAGTATGCAAAGGAGTTGGTAAAGAAATTCGGATTAGAAGATTCTAAAATTTTCCTACTCCTATGGGAACTAGCAATAAGGGATTAGGAAGTGAATCTCTTAGTGAGAATGTAGACGAGAAACTTTATCGCAGCATGATTGGAAGTCTACTTTACCTCACAGCTAGTCGCCCGGACATATCCTTTAGTGTTGGGATTTGCGCGAGATATCAATCAGCACCAAAGGAGGTTCACCTGAAAGCGGTGAAACGGATCATCCGGTACATCAAAGGAACCATTAATTTCGGAATTTGGTATCCTATGGGAACAAGTCTAGATATTATTGGATACTCAGATGCCGATTGGGCAGGATCTGTGGATGATCGAAAAAGTACGAGTGGTGCATGTTTTTATCTTGGCCATTGCCTTGTTGCATGGCATAGTAAAAAGCAAAACTGCATTGCACTCTCGACTGCCGAAACGGAATACATCTCAGCGGGAAGTTGTTCAACTCAACTCATTTGGATGAAAAGCGTGTTGAGCGACTTCCTGATTTCAGCAACTTCGGTAACTGTTTTATGTGACAACACTAGTGCTATAAACATTTCAAAAAACCCTGTGTTGCACTCTAGAACAAAACACATTGAACTTAGATATCATTTTCTTAGAGAGCTAGTTGAATCAAATATTCTTCAAATTTCCTACATTTCAACTGAAGATCAATTAGCTGACTTTTTAACAAAACCTTTGGATCAAAAATGTTTTATTCATTTGCGTAAAGCAATTGGAATGCTTTCCTTGAAATAACCTCTTTTTGAAACTTTTGTTTAGGTTAGGTTTTGTTTTTGTGTTTTTGTTCATTATCTATGCTTAGACATAGAACATTAATTGAGCATTAGTTTTTATTGACTTTAACTGCATCCTTTTATATGTTTAGAAATTTATTATGCTTTGGATATCATAATATTTCATTTGATGCAATGATCATTTATGTGAATTAAATCATCTTTGTTTTGATCAAAGTCAATTTCTCTCTCGATGATCTCTTGGTATAGTTTTTATCTTATTTGACTGTTTAGTCGAGTATGAAATCGAGATCAATATTTGGCTGAATACTTTATATCTTAAATAATTGATAGCCAATTGAGGGGGAGTCAAAGAAAAAGTGTTATGCTCAAAAGATGTGGAAAGAGTTACATCCCAATGAGGAGTGTGAAAACTACCACCACATGGAGGAAAGAGCTACCACCTCGGTCATCCGAGTACTGTGTGCAGCTACCACATGTATACCAAGCAAGGTTTTTCAAGTTTGATTAAATAAAATGCATGTTGAAATACTTGACTCTGTCAAAATTTCAAGGTTGGTATAAGGTGGGAATTTTAATGAAAGATGCTCAAAGAGCCACTCTCTTCAATAAATTGACTAGATATATTATCTAACTTATCTGGGATTTTAGACATATATTGATCTTTGTATTTCATTTTCTTTACCGAATTGATGATTTGATAAAGGCATTACTCATAAGATCAAGTTAGATGTAATTGAAGTTGTTCAACTTTAAGGGATTTAATTTTTATAAATTTTCGTTTCATTTGTTGGATGTTATTGATAGATTTGGCATAATCTATTTCTTGTTGTATGAAATGATGATTTTCATTTAAAGTTGATACACAAAAGTGCTTACAATCTTTTTCTGGATTTTCTAGAATTTTTCTGAAATTTTCTGAAGAAAAAGTTGGAGCCGATCCGGATCCCGAACGCAGGTATTCTCTGCGGGTAGCCGATCCGGATCGTAATCACGAACTGATCCGGATCGCGGCTAGGGTTTTATATAGAACAAAAGGGTTTTGATTTCTTTTTACTTCAATCTTTTGTTCAAAAGTCTCTAGAGCTTCTCTCTCTAGAATACATCCATCTTGGAAGCTTTCAAACTCAAGTTCTTCGATTCCAAGTAAGTTTTATTGATCAAAATCTCGGTATTTCACAGTTTTTCATATTCTTCCTCAAAAATGTGATGAATTTCCGTATCTTTCTCATTTATGGATGGTTTTTGATCAAATTTCTTTTGAAATAAGAACTCTGGGTAGATTAGTTTTGATTATATGCTAGGTATTCTAATGATAAACGGATTTTTGGCCTTCGATTTCAAAATTTTCGGTTTTAGGGCATATAATGGGAATTTTCCAAAATCATGCGATTGATCTATTTTTAAAAATTCCTTTTGCAAAACTAATTTGATTCTTAGTCTCTCTATACGATAATGATTGTTTGGGTACAATTTTTCAAATTTTTGAAAATTAACAATTTTTTCGTGTTCTCGAGTTGTTGCTCACAGGATTTTCTTTTCACAAGAGATAGCAACAATGACGTTTTCTTGGATCATCTTCCTGCTAGTTGCCATGGTACACACTCGAGCAACAAACAAACTGAAAAGAGCTAAGAAAACTCAACGGAAAGGTGAGTTTCTTCTGGTCAGTGACTCAGAGGCTGAAGCAGATAATCAAGAAGTTGATTGGGACAAACTGTCGGATGATGAATCAATGCCTGTTCAACCCAAGCAAAAGACTTTCGACACGTCAAAAGGTAAAGCGCCAATGACATCCTCTATCTCAATGAAAAGAAAGAGACTGGCTCGACGGTTTGGACGAGCACGAGGTCCCGAGATTAACAAACCAATAGTTCCGGATTCTCCACCTCGTGAGGAACAAGTGTTCGTTAATACGGATCGCCTAAGGGCATTTGAGAATCGTGAGTGCATTGGTGAGAGGCATGTTAATATTGAGGCTCTACGAGATCACTCCCCCGAGTTTGGTGTTCTGATTGAACAAGCAAACCTTATTCAAGTATGCCGATTCCCAGAAATGCTTGGATACTGTCTACATCACGTGAGGACCTTCTATACAAATGCACGGCACCTTCGAGAAAATAAAAATGGTCCGATGGAGTTTTACACGAATATCCAAGGCACGAGGTTTAAAATTACTCCACAGTTAATTGGCGAGGTATTGGGAATGCAAGCCAGCAAGACAGGAGTTAATTACTTGAAGGGAAAGGTTTTGACAAACACGATGTGGCAAATGGTCATAAAGGGAATATGTTTGGAGGGAACTCAATCAACGGAGAAGTCTATCAAATCCAAAGAACTTCGTCTTGAGTACCGGTTTCTAAACTTCATCACTTGTTACAATATCCTTCCAAATATGCAGACGAAAGTTTTGAGATGGGATCGAATGCTGTTTTTGTATCTCTTAGGACATCCGTCAGAGGCAATGGGATTAAATATCAACATTCCATATATTATTTGGAATAGAATGACGAGATATGTTGAGCATCCTCATCCCACTGAAAGGATCCCATTTCCATTGATTATAATGAGGATCTTAAAGAGATTTCAAGTTGATATTAGTTTAACAACTTATCATCACTGCTTGGGCATGATCGATGAGTCCACCATTGTCAAGTCCCTTCACAAATTGCCTCATGTCACTCCAGTTCCTCCATGCGGAACGAAACCTAGTACCGGCACTTCCGCATCACCATCACAACCAGCACCCACACCAGCGGATGAAGCATCAGTCTCATCCATCTACAAAGAACAACAACGATTATCTTTTGAGCAGGAACAGATTTCGAAGGCACAGAAGAGAATTTCCAATGAGCTTGAGCTCATCACGGCAGCTCATATTACCATAACTAAGAAGGTCAATTCAATGAACAAGCTGGTGAAAAAGATGTTCTCTAAGATGGGCTGCACGAGCTCTGAAGAATCTGAATCTGATGACTGATTCCTTCCTTTTTAATCTTTTCTTGTGCAGATTTTTAATCTTTTTCTTGTGCAGGTTTTTAAGTTTTAGTTTTTAGTTTTTAGCTCACAGTTTTGGTTCTTGAACTTGTTAACTTTTCTCTCATTTTTGGTAATTTTGGCTAACTTTGTGACAAAAAGGGGGAGAGAGTATTAGAACAGTTTGAACAACAGTTTGAACAATCTTGATTGTCCAGTTGAACTATGAAGGTAAGTAAGGTAAGTAGAACTTCAACTTTTGGTTTTCATCTGTGATTGCACGCATGCCTCGACTAACTATTTGCTAACTATTTGGGCATGTAATATAACTAACAAGTTGATGTTTGTTACGGAATTTGAGTTGGCGTAATTTCGTGAAAGGTTCAAGTCTTGAAGATTGAAGGTGAAGAAGGTTGGATCATTTAACTCAATCTCAAGAAAATAGAATTCAAAAGGATCAGGTATGTTTAACTAAAGATTTTTGGTGATCCGAATACTTCTTGTAGTGTAGAAACACCTGGAAGAATTTTTCATTGCATAAAAATCAAAAACTGGACATGGGAAATGTTCAGGATCTGGATCAGGCATTCCAATCCGGATCCCGAAGGGTGTTCGTTCATACACTGGTTCAATCCGGATCGCAGCATCTCATGATCCGGATCCCGAACACTAGTTTTACCTTTTTACTTGCACGATCCGGATCAGGGTTTGCAATCCGGATCCCGAACGTTGATGTTTGGTGAAACTGTATGAGCGATCCGGATCAGCCATTTCGATCCGGATCTCGAACCTTTGTTTTTCTGGAAACCGTCTTTCTTGCTGTTGCAATCCGGATCGCCGAAATCCGATCAGGATCGCCGTCCGTAAAATTTCCAGAAATGGTAGGTTTTTGATTCTTATCTCCTTCCTAGGGTTTCTAACCTATAAATAGACCCTATGATTCCTTTTCTAGGGCGAATCCAGATAATCCAAAATAGAGCCGTCATAATCAAATATCATCTTACACGGCCCTAGATCCACATATAGAGAAGAAAGAAAATACTAGATTTAATTCTATGTTTCTTCATCTATAGTTGATTGATTTGATTCTAGGTTTTCATACTCAGATTTTGAGTAGAATCAAATCAATGAATACTTAGATGGTATTTCCGATCTATTTCTAATCTAAGTATTCGGCGAATCATCACCACCCAAAAACAACGATTTCCCCAAAATCGGCGCGTGGACTCGCGTGGCCTTGTGGATTCAAGGTGCAACCGCTCTCGTGGATTCGGAGCGAGGTACGTTCGTGGATTCGAAGCGTGCTACTGGGTGAAGACCGTGGATTCGGTCGGACGTCGTGGACTCGACGTTGGATGCCGTGGATTCGGCGTTGGACGCAGATCGTGGATTCGAGACGCGTTGCGGAACGAGCGGAGAAGATCAACTAGGAGCGTATGGTAAAAGGTTGAGTCGTCTGTGAGTACGTTAAATCACCTTGTACGTGTTTTAATTCTAGTGGATTTCACCGTGTTATCGGTCCCGTGGTTTTTTACTCCGGTTTGGAGTTTTCCCACGTAAAACTTATGACACCCCACTTCCCAGGGGGTCACCCATCCTAGAACTACTCTAGCTCTAGCACGCTTAACTCTCATGTTCCTCTTGGATCTTGCTACCATCCAAAATGCTATAGCCGGGTTAGAGATTTAGTCCTATTATATCATTTATATAGAGGACTAATCCAAATTCCGGGGGTGTTACATTCTTCCCCCCTTTAAGCCCTGACGTCCACGTCAGGCTCAAGCACACTCACAAGCACCAGGCGATGTGAGACTCGTCTCGCTAGCCTTAGCCGACCTTGTGAGGAGCTGCACTCCACTCACAACGGTCATTAGCCGGGGAGCCTCGCTCTACCTGCTATATAACCCTGGCTCAGCCGAGACTCATCTCACATTTCCGGCTGGTGAATGGCTCTGATACCAACTGTGACACCCCACTTCCCAGGGGGTCACCCATCCTAGAACTACTCTAGCTCTAGCACGCTTAACTCTCATGTTCCTCTTGGATCTTGCTACCATCCAAAATGCTATAGCCGGGTTAGAGATTTAGTCCTATTATATCATTTATATAGAGGACTAATCCAAATTCCGGGGGTGTTACAAAAATCTTGCGTGTTCTTTTATTTTTCCGCATTGGGTTTTATTGCGCAATGATTTTTTGAGTGTTTATTGTTTACACCTATTCACCCCCCTCTAGGTGTTTTTTTCCCCTATTTAGATCTATATTACATATAACCCAACAAGTGGTATCAGAGAGGGAATAGGGTTGCAAACAATGGTTGAAGGTGGAAACATCAACAGACCCCCTTTCTTTGATGGAACAAATTATGCGTACTGGAAAGTACGGATGAAAGCCTTTTTAATTTCCATCGACGAAAGGGTGTGGCAATCAATTGAATTAGGATGGTCTAATCCAACTGAGATTATTTATGATATTCGCACCTTAAAACCTAGGTCGAAATGGACCAAGGAAGAGTTAGATTCATCTTCTTACAATGGCAAGGGAATTAATGCTATTTTTAATGCCTTATCTAAAACTGAATTCTCTCGCGTCTCGGCATGTGAGTGTGACACCCCCGGAATTTGGATTAGTCCTATATATAAATGATATAATAGGACTAAATCTCTAACCCGGCTATAGCATTTTGGATGGTAGCAAGATCCAAGAGGAACATGAGAGTTAAGCGTGCTAGAGCTAGAGTAGTTCTAGGATGGGTGACCCCCTGGGAAGTGGGGCGTCACAGTTGGTATCAGAGCCATTCACCAGCCGGAAATGTGAGATGAGTCTCGGCTGAGCCAGGGTTATATAGCGGGTAGAACGAGGCTCCCCGGCTAATGACCGTTGTGAGTGGAGTGTAGCTCCTCACAAGGTCGGCTTAAGGCTAGCGAGACGAGTCTCACATCGCCTGGTGCTTGTGAGTGTGCTTGAGCCTGACGTGGACGTCAGGGCTTAAAGGGAGGAAGAATGTGACACCCCCGGAATTTGGATTAAACACCCGGACGAAATACGTGTAGAAGAACTAGTTGGTTCATTACAAACTTATGAAATGACATTTACTACTAACTATTCTTCGGGAAAAACATCCTCTTCTAAGTCTTCAGGTTATGCGTTGAAAACAACTAAGGAAGAAGACGCGGATACATCCTCCTCATACGATGACGAGAACCTTTCTATGGAGGACTTTGAGAAGCAACTCGCTCTCTTGACAAGGAAGTTTCGCCGCAACTTTCGAAGGGGTAATTCAAGTAAATCTCCATCCTTCGGAAAGTCGAAGAAAGGCAAGGGTATTTCAAGTTACAAGTCAAGAAAGCAAGAGAACTTTTCTAAGGATAAGAAAAGCACAGAAGGACAAGTCCAATGCTTCAAGTGCCGAGGATACGGCCATATCTCAACGGAGTGTCAACTAAGAATCCGCCGAAGAAGAAAGTGATGCAAGCCGTCACTTGGGATGACAACTCAACGTCAAATGAGTCATCCTCAAGTGATGAAGAAGAAAGCGCAACGGCATTCCACGCGTCCACATCTTCACCCTTCATGTGCTTAATGGCAAGTACATCCGAGTCATTGTCCAACTCCACTGTTGAAAAGAATGCAACGGACAATGAATCGGATGATTCGGAAGGTGAAGATTTTGTTTTAGCCTACCACAGACTTTTGAGGGATTCAAAGAAACTGGCTAAGCAAAACAAGAGTTTGAGAGGGAGATTGCATGATCTCGAAGAAGAAGCAAAAAGGGCAACTTCTCTCTCAAACGCTCTTGAAGTGGAAAGGGAAAATCTGATAAAAGTAAATGTTTCCCTTCAAGAGTCCAATGAGCTTTTTGAGAAGGAACATACAAAACTGGTGGATAAAGCGGATCACTTCTCAAAGCTCTACAACGAGGCTCGACAGGATAACCTGGAAATGACAAAGACCATTTTCCAACTCAAGGATGACTTGCAGCGATTCTCTTCAGGAAGGAGTAAGTTGGATAGGCTTCTTGGTCTTGGTCAAACAAATCGGTTCGGCCTCGGGTACACTCAAACTGGAAACAGTCCAAGTTCGAGTGGGACAGTTTTTGTGCCTCAGTCGGTATCTCCTCCTCCGACACCGGAATTCAAGACAAACAACGACAACAAACCTACTTCATCCACTTTGGGATCGTCAAGATCTAAGGTATGTTTTCGTTGTGGTGTTTCAGGGCACATAAGAAGATATTGCAAGATGGGAGTCAAACGCTCACCTCAAACACCTCTTGCAATGACTACCACAAAGGTGATTCCTCGGAAATCAATTGTAAATCAATTGATGGAAAAGAACCTTGGTAGTTCACCGCGCAAGACGACTTCATCAAGGAGCAGCAATCGCTTTAACAAGACGCTTTCACCTAGGCATATAACTTCACGACCATCACCGACGCATTCCAAAAAGGTTTGGGTGCGCAAAGGTGAAATTTTCCCTTGTCTTGTTACCAATGTTTCCTTGCATGCATATGATAGTTTGTCTTGGTATCTGGATAGCGGGTGTTCCCGTCACATGACCGGTGACAAAAATAGTTTTTAAAACTTTGAGAAAATCTCCGGAGGACTTGTTGTTTTCGGAGACGGTCGGTCTTCCAAAATTGTTGGAAAAGGAACGGTAGCTATTCCAGATGGCCCAATTTTGAAAAACGTCTTATTTGTTGATGGCCTTAAGACTAACCTCATAAGCATAAGTCAACTTTGCGACAATGGTTTTTCAGTTAACTTTTCATCTATTGAATGCGTTGTAACTGATAAGGACCATGCTTCTTTTTAAAAGGGGTTAGATCTGAAAACAATTGTTATGTTGTTCCAAATAAAATTTATGAAAATTGTAACTTAGCTTCTTTGAATAATGAAACACTTTGGCATGAAAGGCTAGGTCACATAAATTTTAAGGAACTTGCTAGAATTTCTGAGAAGGACGTGGTCAAGGGGGTTCCAAAACTTTTACTTAAACAAAACATTGTGTGTGGTGGTTGCCAAAAGGGAAAACAGTCCAGGACTACACACAAGAACTTGAACCACGTTGGTACAAAACGGCCTTTGGAACTTTTACACATGGATTTAATGGGGCCAACTCGTCAACAATCTTTGGGAGGTAAATGGTAAATTTTCTTATTGGTTGATGATTTCTCTAGATATTCTTGGGTAGCATTTTTAAAAGAGAAAGCTGATACTTTTGATTCTTTTCACGAGATTTGCCATCGTATTATGATTGAAAAGAATGAAAAGATCATTCGTGTTAGAAGTGATAGAGGTGGAGAATTCATAAATTCAAAATTCATTGATTTTTGCACTTCAAACGGTATTAAACATGAATTCTCGGCACCCTATACACCTCAACAGAATGGTGTAGTCGAGCGCAAAAACCGTATTGTTCAAGAGATGGCACGTGTTATGCTTCACAGCCGGAATTTACCGCTACATTTTTGGGCTGAAGCTGTGAACACTGCAATCTATGTAATTAATCGAGTTTATTTGCGCCCGGGAACGTTAAATACACCATATGAACTATGGTGTGGTAGAAAACCCAACATTAAATATTTTCGCATCTTCGGGAGTCGGTGTTACATTTTACGTGACCGTGAAAATCTTGGAAAGTTTGACTCTCGAAGTGACGAAGGGATTTTCTTGGGGTATTCTACAAATAGTAGAGCATATCGTGTCACGCCCCGGGGTCGAAACTGCGACCCGGGCTCGCCAACAGATTCGCCACCTATGCCAAACCCGCATAGGCGAAGCGTCCTACCTGCAAAAAGAACTACAGCTAACAGATATCAGAGCTAAAAGATAAAACTGCTGTAGAATAAAATCAACCACTGTACAACTGAAGATAAAACAACAAGGTCCATTTCCCAAAAATGATAATCATACATTAACCTCGAGTACAAAACTCATAGCTCAACAGGGAGATATCTCAAATAAAACCTCAGTGTACAAGCTCTCAATACATCATATCCTCACTACATCAGTCTCTCAAAAGAGGAAATAAAAACCAATCTACCGACTATACTGAAGATCTCCTCCAAAGGGGGTACCGCTACTCTCCAAAGATGGGTTTGGATCTAGCTCGCTACTCCCTCACCACGCACAGCAACCACAGAACGGCAACACCCGCCAAGACTCTGCAAAACAAAGAGGAGAAAGGACAAAAGGGGGAAAACCCCCCAACGGGCGTGAGAATTACGCAATAAGGGAGTTCTCAGTGGGTATCGCCACTAGGCCCGACGATCTGCCCACCAAGACTACTAGAGGCAAAAGATAACCGATGCAGTAAAACTGAAAGAAGAAGCTGGAAACACTCTACAGCTACCATGCCTCTATCCAAATGCTCAAATGGGGAAACTCTGATGAAGATATGCAACACTCGCACACGAGGTGCTCAATTGACCCAATCGAGCTGACTGCCACATCGGGTCCAGTCAAACCTGCGCCCACCTATAACCACCTCCCGCTGACGGGCAGGAATTACGTAGGGCGTCCAAACGGACTAACTCGCTATTGAGTAGTGGCTCATGCAGGCTATAGTCATAATCCATGCTCTCTCTCTCAGAACGGATAGACTCAAGATGCTCAACCTCTCACACAATGGTCAAAGAACTCACAACGACCACGGGACCACCGTCAAACCCCGAACGGTTCCCAACAATACAAGCACTGGTCTAAACAAAGCTACTAGACTCCACTCGGTCCCCCAGGCACGAGTGTAACAAAAAGTATCTACCTGAATAAACCCAATCGATAGACCAGTAATCACTGGTACTGCCTGCTCTGCTGTCGAACTCAAGAACCCTGCCTGGTGCCCGGCGCTCACACCGTGGAAAGCCTACTCCGGAGTGGCACTCGAGGGGAGCGACCCACACGAGTAAAGTATCACTGTATCAAGCATCACTGTATCGAGTATCTCTGTAACCACTGTCTCATAATAGCAGGACTGGATCAAGACTATGATCAAAGTGGGAAACTCCGTCCACTAACAAAACCCCGATCTGATGCAATAGTACTCAAAAAGTGGGAAACACCATCCACTAGAACAAATCTGATACCCAATCTGATGCAATAGTCAACATCCGGTCAACCGCCCAAAGTCCGCGGTCACCGCAATAACCCACAACCCACAATTGGGTAAATTAATCAAGATCCGGTCAACCGCCTACTGTCCGCGGTTGCCGCAATAACCCACAATCCAACATCAAGCACACCCTGTCTCTGACCCTAAGGTCCCAGCTACACTATCCCAAACCTCTGCCCGAACCCGAGCAACATGACTCAAAAGTCTAAATAAAAAGGAGAAAGAAAGCAATCATGGTTTCTCCTAAGTCAAATTCCAATATGTAGTGCAGCAGTAAAAGATGGCCTAACTATATGTCCATACACATATGTCCATACAAGCATGCATTTGTCCTCAAGAAGAATAAAGAAAATAAACCTCATGCCAAAATTATCAATGACCATACCTGTCCA
Organism: Tillandsia leiboldiana; assembly: GCA_029204045.2. NCBI lineage: Eukaryota > Viridiplantae > Streptophyta > Magnoliopsida > Poales > Bromeliaceae > Tillandsia > Tillandsia leiboldiana. The sequence goes on along the minus strand of CM055062.1, from coordinate 34,733,151 downwards.
CAATTCTCAATCCATAATGGCTCCTCAGAGTAGAACCTGCACATAACTACATAATCCTATCCCAATGCATAAACCATCCTCATAAAAGGTTATGTGCTAATATGGCATGACAATTAATCATATAGGGTATCCTTGCCTTAGATAAGCTTTCACTAATCATCAATATGACTATTTGATTAATACCATTGTCATACTGTGAATAATTCACTTGCACTTTCCATAAAATCCTCATTGTTAAACTTACCGATCAATCCCAGCTATTGTACCATTCACCTGCATGCAATGCTAACATATGAAAATTTAGAGAACCGTCCACCGGTTCCGGGAATAAGGCACCCACCTGAAAAGCTGACTGTCCAAAGCCCAACAGCTGAAAACACCCAATAACTCTAATCCCTTGCTCCAATAAGTTCAGCACACCCGTAACACTCCTGGCACAATACAAAGTCCACCAATTACACTAGGCTCCCAAATATAGCACTTAAAACCGCATACAACCTCGAATTCTGAACTGTTAAATTATCACCTACAGATAGTGCCCAGAAAATTCCAATAAAAATATCACAGCAATCCTTGCGTCGATAGCTTCGAAACGGTACCGTGCACGCCCAAATCGGAGTTCGGTAAGTCAAGATAAAAATTCGGCAAGGGGGTACACTCATACAAAAATCTGTATTAAAACTGTACACTGTTCACTGAGAAAACAGTAATTTTCACCTCTGATGAAATCTCAGAAAAATCCAAGAAAAATACGAGCGCGTTCCTTGCGATCTGTAGATGAAAAAGTTGTATAAGCTCGTTTCCGGCTGACGCTTGTGCGCAAAGATATGGCCAAAACACCTCGATGCTGTCCCACAAAGCCAAACAGAAAAAGGGTCACAGTGTTGCCTCGGGATCCGTGCCAAAAACTCGAAACAGGAAAGCGCGATCAATACGAAAGATGAAGCCCTACCTCTTAGGAGTCTGTCGGCGCAAGAATCACTGCAAAATGATCTCGGGGTAGCCCAGGGGAGCCAAAACACTGCCGCTGCGCCGAAGAAGAACACTAGAAAGCAACATCGCGCCGCACCGTAAAATCCAGAACCTCGGGATGCGTGCTCCTAAAATCGTAGAACTTGGCAGGAAGATCAAGAATTAAGAGTTGAACAAGTCTTCTTCAAGGTGCTCGGGCAGATGGTGCGTGGGCTGAGAGAAAAGAGCCAAAGAAGAGGGCTCGGGCTGCCTATTTATAGGCTGAGGAAACAATTGGAAAAATTCCCATTGTGTCCCAACTTTCGGGCGCCCGGTCCGGTCCGCCCGAATTCGGGCGCGCACAGTGCGGCCCGGCCCGCCAAGTTTCGGGCGTGCACAGTGCGGCCCGGTCCACCACACAGCTCAGTCCACTACTCCCCCGGGCCCCACTGCACACGGTGCACCTGCGCCCGCAAATGGCGACGCGACACGTGGCCCGGCAACCCGTGCACCACGCACGTCGCGCCGTGGACCGCGCACGTCGCGGCTGACCCGGGCCGTACGGCCACCTGCCCCGCCGTACGGTCACCTGCCCCGGTCACCCACTCCACCGGTTGCGTGGACCGGGAGCACAACACCGAACCAATCACCTCACGCCACGTGTCCACCCGGTCTACCGTGCACCCGGGCCCAATTTCAGTGGACCGCTCCCGCTGAACCGGCCAACCGGAGAGCGCCACGTGGCCCGCCCCCGGTGCACGACCTCCGCGGTGGACCGCGCGCCTGCCCGCGCGCTCAGCCGCCTGCCCGCGCCCTCGGCCGCCTGCCCGCGGCCGCCAAACGCCTGCCCGAGGCTGCGCCGCCGCCCGCCGACGCCGCCCGCCGCCGCCGGCCGCCGCCGGCGATCGCCGGAAATACTGTTCCGGCATGAACAGTACCCGCAAGCTCAAAAACAGTAAGTAAATAGCCCATCTTGACCGTTTTCGCGCGCTGATTCCAAATCCGGCGTCCATTTTGCCAAATTCCAATCCTATAATTTGCCGGAGGCTCCCGGAAAGGTATTTTTAATCCGAATTCCGCGCCGAGCCTAAATTTGATATCCACTCCTCGCGTAAACTATTCTAAACATCCGATGGGGTCCCCCGATTACCTACGAGATCCATCTTAAGCCCCGAGTCCATCTCTTGTGTCCAAACTGGCGCGCGAACACCGCCGACATGCCACGTAGGCTTCCAGAAGCTGCTGGTCACACTGTAGAAGCCCTGCAAAGATCCGGGTCACCACATATCGGGTATTTAACATGGAATCTAAAACGATTGTAGAATCTATAAATGTTAAAGTAGATGAAGCTTTTCACTTTGCATCTGAAAAATCTACCCTCGATATCTCTCTAGATGATGATACACCTGCCATTGCATCTTCTCATAATAATACTTCCAATATTAATGATGCATCTAATGGTTATTCAAGTTTATCTGATGTGCAGGAATCGTCTCATGTACCTCCGAGTACTCCGTTACCTCAAACCTTACGCATCTCCAAGGATCATCCTGAATCAAACATCATTGGAGACCCACAAGAAGGAGTTAGAACTCGGAGGCAGTTGGTTTGTGGATTCGCTTGCTACGTATCTTTAATCGCACCAAAGAACATAGATGAAGCTCTTCAGGATGACTACTGGATTGAAGCAATGCAGGAAGAGCTCCATCAATTTGAGCGAAACAAAGTCTGGGAATTAACGAAGCCTCCAAAGCAACATAATGTGATAGGTACCAAATGAATTTTCAAGAACAAGAAAAATGAGGATGGTACTATCATCAGGAACAAGGCACGATTAGTTGCTCAAGGCTACTCTCAAGTAGAAGGTATAGACATTGATGAAACTTTCGCCCCTGTAGCTAGACTCGAGTCCATTCGTATACTATTTGCTATTGCTTGTCATTTTAAAATCAAATTATTTCAAATGGACGTTAAGAGCGCGTTTCTAAATGGGTTTTTAAATGAGGAAGTTTATGTGGCTCAACCGAAAGGTTTTGCAGACCATAAACAACCTAACCATGTTTTTCGTTTGAAAAAGGCTCTTTACGGTCTGAAACAAGCACCGCGAGCATGGTACGAAGGGTTGACAAAGCACCTTTTGGAGAAGGGCTATACTCGAGGGGGAGCTGACAGGACTCTCTTTGTGAAGCATTTGTTGGGTTATATGTAATAAGGATCTAAATAGGGGAAAAAACACCTAGAGGGGGGTGAATAGGTGTAAACGTATAAACACTCAAAAAATCGTTGCGATAAAAACCCAATGCGGAAATAAAAATAATACGCAAGATTTTTACGTGGAAAACTCCATCACCGGAGTAAAAAACCACGGGACCGATAACACGGCAGAAATCCACTAGAATTAAAACACGTACAAGGTGATTTACCGTACACACTTACGACTCAACCTTTTCCATACGCTCCTAGAGGATCTTCTCCGCTCGCTCCGCGACGCTTCTCGAATCCACGATCTGCGCCCAACGCCGAATCCACGGCGTCCAACGTCGAATCCACGACGTCCGACCGAATCCACAGTCTTCACCCAATAGCACCCTTCGAATCCACGAACGTGCCTCGCTCCGAATCCACGAGAGCGGTTGAACCTTGAATCCACAAGGACACGCGAATCCACACGCCGATTTTTGGGGTAAATCGTTGTTTTTGGGTGGTGATGATCCGCCGAATACTTAGATCAAAGATAGATCGGAAATACCATCTAAGTATTCATTAGTTTGATTCAACCCAAGATGTGAGTATGAAAACCTAGAATCAAACTAATCAATATAGATGAAGAAACATAGAGTGTTCTCTAATGATTTCCTTTCTTCTCTATATGTGGATCTAGAGCCGTAAAAGATGATATATGAAAATGACGGCTATTTTCCTTTTTTTTCGGCTTACCCTAGGAAATGAATCATAGGGTCTATTTATAGGTTAGAAACCCTAGGAAGGAGATAAGAATCAAAAACCTAACATTTCTGGAAATTTTACGGACGGCGATCCGGATCGGATTAGATGTGATCCGGATCGTCGTAACGAGTCAGGTAATTCCAGAAAAACGAAGGTTCGGGATCCGGATCGAAGTGCTTGATCCGGATCGTTCATACAGTTCACCAAACATCAACGTTCGGGATCCGGATTGCGAAGCCTGATCCGGATCGTTCAAGGAAGATGGCAAACTCAGTGTTCGGGATCCGGATCAAGAGAGGCTACGATCCGGATTGAACTGGTGTATGAACAAACCACCTTCGGGATCCGAATCGAACAACCTGATCCGGATCCTGAACATGTCCCAAGTCCAGTTTTTGATTTTTATGCAATGAAAGATTCTTCCAAGTGTTTCTACACTACAAGAAGTATTCGGATCACACAAAATCTTAGGTTAAACATACCTGATCCTTTTGAATTCTTCTTTCTTGAGATTGAGTTAAATGATCCAACTTTCTTCACCTTCAATCTTCAAGACTTGAGACTTTCACGAAACTACGCCAACTCAAATTCCGTAACAATCTCCCCCTTTGGCGGTTTCGTGACAAAACACAGATCCACTCAAGAAAATTCAAAAAGATATTTTTGTTGCTATCACCATACAACAAAAATTTACAATGGAGATCCAAAAATTTAAAACATGAAATAAACTCCTAAAACAGACTCTAGACTTAGACATCTGTACTCTCTGCACAAATAAATCATTCTTGACAAAAAGAGATCGTTAGATACCTCAAGAATATTTAGCATACAAAACCTAGTACAGAGATAGAGTTTATCTGATCATCATGACATTTGAGAATTCAGATATGTAAGAGAATCATAGTCAAAAACCAACATATCTTCTATGCAATTAAAAACCAAATGTCACAAAATGTTAGTCCAACATCAACTTGTTAGTCATATTACATGCCCAAATAGTTAGTCGAATAGTTAGTCGAGACATGCAAACAATCACAAGATAAAAACCAAAGTTGAAGTTGAAGTGATACTTACCTTGATGTATACAAAATCTTCATCAGCATTGTTCATCATTGTACCTTGGTGCAGTCATCATTGTTCATCATTGTACCTTGATGTATACAAGATCACAATTTTCACAATATCATTGTTCAAGTTCTCTAAACTCTCTCCCCCTTTTTGTCACAAACAAAGCCAAAATTACCAAAAAATTGAAGGAGAGTTAAAAAATATCAACGAAAATGTTCCGAAATTTAAGAACTAGAACTAAAAGTAAGTCCTAAAAACTGAACTAAAATCTAAAGAGATAAAAGCCTGCACAAATCTGCACACAAAAGTTAAAGTCCGAAGTTCCTGCACACGAGAAATATTAGACAATCGAGTCAAGTATCTGAATCTGAGTCATCCGAAACGGAGTCTTCAGAGCTCATGCAGCCTATCTTTTTCAAAATTTGTTTAAGCATTCCCGAAATCGTAGAGCATTCTTGTTTCATCTGCTGTATGTCCTTGGACATCTTTCCGAGTTCTAGAGCCATGTTATCTTGTTCTTGGTTGAAGGGAGACTCCAAGTTCCCTTTTTGGTCAATTTTTCTGGAATTTGAAGACCGTTGTGTGACGATTGACGGGGCAGTCTTTCCTTCATTCCGAGGAGATCTTCTTGGCAAAGAATGTGAGTTGTAAGGAGGTTCATTGCTTGGCACATTCTTTTTCATGGCTTGCTGCTTAAGTATTGAGGAAGACTTCAGTAGCTTCTTTTTCTTTAGGTAAAGTTTATTTTCTTTATCAATGCCTTGTTGAACTTCGTCAAGAAATGTGTCCCAATCTTCTTCGTCTTCTGATTCAGTGTCAATTTGAGAAATGTTCCTTGGGTTCTCTTGACATGGTTCATTTATTACAATACCTCGAGCTCGTCCAGGTCGTCGAGCAAGCCTTTTTCTTTTTGGGAAAATGGATGAAGAGGTCATTGGTGCTTTTCCTTTTTCCGCAGCAGTCAGCGGAGCCTTTTCTGTTGATGTTTCTGCATGGGCTTTCCCTTTCGATGCAACAGAGGTTTTCTGTGGCGATTCTCCAGGATGTGTTTCATCATCTGATAACTCATCCCAGTTAACTTCATCCTTTTTAGCCCTCTTAGCAGTGTCTCTCGTATGTACCATCGCAGCAAGTAGGAAAACAATCCAAGTGATCACCATTGCTAATGGTTTCTTGAGAAAAGAAATCCTGTGTGCAATAACTCAAGAACACATGAAAAATTATTAATTTTCAAAGATTTGAAAAATTGTACCCAAACAATCATAATCATGTAGAGAGACTAAGAATGAAATTAGTTTTGCAAAAGGACTTTTTAAAATAGATCAATTGCATGATTTTCGAAAATCCTTATTATATGCCCTAAAACCGAAATTTTAGAAATCGAAGCCTAAAAATCCGTTAATCAGGAGAGTACCTAGCATATAATCAAAACTAATCTACCCAGAGTTCTTATTTCAAAAGAAATTTGATCAAAAACCATCCACAAACAAAGTCGATCCAAGAAATTCACACGTTTGAGGAGGAATAGAGAAAAAACGGTGAAAAACCGAGATTTTGATCAATAAAACTTACTTGGAGATGAAGAACTTGAGTTTGAAAGCTTCCAAGAAGGATGAAATCTAGAGAGAAAGGCTCTGGAAACTTTGGAACAAAAGATTGGAGTGAAAGAAATCAAAACCCTTTTGTTCTTTATAAAACCCTAGCCGCGATCCGGATCATCCCATGCTTGCGATCCGGATCGGCTACCCGCAGTGAGAAACTGCGTTCGGGATCCGGATCGGCAGATACAATCCGGATCGTCAGCCCGCAGAAGAATTCCTGCGTTCGGGATCCGGATCATCTTGCCCGATCCGGATCGGCTCCAACTTTTTCTTTAGAGAATTCAAGAAAAACCAGAAAAAAATTATAAGCACAAATGTGTATCAACTTTAAACAAAAATCATTGTTTCATACAACAAGAATTAGATTATGCCAAATCTATCAATAATATCCAAAAATGAAACAAGAATTTACAAGAATTAAATCCCTTAAAGTTGAACACCTTCAATTACATCTAACATGATCTTATGAGTAATGCCTTTATCAAATCATCAATTCAGTAAAGAAAATAAAATACAAAGATCAATAGATGTTTGAAATCCCAAATATAGTAGATAATGTATCTAGACAATCTGTTGAAGAGAGTGGCTCTTTGAGCATCTTTCTTTAAAAACCCACCTTATACCAACCTTGAAATTTGACGGAGTCAAGTATTTCAACATGCATTTTACTTAATCAAAAATTTGAACAACCATGCTTGGTATACATGTGGTAGCTGCACACAATACTCGGACGACCGAGGTGGTAGCTCTTTCCTCCATGTGGTGGTAGTTTTCACACTCCTCATTGGGATGTAACTCTTTCCACATCTTTTGAGCATTTTACTTTTTCTATGACTCCCCCTCAATTGGCTATCAATTATTTAAGATATAAAGTATTCAACCAAATATTGATCTCGATTTCATACTCGACTAAGCAGTCAAATAAGATAATGACTATACCAAGAGATCATAGAGAGAGAGAAATTGACTTTGATCACTTAGAAGATGATTTAATTAACATAAATGATCATTGCAACAGTGAAATATTATGATGGCAAAAGTATAATAAATTTCTAAATGTGCGAAAAGATGCAATTAAAGTCAATTATGATCTATGCTCAATTAATGTCCTATGTACAATCATAGATAATGAACAAAACAAAACAAATACAAAACCTATCCTAAGCAAAGGTTTCAAAAAGAAGTTTATTTCAAGGAAAGCATTCCAATTGCTTTTCGTAAATGAATAAAACGTTTTTGATCCAAAGGTTTTGTTAAAAAGTCAGCCAATTGATCCTCAGTTGAAATATATGAAAGTTGAAGAGTATTTGATTCAACTATCTCTCTAAGAAAATGATATCTAAGTTCAATATGTTTTGTTCTAGAGTGCAACACAGGGTTTTTAGAAATGTTAATTGCACTTGTGTTGTCACAAAGAATTGTTACCGAAGACGCTGAAATGCGGAAGTCGCTCAATACGCTTTTCATCCAAATGAGTTGAGTTGAGCAACTTCCAGCTGAAATGTATTCCGCTTCGGCAGTCGAGAGTGCTATGCAGTTCTGCTTTTTACTGTGCCATGCAACAAGGCAATGGCCAAGATAGAAGCATGCACCACTCGTGCTTTTCCGATCATCCACTGATCCTGCCCAATCGGCATCTGAGTATCCAACAATATCCAAACTTGTTCCCATAGGATAACAAATTCCGAAATTAATTGATCCTTTGATATACCGGATGATCCTTTTCACCGCTTTCAGGTGAACCTCCTTTGGTGCAGATTGATATCTCGCACAGATCCCAACACTAAAGGATATATCCGGGCGACTAGCCGTGAGGTAAAGTAGACTTCCAATCATACTTCTATACAGTTTCTCGTCTACATTCTCACTATGTGATTCACTTCCAAGTCCCTTGTGGCTAGTTCCCATTGGAGTCGGAAAATCTTTACAATTTTCTAGATCAAACTTTTTGACCAACTCCATTGCATACTTGGATTGACTCAAGTGAATACCTTCATCATTTTGTTTAATTTGCAATCCAAGGAAATAAGTCAATTCGCCCATCATGGACATCTCAAATTCGCTTTCCATGGTCTCCGCGAATTTAGAAGCATCATTATCTCTTGTTGCGCCAAATACAATGTCATCGACATAGATTTGTGCTACAATGAAATTGCTTTGATAATGCTTCACAAAGAGAGTCCTATCAGCTCCCCCTCGAGTATAGCCCTTCTCCAAAAGGTGCTTTGTTAACCTTTCGTACCATGCTCGCGGTGCTTGTTTCAGACCGTAAAGAGCCTTTTTCAAACGAAAAACATGGTTAGGTTGTTTATGATCTACAAAACCTTTCGGTTGAGCCACATAAACTTCCTCATTTAAAAACCCATTTAGAAATGCGCTCTTAACGTCCATTTGAAATAATTTGATTTTAAAATGACAAGCAATAGCAAATAGTATACGAATGGACTCGAGTCTAGCTACAGGGGCGAAAGTTTCATCAAAGTCTATACCTTCTACTTGAGAGTAGCCTTGAGCAACTAATCGTGCCTTGTTCCTGATGATAGTACCATCCTCATTTTTCTTGTTCTTGAAGATCCATTTGGTACCTATCACATTATGTTGCTTTGGAGGCTTCGTTAATTCCCAGACTTTGTTTCGCTCAAATTGATGGAGCTCTTCCTGCATTGCTTTAATCCAGTAGTCATCCTGAAGAGCTTCATCTATGTTCTTTGGTTCGATTAAAGATACGTAGCAAGCGAATCCACAAACCAACTGCCTCCGAGTTCTAACTCCTTCTTGTGGATCTCCAATGATGTTTGATTCCGGATGATCCTTGGAGATTCGTAATGTTTGTTGAAACGGAGTACTCGGAGGTACATGAGATGATTCCTGCACATCAGATAAACTAGAAGAACCATTAGATGCATCATTAATATTGGAAGTATTATCATGGGAAGATGCACTAGCAGGAGAATCATCATCTAGAGAGATATCGAGGGTAGATTTTCCAGATCCAAGGTGAAAAGCTTCATCTACTTTAACATTTATAGATTCTACGATCGTCTTAGATTCAATGTTAAATACTCTATATGCTCTGCTATTCGTAGAATAACCCAAAAAGATGCCTTCATCACTTCGAGAGTCGAACTTTCCAAGATTTTCACGGTCACGTAAAATGTAACATCGACTCCCGAAGACACGAAAGTATTTGATATCCGGTTTTCTACTAAACCACAGCTCATATGGTGTATTTAAAGTTCCTGGGCGCAAGTAAACTCTATTAATGACATAGACAGCGGTGTTCACGGCTTCAGCCCAAAAATGTAGCGGTAAATTCCGGCTATGAAGCATCACACGCGCCATCTCTTGAACAACCCTGTTTTTGCGCTCAACAACACCATTCTGCTGAGGTGTATAGGGTGCCGAGAATTCATGTTTAATGCCTTTTGAAGTGCAAAAATTAATGAATTTTGAATTTATGAATTCTCCACCTCTATCACTTCTAACACGAATGATCTTTTCATTCTTTTCAATCATAATACGATGGCAAATCTCATGAAAAGAGTCAAACGTATCAGCTTTCTCTTTTAAAAATGCTACCCAAGAAAACCTAGAGAAATCATCAACCAATAAAAGAATGTACCATTTACCTCCCAAAGATGGTTGACGGGTCGGCCCCATTAAGTCCATGTGCAAAAGTTCCAAGGGCCGTTTTGTACCAACGTGGTTCAAGTTCTTGTGTGCAGTCCTAGACTGTTTTTCCTTTTGGCAACCACCACACACAACGTTTTGTTTAAATAAAAGTTTTGGAACCCCCTTGACCACGTCCTTGTTTGAAATTCTAGTAAGTTCCTTAAAATTTAAGTGACCTAGCCTTTCATGCCAAAGAGTTTCATTATTCAAAGTGGCTAAGTTACAATTTTCAGAAAATTTATTAGGAACAACATAACAATTGTTTTCAGATCTAACCCCTTTTAAAAAGAAGACATGGTCCTTATCAGTTACAACGCATTCAACAGATGAAAAGTTAACCGAAAAACCATTGTCGCAAAGTTGACTTATGCTTATGAGGTTAGTCTTAAGGCCATCAACAAATAAGACGTTTTTCAAAATCGGGCCATCTGGAATAGCTATCGTCCCTTTTCCAACAATTTTGGAAGATCGACCGTCTCCGAAAACAACGTGTCCTCCGGAGATTTTCTCAAGATTTTGAAAACTATTTTTGTCACCGGTCATGTGACGGGAACACCCGCTATCCAGATACCAAGACGAACTATCATATGCATGCAAGGAAACACTGGAAACAAGACAAGGGAAAATTTCACCTTTGCGCACCCAAACCCTTTTGGAGTGCGTCGGTAATGGTCGTGAAGTTATATGCCTAGGTGAAGGCGTCTTGTTATAGCGATTGTTGTTCCTTGATGAAATCATCTTGCACGATGAACTACCAAGTCTCTTTTCATTTGAAAAGTTTTGCTTTGATTTTCGGGGAGGAGCCTTTTTGGTAGTTGTTGCAAGAGGTCCTTGAGATGAGCGTTCGACTCCCGTCTTGCAATATCTTCTTATGTGCCCTGAAACACCACAACGAAAACATACCTTAGATCTTGACGATCCCAAAGAGGATGAAGTAGGTTTGTTGTCGTTGTTTGTCTTGAATTCCGGTGTCGGAGGAGGAGATACCGACTGAGGCACAAAAACTGTCTCACTCGAACTTGGACTGTTTCCAGTTTGAGTGTATCCGAGGCCGAACCGATTTGATTGACCAAGACCAAGAAGTCTATCCAACTTACTCCTTCCTGAAGAGAATTGCTGTAAGTCATTCTTGAGTTGGAAAATGGTCTTTGTCATTTCCAGGTTATCCTGTCGAGCCTCGTTGTAGAGCTTTGAGAAGTGATTCGCGTTATCCACCAGATTTGTATGTTCCTTCTCAAGTTGCTCATTGGACTCTTGAAGGGAAACATTTGCCTTTATCAGGTTTTCCCTTTCCACTTCAAGAGCGTTTGAGAGAGAAGTCGCTCTTTTTGCTTCTTCTTCGAGATCATGCACTCTCCCTCTCAAACTCTTGTTTTGCTTAGCCACTTTCTTTGAATCCCTCAAAAGTCTGTGGTAGGCTAGAGCAAAATCTTCACCTTCCGAATCATCCGATTCATTGTCCGTTGCATTCTTTTCAACAGTGGAGTTGGACACCGACTCGGATGTACTTGCCATAAAGCACATGAAGGGTGAAGATACGGACGCGTGGAATGCGGTGGAGCACTTTTCTTCATCACTCGAAGACGACTCATTTGACGTTGAGTTGTCATCCCAAGTGACGACTTGCATCGCCTTCTTCTTTGCCGGATACTTGTTAGGACACTCTGTTGCAATGTGGCCGTAGCCTCGACATTTGAAGCATTGTAGTTGTCCCTCTGAACTTTTCTTATCCTTTGAGAAGTTCTCTTGCTTTCTTGACTTGTAACTTGCAGTACCCTTGCCTTTGTTCGACTTTCCGAAGAATGGAGATTTACTTGAATTACCCCTTCAAAAGTTGCGGCGAAACTTCCTTGTCAAGAGAGCGAGCTGCTTCTCAAATTCCTCCATAGAAAGGTTCTCGTCATCGTCTGAGGAGGATGTATCCGCGTCTTCTTCCTTAGTTGTTTTCAACGCATAACCTGAAGACTTAGAAGTGGATGCCTTTCCAGAAGAATTGTTAGTAGTAAATGTCATTTCATAAGTTTGTAATGAACCAACTAATTCTTCTACACGTATTTCGTCCGGGTGTTTAATAGTTTCAATGGCAGTAACCTTTGGGCGAAGTCGTTCAGGAAGAGTTCTTAAGATCTTTCTTACAATCTTAAATTCTGGAATCTTCTCTCCCAGATTAGCACATGAGTTTACGATGTCTTGCAATCGTGTATAGTAGTCCGTGAAAGATTCATTTTCTGCCATTAAGATAGAGTCAAACTTGCTCGTAAGCATTTGCAGTTTCTGAATCTTCACGAGGTTTGTTCCCTCATGTGTAACCTGAAGAACATCCCAGATTTCTTTCGCAGTCTCACATGCCGAGACGCGAGAGAATTCAGTTTGAGATAAGGCATTAAAAATAGCATTAATTCCCTTGCCATTGTAAGAAGATGAATCTAACTCTTCCTTGGTCCATTTCGACCTAGGTTTTAAGGTGCGAACATCACCAATAAATTCAGTTGGATTAGACCATCCTAATTCAATTGATTGCCACACCCGTTCGTCGATGGAAATTAAAAAGGCTTTCATCCGTACTTTCCAGTACGCATAATTTGTTCCATCGAAGAACGGGGGTCGGTTGATGTTTCCACCTTCAACCATTGTTTACAACCCTATTCCCGCTCTGATACCACTTGTTGGGTTATATGTAATAAGGATCTAAATAGGGGAAAAAACACCTAGAGGGGGGTGAATAGGTGTAAACGTATAAACACTCAAAAAATCGTTGCGATAAAAACCCAATGCGGAAATAAAAATAATACGCAAGATTTTTACGTGGAAAACTCCACCACCGGAGTAAAAAAGCACGGGACCGATAACACGGCAGAAATCCACTAGAATTAAAACACGTACAAGGTGATTTACCGTACACACTTACGACTCAACCTTTTCCATACGCTCCTAGAGGATCTTCTCCGCTCGCTCCGCGACGCTTCTCGAATCCACGATCTGCGCCCAACGCCGAATCCACGGCGTCCAACGTCGAATCCACGACGTCCGACCGAATCCACGGTCTTCACCCAATAGCACCCTTCGAATCCACAACGTGCCTCGCTCCGAATCCAAGAGAGCGGTTGAACCTTGAATCCACAAGGACACGCGAATCCACGCGCCGATTTTTGGGGGTAAATCGTTGTTTTTGGGTGGTGATGATCCGCCGAATACTTAGATCAAAGATAGATCGGAAATACCATCTAAGTATTCATTAGTTTGATTCAACCCAAGATGTGAGTATGAAAACCTAGAATCAAACTAATCAATATAGATGAAGAAACATAGAGTGTTCTCTAATGATTTCCTTTCTTCTCTATATGTGGATCTAGAGCCGTAAAAGATGATATACGAAAATGACGGCTATTTTCCTTTTTTTTTCGGCTTACCCTAGGAAATGAATCATAGGGTCTATTTATAGGTTAGAAACCCTAGGAAGGAGATAAGAATCAAAAACCTAACATTTCTGGAAATTTTACGGACGGCGATCCGGATCGGATTAGCTGTGATCCGGATCGTCGTAACGAGTCAGGTAATTCCAGAAAAACGAAGGTTCGGGATCCGGATCGAAGTGCTTGATCCGGATCATTCATACAGTTCACCAAACATCAACGTTCAGGATCCGGATTGCGAAGCCTGATCCGGATCGTTCAAGGAAGATGGCAAACTCAGTGTTCGGGATCCGGATCAAGAGAGGCTACGATCCGGATTGAACTGGTGTATGAACAAACCACCTTCGGGATCCGGATCGAACAACCTGATCCGGATCCTGAACATGTCCCAAGTCCAGTTTTTGATTTTTATGCAATGAAAGATTCTTCCAAGTGTTTCTACACTACAAGAAGTATTCGGATCACACAAAATCTTAGGTTAAACATACCTGATCCTTTTGAATTCTTCTTTCTTGAGATTGAGTTAAATGATCCAACTTTCTTCACCTTCAATCTTCAAGACTTGAGACTTTCACGAAACTACGCTAACTCAAATTCCGTAACAGCATTATCAAAACAATTTCATTGTAGCACAAATCTATGTCGATGACATTGTATTTGGCGCAACAAGAAATAATGATGCTTCTAAATTCGCAGAGACCATGGAAAGCGAATTTGAGATGTCCATGATGGGCGAATTAACTTATTTTCTTGGATTGCAAATTAAACAAAATGATGAAGGTATTCACTTGTGTCAATCCAAGTATGCAATGGAGTTGGTTAAAAAGTTTGACTTAGAAAATTCGAAGGATTTTCCGACTCCAATGGGAACTAGCCACAAGGGACTTGGAAGTGAATCACATAGTGAGAATGTAGACGAGAAACTGTATCGAAGTATGATTGGAAGTCTACTTTACCTCACGGCTAGTCGCCCGGATATATCCATTAGTGTTGGAATTTGCGCGAGATATCAATCAGCACCAAAGGAGGTTCACCTGAAAGCGGTGAAAAGGATCATCCGGTACATCAAAGGATCAATTAATTTCGGAATTTGGTATCCTATGGGAACTAGTTTGGATATTGTTGGATACTCAGATGCCGATTGGGCAGGATCAGTGGATGATCGGAAAAGCACGAGTGGTGCATGCTTCTATCTTGGCCATTGCCTTGTTGCATGGCACAGTAAAAAGCAGAATTGCATAGCACTCTCGACTGCCGAAGCGGAATACATTTCAGCGGGTAGTTGTTCAACCCAACTCATTTGGATGAAAAGTGTGTTGAGCGACTTCCGGATTTCAGCATCTTCGGTAACAATTCTTTGTGACAACACTAGTGCAATTAACATTTCTAAAAACCCTGTGTTGCACTCTAGAACAAAACACATTGAACTTAGATATCATTTTCTTAGAGAGCTAGTTGAATCAAATACTCTTCAACTTTCATATATTTCAACTGAAGATCAATTAGCTGACATTTTAACAAAACCTTTGGATCAAAATGTTTTATTCATTTGCGTAAAGCAATTGGAATGCTTTCCTTGAAATAAACTTCTTTTTGAAACTTTTGCTTAGGTTAGGTTTTGTTTTTGTGTTTTTGTTCTTTATCTATGTTTATACATAGTACACTAATTGAGCATGTGTATTTTTGACTTTACTTGCATCCTTTCATATAATTAGAAATTTATTATGCTTTGGATATCATAATAATTCAGTTGATGCATTGATCATTTATTTAAATTAAACCATTTTAACTTGATCAAAGTCAATTTCTCTCTCAATGATCTCTTGTATTGTTTTTATCTTATTTGACTATTTTAGTTGAGTATGAATTCGAGATCAATCCTTGGTTGAATACTTATATATTAATAATTGATAGCCAATTGAGGGGGAGTCAAAGAAAAGTAAAATGCTCAAAAGATGTGGAAAGAGTTACATCCCAATGAGGAGTGGGAAAACTACCACCACTGGAGGAAGAGCTACCACCTCGGTCGTCCGCAGTACTGTGTACAGCTACCACATGTATACCAAGCATGGGTTTGTAATTTTTGATTAAGTAAAATGCATGATTGAAATTACTTGACTCCGTCAAATTTCAAGGTTGGTATAAGGTGGGATTTTAAGGAAAGATGCTCAAAGAGCCACTTCTCTTCAACAGATTGACTAGATACATTATATAATTTATTTGGGATTTCCAAACATCTATTGATCTTGGTAATTCATTTTCTTTACCATTTTAATGATTTGATAAACGCCGTACTCATAGATCATGATGGATGGTTTGAACTTGATTAACTTTAAAAGTTTTAATTTCTATAAATTGTCATGTCATTATTGAATGTTATTGATAGATTTAACATAATTTATTTCTCTTGACATGAACGATGATTTTTGTTTAAAGTTGATGTGCTAAAATGCTTACCTACTTTTTCTGGATTTTATGGATTTTTTCTAAATTTTTCTGAAGAAAAAGTTGCAGCTGATCCGGATCGGGATAAGTGATTCGGATCCCGACCGCAGGCTTCTTCCTGCGGCCTAGCCGATCCGGATCGAAATCTCGATCCGATCGGAGCACGGCTAGGGTTTTAATAAGAACAAGAGGGTTTTGATTTCTTTTACCCTAATCTTTTGTTCTCAAGTCTCTAGAGTTCTCTCTCTAGAATCTTGCACCTTGGAGCTTTCCTAACCCAAGTTCTTCGAATCAAAGTAAGTTTTATTGATCAAAAATCTCGTTTTTCACAGGTTTTCTCTATTTTCTTCAAAACGTGATGAGATTTTTCTATCTTTGTCGTTTTGTGAATGGTTTTTGGTCAAATTTCTTTTGAAATAAGAACTCTGGGTAGATTAGTTTTGATTATATGCTAGGTATTCTCCTGATTAACGATTTTTTTGGGCTTCGATTTCAAAATTTCGGTTTTAGGGCATATAATGGGAATTTTCCAAAACATGCAATTGATCTATTTTTAAAATTCCTTTTGCAAAACTAATTTGATTTCTTAGTCTCTCTACATGATTCTGATTGTTTTGGGTACAATTTTTCAAATTTTTGAAATTAACAATTTCTCATGTGTTCTTGAGTTGTCTTCACAGGATACATTTTTCACTAGCGATCAAATGGTGATCACATGGATTATTTCCTACTTGCTGCCATGGTTCATGTCAAGGACACTGTCAAGCCCAAGAGGGCTAAGAAAGCGAAGAAAAACTAAAGATGATTCCGATACAGAATCTGAAACGGAATCGATCGATTGGGATGAGCTTCAAGTTGAAGCAACAGCACCCACTGGTTCGAAAGGAAAAAGCGCCTGCGGCAACATCAAAAGCTTCAAAGGGAAAGGCGCCTGCGGGAAACGTCAAAGGCTCCTCCTACTGCTGCTAAAAAGGGAAAAGCTCCCATGGAAGAAACTTTTGGGAGACAAGAAAAAGACTTGCTCGACGACTTGGACGAGCTCGGGGTATTGAAATAATGAAACAGGTCAAGCAAAAACAAAGGACTACTCCTCAAACTGAAACTGAGTCTGAAGACGATTGGGACACATTTCTTGATGAAGTACAACAAGGTATTGATGAAGAAAATAAGGTTTACCTAAAGAGCAAGAAGCTGACAAAGTCTTCCACAAGGAAAAAGAATGTGCCAAGCAATGAACCTCTTGACAATTCACACTCTTTGCCAAGAAGATCTCCTCGGAATGAAGGACGGACTGCTCCGTCAATTGTCACACAACGTTCTTCAAATTCCAGAAGAGTCGACCAAAAGGCAAACTTAGAGTCTTCCATCAATCAAGACCAAGATAAACTGGCTCTTGCACTCAGAAAATGTCTAAGGACATACATGAGATGAAACAAGAATGTTCTACGATGTCGGAAATGCTTAAAGGAATCTTGAAGAAACTAGGCTGCATGAGCTCTGAAGACTCTGACTCAGATGATTGAGTTGTCCTCAAACTTTTGTTGTGTTCAGATCTTAATCTTTTTGTGCAGGCTTTATCTTTTTAGATTTTAGTTCAGTTTTTAGGACTTACTCTTAGTTCTAGTTCTTACATTTCCTTACATTTTTGAAATTTTTAACTCTCCTTAAATTTTTGTATTTTTGGCTAACGTTTGTGACAAAAAGGGGGAGAGAGTTTAGAGAAAACTTGAACAATGATGATGTGAAAACTATGTGAATGTATGAACATCAAGGTAAGTATCACTTCAACTTCAACTTTTTTTTTTATCTTGTGATTTGTTGCATGTTCCTACTAACTATTCGACTAACTATTTGGGCATGTAATTCGACTAACAAGTTGATGTTGGACTAACACTTTGTGACATTTGGTTTTTGAATGCATAGAAGATATGTTGGTTTTTGACTATGATTCTCTTACATATCTGAATTCTCAAATGTCATGATGAGAATAAACTCTATCTCTGTATTTGGTTTTGTATGATTCAATTCTTGAGGTATCTAACGATTTCTTTTGTCAAGAATGATTTCTTTGTGCAGAGAGTACAGATGTCTAAGTCTAGAGTCTGTTTTAGGAGTTTATATCATGTTTTTAAAATTTTTGGATCTCCATTGTAAATTTTTGTTGTATGGTGATAGCAACAAAATATCTTTTTGAATTTTCTTTAGTGGATTTGTGTTTTGTCACGAAACCGCCAAAGGGGGAGATTGTTACGGAATTTGAGTTGGCGTAATTTCGTGAAAGTTTAAGTCTTGAAGATTGAAGGTGAAGAAGGTTGGATCATTTAACTCAATCTCAAGAAAGAAGAATTCAAAAGGATCAGGTATGTTTAACTAAAGATTTTTGGTGATCCGAATACTTCTTGTAGTGTAGAAACACCTGGAAGAATTTTTCATTGCATAAAAATCAAAAACTGGACATGGGACATGTTCAGGATCCGGATCAGGCATTCCAATCCGGATCCCGAAGGGTGTTCGTTCATACACTGGTTCAATCCGGATCGCAGCATCTCATGATCCGGATCCCGAACACTAGTTTTACCTTTTTACTTGCACGATCCGGATCAGGGTTTGCAATCCGGATCCCGAACGTTGATGTTTGGTGAAACTGTATGAACGATCCGGATCAGCCATTTCGATCCGGATCCCGAACCTTTGTTTTTCTGGAAACCGTCTTTCTTGCTGCTGCAATCCGGATCGCCGAAATCCGATCCGGATCGCCGTCCTTAAAATTTCCAGAAATGGTAGGTTTTTATTCTTATCTCCTTCTTAGGGTTTCTAACCTATAAATAGACCCTATGATTCTTTTTCTAGGGCGAATCCAGATAATCCAATAGAGCCGTCATAATCAAATATCATCTTATACGGCCTAGATCCACATATAGAGAAGAAAGGAAATACTAGATTTAATTCTATGTTTCTTCATCTATATTGATTGATTTGATTCTAGGTTTTCATACTCAGATTTTGAGTAGAATCAAATCAATGAATACTTAGATGGTATTTCCGATCTATTTCTAATCTAAGTATTCGGCGGATCATCACCACCCAAAAACAACGATTTCCCCAAAATCGGCGCGTGGACTCGCGTGGCCTTGTGGATTCAAGGTGCAACCGCTCTCGTGGATTCGGAGCGAGGTACGTTCGTGGATTCGAAGCGTGCTACTGGGTGAAGACCGTGGATTCGGTCGGACGTCGTGGACTCGACGTTGGACGCCGTGGATTCGGCGTTGGACGCAGATCGTGGATTCGAGACGCGTTGCGGAACGAGCGGAGAAGATCAACTAGGAGCGTATGGTAAAAGGTTGAGTCGTCTGTGAGTACGTTAAATCACCTTGTACGTGTTTCAATTCTAGTGGATTTCACCGTGTTATCGGTCCCGTGGTTTTTTACTCCGGTTTGGAGTTTTCCACGTAAAAATCTTGCGTGTTTTTTATTTTTCCGCATTGGGTTTTATTGCGCAATGATTTTTTGAGTGTTTATTGTTTACACCTATTCACCCCCCTCTAGGTGTTTTTTTCCCCTATTTAGATCTATATTACATATAACCCAACAATGTTCACTAACAATTTTTGTGACATTTGGATTTTGATTGCATAGGAGATATGTTGGTTTTTAACTATGATCAAATTACATATCTGAATGTATAAATGTCATGGTAAGTATAAATGAGTATAAACTTCATCTCTGTATGTGGTTTTTGAATGATATAAAATTCTTGAGGTATCTAACGATTTCTTTTGTCAAGAATGATTTCTTTTGCAGAGAGTACAGATGTCTAAGTCTAGAGTCTGTTTTAGGAGTTTAACTCATGTATTTTTATTTTGGATCTCCATTGTAAATTTTTGTTGTATGGTGATAGCAACAAAAATATCTTTTTGAATTTTCTTGAGTGGATTTATGTTTTGTCACGAAACCGCCAAAGGGGGAGATTGTTACGGAATTTGAGTTGGCGTATTTCGTGAATTCGGTTAAGTCTTGAAGATTGAAGATAAAGAAAGTTGGATCATTTAACTCAATCTCAAGAAAGAAGAATTCAAAAGGATCAGGTATGTTAAACTAATTATTTTTGGTGATCCGAATACTTCTTATAGTGTAGAAACACTTGGATGAATTTTTATTGCATAAAAATCAAAAACTGGACATGGGACATGTTCAGGATCCGGATCAGACTTTCCAATCCGGATCCCGAAGGGTGTTCGTTCATACACCAGTTCAATCCGGATCGTAGCCTCCTTTGATCCGGATCCCGAACACTGGTTTTACCATGTTTATGAACGATCCGGATCAGGCTTTGCAATCCGGATCCCGAACGTTGGTGTTTGGTGAATTGTATGAACGATCGGATCAGGCACTTCGATCCGGATCCCGAACCTTGGTTTTTCTGGAAACTGTTTGTCTCGCTACTGCAATCCGGATCGCCGAAGTTCGATCCGGATCGCCGTCCTGAAAATTCCAGAAAAGGTTAGTTTTTGATTCTTATCCTCTTCCAATGGTTTCTAACCTATATATAGACCCTTTAATTCATCTTTTAGGGCAACCCACGAAAAAGAAAAAGACGACCGAATTAGATAGATCCACAAA
Organism: Tillandsia leiboldiana; assembly: GCA_029204045.2. Classification (NCBI taxonomy): domain Eukaryota; kingdom Viridiplantae; phylum Streptophyta; class Magnoliopsida; order Poales; family Bromeliaceae; genus Tillandsia; species Tillandsia leiboldiana. Next base: position 34,712,435 of record CM055062.1, on the reverse strand, counting down.
TAGAGAAGAAAGGAAATCAATAGATTAAATCTTATGTTTCTTCATCTATATTGATTGATTTGATTCTAGGTTTTCATACTCACATTTTGAGTAGAATCAAATCAATGAATACTTAGATGGTATTTCCGATCTATTTCTAATCTAAGTATTCGGCGGATCATCACCACCCAAAAACAACGATTTTCCCAAAATCGGCGCGTGGACTCGCGTGGCCTTGTGGATTCAAGGTGCTACCGCTCTCGTGGATTCGGAGCGAGGTACGTTCGTGGATTCGAAGCGTGCTACTGGGTGAAGACCGTGGATTCGGTCGGACGTCGTGGATTCGGCGTTGGACGCAAATCGTGGATTCGAGAAGCGTCGTGGAGCGAGCGGAGAAGATCAACTAGGAGCGTATGGAAAAGGTTGAGTCGTCTGTGAGTACGGTATATCACCTTGTACGTGTTTAATTCTAGTGGATTTCACCGTGTTATCGGTCCCGTGGTTTTTTACTCCGGTTTGGAGTTTTCCACGTAAAAATCTCTGCGTGTTATTTATTTTTCCGCATTGGGTTTTATATCGCAAAGATTTTGAGTGTTTATTGTTTACACCTATTCACCCCCCTCTAGGTGTTTTTTCCCCTATTTAGATCCAATTATACATAACCCAACATAGGGGTCGTTCCTTTTTCGGGACGAAAGCTACGGGGCCGTGCCTGGAACCCTTTCTTGTTTGATAGGGTTGTAGGTGTTGGTCTCCCGGAACTTTCGGACCCTGGTTGGTGTCTTCCACATGTTGTATCGAGGTTGTCGCGTTCCTGAACTGTAAGGGTGTCGGAACTTCGATAGGCGGAGCCTGGAGTCTGTTCTTGTTTGATTAGGGTTCTAGGCGCCGACCTATCGGGTTTTCCGAACCCTTATGGTGTCGTCCTTTCTGTGTTATTTGTGAGTTTGGTGTTTCTGTTGTGGGAGCCGTTGGGTTGACGGTGGTCCCGGCTGTGAGTATTCCAGCCAGTGAGTTAGAGAGGTGATGTTAGTTTACTGTCGATCTTGTTGATCGTGGATTTGGACTATAGCCTGCATGAGCCATATTGAGCTCGACAGAGATGCGCGAACGTTCCTCAGTGGGGTCGCGCCCCCTCGAGTGCCACTCCGGAGTTGGGGCCTGTTACTTTGTTATCGCGGCTTGTCGACGCAGTCCCTCTGGCTGGGCCAATTTTGGCAGTCACGGACGCCCTACGGTAGACCCCGTCCTCTTGTGGATGTGCGGCAGTAGGTGGACGCAGGTTGACTGTACCCCATGTGGCAGTCAGTGTAGATTGGGTGATTATATTTGGAGTTAGTAGATGCATCATGTTTCCATCTGTTCCACTTCTTGAGCATTTAGATAAGGCATAGTAGCGTAGAGTTAGTTTTCCACCCTCCTTTCTTTCTTACTGCCATTTTTTTGGGTTTACTTTATGCCTCTGGAGACTTCGTGGGCAGACCGTCGGGTTTGGTTTCGTACCCACTGAGAACTACTGTGGGATGTATTCTCACACGCCTGCCCCTCGTGGTGTATTTTTCCCAGGGACCTACTTTCCAGGTGCTGATCCTTTTGTTCCTGCTCGAGGAGAGGGAGTCCGAGCTAGATCCCTACCTGTCCTTTGGAGAGTAGCATAGTGGTACCCCTTCATGGAGATCTTTATACAGTCAGCAGTTGGTTTATTTTTGTTTTTACATTTGAGAGACATTTTGTATTGTGAGGATCTGACTTGTTACTGAGAGCCTTCCCTGAAGTCATCCTTCTTTTTACCTCCCTGTAGAGTTTGAGTTTTTGTATCAGAGGATTTTGTATTGATCGTATTTGGGAGATGGATATTGTATCTTTAT
>CM055062.1:34647301-34710488 GCA_029204045.2 Tillandsia leiboldiana | reverse complement strand
AATTAGATTATGCCAAATCTATCAATAATATCCAAAAATGAAACGAAATTTACAAAAATTAAATCCCTTAAAGTTGAACACCTTCAATTACATCTAACTTGATCTTATGAGTAATGCCTTTATCAAATCATCAATTCAGTAAAGAAAATGAAATACAAAGATCAATAGATGTTTGAAATCCCAAATATAGTAGATAATGTATCTAGACAATCTGTTGAAGAGAGTGGCTCTTTGAGCATCTTTCTTTAAAAACCCACCTTATACCAACCTTGAAATTTGACAGAGTCAAGTATTTCAACATGCATTTTACTTAATCAAAAATTTGAACAACCATGCTTGGTATACATGTGGTAGCTGCACACAATACTCGGACGACCGAGGTGGTAGCTCTTTCCTCCATGTGGTGGTAGTTTTCACACTCCTCATTGGGATGTAACTCTTTCCACATCTTTTGAGCATTTTACTTTTTCTTTGACTCCCCCTCAATTGGCTATCAATTATTTAAGATATAAAGTATTCAACCAAAATTGATCTCGATTTCATACTCGACTAAGCAGTCAAATAAGATAATGACTATACCAAGAGATCATAGAGAGAGAGAAATTGACTTTGATCACTTAGAAGATGATTTAATTAACATAAATGATCATTGCAACAGTGAAATATTATGATGGCAAAAGCATAATAAATTTCTAAATGTGCGAAAAGATGCAATTAAAGTCAATTATGATCTATGCTCAATTAATGTCCTATGTACAAACATAGATAATGAACAAACACAAAACAAATACAAAACCTATCCTAAGCAAAGGTTTCAAAAAGAAGTTTATTTCAAGGAAAGCATTCCAATTGCTTTTCGTAAATGAATAAAACGTTTTTGATCCAAAGGTTTGTTAAAATGTCAGCTAATTGATCCTCAGTTGAAATATATGAAAGTTGAAGAGTATTTGATTCAACTAGCTCTCTAAGAAAATGATATCTAAGTTCAATATGTTTTGTTCTAGAGTGCAACACAGGGTTTTTAGAAATGTTAATTGCACTTGTGTTGTCACAAAGAATTGTTACCGAAGATGCTGAAATGCGGAAGTCGCTCAATACGCTTTTCATCCAAATGAGTGAGTTGAGCAACTTCCAGCTGAAATGTATTCCGCTTCGGCAGTCGAGAGTGCTATGCCAGTTCTGCTTTTTACTGTGCCATGCAACAAGGCAATGGCCAAGATAGAAGCATGCACCACTCGTGCTTTTCCGATCATCCACTGATCCTGCCCAATCGGCATCTGAGTATCCAACAATATCCAAACTTGTTCCCATAGGATAACAAATTCCGAAATTAATTGATCCTTTGATATACCGGATGATCCTTTTCACCGCTTCAGGTGAACCTCCTTTGGTGCAGATTGATATCTCGCACAGATCCCAACACTAAAGGATATATCCGGGCGACTAGCCGTGAGGTAAAGTAGACTTCCAATCATACTTCTATACAGTTTCTCGTCTACATTCTCACTATGTGATTCACTTCCAAGTCCCTGTGGCTAGTTCCCATTGGAGTCGGAAAATCTTTACAATTTTTCTAGATCAAACTTTTTGACCAACTCCATTGCATACTTGGATTGACTCAAGTGAATACCTTCATCATTTTGTTTAAGTTGCAATCCAAGGAAATAAGTCAATTCGCCCATCATGGACATCTCAAAGTCGCTTTCCATGGTCTCCGCGAATTTAGAAGCATCATATCTCTTGTTGCGCCAAATACAATGTCATCGACATAGATTTGTGCTACAATGAAATTGCTTTGATAATGCTTCACAAAGAGAGTCCTATCAGCTCCCCCTCGAGTATAGCCCTTCTCCAAAAGTTGCTTTGTTAACCTTTCGTACCATGCTCGCGGTGCTTGTTTCAGACCGTAAAGAGCCTTTTTCAAACGAAAAACATGGTTAGGTTGTTTATGATCTACAAACCTTTCGGTTGAGCCACATAAACTTCCTCATTTAAAAACCCATTTAGAAATGCGCTCTTAACGTCCATTTGAAATAATTTGATTTTTAAAATGACAAGCAATAGCAAATAGTATACGAATGGACTCGAGTCTAGCTACAGGGGCGAAAGTTTCATCAAAGTCTATACCTTCTACTTGAGAGTAGCCTTGAGCAACTAATCGTGCCTTGTTCCTGATGATAGTACCATCCTCATTTTTCTTGTTCTTGAAGATCCATTTGGTACCTATCACATTATGTTGCTTTGGAGGCTTCGTTAATTCCCAGACTTTGTTTCGCTCAAATTGATGGAGCTCTTCCTGCATTGCTTTAATCCAGTAGTCATCCTGAAGAGCTTCATCTATGTTCTTTGGTTCGATTAAAGATACGTAGCAAGCGAATCCACAAACCAACTGCCTCCGAGTTCTAACTCCTTCTTGTGGATCTCCAATGATGTTTGATTCCGGATGATCCTTGGAGATTCGTAATGTGTTGTTGAAACGGAGTACTCGGAGGTACATGAGATGATTCCTGCACATCAGATAAACTAGAAGAACCATTAGATGCATCATTAATATTGGAAGTATTATCATGGGAAGATGCACTAGCAGGAGAATCATCATCTAGAGAGATATCGAGGGTAGATTTTCCAGATCCAAGGTGAAAAGCTTCATCTACTTTAACATTTATAGATTCTACGATCGTCTTAGATTCAATGTTAAATACTCTATATGCTCTGCTATTCGTAGAATACCCAAAAAGATGCCTTCATCACTTCGAGAGTCGAACTTTCCAAGATTTTCACGGTCACGTTAAAATGTAACATCGACTCCCGAAGACACGAAAGTATTTGATATCCGTGTTTCTACTAAACCACAGCTCATATGGTGTATTTAAAGTTCCTGGGCGCAAGTAAACTCTATTAATGACATAGACAGCGGTGTTCACGGCTTCAGCCCAAAAAATGTAGCGGTAAATTCCGGCTATGAAGCATCACACGCGCCATCTCTTGAACAACCCGTTTTTGCGCTCAACAACACCATTTCTGCTGAGGTGTATAGGGTGCCGAGAATTCATGTTTAATGCCTTTTGAAGTGCAAAAATTAATGAATTTGAATTTATGAATTCTCCACCTCTATCACTTCTAACACGAATGATCTTTTCATTCTTTTCAATCATAATACGATGGCAAATCTCATGAAAAGAGTCAAACGTATCAGCTTTCTCTTTAAAAATGCTACCCAAGAAAACCTAGAGAAATCATCAACCAATAAAAGAATGTACCATTTACCTCCCAAGATGGTTGACGGGTCGGCCCCATTAAGTCCATGTGCAAAAGTTCCAAGGGCCGTTTTGTACCAACGTGGTTCAAGTTCTTGTGTGCAGTCCTAGACTGTTTTTCCTTTTGGCAACCACCACACACAACGTTTTGTTTAAATAAAAGTTTTGGAACCCCCTTGACCACGTCCTTGTTTGAAATTCTAGTAAGTTCCTTAAAATTTAAGTGACCTAGCCTTTCATGCCAAAGAGTTTCATTATTCAAAGTGGCTAAGTTACAATTTTCAGAAAATTTATTAGGAACAACATAACAATTGTTTTCAGATCTAACCCCTTTTAAAAAGAAGACATGGTCCTTATCAGTTACAACGCATTCAACAGATGAAAAGTTAACCGAAAAACCATTGTCGCAAAGTTGACTTATGCTTATGAGGTTAGTCTTAAGGCCATCAACAAATAAGACGTTTTTCAAAATCGGGCCATCTGGAATAGCTATCGTCCCTTTTCCAACAATTTTGGAAGATCGACCGTCTCCGAAAACAACGTGTCCTCCGGAGATTTTCTCAAGATTTTGAAAACTATTTTTGTCACCGGTCATGTGACGGGAACACCCGCTATCCAGATACCAAGACGAACTATCATATGCATGCAAGGAAACACTGGAAACAAGACAAGGGAAAATTTCACCTTTGCGCACCCAAACCCTTTTGGAGTGCGTCGGTAATGGTCGTGAAGTTATATGCCTAGGTGAAGGCGTCTTGTTATAGCGATTGTTGTTCCTTGATGAAATCATCTTGCACGATGAACTACCAAGTCTCTTTTCATTTGAAAAGTTTTGCTTTGATTTTCGGGGAGGAGCCTTTTTGGTAGTTGTTGCAAGAGGTCCTTGAGATGAGCGTTCGACTCCCGTCTTGCAATATCTTCTTATGTGCCCTGAAACACCACAACGAAAACATACCTTAGATCTTGACGATCCCAAAGAGGATGAAGTAGGTTTGTTGTCGTTGTTTGTCTTGAATTCCGGTGTCGGAGGAGGAGATACCGACTGAGGCACAAAAACTGTCTCACTCGAACTTGGACTGTTTCCAGTTTGAGTGTATCCGAGGCCGAACCGATTTGATTGACCAAGACCAAGAAGTCTATCCAACTTACTCCTTCCTGAAGAGAATTGCTGTAAGTCATTCTTGAGTTGGAAAATGGTCTTTGTCATTTCCAGGTTATCCTGTCGAGCCTCGTTGTAGAGCTTTGAGAAGTGATTCGCGTTATCCACCAGATTTGTATGTTCCTTCTCAAGTTGCTCATTGGACTCTTGAAGGGAAACATTTGCCTTTATCAGGTTTTCCCTTTCCACTTCAAGAGCGTTTGAGAGAGAAGTCGCTCTTTTTGCTTCTTCTTCGAGATCATGCACTCTCCCTCTCAAACTCTTGTTTTGCTTAGCCACTTTCTTTGAATCCCTCAAAAGTCTGTGGTAGGCTAGAGCAAAATCTTCACCTTCCGAATCATCCGATTCATTGTCCGTTGCATTCTTTTCAACAGTGGAGTTGGACACCGACTCGGATGTACTTGCCATAAAGCACATGAAGGGTGAAGATACGGACGCGTGGAATGCGGTGGAGCACTTTTCTTCATCACTCGAAGACGACTCATTTGACGTTGAGTTGTCATCCCAAGTGACGACTTGCATCGCCTTCTTCTTTGCCGGATACTTGTTAGGACACTCTGTTGCAATGTGGCCGTAGCCTCGACATTTGAAGCATTGTAGTTGTCCCTCTGAACTTTTCTTATCCTTTGAGAAGTTCTCTTGCTTTCTTGACTTGTAACTTGCAGTACCCTTGCCTTTGTTCGACTTTCCGAAGAATGGAGATTTACTTGAATTACCCCTTCAAAAGTTGCGGCGAAACTTCCTTGTCAAGAGAGCGAGCTGCTTCTCAAATTCCTCCATAGAAAGGTTCTCGTCATCGTCTGAGGAGGATGTATCCGCGTCTTCTTCCTTAGTTGTTTTCAACGCATAACCTGAAGACTTAGAAGTGGATGCCTTTCCAGAAGAATTGTTAGTAGTAAATGTCATTTCATAAGTTTGTAATGAACCAACTAATTCTTCTACACGTATTTCGTCCGGGTGTTTAATAGTTTCAATGGCAGTAACCTTTGGGCGAAGTCGTTCAGGAAGAGTTCTTAAGATCTTTCTTACAATCTTAAATTCTGGAATCTTCTCTCCCAGATTAGCACATGAGTTTACGATGTCTTGCAATCGTGTATAGTAGTCCGTGAAAGATTCATTTTCTGCCATTAAGATAGAGTCAAACTTGCTCGTAAGCATTTGCAGTTTCTGAATCTTCACGAGGTTTGTTCCCTCATGTGTAACCTGAAGAACATCCCAGATTTCTTTCGCAGTCTCACATGCCGAGACGCGAGAGAATTCAGTTTGAGATAAGGCATTAAAAATAGCATTAATTCCCTTGCCATTGTAAGAAGATGAATCTAACTCTTCCTTGGTCCATTTCGACCTAGGTTTTAAGGTGCGAACATCACCAATAAATTCAGTTGGATTAGACCATCCTAATTCAATTGATTGCCACACCCGTTCGTCGATGGAAATTAAAAAGGCTTTCATCCGTACTTTCCAGTACGCATAATTTGTTCCATCGAAGAACGGGGGTCGGTTGATGTTTCCACCTTCAACCATTGTTTACAACCCTATTCCCGCTCTGATACCACTTGTTGGGTTATATGTAATAAGGATCTAAATAGGGGAAAAAACACCTAGAGGGGGGTGAATAGGTGTAAACGTATAAACACTCAAAAAATCGTTGCGATAAAAACCCAATGCGGAAATAAAAATAATACGCAAGATTTTTACGTGGAAAACTCCACCACCGGAGTAAAAAAGCACGGGACCGATAACACGGCAGAAATCCACTAGAATTAAAACACGTACAAGGTGATTTACCGTACACACTTACGACTCAACCTTTTCCATACGCTCCTAGAGGATCTTCTCCGCTCGCTCCGCGACGCTTCTCGAATCCACGATCTGCGCCCAACGCCGAATCCACGGCGTCCAACGTCGAATCCACGACGTCCGACCGAATCCACGGTCTTCACCCAATAGCACCCTTCGAATCCACAACGTGCCTCGCTCCGAATCCAAGAGAGCGGTTGAACCTTGAATCCACAAGGACACGCGAATCCACGCGCCGATTTTTGGGGTAAATCGTTGTTTTTGGGTGGTGATGATCCGCCGAATACTTAGATCAAAGATAGATCGGAAATACCATCTAAGTATTCATTAGTTTGATTCAACCCAAGATGTGAGTATGAAAACCTAGAATCAAACTAATCAATATAGATGAAGAAACATAGAGTGTTCTCTAATGATTTCCTTTCTTCTCTATATGTGGATCTAGAGCCGTAAAAGATGATATACGAAAATGACGGCTATTTTCCTTTTTTTTTCGGCTTACCCTAGGAAATGAATCATAGGGTCTATTTATAGGTTAGAAACCCTAGGAAGGAGATAAGAATCAAAAACCTAACATTTCTGGAAATTTTACGGACGGCGATCCGGATCGGATTAGCTGTGATCCGGATCGTCGTAACGAGTCAGGTAATTCCAGAAAAACGAAGGTTCGGGATCCGGATCGAAGTGCTTGATCCGGATCATTCATACAGTTCACCAAACATCAACGTTCAGGATCCGGATTGCGAAGCCTGATCCGGATCGTTCAAGGAAGATGGCAAACTCAGTGTTCGGGATCCGGATCAAGAGAGGCTACGATCCGGATTGAACTGGTGTATGAACAAACCACCTTCGGGATCCGGATCGAACAACCTGATCCGGATCCTGAACATGTCCCAAGTCCAGTTTTTGATTTTTATGCAATGAAAGATTCTTCCAAGTGTTTCTACACTACAAGAAGTATTCGGATCACACAAAATCTTAGGTTAAACATACCTGATCCTTTTGAATTCTTCTTTCTTGAGATTGAGTTAAATGATCCAACTTTCTTCACCTTCAATCTTCAAGACTTGAGACTTTCACGAAACTACGCTAACTCAAATTCCGTAACAGCATTATCAAAACAATTTCATTGTAGCACAAATCTATGTCGATGACATTGTATTTGGCGCAACAAGAAATAATGATGCTTCTAAATTCGCAGAGACCATGGAAAGCGAATTTGAGATGTCCATGATGGGCGAATTAACTTATTTTCTTGGATTGCAAATTAAACAAAATGATGAAGGTATTCACTTGTGTCAATCCAAGTATGCAATGGAGTTGGTTAAAAAGTTTGACTTAGAAAATTCGAAGGATTTTCCGACTCCAATGGGAACTAGCCACAAGGGACTTGGAAGTGAATCACATAGTGAGAATGTAGACGAGAAACTGTATCGAAGTATGATTGGAAGTCTACTTTACCTCACGGCTAGTCGCCCGGATATATCCATTAGTGTTGGAATTTGCGCGAGATATCAATCAGCACCAAAGGAGGTTCACCTGAAAGCGGTGAAAAGGATCATCCGGTACATCAAAGGATCAATTAATTTCGGAATTTGGTATCCTATGGGAACTAGTTTGGATATTGTTGGATACTCAGATGCCGATTGGGCAGGATCAGTGGATGATCGGAAAAGCACGAGTGGTGCATGCTTCTATCTTGGCCATTGCCTTGTTGCATGGCACAGTAAAAAGCAGAATTGCATAGCACTCTCGACTGCCGAAGCGGAATACATTTCAGCGGGTAGTTGTTCAACCCAACTCATTTGGATGAAAAGTGTGTTGAGCGACTTCCGGATTTCAGCATCTTCGGTAACAATTCTTTGTGACAACACTAGTGCAATTAACATTTCTAAAAACCCTGTGTTGCACTCTAGAACAAAACACATTGAACTTAGATATCATTTTCTTAGAGAGCTAGTTGAATCAAATACTCTTCAACTTTCATATATTTCAACTGAAGATCAATTAGCTGACATTTTAACAAAACCTTTGGATCAAAAATGTTTTATTCATTTGCGTAAAGCAATTGGAATGCTTTCCTTGAAATAAACTTCTTTTTGAAACTTTTGCTTAGGTTAGGTTTTGTTTTTGTGTTTTTGTTCTTTATCTATGTTTATACATAGTACACTAATTGAGCATGTGTATTTTTGACTTTACTTGCATCCTTTCATATAATTAGAAATTTATTATGCTTTGGATATCATAATAATTCAGTTGATGCATTGATCATTTATTTAAATTAAACCATTTTTAATTGATCAAAGTCAATTTCTCTCTCAATGATCTCTTGGTATTGTTTTTATCTTATTTGACTATTTAGTTGAGTATGAATTCGAGATCAATCCTTGGTTGAATACTTTATATATTAAATAATTGATAGCCAATTGAGGGGGAGTCAAAGAAAAGTAAAATGCTCAAAAGATGTGGAAAGAGTTACATCCCAATGAGGAGTGGGAAAACTACCACCACATGGAGGAAAGAGCTACCACCTCGGTCGTCCGAGTACTGTGTACAGCTACCACATGTATACCAAGCATGGGTTTGTAATTTTTGATTAAGTAAAATGCATGATTGAAATACTTGACTCCGTCAAATTTCAAGGTTGGTATAAGGTGGGATTTTAAGGAAAGATGCTCAAAGAGCCACTCTCTTCAACAGATTGACTAGATACATTATATAATTTATTTGGGATTTCAAACATCTATTGATCTTGGTAATTCATTTTCTTTACCATTTTAATGATTTGATAAACGCCGTACTCATAAGATCATGATGGATGTGTTTGAACTTGATTAACTTTAAAAGTTTTAATTTCTATAAATTGTCATGTCATTATTTGAATGTTATTGATAGATTTAACATAATTTATTTCTCTTGACATGAAACGATGATTTTTGTTTAAAGTTGATGTGCTAAAATGCTTACATACTTTTTCTGGATTTTATGGATTTTTTCTAAATTTTTCTGAAGAAAAAGTTGCAGCTGATCCGGATCGGGATAAGTGATTCGGATCCCGAACGCAGGCTTCTTCCTGCGGCTAGCCGATCCGGATCGAAATCTCGATCCGATCCGGATCACGGCTAGGGTTTTAATAAGAACAAGAGGGTTTTGATTTCTTTTACCCTAATCTTTTGTTCTCAAGTCTCTAGAGCTTCTCTCTCTAGAATTCTTGCACCTTGGAGCTTTCCTAACCCAAGTTCTTCGAATCCAAGTAAGTTTTATTGATCAAAATCTCGTTTTTCACAGGTTTTCTCTATTTTCTTCAAAACGTGATGAGATTTTTCTATCTTTTTCGTTTGTGAATGGTTTTTGGTCAAATTTCTTTTGAAATAAGAACTCTGGGTAGATTAGTTTTGATTATATGCTAGGTATTCTCCTGATTAACGATTTTTTGGGCTTCGATTTCAAAAATTTCGGTTTTAGGGCATATAATGGGAATTTTCCAAAAACATGCAATTGATCTATTTTTAAAATTCCTTTTGCAAAACTAATTTGATTCTTAGTCTCTCTACATGATTATGATTGTTTGGGTACAATTTTTCAAATTTTTGAAATTTAACAATTTTCTCATGTGTTCTTGAGTTGGTCTTCACAGGATACATTTTTCACTAGCGATCAAAATGGTGATCACATGGATTATTTTCCTACTTGCTGCCATGGTTCATGTCAAGGACACTGTCAAGCCCAAGAGGGCTAAGAAAGCGAAGAAAACTAAAGATGATTCCGATACAGAATCTGAAACGGAATCGATCGATTGGGATGAGCTTCAAGTTGAAGCAACAGCACCCACTGGTTCGAAAGGAAAAGCGCCTGCGGAAACATCAAAAGCTTCAAAGGGAAAGGCGCCTGCGGAAACGTCAAAGGCTCCTCCTACTGCTGCTAAAAAGGGAAAAGCTCCCATGGAAGAAACTTTTGGGAAGACAAAAAGAAAAAGACTTGCTCGACGACTTGGACGAGCTCGGGGTATTGAAATAAATGAAACAGGTCAAGCAAAAACAAAGGATACTCCTCAAACTGAAACTGAGTCTGAAGACGATTGGGACACATTTCTTGATGAAGTACAACAAGGTATTGATGAAGAAAATAAGGTTTACCTAAAGAGCAAGAAGCTGACAAAGTCTTCCACAAGGAAAAAGAATGTGCCAAGCAATGAACCTCTTGACAATTCACACTCTTTGCCAAGAAGATCTCCTCGGAATGAAGGACGGACTGCTCCGTCAATTGTCACACAACGTTCTTCAAATTCCAGAAGAGTCGACCAAAAGGCAAACTTAGAGTCTTCCATCAATCAAGACCAAGATAAACTGGCTCTTGCACTCAGAAAAATGTCTAAGGACATACATGAGATGAAACAAGAATGTTCTACGATGTCGGAAATGCTTAAAGGAATCTTGAAGAAACTAGGCTGCATGAGCTCTGAAGACTCTGACTCAGATGATTGAGTTGTCCTCAAACTTTTGTTGTGTTCAGATCTTAATCTTTTTGTGCAGGCTTTATCTTTTTAGATTTTAGTTCAGTTTTTAGGACTTACTCTTAGTTCTAGTTCTTACATTTCCTTACATTTTTGAAATTTTTAACTCTCCTTAAATTTTTGTATTTTTGGCTAACGTTTGTGACAAAAAGGGGGAGAGAGTTTAGAGAAAACTTGAACAATGATGATGTGAAAACTATGTGAATGTATGAACATCAAGGTAAGTATCACTTCAACTTCAACTTTATTTTTTTTATCTTGTGATTTGTTGCATGTTCCTACTAACTATTCGACTAACTATTTGGGCATGTAATTCGACTAACAAGTTGATGTTGGACTAACACTTTGTGACATTTGGTTTTTGAATGCATAGAAGATATGTTGGTTTTTGACTATGATTCTCTTACATATCTGAATTCTCAAATGTCATGATGATCAAATAAACTCTATCTCTGTATTTGGTTTTGTATGTTTCAATTCTTGAGGTATCTAACGATTCTTTTTGTCAAGAATGATTTCTTTGTGCAGAGAGTACAGATGTCTAAGTCTAGAGTCTGTTTTAGGAGTTTATATCATGTTTTTAAAATTTTTGGATCTCCATTGTAAATTTTTGTTGTATGGTGATAGCAACAAAATTATCTTTTTGAATTTTCTTTAGTGGATTTGTGTTTTGTCACGAAACCGCCAAAGGGGGAGATTGTTACGGAATTTGAGTTGGCGTAATTTCGTGAAAGGTTTAAGTCTTGAAGATTGAAGGTGAAGAAGGTTGGATCATTTAACTCAATCTCAAGAAAGAAGAATTCAAAAGGATCAGGTATGTTTAACTAAAGATTTTTGGTGATCCGAATACTTCTTGTAGTGTAGAAACACCTGGAAGAATTTTTCATTGCATAAAAATCAAAAACTGGACATGGGACATGTTTAGGATCCGGATCAGGCATTCCAATTCGGATCCCGAAGGGTGTTCGTTCATACACTGGTTCAATCCGGATCGCAGCATCTCATGATCCGGATCCCGAACACTAGTTTTACCTTTTTACTTGCACGATCCGGATCAGGGTTTGCAATCCGGATCCCGAACGTTGATGTTTGGTGAAACTGTATGAGCGATCCGGATCAGCCATTTCGATCCGGATCCCGAACCTTTGTTTTTCTGGAAACCGTCTTTCTTGCTGCTGCAATCCGGATCGCCGAAATCCGATCCGGATCGCCGTCCTTAAAATTTCCAGAAATGGTAGGTTTTTTATTCTTATCTCCTTCTTAGGGTTTCTAACCTATAAATAGACCCTATGATTCTTTTTCTAGGGCGAATCCAGATAATCCAAAATAGAGCCGTCATAATCAAATATCATCTTATACGGCCCTAGATCCACATATAGAGAAGAAAGGAAATACTAGATTTAATTCTATGTTTCTTCATCTATAGTTGATTGATTTGATTCTAGGTTTTCATACTCAGATTTTGAGTAGAATCAAATCAATGAATACTTAGATGGTATTTCCGATCTATTTCTAATCTAAGTATTCGGCGGATCATCACCACCCAAAAACAACGATTTCCCCAAAATTGGCGCGTGGACTCGCGTGGCCTTGTGGATTCAAGGTGCAACCGCTCTCGTGGATTCGGAGCGAGGTACGTTCGTGGATTCGAAGCGTGCTACTGGGTGAAGACCGTGGATTCGGTCGGACGTCGTGGACTCGACGTTGGACGCCGTGGATTCGGCGTTGGACGCAGATCGTGGATTCGAGACGCGTTGCGGAACGAGCGGAGAAGATCAACTAGGAGCGTATGGTAAAAGGTTGAGTCGTCTGTGAGTACGTTAAATCACCTTGTACGTGTTTCAATTCTAGTGGATTTCACCGTGTTATCGGTCCCGTGGTTTTTTACTCCGGTTTGGAGTTTTTCCACGTAAAAATCTTGCGTGTTCTTTTATTTTTCCGCATTGGGTTTTATTGCGCAATGATTTTTTGAGTGTTTATTGTTTACACCTATTCACCCCCCTCTAGGTGTTTTTTTCCCCTATTTAGATCTATATTACATATAACCCAACAATGTTCACTAACAATTTTTGTGACATTTGGATTTTGATTGCATAGGAGATATGTTGGTTTTTAACTATGATCAAATTACATATCTGAATGTATAAATGTCATGGTAAGTATAAATGAGTATAAACTTCATCTCTGTATGTGGTTTTTGAATGATATAAAATTCTTGAGGTATCTAACGATTTCTTTTGTCAAGAATGATTTCTTTTGCAGAGAGTACAGATGTCTAAGTCTAGAGTCTGTTTTAGGAGTTTAACTCATGTATCTATTTTATTTTGGATCTCCATTGTAAATTTTTGTTGTATGGTGATAGCAACAAAATTATCTTTTTGAATTTTCTTGAGTGGATTTATGTTTTGTCACGAAACCGCCAAAGGGGGAGATTATTACGGAATTTGAGTTGGCGTATTTCATGAATTCGGTTAAGTCTTGAAGATTGAAGATAAAGAAAGTTGGATCATTTAACTCAATCTCAAGAAAGAAGAATTCAAAAGGATCAGGTATGTTAAACTAATTGTTTTTGGTGATCCGAATACTTCTTATAGTGTAGAAACACTTGGAGGAATTTCTTATTGCATAAAAATCAAAAACTAGACATGGGACATGTTCAGGATCCGGATCAGACTTTCCAATCCGGATCCCGAAGGGTGTTCGTTCATACACCAGTTCAATCCGGATCGTAGCCTCCTTTGATCCGGATCCCGAACACTAGTTTTACCATGTTTTATGAACGATCCGGATCAGGCTTTGCAATCCGGATCCCGAACGTTGGTGTTTGGTGAATTGTATGAACGATCCGGATCAGGCACTTCGATCCGGATCCCGAACCTTGGTTTTTCTGGAAACTGTTTGCCTCGCTACTGCAATCCGGATCGCCGAAGTTCGATCCGGATCGCCGTCCTGAAAATTTCCATAAATGGTTAGTTTTTTATTCTTATCCTCTTCCAATGGTTTCTAACCTATATATAGACCCTTTAATTCATCTTTTAGGGCAACCCACGAAAAAGAGAAAAAGACGACCGAATTAGATAGATCCACAAATAGAGAAGAAAGGAAATCAATAGATTAAATCTTATGTTTCTTCATCTATATTGATTGATTTGATTCTAGGTTTTCATACTCACATTTTGAGTAGAATCAAATCAATGAATACTTAGATGGTATTTCCGATCTATTTCTAATCTAAGTATTCGGCGGATCATCACCACCCAAAAACAACGATTTTCCCAAAATCGGCACGTGGACTCGCGTGGCCTTGTGGATTCAAGGTGCTACCGCTCTCGTGGATTCGGAGTGAGGTACGTTCGTGGATTCGAAGCGTGCTACTGGGTGAAGACCGTGGATTCGGTCGGACGTCGTGGATTCGGCGTTGGACGCAAATCGTGGATTCGAGAAGCGTCGTGGAGCGAGCGGAGAAGATCAACTAGGAGCGTATGGAAAAGGTTGAGTCGTCTGTGAGTACGGTATATCACCTTGTACGTGTTTAATTCTAGTGGATTTCACCGTGTTATCGGTCCCGTGGTTTTTTACTCCGGTTTGGAGTTTTCCACGTAAAAATCTCTGCGTGTTATTTATTTTTCCGCATTAGGTGTTATATCGCAAAGATTTGTGAGTGTTTATTGTTTACACCTATTCACCCCCCTCTAGGTGTTTTTTCCCCTATTTAGATCCAATTATACATAACCCAACATAGGGGTCGTTCCTTTTTCGGGACGAAAGCTACGGGGGCCGTGCCTGGAACCTGTTCTTGTTTGATAGGGTTGTAGGTGTTGGTCTCCCGGAACTTTCGGACCCTGGTTGGTGTCTTCCACATGTTGTATCGAGGTTGTCGCGTTCCTGAACTGTAAGGGTGTCGGGAACTTCGATAGGCGGAGCCTGGAGTCTGTTCTTGTTTGATTAGGGTTCTAGGCGCCGACCTATCGGGGTTTCCGAACCCTTATGGTGTCGGTCCTTTCTGTGTTATTTGTGAGTTTGGTGTTCTGTTGTGGGAGCCGTTGGGTTGACGGTGGTCCCGGCTGTGAGTATTTCCAGCCAGTGAGTTAGAGAGGTGATGTTAGTTACTGTCGATCTTGTTGATCGTGGATTTGGACTATAGCCTGCATGAGCCATATTGAGCTCGACAGAGATGCGCGGATACTTTCCTCAGTGGGGTCGCGCCCCTCGAGTGCCACTCCGGAGTTGGGCCTGTTACTTTGTTATCGCGGCTTGTCGACGCAGTCCCTCTGGCTGGGCCAATTTTGGCAGTCACGGACGCCCTACGGTAGACCCGTCCTCTTGTGGATGTGCGGCAGTAGGTGGACGCAGGTTTGACTGTACCCCATGTGGCAGTCAGTGTAGATTGGGTGATTATATTTGAGAGTTAGTAGATGCATCATGTTTCCATCTGTTCCACTTCTTGAGCATTTAGATAGAGGCATAGTAGCTGTAGAGTTATTTTCCAACTCCTTTCCTTTCAGTACTGCATTTGTTACTTTATGCCTCTAGTAGACTTAGTGGGCAGACCGTCGGGTTTGGTTGCGGTACCCACTGAGAACTACTGTGGGATGTAGTTCTCACACCCGGCCCGCTGTGGTGTATTTTTCCCCAGGGACCTACTTTCCAGTTGCTGATCCTTTTGTTCCTGATCGAGGAGAGGGAGTCGCGAGCTAGATCCCTACCTGTCTTTGGAGAGTAGCAGTAGTGGTACCCCTTCATTGGAGATCTATTAGTACAGTCAGCAGTTGGTTTATTTGTTTTTACATTTGAGAGACATTTGTATTGTGAGGATCTGACTTGTACTGAGAGCCTGTACCCTGAAGTATCATTTCTGTTTACCTCCCTGTAGAGTTTGAGTTTTTGTATCAGAGGATTTTGTATATGATCGTATTTGGGAGATGGATATTGTATCTTTATTTTCAGTTGACCAGTGATTGGATTTTAGTTTTACAGTAATTTTCTTTATAGCTCTGATATCTGTTTAGCTGTAGTACATTCTCTTGCAGGTTGGACGCTTCGCCTGTAATGACACGGGTTTTTTTGTAGTATGTTACCCTCCTTCTAATAAAGTGTTCCTTTAGTGGATCGGAACTATCGTATTTCCGTAAGTCGGTCGGTGTGTGGCGTGAGTATTTTTCTGTGAAAGAGCGCGAAAAATGATGACCGACGGTGCAATCGGATCTGAAATCCGATATAGGAATCTCCCGGAACAGGGTTTTTAGTGTCGCGGTGACTTAACGCGCATCAGAACCCGTGCAAAATATCCTGCACGCTTTCCGAGAAAAAGGTGGGTTTATCTCGTGTGATTAGTTAGTTAGAGAATTAGTTATTTGGTTACAGGTATTAAAAGGTGGGAGTTTATCTCGTAGGAATAGTTAATTAAATAATTAATTATTCGGTGACGGAAAGTAAAAACGGAATTTAATTGTACGTACGAGAGAGGAAAATCCCACTTTTCGTAAAAGACGAAAACGAAACCCTAACCGAGAGAACGGAAGGAAAAGAAAAAGGCGGAACCCTAACCGGAGAAAAGAAAGAGGAAGAGGACGGCGGGATCCGATTACCCCGAACCACGTACCGGACGCAAGAACGCGATCGGACGACTCCCCCGTCAGATTATCCGGTGAGTGATTTTACGTTCGTAGCATCTTTGGGGTTTTTTGTACTTTTGTTGTCTTCTCCGTCTCCATCGTCTCCGTCGGCCCGCCGTCGTCACCATGCAACTTAGGGCACGACGCGGGCGGGCGGACGACACGTGGTGCCGCTAGGGCACCGCGCGGGCTCGGGAGACGCGTGGTGCCGCTAGGGCACCAGGCGGGTGGACACCGCAAGGCGGGCGCCGCGCGGGCAGTCACCGCGCGGGTGCCACGCGGGCACCGCCCGAGGGCAGCACCCGCGGGCGCCGCGCGGGCAGACACCGCACGGGTGCCACGCGGGCGCCGCCCGAGGGCAGCACCCGCAGGCGCCGCGCGGGCAGTCACCGCGCGGATGCCGCGCGGGCAGTCACCGCGCGGGCGCCGCGCTGGTACCACCCGCAGGCGCACGTCGCGCCGCGTTGAGCCGCGCGGGGCACCCGCGGGCCGGCGGCCGTCGTGCGCGCGCGCGCGAGGAATCGTCGAGTGTAGTTGATGGCGCCGGTTTGGGGGTTCTCGGCGTGGAGTTAGTTGGGTTCCATTTCCCGGTATTCGTACGTGTTCTTAACTGCTGTTTCTGGGGTTTTCGTTAGGTCCAGGTGCGCCGCAGGAGAGTGTCACAAATCCCAAGTACCCCGATCTTCCCTCAACCTGGTGGGTTCTTATGCAACAAGTGCTGTAAGTGCATTAGGTGCAGTGTATCATATAAATGTTCGTGCTAACCTATTTAATAAAGTAGATGAGATGTTTCCAGTGAATTAACCCTTCGCATTACCATGTACCGTTCTTTTGTGGATGTTTGTGGCGACCAAGTGTCGCGATATTTAATTTACGCCGACTTCGGCAAACCGGTGTTGAATGCTGCACGTACATAGGCGGATTGGCCTCCGCATGGTTGTACTTTTCCGGATGAGTGGTCTGAATGACCCGTGTGCCCCACGTGTGTAGGGTGGGGACCTCTTCACGATAGCTAAACATGTCGCTCACGCTTCGTGAAGGGGTAAAAGCATCAAGTGTCGCGTGGGGAGATCGTCGACTACCCTGATGTGACGGTGTCACTAATTAAATAAAGTGAACTCAGGGCGATGGATAGCGAAAGGTTCCGGTGCAGAGTATTTCATTCGAATTTACTGTTCATTAAAGTTATAACATCTACTTTATTTGTCACTGACTTTACCCACTCCGTGACAGGTCCAAATAGGTATGTTCATCGGGACGGTGGTGAGGCAACGCAGACTTAACTATCGGCCGTATGAGGCCTTATGTTAAAACTTTTAGTTTGGTTATTTCTTCTCTCTCTCTCTCTCTAGTTTAATTTGTGTGGATGTGGATCATGCTGGGTGGTTGGTTAGTTGATGATATCACCATAGATTTTAAATTATTGTTCTCAATCTTTGCGGCCGTTTTACGATATAAGCAGGGGTTTCGAAAATGTCTTTCAAAAACCAAGTGTCGTGTGGGCACTACTTATAAAACCTGTGGTCTTATCCTTTCAAAACGATGTAGCCGCCTTACTGTGAATATGTAGACGTTTTAAAGGAATGGGTGTCGAGTGGACACCGTTTGCAACTTGTATAATCTTCTTAATGTGATTGAATGTTTTTACACTCTCGTACTGGTTGACTGTGACTGTGTGGTTAAAGATTTTATAAAGAATGATGTTATTGTTGTGGTTGTAATCGTGACGCCGTGCATATGCAAAGGAGACTCTGTCCGATTGAAGTGTGAATTTGTATATGTGGCGGGTCTGACACGCACTGGGGGAGGTCGATACTTATTCATAAAGAAAGAAAAATATATACGCTTTTTCCGCTTATCCTTACCTAAAAACCCCCGGGGCGTGACAGATTAAATGGTATCAGAGAAAAACAACTTTAACCACAGTAGTCGATGACCAACATCCATAGAGCATGGTGCCACCAGCAAATTAATTATGAGATAACCAAGATGTAGGTGCAAGTAGATCGTGAGTGCACGGGGGAAAAGGGGGTTTAATTTCAGTTCGTTTGTAGGTCTTGGTGCTAGACCAGTTAAGTCTAGGATTGACTTGTTTTCTTTGTGTACACGGATGACGGCCCGGACTTGGTCTTCTATCAAGAGTGCGGGAATGGAAGTGACGGTTTTGACAGCTACGGAGGACCGGCTACATTGACAACAGTCGCACGACGTGGCCGGGCAACTGCCAACGCTCACAGAAGTCATGGGATACCAACGACCCGGGTTACCCGCCTCCCGAGAAGCAGTCGACCGGGCCACTTCGGTAGAGCGGGAGTTGACCAATGCGCCCGACCAGTAGGAGACCGGGAGACCGACCAAGCAACGTCTGCGGCGGAGCACACCGAGTAACTGACTATTCCTGGAAGTAGGATCATTGCTTCGATGTGGCAAGCCGGGGCATCTTCGCTCTTACTGCCCCTGAACCTGGGGATAGCCCCTTCAGTGGTGCGACGCGGGTAAGAGGTCCCACGCAACGGCATGACGTAGGACGCACTGCCCCGGATGAAGTAGTAGCAGAGACACTCTACCCTTAGTTGTTCCTTTTCGAATATGACCTTTTTCGACATCTGGAGTACCCCACCTTTTCACCTCTTGCGTTACCACTTCTGCCCATAGTTAGTTGGATTAGACCCCTTCGTAGTATGATGTCGGCCCAGACCCTTGGACGGCCTCTAGAAACGGATAGTTGTTTACCTTCCTACCCGCTAAGGTTGGGAAGGCTGTCATGTCTTTCGGACTTAGTAGTGAACCCCCGCTGAAGGATTTTGATGTAATGTTAGGGAAGCCGTGCGCCATATGTGATGGGGCGCATCGAGTAACGAGCTACTCTTGGAGGCACGACCACTGCTCTTGGTGCGGCAAGCTGGGCCACTCACGTTTCACATGCCCCCAGAAACCGGCTACCACTGCCCCTGTACCGCAACCCAAGGAACCAGAGAATGCTGCAGCCCCCGACCCACAGAAGGACCTACCCGGCAGTCAGCACATGACGGATTCTGAGAACACTAAGTCCCTACCCCACTACGCCGTACGCCGCTGGCCTAAGGGTTGTGGACGAACTCCCCGATTTGCCACAGTGGAAGACGCGATGTCTCAGAACCAGTGATAGCAGGTAATTTCTGTTTCCTCTCAGTTTAGAAGCACCGGTTACACCTAAGCTTATTACCCTCGTCCGACACTCTCTCTCTTCCCCTGTCTTTTCCCTCCCCTATTCCCGGACGCGCCTAGTGCGGATTGGGGAAGGAATCCTTAAGTACTAGGCGAAACCTCCCCGGCCTATGCGTGCGGGCGGGTTTCAGAGTATAGGAGACCCTATTGTACTTAGTGGGACCTGTTAGGGGTCATGTAAGGAATAAATGGGTCCCACCCTTTACCTTGCAGTTAAGGACCCAGAAGATCGATAAGTAGCGTGGGGCCGTCTTCCAAAACTAGATCCGACGTCTCAATTGTAAGAGAATTCCCGGATGTAATTCCGGCGGAACTCCCTGGGATGCCGCCGGAACGAGAGGTCGGTTTCCCTATTGAACTACTCCCAGGCACTAAACCCATCACTAAGGCACCGTACAGGATGGCCTTCGCAGAGTTGAAGGAACTCAAGGCACAACTGGAATATCTATTGGATAAAGGCTTCATCAGACCGAGTGTGTCGCCATGGGGCGCGCCCGTTCTGTTCGTAAGGAAGAAAGACGGAAGCCTTCGCCTGTGCATAGACTACCGAGAATTAAACAAAGTCACCATCAAGAACAAGTACCCGTTACCGCGGATTGACGACCTGTTCGACCAGCTACAAGGAGCAACTGTATTCTCGAAGATCGATCTGCAGTCCGGCTATCATCAGCTCCGTGTTAGGGGCGAGGACATACCCAAGACAGCGTTCCGGACTCGCTACGGTCACTACGAGTTCACGGTGATGCCGTTCGGGCTCACGAACGCCCCAGCAGTGTTCATGGATATGATGAACAGGGTGTTCAAACCCTTCTTAGATCTTTACGTAGTGGTCTTCATTGACGACATCCTCATCTACTCCCGTACGGATGAGGAACATGAAGAGCACTTACGCGTTGTCCTTCAGACCCTTCGGGAACAGAAACTCTACGCCAAACTCAAAAAGTGTGAGTTCTGGCTCCGCGAGGTAGGTTTTCTGGGGCATATCGTGTCGGCAGCTGGGATTGCGGTAGACCCGAAGAAGATAGACTCGGTGACCGACTGGCTACGGCCGACAACGGTAACTGAGATTCAAAGCTTCCTGGGTTTGGCAGGGTATTACCGACGTTTTGTGGAAGGCTTCTCCAAGATAGCAATGCCCCTGACTCGCCTGACCCGAAAAGGGGAAAAGTTTATCTGGACTGACCAATGCCAGAAGAGTTTTGAGGAACTCAAAATCAGGTTGACGCAGGCCCCGGTGCTCGCTCTACCAGAGCCTGGTGAAGACTATGAGGTTTATTGCGATGCGTCGCGAAACGGCCTCGGAGGTGTGCTTATGCAGCGGGGTAAGGTCATAGCCTATGCGTCAAGACAACTAAAGGAGTACGAGAGAAATTATCCTGTGCACGACTTGGAGCTGGCAGCAGACGTGTTTGTCCTCAAGTTGTGGAGACATTACTTGTACGGGACAGACTGCGATGTGTATTCCGATCATCAGAGCCTCAAGTACCTCTTCACCCAGAAGGAGCTAAACTTGCGGCAAAGGCGGTGTCTCGAGCTACTGAAAGGCTATGACTTGTCGATCCACTACCACCCGGGGAAGGCGAATGTGGTGGCCGACGCCTTGAGCCGCAAGGGGCAGACAGAAGGAGCAGGGGTAAGCGCTATTACCCAGCAAGACCGCCTGATTTCAGAATTTTCACAATTGAGGCTAGAGGTGGTGCCAGCAGGTACGGTCGCACGGCTCACGACCCTGGTGGTCAGACCCACCCTGCTAGATAAAATCTTGGAAGGACAATCGAAAGATACTCAGTTACTACTTGTGCGAGACAGAGTACCCTCAGACCAAGGGGGCGATTTCGCAACAGGCTCTGATGGCACAATACGATTCCGAGGACGAATCTGCGTACCGGACCTACCAGAACTCAAGGAGGAAATCCTAAGGGAGGCGCATACCGCGCCCTACGCTGTACACCCCGGGGGAACGAAGATGTACAAAGATATAAAGCAAACCTTCTGGTGGCCTAAACTAAAAGGAGACATGACCCAATTCGTGGCACACTGCCTGGTGTGCCAACAAGTAAAGGCCGAACATCAACGCCCAGCAGGGAAGTTACAACCGCTGCCGGTGCCGGAATGGAAGTGGGAGAAGATTACGATGGATTTTGTGACCGGCTTTCCGAGATCGCCACAAGGACATGATGCGATATGGGTCATAGTGGATCGTCTGACGAAATCGGCCCACTTCCTGCCCATACATACGACGTGGACTCGGGAACGACTGGCGCAAACATACATTAATGAGATAGTAAGGTTGCATGGAATACCGGCGTCCATTACGTCGGACAGAGACACGCGATTTGTCTCGAACTTTTGGCAGAGCCTGCAACGAGCAATGGGTACCAAACTGCACTTCAGTACGGCTTTTCACCCGCAAACTGACGGACAATCGGAGCGGGTGATCCAAATCCTCGAAGACATGCTCCGGGCATGCGTGCTTGACTTGGGCGAAGGGTGGTCCCAATACCTACCACTGGTGGAATTCGCCTACAATAATAGTTACCAAGCCAGCATTCAAATGGCGCCATACGAGGCTCTGTATGGGCGCCGCTGTCGCTCTCCAATATGCTGGGACGACCTGGGAGAGCGCAAGTTCTTGGGACCGGATTTAGTGGAAGAGACCGAGGCGAAGGTGCGCTTGATCAGGCAACGGCTGCTAACCGCCCAGAGCAGACAGAAAAGCTACGCGGACCGTAGACGACGGGACTTGGAGTTCATGGTAGGCGAGCACGTGCTGTTACGAGTTTCGCCTTCCAAGGGGACCCGACGTTTCGACCTGAGAGGGAAGTTAAGTCCGAGGTACGTGGGACCGTTCGAGGTCCTAGAACGCGTGGGTCCGGTGGCGTATCGATTAGCGTTGCCGCCGAACCTTGACCGAGTACACAATGTGTTTCACGTTTCAATGCTCAGGAAGTACCTCCCCGACCCCTCTCACGCCCTAGACATATCCACTATCAAGTTGCAAGAGGACTTAAGCGTCGAGGAGACGCCGGTGCGGATCCTGGCACGAGAAGACAAGAAGTTGCGTAATCGGACCATCCCCTACGTAAAAGTCCAGTGGAGCAACCACGAGGAACGCGAGGCGACGTCGGAGCTGGAATCGAAAATGAGGGAGTGTTTCCCTGAATTGTTTAGTGAAGGCTGTGATTAAGTTTCGAGGACGAAACTTCTTATAAAGTGTGAGTGATGTAATGACACGGGTTTTTTTGTAGTATGTTACCCTCTTTCTAATAAAGTGTTCCTTTAGTGGATCGTAACTATCGTATTTCCATAAGTCGGTCGGTGTGTGGCGTGAGTATTTTTCTGTGAAAGAGCGCGAAAAATGATGACCGACGGTGCAATCGGATCTGAAATCCGATGTAGGAATCTCCCGGAACAGGGTTTTTAGTGTCGCGGTGACTTAACGCGCATCGGAACCCATGCAAAATATCCTGCACGCTTTCCGAGAAAAATGTGGGTTTATCTCGTGTGATTAGTTAGTTAGAGAATTAGTTATTCGGTTACAGGTATTAAAAGGTGAGAGTTTATCTCGTAGGAATAGTTAATTAAATAATTAATTATTCGGTGACGGAAAGTAAAAAACGGAATTTAATTGTACGTACGAGAGAGGAAAATCCCACTTTTCGTAAAAGACAAAAACGAAACCCTAACCGAGAGAACGGAAGGAAAAGAAAAAGGCGGAACCCTAACCGGAGAAAAGAAAGAGGAAGAGGACGGCAGGATCCGATCACCCCGAACCACGTACCGGAAGCAAGAACGCGATCGGACGACTCCCCCGTCGGATTATCCGGTGAGTGATTTTACGTTCGTAGCATCTTTGGGGTTTTTCGTACTTTTGTTGTCTTCTCCGTCTCCGTCGGCCCACCGTCGTCGCCATGCAACTTAGGGCACGACGCGGGCGGGCGGACGACGCGCGGTGCCGCTAGGGCACCGCGCGGGCTGGGGAGACGCGTGGTGCCGCTAGGGCACCACGCGGGTGGACAACGCAAGGCGGGCGCCGCGCGGGCAGTCACCGCGCGGGTGCCACGCGGGCGCCGCCCGAGGGCAACACCCGCGGGCGCCGCGCGGGCAGACACCGCGCGGGTGCCACGCGGGCGCCGCCCGAGGGCAGCACCCGTAGGCGCCGCGCGGGCAGTCACCGCGCGGACGCCGCGCGGGCAGTCACCGAGCTGACGCCGCACGGGCAGTCACACCGCGGACGCCGCGCGGGCAGTCGCCGCGCGGGCGCCGAGCTGGTACCACCCGCAGGCGCACGTCGCGCGGCCTTGAGCCGCGCGGGGCACTCGCGGGCCGGCGGCCGTCGTGCGCGCGCGCGCGAGGAATCGTTGAGTGTAGTTGTTGGCGCCGGTTTGGGGGTTCTCGGCGTGGAGTTAGTTGGGTTCCGTTTCCCGGTATTCGTACGTGTTATTAACTGCTGTTTCTGGGGTTTTCGTTAGGTCCAGGTGCACCGCAGGAGAGTGTCACAGATCCCAAGTACCCCGATCTTCCCTCAACCAGGTGGGTTCTTATGCAACTAGTGCTGTAAGTGCATTAGGTGCAGTGTATCATCTAAATGTTCGTGCTAACCTATTTAATAAAGTAGATGAGATGTTTCAAGTGAATTAACCCTTCGCATTACCATGTACCATTCTTTTGTGGATGTTTGTGGCGACCAAGTGTCGCAATATTTAATTTACGCCGACTTCGGCAAACTGGTGTTGAATGCTGCACGTACATAGGCAGATTGGCCTCCGCATGGTTGTACTTTTCCGGATTAGTGGTCTGAATGACCCGTGTGCCCCACGTGTGTAGGGTGGGGACCTCTTCACGATAGCTAAACATGTCGAAGGATAGCGAAAGGTTCCGGTGCAGAGTATTTCATTCGAATTTACTGTTCATTAAAGTTATAACATCTACTTTATTTGTCACTGACTTTACCCACTCCGTGACAGGTCCAAATAGGTATGTTCATCGAGACGGTGGTGTGGCAACGCAGACTTAACTATCGGCCGTATGAGGCCTTATGTTAAAACTTTTAGTTTGGTTATTTCTTCTCTCTCTCTCTCTAGTTTAATTTGTGTGGATGTGGATCATGCTGGGTGGTTGGTTAGTTGATGATATCACCATAGATTTTAAATTATTGTTCTCAATCTTTGCGGCCGTTTTACGATATAAAAAGGGGTTTCGAAAATGTCTTTCAAAAATCAAGTGTCGTGTGGGCACTACTTATAAAACCTGTGGTCTTATCCTTTCAAAACGATGTAGCCGCCTTACTGTGAATATGTAGACGTTTTAAAGGAATGGGTGTCGAGTGGACACCGTTTGCAACTTATATAATCTTCTTAATGTGATTGAATGTTTTTACACTCTCGTACTGGTTGACTGTGACTGTGTGGTTAAAGATTTTATAAAGAATGATGTTATTGTTGTGGTTGTAATCGTGACGTCGTGCATATGCAAAGGAGACTATGTCCGATTGAAGAGTGAATTTGTATATGTGGCGGGTCTGACACGCACTGGGGGAGGTCGATACTTATTCATAAAGAAAGAAAAATATATACGCTTTTTCCGCTTATCCTTACCTAAAAACCCCCGGGGCGTGACATCGCCTATGCGGGGTTTTGTATAGGCGGCGGATCTGTTGGCGAGCCCGGGTCGCTGTTTCGACCCCGGGGCGTGACAAGGGTGCTAAGGATCCGGTTCAGACAATGATAATTAATCATATTAGAATCAGTAGGAGGCACAGGTAGAGGTGAAGGTGCAACAGCAGAAGGAGTAGGAGCACTCTAAGACTGAATAGCACCATCAGGTGCAGTTTCATTACCATTCTCAACAGGATCTGAGATGGCAGAAACAAGCCCCAGCGTGGTGAGCCAGAACCGCATTTGGTTCTGCCACCTTCTAAAATTACGACCATCAAAAGTAAACGGTTTCGCCGAATACGAATCCTCCATAAATCCAAATTTGTTTAAATAAAAACCTACTACAATGTCACAAAATTATTCTAAATTTAAAACAGTTAATCTAAGTTAACAGGTTTAAATTTAATCAATAATAATTATACAAAATTTTAATTAACAGTGTAATAACCAAACACTAAGTTTTAATTAATAGTGCAATAAGATTTTTTTTTCCTATCAACCGTATATAAATAAAAAGTTATACTATGTTTTACTAACAAGTAAACTAACAATTAATATTATAAATCAACTATACTAACAGAGTTGTATAGATTAGTGTAAATTAATTAATTATACTAACACAAAATTTACACAACAGTATATAACAGAACTAACAATTTAGTACTTACTTAACATTATTTATTTAATTAATTAATGCTAACAGTACTTATTAAAATTATTAACAGAGATGACAAATAACAATGTAAATAACACAATATTATTTTTGATCAACAATTTACTATAAATTATAATAAATAACAATATGGACACTAATATACTATTAGTGCTAAGTACGGACACTAATATACTATCAATGTTACGTAGCAAGAATACGTACTAACAATTATATATATAAATACTAACAGAGCAAACAAATTTAATAAAGTGATTCGTAGTATTAACAGAGTTAATAGTACTAACAGAATTAAGAAATAATTAAGTAGTCTCGCAACAGTGTACACAAGTTATACTTAACACAATATTCTGCAACAGTGCAATAGTATTTAATTCACTAATTATATGAAAAGATAAAATAAATTAAATCACGCATCTAGAATGTTGGAAAAATTTATCTTTTGAAATTAATTCTTTTAAATAATTAAAACTTAATTTAAACTTGAAATACTATTTAATAAAGTTTAGATAAAGCCTGTGAATGTCGAGGCGTGCGTAAGCACTGTCCTAGAAGCGAGATTGCCCCTCCACGTGCAAGGCTCCGGCAATCACCCCTAGCTATATAACGACCACTATCCACCCCGTCGGCAACGACTCCGGGATGGTGCATAGCGAACCCAACGTCTTTCAGAGATCCAGCAAAAATAGAAACTCCAAGAGGGAAAACGAAAATGTATCTCAGTATTTTGTAGCACTGTAATTTAAGAGAAGAGATATGTACGTAGCTTGTCTCTAAACAAGCTCTCTTGCTCTATGTATATACAAAGCCCAACAGGCGACAAGGCCCAACGGCTAGCTACCTCGGGTAGCCCACAAGCCCCTTCCCAAGGGAGGCTCTTGGATAGCACAAGAAGCAAGTTCCCAAGAAGGCTTTAATGCAAAAAAACAAAAGTCAAAATAAAAATGAACCAAGTCAACATCGCGGGCGACTTGGCCCGGCTCGTGCTCGTGCGCGCATGTGTGTTTAGGAGAAGGCTTGCTCTTACTTTCTCCTAATCAATACATGCACAAGAGAGGGAATAAATAAACCCACTCTACACGTGATGAGTTTCCGATGTGGGACTACACATCACATGTAGAGGGAAAATAGATTTGGGCTCCCAGACAAAACTCATTTATATTGGGCCGCCCAGAAAAGCCCAAAGGCCAAAATACAAATTTAAAATCACCAAATTCAAATAAAACCCAACAATACCCGTATATGTTTATCAACAATTTGAAAAGACATTGTAGATTAGAAACATACTTAGACCAAACATCAAACAGAAGCGGACACATCAAGGCTCATATCTGAAGCATGCCCAAACCATCCAAGGACACCCAATTCTCGTAAATATACTGAAAATGAGTTCAATAAGAACCAATTCTCGTAAATATACTGAAAATGAGTTCAATAAGAACCAATTCAGAAGCACACCCACCAAATGAAATTCTCATTAAAAATTCAGATTTTAATAGATTGTGTGGAGCACAAACATAAATAGAACAAGCATCAAACAGATGGTGGACTCAAAACAAACCCAGTTCATTCAAGAAAAAAGATTGTGAGTTCAATAAGAACCAATTCAGAAGCACACCCACCACATGAAATTCTCATTAAAAATTCAGACTTTAATAGATTGTGTGGAGCAGAAACATAAATAGAACAAGCATCAAACAGATGGTGGGCTCAATACAAACCCAGTTCATTCAAGAAAAAAGATTCAAGCTTCAATAGATTTTGCAGAGGAGATTCGTAACTAGGACAAGCATCAAACAGATGGTGGGCTAAATACAAAACCAATTCATTCAAAAAAAACAGATTCAAACATTGATCGATTGTGTGGATCAGAAACACAAATAAAACGAGCATCAAAAAGATGGTGGGCTAAATACAAACCAATCCATTCAAAGAGAAATTGAAACTTTAAGGAATCGTGTAGAGCAGATTCATAACTAGATCAAGCATTAAACAGGTGGTGGGCTAAACACCGAGCCAAATCCCATTTCCAATAAAACATTAACATCTACAGGTAAAAAATTGAAACTTTAACACAAAAACACGATATCAGGGGGAAGGGAGGGGAATCACAAGATGGGTTGCGATCATTCCAGCGGCGCCGTCGGTTGCTGCTGGGATTGGAGTGGGGGAAGGTCGAGGAGGGCAGCGGGGACGGGGTCGAGGGGCTTGGGGGCGTTCCTGGCGGCGATGGGGACGGCGAGGAAGGTCTTGGTCTTGCTGATGGGGCGGGACTTATCGAGCTGGACGAAGTCGCCGACCTTGAACTGATTGTCCGGGTCGTGGGCCTGGTACTTCTTCTTCTTGCGGACGCGGCGCTTATACTTGGGGTGGGGGGCGAGGCGCACCACCTCCACGGCCACGGTCTTGTCGTTGGTGGCGCACACCACGCGCCCCTGGAGCTTCTTCATGGCGCGGACCACTGGGAGGGAGGAAGGGGAAGGAGGAGGAGCTAGTGTTAGGGTTTTGAAGTTGGCGGGAAGGGAGAGAGGGCCATGGAGGAAGGGAGAGCGGGTGAGGGAGGAGGAGGAGGAAGGGGGATGGAGGAAGTGGGAGGTGAGGAACATGGCGATAGGAGAAGGGATAGAGTGCGAGCGGGAGGGACATGGTGTTTATATATCACCTTGTTGTAGTTGTGGATGAGATGAGGTCGGGTTTATTTATTTATTTATTTTAAATTAAATTGAAGGGGATTGACAATGCGTCTCGACTTTCGACCTTATACATACATGTAGCAATTTAAACTTCAAATTACCCTATATGGTTTTGTCCTATTATTACTATGCCCTCAGTTTAAAAAGTTTCGTTTTGGCACTCATGAAGTAAATTTTTTTTTTTCAAAAACACAAATAATAAAATAAAATTTTTAAAAAAATCACACGGTGGCAAAATAAAAATTGCACTAAACTATATAGAGGTAAAGTGTACAAATTTAGCCCACTAATAATAATAACTCGTTCGGTCTAAACTACATGTCCAAAATATTTAAATTTAATTATTATTACAAATGTTCTTGATCTCTTATACATCCAATTATTCGGTTTGAAGCGGAAGCCTTTGGATCGAAAAGCGACTTGGCGGCGCGCAAATATGAAGCTTCAGACTTGTGAAGCTTCAGGTGGCATTGGGTACCGGAACGCCATACGGGGTATCGGAACCAATTAATTGGAACCCGACATCAAGCTCTCGGGTTGGAAATCAACTTGAAAATTTCTAAGTCCCTGCGTACCGGTATCAAATGTGGGGTACCGGTACCCCATATCAAACTGGGCAAACCGAGCCTCGGTTTGGAGTAAAAGAGTCTGAATACCGGTACCGAAGGTTGGGTACTGGTACTCTATACTAACAAGGGCAAAACCAACCCTCGGGTTGAGAAAAAATGTGTGTAGGTACCTGTGAGGACCCGAAATTCCCACTTATGGATTACGGTTACATCTACAGCTTTTGGAGGCCTGCGTGGTGTGTCGGTGGCGTTTGTGCACCAATTGGACACTAGTGATGGACTCAGTGTGTTTAATGGATCGAGAGTAGTCAGATGACCCCGTCGAATGTTTAGAAGTGGTTTCGCACGCAATGGATATTAAAATTGGGCTCAGTGCGAAGTTTGGACAAAAGAACACCTTTCCGGATGCCTTCGGTAGTTTTTAGAGTTGGAATTTGGCAGAACGGACAGCGGATTCGGATTCAGCGCGCGAAAACGTTGAAAATGGACTAGTTACTTGTGTTTTTCAGGGCCCGAACGTGAAAACACGGTTTTCGAGGAGTGGGTGTACTGTTCCGGCGGCTGGAGAGGCGGCGGCGGCGGGCGGCGGAGCGCGGCGGTGGGCGGCGGAGCGCGGTGGCGGGCGGCGGAGCGCGGCGGCCGGCTGAGGCGCAGCCGCTCGGTCGACAGCGGGAGCGTGCACCCGGGCGCGGGCCACGTGGCGTCTCCCGGTTGGCCGGCGCAGCAGGCGCGGTCCACGGGAAAAGCGTGGTGTACGGTGGACCGGAGGGTGACACTTGGCGGCGTGTGGTTGGTGAGGTGTAGCACGCTCCGTCCACGGAGCAGGCTGGGGAGCGCCTCGGGATGCGTGCGTGCAGAGGCGCAGGCAGCAGGCGCACGTGGGCGCGTTGACGCGCGGTTCCCGCGCGTGGGCGGCCACGTGTCGGCTTCCGCATGGAGCCACGCGGCGCCGTGTGAGTGGGTGGCGTTGGCTGTTGCCTGTTGTGAGCTGACATGGCATCACCTGGTTAATCCAGGCGCACACAGTGTTGGGCCGGGCCCAACACTGTAGCCGCCCGATTTGTGCGGGCGCCTGGAAAATCAGCCCAAAAGCCCAATTTCGTTGATTTTTGGGATTTTTTTTCGGGTGAAGCCTATTTAAAGGCCCCTTTCCCTGCGTGTAGAGGCTTTTCCCGAGCTCTTTTCACCCAGCACCCTTCACCAAAGTTTTTGATCTCCTCGCTGTGCATCTTGTGGAGAAGGCCCAGATTTTTTGGGAGCAGCGGCATCGGCGACTTCGGCATCGTAGCGCAGAGCGACATACTTTCATCGAAGGCTCCTGATCTTCGCACTTCGGTCTGGGAGGTGCTGTAGGGCCCCTAAACTCCTTACAGCTTTTTCCCATGAATCCACTGTGCAAACACCTGTTGATTGTGTATCTGGCCCATGGTGCATCAAAGGGATGCCACAGATGGACCCTGTGAGCTTTGGTTGGCTGTTTTGGCCTTCGGCTGCTTTTGCCGAATTTTAGAAGAGGAATTTGGCCAAACCGAGGGTGGATTTGGATTCAGCGCGGAAAAACGCTTGAGAATGGCTTTTTGTTTGCTTAATTCTGAGTCCGGATGCCCAAAAGCGGGCTCCCGGAAGTTTTGGCAGTTTTCGGTGTTTGCGGGAGCCTCCGGCATATTATAGGAGTGGATTTTGGCAAAATGGACGCCGTTTTTGGAATCAGCGCGCGAAAACGGTCAAGATGGGCTTTTTACTTGATGTTTTTGGGCTGCGGTTACTGTTCACGCCGGAACAGTGTTTCCGGCAATCGCCGGCGGCGGTGGGCAGCGCCGGCGGGCGGCGGCGCAGCCTCGGGCAGGCGGCAGGCGGCGGCACAGGGCGCGGGCAGGGCGCGGGCAGGCGCCCGGGCGCGCGGGCAGGCGCGCGGTCCACGGCACCGGCGTGCGCCAGTGCGGGATGCCACGTGGCATGGTTCGGTTGGTTGGTCCACAGCGCGAGGTCCACGGACTGTGGGCATGGGTGCACGGTAGACCGGGTGGACACGTGGCATGCGGTTACTGGTTCGGTGTTGTGCACCCGGTCCACGCAGGCTGTGGAGTGGTTGACCGGGGGGCAGGTGGCCGTACGGCGGGCAGGTGGCCGTACGGGCGCGGTGCAGGTGGCGACGTGCGCGGTGCACGGGCTGCCGGGGCCACGTGGCGCGACGCCACTGGCGGGCGCGGGTGCACCGGGCGCAACGGGGCCGGGGGCGCACAGTGATGGGCTACGTGGCCGGCCCACGACGTTTCGGGCTTGAACAGTAATGGGCCGGGCCCATTACTGTAGCCGCCCGAAAAATTGCGGCGCCCGGAAGTGGGGACACAGTGGGTATTTCTTCAATTGTTTTCTTCAGCCTATTTAAAGGCAACCCGAGCCCCCTTTCTTTGCCTTTTTCTCTCAACCCTCTCACTCTCTGCCCGAGCCCCCTCAAGCAAAATTGTTCACCTCTTCACCCTCGATCTTCCTGCCAAGTTTCAAGGTTTTAGGAGGCTCGAATCCCGAGGTTCCCCATTTTACGGCGCGGCGCGACGTTGCATTCCTGGGTTCTTCTTCGGCGCAGCGACAGTGTTTTAGCTCCCCTGGGCTACCCCGAGATCATTTTGCTGTGATTCTTGCGCCGGCAGACTCCTAAGAGGTAGGACTTCATCTTTCGTTTTGGTCGCGCTTTCTTGTTTCGAGGTTTTGGCACGGATCCCGAGGCAAACAGTGACCCCATTTTCTGTGTGGACTTCCTTGACAGCAGCGGGGTATTTTGGCCATATCTTCGCGCACGAGCATCAGACGGAAACGAGCTTATACAACTTTTTCATCTACGGATCGCAAGGAACACGCTCGTATTTTTCTTGGATTTTTGTGAGATTTATTTCGAGGTGAAAATTACTGTTTTCTTCGTGAACAGTGCACAGTTTTAGCACAGATTTTTGTATGAGTGTATCCCCTTGCCGAATTTTTATCTTGACTTACCGAACTCGGATTTGGGCGTGCAAGGTACTGTTGCGAAGCTATCGATGCGAGGATTGCTGTGATATTTTTCTTGGAATTTTCTGGGCACTTTCTGCAGGTGATAATTTAACAGTTTTGAATCCGAGGTTGTAGGTGGTTATAGGAGCAATAATTGGGAGCCTAAGTATAATTAGTGAGCTTTGTATTGTACCAGGAATATTTCGGGTGTGCTAAATTGTGGGAGCAAGGATTTGGAGTTTTGGTATTTTCTTGCTGTACGGATCCGGTCAGTTAGCACTTCAGGTGGGTGGTTGTTGTACTCCTCTCCTTTGGTATGCCCACTAGGGATGTCAGAATTCCCCGGATGTGTTGATGCTAACTTATTGATTGGTAGTCTTGCATGCCTTAGGGAAATTATTTAATGGTTATTGGATCCATGTGGAATTTGTGGTAGCATGTTGATCGCTAAATTATTCTGGACTGCATGTTTAGGGGCAGAGTAGAAATTGAGGACTACAAATTGATGATTGTTCATATGTGACTGTCACTTTAGCCTTTATTCTCTAAACTGATTATTCTTGGAAAATGGATAAAATATTGAGACAATGCATAATTAAACGAGTCACTTAATTATGTCATCTTTTACTGCTATACTATCTTTTGGGACTTGACTTAGGAGAAACCATGCATTTATGCTTTTCTTCTCCTAGTATTGATAGACTTGCGGCATAGTCGCTCGGGTTCGAGCGGGTGTTGGACAGTGTAGTCAGGTATTGGGGATTTGGGACAGGTTGGGCTCTTGACAGGGTGTTGCGGCGACCACGGATTTTGGGTGGTTGACCGGGTTATTACTATTGCATCAGATTGGGTGGTTGGGGATTGAGTTTTATTTAGTGGACGGAGTTTTCCACGTTGATCATAGTCATGATCCAGTCCTGCTATTATGAGACAGGGGTTACAGAGATACTTGATTCAGTGATGCTTGATACTGTGATACTTTACTCGTGTGGGTCGCTCCCCTCGAGTGCCACTCCGGAGTAGGCTTTCCACGGTGCAGAGCGCCGGGCACCAGGCTGGGTTCTTGAGCTCGACAGCAGAGCAGGCAGTGCCAGTGTTCACTGGCGGACAGATTGGGTCATTTTGACAGGCTTCTAGATTCTGATGCATCACTTTCTCCATCCTTATTGGTTGGTCATGTAGAGGCATATTAGGGATAGCATTTTATCAGATGCTTCATTATCTGCACCCCCATTTCTTCTCCTCTCCCCCTTTTTGCCTCTGATTACCTGGTGGGCATATTTGAGCTGAGGCTTTACCCACTAGGGGATGCTACTGTTTATAGTAGTACTTACCCCCCATTGTCTTTTCTTGTTTCTTTCTTCCCCTTTGTTTTGCAGAGTCCTCTGTGGGAGTTGCTGGGCCGTCAGCAACTGATCGAGGTAAGCGGATTGCAGACTAGATAGAGAGCCACCCGAGGGTTGTAGCACGTAGCTGGAGCTTTTGGGTACCTGGTCTTCTCAGACAGCTTTTGTTTATTTCTTTTTGGGTCTGGCTTTTGCCAGCTGTTTGTATATTTAGTGGTGAGCTGGGAGAGACATCTGTATTTTATTCCACTGTTGTACTCTTTTACTTCCGGCTTCTGTCTGAGATACAGTAGTTTTAGTTTAGCTCTGATTTTTATGCTCTATTATTATTATTTCTTATCTGAGCAGGTTACCGACGCTTCGTGTATGTGGGAAATACCGCATGCACGGCGGATCTGTAGACGGGCCCGGGTTCTGGTTTACACCCGGGGCGTGACAGGTGCACAGAGCTACCCCGACAGTGTTTTTGGACGTTTTACATGGCGTTGGATTCATGAGAGGTAGATCTACGATTCTTGTATTGTCCACTTTTCTCAGATTTGAGCTTTGTTTGGGGTTCCGGGTACGTTTTTAACCCCCTTTGCCGCTGATGGAATTTCTGGACAGCGACACATCGCCGGATTTTTATCTCCGCGCTCGGACATCGGATTGAGACGCTCCTATACACTTTTTGCATCTACATGACGCAGGGATTATCACTGTATTTTTCTTGGATTTTTCTAAGATTTTTCCGAAGGTATATTCTTCTCCCTTTTACTGTACAGAGTATTACAGTTGTGTATGTTGTGAGGTTTGTGCACCCTGCGTTGTGGAATTTGTAACTCGGCCTACGGGGCTCTGAATTGGACGTGCAGGTACCTATTTCGAAGGTCTCGACGCAATGATCGCCGTAGTATTTTTATCGGAATTTTTGGAGCATTGCTTGTAGGTGAAAAAGTGACATCTTTGTGGCTAAATTCAGATTGTAACTTATTTGGGTAAATTGTGGAATTAAGTGTAACTGTTAGCTTTGTGTTGTACCCAGGAGGGTTTGCGAGTATTGCTGGACCCGTTGGATTTGGACATATCAATTTCCTGGTATTTTCGGCTGTGGAACCGTGGGCAGTTAGCGTTTTCAGGTGGGTGGCCCTGTCTCCAAGATTGATGGACTGTACTTTAAGCCTGCTATTGTAGGGCTATGCATGATAGTGAATTCTTGTACAGCATGCTAGAATGTAGGAATCGCTATTCCTTATTTTACCTGATGATTTTGTCATCTCCTTGCTTTCTACCATATGTAAATTGTTGTTATCTTGGAACTTGACCTAGCACCCCCGTCATATGCTGCATGTGTAGCCAGACCAGTAGAGAACTCCAACTTGGGCTAGGTTTATTCCGCTTTAGACATCCACACTTCTTTTCCTTCCTGGACATAGTGTTACTCGCCCGGGCCCGGGTAGTGGGCAGAGTGGTCGGGATTCCTTTAGTGTGGGATGCATTTTACACTCGTGCTTGGGAGCAGAGTGGAGTCTGGTAGATGTGGTTGATCGATCATTTGTGGCGGGAGCCGTTTGGGTAGACGGCGGTCCCGAGATGTTCCATTTTCTTATTTTATCGGTCGCCGCTGTGTTAGTGGCAGCGGTTTATCAGTGATAGCAGAACCTTGAACCCAGAACTGTTTTTGGACACACATATGATTTTTAGTCAACCAATGTTTTCTTCCAAGCATCGTAGGGTCGCCGAGTCTGTTCTTGTTTGATTGGACAAAGGCATTAGCTCTACGAGGCTTGGATATAAAACCTGTTTTCAATTGTTTTCCTAAAAAGAACTAAAAATCATTAAATATGGATTTCTTTCAGATCAAATGGCTTCCAGTACGAAATGTCACCTTTTTCCTATAAATTTAACCACTCGAGATGATTCGAGTGGTCTGGGTTCCAAGGGCTGCCTTTTTCTTTCGGACGAGAACAACGAGAGGCTATGCCTAAAGCCTGTTCTTGTTTGATTAGGATTATAGGTTCTAGTCTTTCGGGGTTCCCGGACCTTTTATTGTGTCTGTTGTGGAGTTTATCCTGTTAGTGAGTCTGTAGGTTGGGTTGATGTTCTGTTATTGGGAACCGTCGGGGTTGACGGTGGTCCCGGGTCGTTGAGTGTTGTCCGACCAGTTTTGTTAGCCCTGAGTGGTGGGTTGATCCTGGCTGTGGAGTATCTCCAGCCAGTGTGTTTTGTGCTGTGTGTTATTGTAGAGGCTAGTGTCTCGTGTTCGTGTGAGCTGATCAGCTGAGTCGTCGAGAGTGCTCCGACCGTTGTGCGAGATGATGGAGGATTCTGAGTCTTTCCGTTCAGAGCGTGAGCGTGGATTTTGGACTATAGCCTGCAGTGCCACCTAAGCGACAGAGTGCGCGGATACCTTTTCCTCGGTGGGGTCGCGCCCCTCGAGAGCCACGCCCGGGGTGGATTTGTTACTTTTGTATCGCGACTTGTCGACGCAGGCCCTCTGGCTGAGCCAGTTTTGGCAGTCACGGATGCCCTACGTCAGTCCGGTCCTACGTGGATGTAACGGCAGTAGGTAGGCGCAGGTTTGACTGGACCCGAGGAGGCAGTCAGTGTAGATTGGGTGATCTGAGTTGAGGGATAGTAGATGCATCATGTTTCCATCTATTCCACTTTTGAGCATCTAGATAGAGGCATAGTAGCTGTAGAGTCTTTCTTTTCCAGCTATTTTCTTTCAGTACCACTTTGTTACTTTATGCCTCTAGTAGACTTAGTGGGCAGACCGTCGGGCTTGTTGGCGGCACCCACTGAGAACTACTGTGGGATGTAGTTCTCACACCCGTCGTGGTGTCTTTTCCCCAGGGACTTCTACTCCTGTTCCTGTTGCTCCAGTTGCTGATTCTTCTGACCGAGGCGAGGGAGTCGCGAGCTAGTTCCGTACCCGTCGTTGGAGTGTAGTGGTACCCCTTCAGAGGAGAGCTTCAGTAGATTAGTTATTTTTTTGTTCTTTTTAGAGACTGATGTAGTGAGGATATGATATGTATTGAGAGCCTGTACACTGATATATTTATTGGAGATATCTCCCTGTTGAGTTCTGAGTTTTGTATTTGAGGACTTTGCGTATGATCGTATTTGGGAGATGGACATTGTATCTTTATTTCCAGTTGTACAGTGGTTGATTTTACTTTTACAGCAGATTATTTTATTTTTAGCTCTGATATCTGTTAGTTGTAGTACTTTTCTTGCAGGTAGGACGCTTCGCCTATGCGGAGTTTGGCATAGGTGGCGGATCTGTTGGCGAGCCCGGGTCGTAGTTTCGACCCCGGGGCGTGACAGATTAGAGTGGTATCAGAGCCTAGGTTGTAGGTCATTATGGACTTAGAAACCCTAGGCTTGTGGTTGGACATTAGGATGACTACGTGAGAGTTGTGATTTTTAGCGAGAGTCCTGATTGAGTTTTATACCTCTCCCAAGAGACGAGATGAGTGATTGGCATGTTTATTCTCCTAAGCGATTATGTTGGCTGCAGACAACATAATGCTATGGAATGGATGGCATATCTTAGACTTTCGCTTGATTGGGTCGATTGGTTGTTGTGTCCTGATGTTTGTTATTGTGCAGTGGCATCTTCAGTTGTACCAGTGGCACCGATGGAGCGAGCAGCCCCCTCCGTGCCGACGAGTAGTGCCGAGGCACCGAGACAGGGTGGACAGTGGATAGTAGATGAGCTTTGGGACATCATTGATTGATGGAGCCAGTCTCGGCAGATGAACCACCCCGACTCGTAAGATTGAGTTTGGAGCCTTTGGAGGCAGAGTCGTGGTTGGTGGTAATGGAGTGACTACTTGAGAGCCTCCCTGTGCTAGAGAGTTTTTGCAGTTGTTGAACTGCGCGCTCCAGATTTCGAGGGACGAGACGCATAGGATATGTGTGGCTGGGAGTGGATTGCGCCAGGATACCATTCAGTTTAGTTCGTCCCTCCGTTACGGATTATTGACGCTTCGATGGAGTAGGCGTGGTGTGTGGCGTTGCAGTTCCTTTGGATAGGGATCTGCCGCCAGAGGCTAGTTCTGGATTTTGGTGCTTCGCGTCGGGTGATGGAGGATAGATTGGTCGGCAGAGACATTTCTGATTTCTTTTTCCAGGGTAGCGGATTTCTGAGATGCCAGAGATCGGGTGGACCCCGATGGCAGCATCAGCGTCTTTATCACAGTGGCGCAGCGGTAGCGTGGATTTGTTATCTGCGGAGGACCCTATTCGTCGCCTTAGTGTGAGCGGAGACAGAGGTCGTGCTCCCTTGTGGATAGCCTTGATTTCTAGGCAGATTGAGCGACGACCACCTTCATCGAGCGGATGAATCTGTGCCGCCCGGTTGGAGGGCGCCACGGTAGTGGATCGAGTGTCGCAGGTGGGATTTCATCATAGCAGTCGGAGTTAGAGCGTGTTGCATTCCTGCATGGACTAGAGGCAGATTTGTTACCACGTGCACTCGGGGTACAGGTTCCTATTAGTGTTGTGCATGTGGAGGAGGCTTGCTGGTCGAGATAGTTAGAGCGCACAGGTTGTGGCGGTTGTGTGAGAGGTGCTTACGGCGGCACCGGGACTCAAGGATATCCCTGTTGCCCACGAGATCCCGGGTGTGATTTCACCTGAGCTGTTGATGATGCCGCCGGTTAGAGAGATAGAGATTGCGTTTGACGTGGTTCGGGGAACCGCGCCACCCTCGACAGCACCTTATTGGATATCGCCGGTAGAGCCGAGAGAGCTGATGGCGCAGTTGCAGGATCTGATGGATCGAGGGGTCTGTTTGACCTAGTGCCACGCCGTTGGTATACGGTGGTGATGCCACGTCGTTGATACACGACTGTGAGGGTCCTTTTATGGTTCGAGTGTAGACAGGTCCGGGTGGTATCTAGGACCTTTTGATGGAGTCATACTCCGGCAGTAATTGTATGGTGCGAGTACCTACTTGGAATCAGACAGCCGAGGACCTTGCCTAGATGGCGTTCAGGACACGGTAGGACATCATGAGCTCATAGTGAGGCCAATTGGATTGATTAATGCCCTGCCACTCTTATGATTTGAGGAATTGTGCTCCAGCTATACTTGATTGGATTGGTAACAAGATCCTCTAGGGATATTTTGATCTACTCCCAGAGCGACTTGGAGCACGAGGAGCACTTGTGGATGTGCTACCATGCCCGTGTGGATGAAGCTGTATGCCAAGTTATTGAGGTACAAGTTGTAGCTTCAGAAGCATACCTTCTTAGGTCACTTTGTTCGAGCCGTAGGAGCGGCGGTGGAATCCGGCCAATATGGATACTAATCGGGAATTGGCCGAGATCGACAATTATTGTCGAGGTAAGGAGCTTCTTAGATTGGGCAGTGCCGGGAGAACTTGGCGGACGGATGATGAGACTGACACCAGCACTGATTTCAGCTTTGTCAGCGGTGGGAGATGGATTTGCGAGTTATAGTGATGCCTCCCATAGTGGCTATGGAGTACCGTGGGTTTATCTTCGGTCCGCGCTTTATCAGTCCAACCCTATGAGTATTGTGGCAGGATGAACCGCTGTTTTGTAGGCAGCTTGGATCCCACAGTTGAGCCTTTCAGTACGCCTATTATTTCCAGCTTTGATTGATATACCTGGGTGTAGGCCATGCCTGCTTGGCTATCGGTTCTGATTACTCAACATTTCTGTTCTATACTATATGATAGGTTAAGATTTCAGCTTCAATTTGCAGTTTCTGCCATGCGGCGCCAGTGGAGACTACATCTTTCAGCATCTTGAATGGAATTTACTCGGATTGTCATCGATGGTTCGGACTTGTGACCGTGGAGTTATCGTTGGGTTATTGTTGAGCATTCTGGATCACCCAGACAGGGCCATGGCATTGGCGGATACCTGGAGTAGGAAAGCTGTCTGGGGTTGAGTTAGATGATTCCACAACTGGCGCTGTACGGACTATTGGGGCAAACATGACTTGTGGTTGTGTCCCTGAGGGTTCCTTTGGATGATAGACCGCGGCTGAGTAGTTCACTCGGATGGTCAAGATTTGGGAGTGACCGAGTGAGGACCCCTCCTTGTTAGGGCTCTTTTCTTTATTGGATAATCGTCTGGGTGTGTTTCGGGTTGCCTTGGTTGAGTTGACACAGGATGTGGTTTGGTGCGTGTGGCACTGGTGGTTATTTTGTTTCCCCCCCCAGCTTTTTGATGGAGTCCCTGAGGTTTTTCCCACATTTCAGCGCGGAGTGATGTGCTTTTGGATCCCTCACCCGTGATTTACTCGGCCCATTTGAGATCAGTGAGTGTTTGGAGTACGAGGGATGCCCGGTGCAAATTCTGGCTCGTGAGGTGAGGGAATTGCGCAATCGGGCTATGCCGTACTGGTTGTTATTGTTGTAGTTATTGTGGAGTAATCACGGGGAGTGAGTGGTGACTTAGGAGCTGGAGATGGTGATGTTGAGTACTTACCCTTGGTGTTTGTGACTCATGGTGGAATTGTGTTAGTTTCGAGGACGAAACTTTCTTTTAGTGGGGGAGGATGTGAGGACCCGAAATTCCCACTTATGGATTACGGTTACATCTACAGCTTCTAGAGGCCTGCGTGGTGTGTCGGTGGCGTTTGTGCACCAATTGGACACTAGTGATGGACTCAGTGTGTTTAATGGATCGAGAGTAGTCAGATGACCCCGTCGAATGTTTAGAAGTGGTTTCGCGCGCAATGGATATTAAAATTGGGCTCAGCGCGAAGTTTGGACAAAAGAACACCTTTCCGGATGCCTTCGGTAATTTTTAGAGTTGGAATTTGGCAGAACGGACAGCGGATTCGGATTCAGCGCGCGAAAACATTGAGAATGGACTAGTTACTTGTGTTTTTCGGGGCCCGAACGCGAAAACACGGTTTTCGAGGAGTGGGTGTACTGTTCCGGCGGCCGGAGAGGCGCCGGCGGCGGCATCGGGCGGCGGAACGCGGCGGCCGGCTAAGGCACAGCCGCTCTGTCCACAGCGGGAGCGTGCACCCGGGCGCGGGCCACGTGGCGTCTCCCGGTTGGCCGGCGCAGCAGGCGCGGTCCACGGGAAAAGCGTGGTGTACGGTGGACCGGAGGGTGACACGTGGCGGCGTGTGGTTGGTGAGGTGTAGCACGCTCGGTCCACGGAGCAAGCTGGGGAGCGCCTCGGGATGCATGCATGCAGAGGCGCAGGCGGCGGGCGCACGTGGGCACGTTGACGCGCGGTTCCCGCGCGTGGGCGGCCACGTGTCGGCTTCCGCATGGAGCCATGCGGCGCCGTGTGAGTGGGTGGCGTTGGCTGTTGCCTGTTGTGAGCTGACGTGGCATCACCTGGTTAATCCGGGCGCACACAGTGTTGGGCCGGGCCCAACACTGTAGGCGCCCGGTTTGTGCGGGCGCCCGGAAAATCGGCCCAAAAGCCCAATTTCGTTGATTTTTGGGATTTTTTTCGGGTGAAGCCTATTTAAAGGCCCTTTTCCCTGCGTGTAGAGGCTTTTCCCGAGCTCTTTTCACCCAGCACCCTTCACCAAAGTTTTGATCTCCTCGCTGTGCATCTCGTGGAGAAGGCCCTGATTTTTTGGGAGCCGCGGCATCGGCGACTTCGGCATCGTAGCGCAGAGCGACATACTTTCATCGAAGGCTCGTGATCGTCGCACTTCGGTCTAGGAGGTGCACAGAGCTACCCCGACAGTATTTTTGGACATTTTATAGGGCGTTGGATTCATAAGAGGTAGATCTACGATTCTTGTATTGTCCACTTTTCTCAGATTTGAGCTTTGTTTGGGGTTCCGGGTACGTTTTTAACCCCCTTTGCCGCTGATGGAATTTCTGGACAGCGACACCTTGCCGGATTTTTATCTCCGCGCTCGGACATCGGATTGAGACACTCCTATACACTTTTTGCATCTACGCGACGCAAG
The DNA here is from genome assembly GCA_029204045.2 of Tillandsia leiboldiana. Taxonomy (NCBI): domain Eukaryota; kingdom Viridiplantae; phylum Streptophyta; class Magnoliopsida; order Poales; family Bromeliaceae; genus Tillandsia; species Tillandsia leiboldiana. The sequence continues at coordinate 34,669,103 of CM055062.1, read as the reverse complement.
GATTATCACCGTATTTTTCTTGGATTTTTCTGAGATTTGCCTGAAGGTATATTCTTCTCCCTTTTACTGTACAGAGTATTACAGTTGTGTATGTTGTGAGGTTTGTGCACCCTGCGTTGTGGAATTTGTAACTCGGCCTACGGGGCTCGGAATTGGACGTGCAGGTACCTGTTTCGAAGGACTCGACGCGATGATCGCCGTAGTATTTTTATCAGAATTTTTGGAGCATTGCTTGCAGGTGAAAAAGTGACATCTTTGTGGCTGAATTCAGATTGTAACTTATTTGGGTAAATTGTGGAATTAAGTGTAACTGTTAGCTTTGTGTTGTACCCAGGAGGGTTTGCGAGTATTACTGGACCCGTTGGATTTGGACATATCAATTTCCTGGTATTTTCAGCTGTGGAACCGTGGGCAGTTAGCGTTTTCAGGTGGGTGGCCCTATCTCCAAGATTGATGGACTGTACTTTAAGCCTGCTATTGTAGGGCTATGCATGATAGTGAATTCTTGTACAACATGCTAGAATGTAGGAATCGCTATTCCTTATTTTACCTGATGATTTTGTCATCTCCTTGCTTTCTACCATATGTAAATTGTTGTTATCTTGGAACTTGACCTAGCACCCCCGTCATATGCTGCATGTGTAGCCAGACCAGTAGAGAACTCCAACTTGGGCTAGGTTTATTCCGCTTTAGACATCCACACTTCTTTTCCTTCCTCGACATAGTGTTACTCGCCCGGGTAGTGGGCCGAGTGGTCGGGATTCCTTTAGTGTGGGATGCATTTTACACTCGTGCTTGGGAGCAGAGTGGAGTCTGGTAGATGTGGTTGATCGATCATCTGTGGCGGGAGCCGTTTGGGTAGACGGCGGTCCCGAGATGTTCCATTTTCTTGTTTTATCGGTCGCCGCTGTGTTAGTGGTAGCGGTTTATCAGTGATAGTAGGACCTTGAACCCAGAACTATTTTTGGACACACATATGATTTTTAGTCAACCAATGTTTTCTTCCAAGCATCGTAGGGTCGCCGAGTCTGCTCTTGTTTGATTGGACAAAGGCATTAGCTCTACGAGGCTTGGATATAAAACCTGTCTTCAATTGTTTTCCTAAAAAGAACTAAAAATCATTAAATATGGATTTCTTTCAGATCAAATGGCTTCCAGTACGAAATGTCACCTTTTCCCTATAAATTTAACCACTCGAGATGATTCGAGTGGTCTGGGTTCCAAGGGCTGCCTTTTTCTTTGGGACGAGAACAACGAGAGGCTATGCCTAAAGCCTGTTCTTGTTTGATTAGGGTTATAGGTTCTAGTCTTTCGGGGTTCCCGGACCCTTTAATGTGTCTGTTGTGGAGTTTATCCTGTCAGTGAGTCTGCAGGTTGGGTTGATGTTCTGTTATTGGGAACCGTCGGGGTTGACGGTGGTCCCAGGTCGTTGAGTGTTGTCCGACCAGTTTTGTTAGCCCTGAGTGGTGGGTTGATCCTGGCTGTGGAGTATCTCCAGCCAATGTGTTTTGTGCTGTGAGTTATTGGAGAGACTAGTGTCTCGTGTTCGTGTGAGCTGATCAGCTGATTCGTCGAGAGTGCTCCAACCGTTGTCCGAGATGATTTAGGATTCTGAGTCTTTCCATTCAGAGCGTGAGCGTGGATTTTGGACTATAGCCTGCAGTGCCACCTGAGCGACAGAGTGCGCGGATACCTTTTCCTCGGTGGGGTCGCGCCCCTCGAGAACCACGCCCGGGGTGGATTTGTTACTTTTGTATCGTGACTTGTCGACGCAGTCCCTCTGGCTGAGCCAGTTTTGGCAGTCACGGACGCCCTACGTCAGTCCGGTCCTACGTGGATGTAACGGTAGTAGGTAGGCGCAGGTTTGACTGGACCCGAGGAGGCAGTCAGTGTCGATTGGGTGATCTGAGTTGAGGGATAGTAGATGCATCATGTTTCCATATGTTCCACTTTTGAGCATCTAGATAGAGGCATAGTAGCTATAGAGTCTTTTTTTCCAGCTGTTTTCTTTCAGTACCACTTTGTTACTTTATGCCTCTAGTAGACTTAGTGGGCAGACCGTCGGGCTTGTTGGCGGCACCCACTGAGAACTACTGTGGGATGTAGTTCTCACACCCGTCGTGGTATCTTTTCCCCAGGGACTTCTACTCCTGTTCCTGTTGCTCCAGTTGCTGATTCTTCTGACCGAGACGAGGGAGTCGCGAGCTAGTTCCCTACCCGTCGTTGGAGTGTAGCGGTACCCCTTCAGAGGAGAGCTTCAGTAGATTAGTTATTTTTTTCTTCTTTTGAGAGACTGATGTAGTGAGGATATGATATGTATTGAGAGCCTGTACACTGATGTATTTATTGGAGATATCTCCCTGTTGAGTTCTGAGTTTTGTATTAGAGGACTTTGCGTATGATCGTATTTGGGAGATGGACATTGTATCTTTATTTCCAGTTGTACAGTGGTTGATTTTACTTTTACAACAGATTATTTTATTTTTAGCTCTGATATCTGTTAGCTGTAGTACTTTTCTTGCAGGTAGGACGCTTCGCCTATGCGGAGTTTGGCATAGGTGGCGGATCTGTTGGCGAGCCCGGGTCGTAGTTTCGATCCCGGGGCGTGACAATACCGGTACCTAAATCCCGTATACCGGTACTCAACTTCCAGAATGCTTGGGCAGTGTGGTAATTTTCCTTCTTAAGTGGGGGCATTAGTGTAATTTCACCCATACCTGCTCCCCACCTACCCCTAACATAGGGAAAAGCTCTCTCCCTCTCTCTCCTCCCATTTGAACCCTCTCCCTCTCTCTCTTTTCTCCAGAGAAAGGAAAAAAGAAGAAGAAGTAGAGGAGGAAGAAGTGGCTGTGGAGGCTTAGGATTTCGGGATTGATCTCTTTGGAGCATAGAATGTCACGCCCCGGGGTCGAAACTGCGACTCGAGCTCGCCAACAGATCCGCCGCCCATACGGGAAGCCCCTTATAGACGAAGCGACAAACCTGCAAAAGATAATACTACGCTAAACAGATATCAGAGCTGGAAAGTAAACTGCTGTAAAACTGAAATCCAAACCACTGTACAACTGAAAATAAAGATATAATATTCATCTCCCAAAAATAATCATCATACATCTATGAACCCAAAAGGGAGATAAACCAAAATAATAATACATCAGTGTACAGACTCGCAGTACAAGTCAAGTCCTCACAATACATCAATCTCTCAAAATAAAGAAAAGCTCACTAAGAGTAAAAGATACAATAAACCAACTGACTGTACTAAAAAATCTCCAACAATGGGGTACTGCTACTCTCCAAGGACAGGTAGGGATCTAGCCCGCGACTCCCTCGCCTCGATCAGAAAAAGCAGCAACAGCAGGGGTAGGAACTGGTGAACAAGCCTCTGCAAAACTGTCACTAACAGGGGGTGTGAGAACTACATCCTACAGTAGTTCTCAGTGGGTACCGTCTCCAAGTCCAACGATCTGCCCATTAAGTCTAATAGAGGCATAAAGATAACAATGAAGTATAAATGGTAATAAAAGCTAGAAATAAGTCTACAGCTACCATGCCTCTATCTAAATGCTCAATGGGTGATATAGATGAAAAGCTATGCAACCACTCAAACATGAGGTGCTAAAACGACCCAATCGATCTGACTGCCTCATAGGGTCCAATCAAGCCTGCGCCTACCTACGACCACATACCCGCACTGGGTCAGGAATTACGTAGGCGGTCCTGTCACGCCCCGGTGTCGAAACTGTGACCCGGGCTCGCTAACAAATCCGCCACCTATACGAGAAACCCCGCATAGGCGAAGAGTCCAACTCGAAAATGGTAATAACTACCAACTATACAGATATCAGAGATAAAAATAACTGCTGTAATGAAAATCTAAAACCACTGTACAACTGAAATAAAGGTACAATATCCATCTCCTAAAATAATAATACAATAATCTGGTCCACCGAAACTGAATACATGTAAAATCCTCTTATACAACATCTATGGATCCAAAAAGGGAGGTAAGCTAAAAACATAAATACAACAGTGTACAATAAAGCCCACAATCGGGCTGGTACATCTATCTCACCAAAAAGACAACAATGGTAGGGATCTATCACACGACTCCCTCACCACGATCCGTCGAGCCAACCGAAGCAGGGACGGAAAGGAAAGCCTCTGCAATACTGTCACCAACAGAGGGTGTGTAAATAAGGATTGCAATACTGTCACCACACGACTCTGTAACACGTAGTTCTCAGTGGGTACCGTCTCCAACCCCACGGTCTGCCCACTAAGTCTATTAGAGGCATAAGATAACAGGAAATACTGTAAATAAGGATAAATCAACTGAAAAGAAATCTACAGCTATCATGCCTCTATCTACGATGCTCAAAGGGTGAAATAGATGGTAATTGTCACGCCCATGGGGTTTAATTAAGCGGAAAAACGTGTAATATATATATTTTTTTGAAAGTATCTTTCCCCCCCTCCGACACGTGCCCAGACCCGCCACACATACAAATTCACTCCGCAAACGGACGGAGTCTCCTTTGTATATGCACGACGTCACAATTCCCAAGTTACACTTTAACCACACCAGTCAATCAGTCGAGTAGAGGAAGAAGATAATCATATTCAATAACTAAAGAGGCCATCAACATTTTGGAAGGATAAATCCACGGGTTTATAAGACGGTGCCCACACGACACCTATTTTTTCAAAATCATTTTTGCAAACATTTTCTTTATTTCAAAATGGCCGAACTAAGAGAAAAATAAAGGAAACCGTTCATCACAAGATTCCAACATCCACATCATCCACAGTAAAAGAAACCACATGCTCACTAACTAACCGAACTAATCAAAGGCAAAAAGGAAAAGGTCACTAGCCACAGAACGAGGCTACAGTCCTCTAGTCGCAGTCTCACCGTCGTCCCCGATCCCACCCCTGCCCAAACCTGTTACAGTGTGGGAAGTCAGTGACACAAAGAGTAAGGAGTAACGTAAAGAGTGCAAGATGCTAAAAATAACAAAGAGTATCGCAAACCGAAAGACCAGAGTATCCCCATTCCCCCTCATGTAGTCAATCGCAACCCCCTGTAAAAGTCAGAACTGAGCACCTGCCTCAGAAATACGCACCGCTCTGAGCACCTACCTCAGAAATACGATCCGCACTGAGCACCTACCTCAAAAATACGATCCGCTCTGAGCACCTACCTCAGAAATACAATCTGCTCTAAGCACCTACCTCAGAAATCGCAAGCCCCCACCTACAGGGGCCCCCACTACGTCACCTTGTGGGGTTCACGGGTCAACGTACCACCTCTCCGAAAAAGTACACCAGTGCGGTGGCCAAATCGTTGGTGTGCGTGAAGCAACCATGAGCATAGTAACAATAATAAAACGAGTGTCCACCAGCGACACTTGTTGCACCAAAAAGCATAAGTGCCGATACACGTGCAGAACATGGGGTTAGTCATCAACTCATATTATCCCTTACTACGATAAACATAACAATAACCATCTATACAATAAGAAGGTTCAAAGGGTGTACCCACCTCAGGATGCGTTGACCGGAACACCAGAAGTCGACCCGCGCCCTCAAACGACACCCGGACAAAAAAGTCCCCAAAAACACAAAAGGTAAGACTAGACTTGCCCAAGAAGAACCGAGGTCCCGAACACGTAAAAGTAAAGGCCGAAACCGAGCGGCAGCGGTGGCCCGGTAGGATACTTGCCCGTGCGGTGCCAACCCGCGCGGGCGCCCCCTGCGGTGCAACCCTGCGCGGCACCAGTCCGCGGGGCGCACCAAGCGGCGCGGCCCCGCGTGGTACCGACCCACGCGGGCGCCGCCTGCGTTGCAGCCCCGCACGGCACTAGCCCGCGCGGCGCTTCAAGAGGTGCGGCCCCACGCGGCACCAGCCCGCGCGGCGCCGCAAGCGGCGCGGCCCCGCGCGGCTCCAACCCGCTCAGGTGCCACCTGCGGTGCAGCCCCGCGCGGCACCAGCCCGCGCGGCCCCGCAAGCGGCGGGGTCACGCGCGGCACCAACCAGGGCGGCGCCACAAGCGGCACGGCCCCGGGCGGCACCAACCTGCGCGGGCGCCGCCTGTGGTGCGGCCCCGCGCGACACCAGCCCGCGCGGCACGCAGTGCGGGCGACGCCTCGCGGCGGCGGCGGCGCGTCCGTACACCGCGGCGGCGGCGCTCTAGGGCATCATGGCGGCGGTGCTCGAGGGCATCGCGGCGGCGCTCGAGGGCATCGCGGCGGCGGCGCTCTAGGGCATCGCGGTGGCGGTGTTCTAGGGCATCGCGGTGGCGACGCGACGAACGGCACAAGCGACCCGGACCAAAAAGCGGCGCAACCCAAAACCAAAAATGCCAAACCAAAAACGACGAAAACACACGAATAAACGCTGCTTACCTTGATCTAACGGAGAAGACGATCCATTCACGTTCCTCGCGATGGTGTGGATCCGGATTCGCTCCCCGTTGACGGTAACGTCTCGTTCCCGGCTTCCGGCGCGTCGATCGAAGAAGATCGGAGATCCGCTTTCTTTTTCTCTCCGAACTAGGGTTTTCGTTTTCTTGAAAAGTATTAATTAAATAAAATTCTATTTCTCTCGTATGTACGAAATAAAAACCCTTATTTGGTATATAAGAGACAGATTCCCCTCCCCTCGGAAGCGTGCCGATACATGTAGCATGGGTTCCGGTGCAACCTCCGAGTATCGAAACCCTCAAAATCCCATTCCGAGAGATCCGCAAATCGGATTTCGGATCCGATCGCTTTGCCGTTCCCCGTTTTTCGAGCTCTAACACCGAAAAACACCCGCACGTACCGACGCTGTACCCATGAAACCCCGTTAATTAATACCCTGAACAACTGATTAATTCAAAAGGGTTAAAAGAAACACAAGACAGTTCGTGACATTACAGTAATATGCAACCACTCTAACTCGAGGTTCCCACATCAACCCAATCGTAATGACTGCCAAAAAGGGCCAGTCAAGCCAGCTGTCACGCCCCGGAGGTTCTAACAGAGCGGAAAACGTACCCATTTTTTTTTTCTTAAATATTTAAATGAACCATGCCTCCGGCGCGTATCAGACCCGCCGCATATACAGATTCACTCCCCAAACGGGAGGAGCCTCCTTTGTATATGCACAACGTTCAGAACAAGTCGAATACTTTAACCATTCTAACCATGACAGGCAAAGAGGAGAGAATATATTAAATCATACCATCACCGCTACCTTATAAGACTATAGCATAAACCCATGGGTTTTGAAATTCGGTGCCCACTCGACACCCAGTTTTCTAAAACGTTTTCGCAACTTTTTCAGCGGCCATTAACTTGAAAGGATAAGTCCACAGGTTTTAAAATCGGTGCCCACACGGCACTTGCTTTGAAAACACTTTTGAAACCGGTTTGCGTTTGAAAACAAGCCGCAATTACACATCCTATCATTCACCAGTTAATTACAAGAAGATCCTCATCCCAACATCCATCAGAAACCACAGTAAATGAAACACAGTTAAACTAACCATAGTATAAAGAAATAACCAAAAGTAAAGAGAATAACGTATCGTTTACTAGCCCTCATGGCTAGCGTCCTCTAACTGATGCCTCACCGTCGTCCCGAATTCCACCCCTACTCGGACCTGTCAAAGTGTGGGTTGTTAGTGACTGATAAAGTAGAAAACATGCAAGTAAACGCAATAATAGAAAGGACACACCGAATCACTGGAGCATTTACTTTCCCCTCCCACTCATGTATCACTAAATCCCTGTTGAAAGTCCCGCAGGGCAACTACCGCAGCTTTCAGAATATTTTGGGCCGCAACCTCAATACCGTACTCATCTTCTTGGTGCCTCCAACCCCTCCACTGCCCAAGCAGCAGTCGCCTCTCCTTGAGGGGTCCCCACTAACCTCCCCTTGTGGGGTACACGGGTAAACGACTTACCATCTTTCCGGAAAAATACACCCTCTGTAGTGGCCAAACTGCCGGTGTGCGTGTAAGCAATACGAGTATATTTATTGCCTTGCGACCTTAGCCGCTTTAGTCAGAATAGAATAACGCACCTGCGACCGCAGCCGCTTTGATTGACATGATAAAAGGGATTCACATGCTATGGGGTTAGTCAAACTATCAACATATCAACTTTATCAAAACGAGTATCCGGGAACGACACCACACCGGTAATAACCAACACCTACCCACCTCGATTATGCGGAACGATGCACTCCGGAGACCGAACCTTGCTCTCTGTTGACGCCCAGACCTAGAAGTAGTCCCCAAAAGAGCCGCGGTCAGATCAGAAATATAATAGTGGATAAACCGAGCCCAACAACTCAAAAACACTAAAGACAACTTGACCCGGCGGTGGCGCCCGGGCGCGTCGAGTGACGCGGCCGCCCCCACGGTGTTGCGGGTCGTACGGCCGCGCGGGCACCGGCCCCGCGCGGCATTTGCCGTGACCGCGCGGGCCCTAGCTCCGCGCGGTGCAAGCCGCGGACGCGCGGGCACCAACCCCGCGCGGTCTCATCCGCAACCGTGTGGACCTCATCCCTCCACGGCGCAAGCCGCGGCCGCGCGGGCGCCGGCCCCGCGGGCACCGACCCCGCGCGGCACGCGCCGCAACCGCGTGGGCGCCCGCCCACGCGGCATTAGCCGCGGCCGCGCGGGCATGGGCCCCGCGCGGCATGCGGTGCCGCCGCCACGCGGCACCCGCCCGCTCGGCACAAACCGCAGCCGCGCGGGCAAGGCCCTGCGCGGCATGCACCGCCGCCGCACGGGCGTCCGCCCGCACGGCACCAGCCGCGGCCACGCGGGCATGGCCCCGCGCGGCGCGCGCCCCAGCCGCGCGGGCGCATGCCCGCGCGACATTTTCTGCGGCCGCGCGGGCTTGGCCCCCGCGCGGCATTTTCTGCGGCCGCGCGGGCACCGGCCCCGCGCGGCGCTTACCCTAGTTGCGGCCACGCGGGGATGTTGGTCCCGCGCGGCTTTAGCCGCGGCCGCGCGGGCACCGTCCCCGCGTGGCGCCTATTACGGTCGCGGCGGCGATGCCCTAGGGCTTCGCGGCGCGACGCGTTGGGTAGCAAGCGGATACTCCTAAGACTCCGCGAAAGACCGAAACCGAAAACCGAGCGAAACTATACGAAAATAAATCTAGTTTACCTCTAATCGTCGGAGACGGTGATCCGTTCACGCTCCCGGCTTCGGCACGTTCGTCGGGAGGATTTGGGTCCTTTAGCCTTCTCCTTCCTTTCCACCGTTTCCTTCCGATTAGGGTTTCGCCTTTTCCCTTTTCTTTCGCTCGTTCCTTCTTCTGGTTTCCTTCCGGTTAGGGTTTCACCTTTTTCCTTTTCTCTCTTTTTTCTTCTTTCTTTCTTTCGGGAGAAGTCACAAATTAATCTTTTTGTACGACGAAATCCACATCGGGTATTTTAAAATCCTAATTATTTAATTCCTCAATTAATTAATTCCTCAATTAATTAATTCCTCAGATAAGATCCTTCGGGATAATTCTTTAAAGATAAATCCCTCTTTTTCCTCGGAAAGCGTGCTAAATCACTTACACGGATTTTGATGCACCCCCTGGCCATTGCGATCACTTTCTACCCCTTTCCGGGAGTTCCGGAAGTTTCGTAAGTCGGAATCCGGATCCGATCGCACTGTCGTTCTCCGTTTCCCGAGCTCTATCGCAGAAAAATACCCGCACCTGAGAATTATCCACTTAAGTAAACCTGTTATTTTACTTTCCCTTAACTTAACCTTTATTTGCAGGAGGGTAAAACGTTGCCAAAAATCTGTGATATTGCACCACTCATCCCTTAAAAGAAGTTTCGTCCCCGAAACTTAACCTCAACCCTCGCCAAATAACTCAGGATAGCACTCCCTCATTTTCGTCTCAAGTTCCCACGTCGCCTCGCGCTCCTCGTGGTTATTCCATTGCACCTTTTCGTAGGGGATCGTCCGGTTACGAAGTTCCTTTTCTTCTCTTGCCAAGATCCGTATCGACGTTTCCTCGAAGCTCAAAATCCTTCCGCAGTTCAACGGCCGGAGCGTTGAGGACGTGCGACGGGTCGGGGAGGTACTTCCGGAGCATCGAGACATGAAACACATTTTGCACCTGTTCAAAATTTAGCGGTAAGGCCAACCGGTATGCCACCGGGCCCACGCGCTCCAAGATCTCGAACGATCCCACATACCGTGGGCTCAACTTCCCTCGTATGCCGAACCGTCTTGTCCCCTTAGACGGTGACACGCGTAGCATCACATGATCCCCTACCGCAAATTCCAATTACCGTCGCCTCTGGTCCGTGTAACTTTTCTGCCGGCTCTGGGCGGTCAACAACCGCTGCCTGATAAAGCGCACCTTTGTTTCCGTTTCCTCTACGAGGTCTGGCCCCAAGAGCTTCCGCTCTCCCAAATCGTCCCAGCAAATAGGCGATCGACACCAGCGGCCATACAAGGCTTCGTACGGGGCCATCTGAATACTTGCCTGATAGTTATTATTGTAAGCAAATTCCACGAGGGGTAGGTAACGCGACCACCCCTCTCCCAGGCTTAGCACGCAAGCTCAAAGCATATCTTCGAGAATCTGGATCACTCGTTCCGATTGCCCGTCCGTCTGCGGGTGAAATGCCGTGCTAAACTGCAGCTTGGTCCCCAATGCCTGCTGCAGACTCCACCAGAAGTTTGACACGAAGCGTGTGTCCCTGTCCGAAGTTATGGATGACGGTACCCCATGCAACCTCACTACCTCGTCGATATAGGCCTGCGCCAACCGATCTCTACTCCACGTCGTGTGAATCGGTATAAAGTGGGCTGATTTCGTCAGACGGTCCACAATGACCCATATCGCGTCGTGTCCTTGTTGCGATCGCAGAAAACCGTTCACAAAATCCATGGTGATCCGTTCCCATTTCCACTCTGGTATGGGCAATGGTTGTAGTTTTCCTGCCGGTCGCTGGTGTTCTGTCTCAGGTCCATGTACATTTTTGTACCTCCGGGATGCGCAGTGTAGGGGGCGTTATGCGCTTCTGCCAGAATTTCTTTCCTTAATTCCGGCACTTCAGGCACGCAGACTCGTCCCCGAAACCTCAACACGTCGTCAACGCCGATCACTAAATCCCCACTTGGTTCCGAGGATGACCTGTCCCGCACCTGCTGTAGTTGTGGGTCCGTCGCTTGGCCTTCTGCGATCCTCTCTATCAGCGTAGGCTTTATTACTAAGGACAGAAATTTCGCAACTGCTCCTGCTGGCACTACCTCCAGTCTTAGTTGCGAGAATTGTGCAATTAGCCGATCCTGTTGGGTAAGGGCGCTCAATGCCGTCTCCCCCGCCTGTCCCTTCCGGCTCAAGGCATCGGCCACCACGTTTGCCTTTCCGGGGTGGTAATGTATGGACAAATCGTAGTCCTTCAGTAGTTCCAACCACCGCCGTTGCCGTAAGTTCAATTCCTTTTGCGTAAACAAGTATTTGAGGCTCTGGTGGTCGGAGTACACATTACAGTGCGCCCCGTAGAGGTAGTGCCTCCAGAGCTTTAACGCAAACACGACTGCCCCGAGCTCCAAGTCGTGTGTAGGATAGTTCCGCTCATAATCCTTGAGCTGTCTTGATGTATATGCGATGACTTTCCCCTGTTGCATCAACACGCTTCCCCGTCCACTTTGAGATGCATCACAATAGATCTCGTAATCCTTACCGGGATGTGGCAACGTGAGTACCGGTGCCCGCGTGAGTCTGTCCTTAAGCTCCTCGAAGCTCTTCTGGCATTGAGCCGTCCAGACGAATTTCTCCCCCTTTCCGGGTTAGTCGAGTAAGGGGAGTGGCTATCTTTGAAAAGCCTTCCACGAAGCGTTTGTAGTACCCTGCTAGTCCTAGAAAGCTTCGGATTTCTGTCCCCGTCGTTGGCCGAGCCCAGTCGGTCACGGATTCTATCTTCCTCGGGTCCTCCACTATTCCCGACACTGAGACTATGTGTCCCAACAAGTCTACCTCGCGGAGCCAGAACTCACCCCTTTTGAGTTTGGCATACAATTTCTGGTACTACCGAAGGGTCTGGAGGATCACTCGCAAGTGTTCCTCGTGCTCTTTGTCTGTGCGAGCGTAGATCGGGATGTTATTTATAAAGACCACCATAAACTGGTCTAAGAAAGGTTCCATGATCCTGTTCATCACTTTCATGAACACCGCTGGAGCGACTATGAGTCCAAACGGTATAACCATAAACTCGTAATGACCATACCGAGTTCGAAGGACTATTTTCGGTATGTCATTTCTCCGGACTCTAACCTGGCGATAGCCGGACTGCAGATCGATCTTTGAAGACACCGTCGCTCCTGGTAGTTGGTCGAATAGGTCATCAATCCAAGGTGAGGGGTATTTGTTCTATACTATGACCTTATCTATTCCCCGATTGTCGATACACAATCGTAAACTCCCGTCCTTCTTCCGTACGAATAGAACAGGTGTGCCCCAAGACGGCACTCTCGGTTTCTCGCAATCGATTAGCACCTGTTACTCGGTGAGCTCATCCATTCCGAGTATCCCCTCGAATTCTCTTAGCAGTGACACCACTAAGTCACAAATGTCGGATCGTTGGCGCCAACCATTAACCCCAAAAGCTCGAGCTTTTCGTGGTACGCAACCGATTCACTTAAAGCGCCACAGATCTCGACCGAACTCAACCCACCTGGTCGTCGGGTCTATTGTTGGGCCTCTTGCCGTTAGGTCTATTGTGGACCGCAGCCCACTCGACTTATTGGGCTCACCCAACCCAACTCACTAGTCCCCTGGGCCTATTGTCTCAAGGCAGGAAGTTGGACCTATTTGACCCATAAATAAATGGCCAACACCAAAGACAACTAAGTCTTCGCATCCTTATTGGGCAGGAAGGTACAAAGTATTTGCTTCTAACGGTTCTCCTGGGGTCAAGACCAACATTACTCTTCGTAAGGGGTCTTTCCTGCTACTACTTCCCTCGGGTAGTGCATCCTTTGTCGTGTCGTCGCATAAGACCTCTCACCCGTGTCGCGACTCCGAAGAATTGTTCCCGGGTTCGGGGCAGTTAAAGCGGAACTGTCGCAGCTTGTCATATTAGCAGCAATGGTCGTGCTTCCGAAAATGAATAATCCCCCGGGGTGCCCCTCTGTAGGTGATGTATGTCCGGTCCCTGCTAGGAAATCCCCCCTCCGAAGAAGGGCTGGGGTCGTTTCTTGTCCTTGTTGTACTCTGAGTCCTCTCGTCGGGCGCGCGTCACCACGAATCCGCGCTCCATTATGGTGGCCCTATCCGCCACTTTCTGGAAGGTGTGAAGTTCCACCGCTTGCACAACTTCGAAGGTATTGGTCCACAATCCGTCTTACATATTCTTGTCGATACTCCATGACGTATCGATTCCCTTGTCTGATGTGTTTCAGGTTCCTGGCGGTGTCTTCGGATACTGGGGTGGTCGGCTCCCGTTGGGCAAGTCATTCCCGGGTTATGGCTGGGGTCGTTTCAGCCCCCGGCAGGCTCATGATTCTTCTGCCGGGTGCGTGAAACGGCCAATTTCCGCCCCACCACCGTTGTCCTGTCGATCACTTCTCGGTAAGCGGGTAAACCCACCGTCGGTATTACCCGAATAGCGTCGCTATGTAGACCATCCTTGTGAAGGCGAGCCGTGTGGGGTTCGTCTTCCCTAACAAAAGAGGGAAAGCGCTAAGCCAAGTCGCGTACTCCGTTGTTGGAGTAGCCGATTCTTCACTGTTGCCGGAACCGTCGTATCCTCTTCTGCACCATCGATTGAAGAGCGGTTTCGGGCCATTAACCGTGCATACAAAGAAACCAAGTTAGTCCTGATATTTCTAAGAAAACCTGGCACCTTGACCTACTAACCCTGGGACTCAATCCCTTATTTCCCCGCGCTCACGCTCATACGTGACACACCTATATTTGGTTATCAACTTAGTTAGTCTCTTGTGTCATTACATTCGGTGGATGTTGGTCATGATCACCTTGGTTAAAGTTGTTTTCTCTGATACCATAAAATCTGTCATGCCCCAGAGGTTCTAACAGAGCGGAAAACGTACCCATTTTTTTTCTTAAATATTTAAATGAACCATGCCTCTGGCGCGTATCAGACCCGCCGCATATACAAATTCACTCCCCAAACGGGCGGAGCCTCCTTTGTATATGCACGACATTCACAACAAGTCGAATACTTTAACCATTCCAACCATGACAGGCAAAGAGGAGAGAATATATTAAATCATACCATCACCGCTACCTTATAAGACTATAGCATAAACCCATGGGTTTTGAAATTCGGTGCCCACTCGACACCCAGTTTTCTAAAAGGTTTTCGCAACTCTTTGAGCGGCCATTAACATGAAAGGATAAGTCCACAGGTTTTAAAATCGGTGCCCACACGACACTTGCTTTGAAAACACTTTTGAAACCGGTTTGCGTTTGAAAACAAGCCGCAATTACACATCCTATCATTCACCAGTTAATTACAAGAAGATACTCATCCCAACATCCATCAGAAACCACAGTAAATGAAACACAGTTAAACTAACCATAGTATAAAGAAATAACCAAAAGTAAAGAGAATAACGTATCGTTTACTAGCCCTCATGGCTAGCGTCCTCTAACTGATGCCTCACCGTCGTCCCGAATTCCACCCCTACTCGGACCTGTCACAGTGTGGGTTGTCAGTGACTGATAAAGTAGAAAACATGCAAGTAAACGCAATAATAGAAAGGACACACCGAATCACCGGAGCATTTACTTTCCCCTCCTACTCATGTATCGCTATATTCCTGTTGAAAGTCCCGCTGGGCACCTACCCTAGCTTTCAGAATATTTTGGGCGCCAACCCCAATACCGTACTCATCTTCTTGGTGCCTCCAACCCCTCCACTGCCCAAGCAGCAGTCGCCTCTCCTTGAGGGGTCCCCACTAACCTCCCATTGTGGGGTAGACGGGTAAACTACTTACCATCTTTCCGAAACAATACACCCTCTGCAGTGGCCAAACTGCCGGTGTGCGTGTAAGCAATATGAGTATATTTATTGCCTTGCGACATCAGCCGCTTTAGTCAGAATAGAATAACGCACCTGCGACCGCAGCCGCTTTGATTGAGATGATAAAAGGGATTCATATGCTATGGGGTTAGTCAAATTATCAACATATCTACTTTATCAAAACGAGTATCCGGGAACGACACCACACCGGTAATAACCAACACCTACCCACCTCGATTATGCGGAATGATGCACTCCGGAGACCGAACCTTGCTCTCTATTGACGCCCGGACCTAGAAGTAGTCCCCAAAAGAGCCGCGGCCAGATCAGAAATATAATAGTGGATAAACCGAGCCCAACAACTCAAAAACACTAAAGACAACTTGACCCGGCGGTGGCGCCCGCGCGCGTCGAGCGACGCGGTCGCCCCCGCGGTGTTGCGGGTCGTACGGCCGCGCGGGCACCGGCCCCGCACGGCATTTGCCGTGACCGCGCGGGCCCTAGCTCCGCGCGGTGCAAGCCGCGGCCGCGCGGGCACCAACCCCGCGCGGTCTCATCCAAAACCATGCGGGCCTCAGCCCCGCACGGCGCAAGCCGCGGCCGCGCGGCACTTGCCGCGGCCGCGCGTGCACCGACCCCGCGCGGCACGTGCTGCAACCGCGCGGGCGCCCGCCCGCGCGGCATTAGCCGCGTCCGCGCGGGTATGGGCCCCGCGCGGCACGCGCTGCCGCCGCCGCGCGGCACCCGCCCGCGCGGCACAAACCGCAGCCGCGTGGGCAAGGCCCCGCGCAGCATGCACCGCCGCCGCGCGGGCGTCCTCCCGTGCGGCACCAGCCGCGGCCGCGCGGGCATGGCCCGGCGCGGCGCGCGCCCCAGCTGCGCGGTCGCCTGCCCGCGCGGCACTGGCTGCGGCCGCGCGGGCTTGGGCCCCGCTCGGCGCGCTCCTCGACCGCGCGGGCGCTTGCCGGCGCGGCGCTTGCCGCGGCCGCGCGGGCACCGGCCCCGGGCGGCGCTCACCCTAGCCGCGGCCACGCGGGGATCTTGGTCCCGCGCGGCTCTAGCCGCGGCCGCGCGGGCACCGTCCCCGCGTGGCGCATTTTATGGTCGCGGCGGCGATGCCCTAGGGCTTCGCGGCGCGACGCGTTGGGTAGCAAACGGCTACTCCTAAGACTCCACGAAAGACCGGAACCGAAAACCAAGCAAAACTATACGAAAATAAATCTAGTTTACCTCTAATCGTCGGAGACGGTGATCCGTTCACGCTCCCGGCTTCGGCACGTTCGTCGGGAGGATTTGGGTCCTTTAGCCTTCTCCTTCCTTTCCACCGTTTCCTTCTGATTAGGGTTTCGCCTTTTCCCTTTTCTTTCGCTCGTTCCTTCTTCTCGTTTCCTTCCGGTTAGGGTTTCGCCTTTTTCCTTTTCTCTCTTTTTTCTTCTTTTTTTCTTTCGGGAGAAGTCACAAATTAATTTTTTTGTACGACGAAATCCACATCGGGTATTTTAAAATCCTCAATTAATTAATTTCTCAATTAATTAATTACTCAGATAAGATCCTTCGGGATAATTCTTTAAAGATAAATCCCTCTTTTTCCTCGGAAAGCGTGCCAAATCACTTACGCGGATTTCTATGCACCCCCTGGCCATTACGATCACTTTCTACCCCTTTCCGGGAGTTCCGTAAGTCGGAATCCGGATCCGATCGCACTGCCGTTCTCCGTTTCCCGAGCTCTATCGCAGGAAAATACACGCACCTGAGAATTATCCACTTAAGTAAACCCGTTATTTTACTTTCCCTTAACTTAACCTTTATTTGCAGGAGGGTAAAACGTTGCTAAAAATCTGTGATATTACACCTGCTCTAACCTACAACCACCTCCCAAGCATTGGGCAGGAATTACGTAGGGCGTCCCAACGGACTAGTATAACCATCGCGCGAAACTGCCTCAACAGGCCCAACCATCGCATCCGGAGCGGCAACTCAGGGGAGCGACTCCACTGAGGAAAACAGCATGGAACCAAGTATCACATCTGTAGCACATGCAGGCTATAATCGAAACCACGATCGAACAGATCAGAGAACTCGCAACCCAAAACAGCTAACCACTCCAGCCGGAATCCCAATCGGGCCAAAATCGAACCCAACCGACCAACAACACTGGGACCAGAACACACATCGGCCCAACATCGAACCCAACCGACCAGCAACACCGAGACCGGAACACCCATCGGCCCAACATCTAACCCAACCAACCAACAACACCGGGACCGAGAATTTCGGGAAACTGGACACCTGCAACCCCAATCAAACAAGAACAGGTTCCAGGCACAGCCGCCCGTAGCTCTCGTCCCAAAAAAAAGGCAGCCCTTCAAACCCAGATCACTCGAACGCTCATCGGGGTGAGGAGATTTATATAAAAAGATGATATTTGTTTCCAAAAACCATTTCACTCGACCGCTCTCTGGGTGAGGACAAAAAGTAAGTTCTTTTTAGAAAACCATCTTGATTGAAGGAAAATCCAATTTTAATACCATTTAGTTCATAAGAAAATTAGTTAAAGACGGTTTTATTTTCCTAAGTCCCGAAGGACTAGTGCCTTTGCCCTAATCAAATGAGAACGGGTTCTGGCGCCCCTCGAAGCTTGGAAAGAAACATAAGTTTACTAAAATCCTGCGTATCCAAAAGTATTTCTGTGGTGACCTGGATCTTTGCAGGGCTTCTACAGTGTGACCCGCAGCTTCTGGAAGCCTACGTGGCATGTCGGCGGTGTTCGCGCGCCAGTTTGGACACAAGAGATGGACTCGGGGCTTAAAATAGATCTCGTAGGTAATCGGGGGACCCCATCGGATGTTTAGAACAGTTTACGCGAGGAGTGGATATCAAATTTAGGCTCGGCGCGGAATTCGGATTAAAAATACCTTTCCGGGAGCCTCCGGCAAATTATAGGATTGGAATTTGGCAAAATGGACGCCGGATTTGGAATCAGCGCGCGAAAACGGTCAAGATGGGCTAATTACTTACAGTTTTTGAGCTTGCGGGTACTGTTCATGCCGGAACAGTATTTCCGGCGATCGCCGGCGGCGGCGGGCGGCGTCGGCCGGCGGCGGCGCAGCCTCGGGCAGGCGTTTGGCGGCCGCGGGCAGGCGGCTGAGGGCGCGGGCAGGCGGCTGAGCGCGCGGGCAGGCGCGCGGTCCACCGCGGAGGTCGTGCACCGGGGGCGGGCCACGTGGCGCTCTCCGGTTGGCCGGTTCAGCGGGAGCGGTCCACTGAAATTGGGCCCGGGTGCACGGTAGACCGGGTGGACACGTGGCGTGAGGTGATTGGTTCGGTGTTGTGCTCCCGGTCCACGCAATCGGTGGAGTGGGTGACCGGGGCAGGTGGTCGTACGGCGGGGCAGGTGGCCGTACGGCTCGGGTCAGCCGCGACGTGCGCGGTCCACGGCGCGACGTGCGTGGTGCACGGGTTGCCGGGCCACGTGTCGCGTCGCCATTTGCGGGCGCAGGTGCACCGGGTGCAGTGGGGCCCGGGGGAGTAGTGGACTGAGCTGTGTGGTGGACCGGGGCCGCACTGTGCGCGCCCGAAACTTGGCGGGCCGGGCCGCACTGGTGCGCGCCCGAATTCGGGCGGACCGGACCGGGCGCCCCGAAAGTTGGGACACAATGGGAATTTTTCCAATTGTTTCCTCAGCCTATAAATAGGCAGCCCGAGCCCTCTTCTTTGGCTCTTTTCTCTCAGCCCACGCACCATCTGCCCGAGCACCTTGAAGAAGACTTGTTCAACTCTTAATTCTTGATCTTCCTGCCAAGTTCTACGATTTTAGGAGCACGCATCCCGAGGTTCTGGATTTTACGGTGCGGCGCGATGTTGCGTTTCTAGTGTTCTTCTTCGGCGCAGCGGCAGTGTTTGGCTCCCCTGGGCTACCCCGAGATCATTTTGCCAGTGATTCTTGCGCCGATAGACTCCTAAGAGGTACGGGCTTCATCTTTTCTTATGATCGCGCTTTCCTCTTTCGAGTTTTGGCACGGATCCCGAGGCAACACTGTGACCCTTTTCTCTGTTTGGCTTTTGTGGGGACAGCATCGAGGTGTTTTGGCCATATCTTTGCGCACAAGCGTCAGCCGCGAAAACGAGCTTATACAACTTTCTTTCATCTACAGATCGCAAGGAACGCGCTCGTATTTTTCTTGGATTTTTCTGAGATTTCATCAGAGGTGAAAATTACTGTTTTCTCAGTGAACAGGTTACAGTTTTAACACAGATTTTTGTATGAGTGTACCCCCTTGCCGAATTTTTATCTTGACTTACCGAACTCCGATTTGGGCGTGCAAGGTACCGTTCGAAGCTATCGACGCAAGGATTGCTGTGATATTTTTATTGGAATTTTCTGGGCACTATCTGCAGGTGATAATTTAACAGTTCAGAATTCGAGGTTGTATGTGGTTTTAAGTGCTATAATTGGGAGCCTAGTGTAATTAGTGGACTTTGTATTGTGCCAGGAGTGTTACGGGTGTGCTGAACTTATTGGAGCAAGGGATTAGGTTATTTGGTGTTTTCAGCTGTTGGGCTTTGGACAGTCAGCTTTTCAGGTGGGTGCCTTATTCCCGGAACCGGTGGACGGTTCTCTAAATTTTCATATGTTAGCATTGCATGCGGTGAATGGTACAATAGCTGGATTGATCGGTAAGTTTAACAATGAGGATTTTATGGAAATTGCAAGTGAATATTCACAGTATGACAATGGTATTAATCAAATAGTCATGTTGATGATTAGTGGAAGCTTATCTAAGGCAAGGATACCCTATATGATTAATTATCATGCCATGTTAGCACATAACCTTGTATGAGGATGGGTTTATGCACTGGGATAGGATTATGTAGTTATGTGCAGGTTCTACTCTGAGGAGCCATTATGCATTGAGAATTATGGACAGGTATGGTCATTGATAATTTTGGCATGAGGTTTATTTTCTTTTATTCTTCTTGAGGACAAATGCATGCTTGTATGGACCTATGTGTATGACATATAGTTAGGCCATCTTTACTGCTGCACTACATACTTGGAATTTGACTTAGGAGAAACCATGATTGCTTTCTTTCTCCTTTTTATTTAGACTTTTGAGTCATGTGCTCGGGTTCGAGCAGAGGTTTGGGATAGTGTAGCTGGGACCTTAGGGTCAGAGACAGGGTGTGCTTGATGTTGGATTGTGGGTTATTGCCGGCAACGCGGACAGTAGGCGGTTGACCGGACTCTTGATTAATTTACCCAATTGTGGGTTGTGGGTTATTGCGGTGACCGCGGACTTTGGGCGGTTGACCGGATGTGACTATTGCATCATATTGGGTATCAGATTTGTTCTAGTGGATGGTGTTTCCCACTTTTTGAGTACTATGCATCAGATCGGGGTTTTGTTAGTGGACGGAGTTTCCCACTTTGATCATAGTCTTGATCCAGTCCTGCTATTATGAGACAGTGGTTACAGAGATACTCGATACAGTGATGCTTGATACAGTGATTACTACTGTGTGGGTCGCTCCCCTCGAGTGCCACTCCGGAGTAGGCTTTCCACGGTGTGAGCGCTGGGCACCAGCGCAGGGTTCTTGAGTTCGACAGCAGAGCAGGCAGGCTATTACCAGTGATTACTGGTCTATCGATTGGGTTTATTCAGGCAGATACTTTTTTGTTACACTCGTGCCTGGGGGACCGAGTGGAGTCTAGTAGCTTTGTTTAGACAGTGCTTGTATTGTGGGGAAACGTTCGGGTTTGACGGTGGTCCCGTGGTCGTTGTGAGTTCCTTGACCATTGTGTGAGAGGTTGAGCATCTTGAGTCTATCCGTTCTGAGAGAGAGAGAGCATGGATTATGACTCTAGCCTGCATGAGCCCACTACTCAATAGCTGAGTTAGTCGTTGGACGCCCTACGTAATTCCTGCCCGTCAGCGGGAGGTGGTGTAGGTGGGCGCAGGTTTGACTGGACCCGATGTGGCAGTCAGCTCGGATTGGGTCAATTGAGCACCTCGTGTGCGAGTGTGCATATCTTCATCAGAGTTTCCCCATTTGAGCATTTGGATAGAGGCATGGTAGCTGTAGAGTGTTTTCCAGCTCTTCCTTTCAGTTTTACTGACATCGGTTATCTTTCTGCCTCTAGTAGTCCTTGGTGGGCAGATCGTCGGGCCTAGTGGCGATACCCACTGAGAACTCCCTTATTGCGTAGTTCTCACGCCCGTTGGGGGTTTTCCCCCTTTTGTCCCTTTCTCCTCTCTTGTTCTTGCAGAGTCTTGGGGGTGTTGCCTGTCTGTGGTTGCTGTGCGTGGTGAGGGAGTAGCGAGCTAGCTCCCAGACCCATCTTTGGAGAGTAGCGGTACCCCCTTTGGAGGAGATCTTCAGTATAGTCGGTAGATTGGATTTTATTTCCTCTTTTGAGAGACTGATGTAGTGAGGATATGAGTTATTGAGAGCTTGTACAATGATGTTTATGAGATATCTCCCTGTTGAGATGAGTTTTGTACTCGAGGTTAATGTATGATTTATCAATTTTTGGAGATGGACTTGTTGTTTATCTTCAGTTGTACATGGTTTGATTTTATTCTACAGCAGTTTTATCTTTTAGCTTCTGATATCTGTTTAGCTGTAGTTCTTTTTGCAGGTAGGACGCTTCGCCATGCGGGTTGTGGCATAGGTGGCGGATCTGTGGCGAGCCCGGGTCGCAGTGTTCGACCCCGGGGCGTGACAGATTAGGTGGTATCAGAGCCTCAGGTGTAGGTCATGTTATGACCTAGGCTTGTGGGTGGACCCTAGGATGAC
>CM055062.1:34623255-34647201 GCA_029204045.2 Tillandsia leiboldiana | reverse complement strand
CCTTTTTTGCAGGTAGGACGCTTCGCCTATGCGGGATTGGCATAGGTGGAGGATCTGTTGGCGAGCCCGGGCGCAGTTCGACCCGGGGGCGTGACCAGATTAGGTGGTATCAGAGCCTAGGTTGTAGGTCATGGTGGACTTAGAAACCCTAGGCTTGTGGTTGGACCCTAGGATGACTTCGTGAGAGTCGTGATTTGTAGCGAGAGTCCTGATTGAGTTTTGCACCTCTCCCGAGGGACGGGATGAGTGATTGGCATGTTTATTCTCCTAAGTAGTTATGTTGGCTGCAGACAACATAACGCTATGGAATGGGTGACATGCTCTCGACTTTCGCTGGATTGGGTCTAGCGTTGTTGTGTGCGATTTGTGGTTTCGTCGTGGAGAGCGGTGTCTCCCCGACGCTGGGTTTGGGACCTTTGTGCATCCTGTCACGGCAGTTGAGCTTGAAGCGGTTGGTTTTGGGCCGGATACCCGGATTGAGGTCAGGGAACTCCGAACCCAGATGACAGGATGTCAGAGACATATCCAGCGGCAGTGTGAGCAGCTAGTTTGGTGACGCAGTTGTCAGAGCAGTGGGTAGCCCGACTGTACTTTTCTTCTGAGGACCACCAGAATGTAGTACCCTCAGCGGCAGGATTTTTGTAGTGCCAATAGAGCGAGTGGCCTCCTCCGTGCCAATGTTTAGTGCCAAGGCACTGAGGTAGGGTGGATGGTTGACAGCAGAGGAGCTGTGGGCATGTTTGATTTAGTGAGCCAGATTTGGCAGATGAACCACCCCGACTCGTAAGATTGAGCTTGGAGCCTTTGGAGGCAGAGTCGTGGTTGGGTGGTGATGGAGTGATCAATTGAGAGCCTCCCTGTGCTAGAGAGTTTATGCAGTTGTTGAACTGGTGCTCCAGGTTTCGAGGGACGAGGCACATAGGATAAGTGAGATTGGAGTGGATTGGCACCAGGGTACTCTTTAGTTTCTTTTCGGTCCTCATGTTCGGGTTTTGGACTGTGGATGCCTCTCGGAGTAGGCATTGTGTTTGGAGCTGGACAATGCAGTTCCTTGGTTGGGGATCTGCCGCTAGAGGCGAGTTTCTGGAGGGAGGCGCTTGGCGCTAGTGATGGAGGACCAGATCGGCAGGCAGAGGCATTTTCGTTTTTGCTTTCCTGGTGGTGGATATCCTTGTGGATGGTTAATGCAAAGCTTACCCAAGGGAATTCTACCTTTGTGATTTATAACTTGCATATTTTGATTGTATCATTTGGGATTGAGGGGTGAGCTTAGTAAGGATAATTGTATAAGGAATTGCATGAATCAATCGTGCTTGGTCGTATGACGATGATACCCAAGTGGATTTCTGAGACGTCAGGGGTTGGGTGGACCCCGATGGCAGTATCAGTGTCTATATCAGAGTAGCGCAACGGTAGCGTGGTTTTGTTGTCTGCGGAGGATCGTATCTGTTGCCTCAGCGTGAGCAGAGACAGAGGTCGTGCTCCCATGTGATTGATTGGATATTTTATGATGGACTAAGCGACAACCGCTTGCATCGTGTGGATGAGTTTATGCCGCCTGGTTGGAGGGCGCCACGGCAGTGGATCGGGTTGTTGCAGGTGTGATTTCATCACAGCAGTCGGAGTTAGTGTACCTCGCTTTCCGGCATGGACTAAAGGCAGAGTTATTACCACGTGCACTAGAGGTACAGAATACCATCGGTGTTATGCCTGTGAAGGAGGCTTGTGGGTTTTGTTCAGTGTCGTTGAGACCATGAGTTATACCAGCAAACCTCTTGCTATGGGTGGCAGTTCGATGTTTTGACCCAGTGCTTGGGATTGGTTGGCACGGCACCACTGGATGGTTAAGTGCAGAGAGGGTGCTGATTGTGACTTTTGCGAGACAGACAAAGGAGGCTTGTTATGGGGAGATTGTTCGAGCACACAGGGTTTAGCGACTGTGTGAGAGGAGCTTATGGTGGCGCCGGGACCAAAGGATATTTCTATTGCTGCGAAATCCCGGGTGTGAGTCCACTCGAGTTGATGATTATGCCGCCTGTTAGGGAGAGTTTGATTGCGGTTGACGTGGTTCTGGAAACCGCGCCAACCTCAGTAGCACCACTTGGATTATCGGTAAGAGCTGGGAGAGTTGATCGCACCGGTGCAGGGGATCTGTTGGATCGAGGGTCTGTTTGACCTAGTGCCACGTCGTTGATACACGACGGTGAGAGCCCTTTGGGATTGGAGCCCAGGCAGGTCCAGGTATTATTTAGAACCTTTTGAAGGAGCTATATTCCGGCAGTTATTGTTTGATGCCTGCGCCAATTTGGAATTTCAACTGAGGGCTTTGTCTAGATGGTGTTCAGGACGGTAGGGGCATTACGAGTACAGTGAAGCCAATGGATTGACTAATGCCCTTTTGCCTCTAGATTGAGGAATTCTGTGTTTCAGTTGGCCTTGAACGGTTTGATAGCGGCATCCTCCAGGATATTTTGGTTTTACCCCCTCCCTGAGTGTTTAGAGCTTGTGCAGCATTTGTATATGGTGTGACAAGGTCTGTGGGGAAGAAGCTTCTTGCCATGTCGTTGTGGTGCAAGTTTTAGCTTCGAGAGCATATCTTCCTGGATTACTTCTTCTAGCCGAAGGGGCGGCGGTGGAAATTCGGCCAAAGTGGATGCTATTTAAGACTGCCGAGATCGACGGTCATTGTTGGGGTGAGGAGTTTTGGACCGGATAGTGCCAGCAGAGCTTGATGACCGGGTGATGAGATTGGTACCAGCGCCGATTCTAACCTAGTCAGTGGTGGGAGATGGATTTGTGAGTTATAGTGATACCTCCCGTAGTGGCTGTAGAGCCACCATTGGATTTTGTGAGCATCCAGTATCACCCCGACAGAGCCACTGTGGTGGCGGATGCCTGGAGCAGAAGAGCTATTTGGAGCCGAGTTTGACGGTTCCATAGCTGGCACTGTGTGGGGCCATCCTTGTGGCAGGGTTTGAGTTGAGTCCCTGAGGATCCTTTTGATGAGAGGCTGCGGCTGAGCAATCCACTTAGGTGGTTAAGTGTTGCGGGGCGACCGAGTGTGAACCCCTGCTTGTTTGGGCCCTCTTTTCTGTGCAGGTGTTTGTGTGGATGTGATTCTGGGTCGCTTGGTTGAGCTGGCTCTTGGGAGTGATTTTAGAGCGTGTTACTCAGGCTGTTTGTTCCTTTTTCCCCCGCCTTTTGTTGGAGTTTTTTGAGGTTTTTCTGCGTCTCAGCTCTGGAGTTGTCATGTTTTGGACCCCTCGCCCGTGTTTGACTCGTTCCTTTTGGGGTCTGTGAGAGTTTGGAGTACGAGGGATGCCGTTGCGAATCCGACTCGTGAGGGAGGGAATTGCGCAATCGGGCTATGCCGTACTTGTTGTTGCTGTTGTTGTTGCTGAGGAGTAATCACGGGGAGTGATAGGTGACTTGGGAGCTGGAGACGGCGGTGTTGAGTATTGACCCCTGGTTTCTGGGACTCCTTGGGAGTTGCCTTAGTTTCGAGGACGAAACTTTCTTCTAGTGGGGGAGGATGTGGTGACCCGGATCTTTGCAGGGCTTCTATAGTGTGACCCGCAGCTTCTGGAAGCCTATGTGGCATGTCGGCGGTGTTCGCGCGCCAGTTTGGACACCGAGATGACTCGGGGCTTAAAATGGATCTCGTAGGTAATCGGGGGACCCCATCGGATGTTTAGAACAGTTTACGCGAGGAGGTGGATATCAAATTTAGGCTCGGCGCGGAATTCGGATTAAAAATACCTTTCCGGGAGCCTCCTGGCAAATTATAGGATTGGAATTTGGCAAAATGGATGCCGGATTTGGAATCAGCGCGCGGAGAAAACGGTCAAGATGGGCTAATTACTTACTGTTTTTGAGCTTGCGGGTACTGTTCATGCCGGAACAGTATTTCCAGCGATCGCCGGCGGCGGGCGGCGTCGGCGGGCGGCGGCGCAGCCTCGGGCAGGCGTTTGGCGGCCGCGGGCAGGCGGCTGAGGGCGCGGGCAGGCGGCTGAGCGCGCGGGCAGGCGCGCGGTCCACCGCGGAGGTCGTGCACCGGGGGCGGGCCACGTGGCGCTCTCCGGTTGGCCGGTTCAGCGGGAGCGGTCCACTGAAATGGGCCCGGGTGCACGGTAGACCGGGTGGACACGTGGCGTGAGATGATTGGTTCGGTGTTGTGCTCCCGGTCCACGCAATCGGTGGAGTGGGTGACCGGGGCAGGTGGTCGTACGGCGGGGCAGGTGGCCGTACGGCTCGGGTCAGCCGCGACGTGCGCGGTCCACGGCGCGACGTGCGTGGTGCACGGGTTGCCGGGCCACGTGTCGCGTCGCCATTTTGCGGGCGCAGGTGCACCGGGTGCAGTGGGGCCCGGGGGAGTAGTGGACTGAGCTGTGTGGTGGACCGGGCCGCACTGTGCGCGCCCGAAACTTGGCGGGCCGGGCCGCACTGTGCGCGCCCGAATTCGGGCGGACCGGACCGGGCGCCCGAAAGTTGGGACACAATGGGAATTTTTCCAATTGTTTCCTCAGCCTATAAATAGGCAGCCCGAGCCCTCTTCTTTGGCTCTTTTCTCTCAGCCCACGCACCATCTGCCCGAGCACCTTGAAGAAGACTTGTTCAACTCTTAATTCTTGATCTTCCTGCCAAGTTCTACGATTTTAGGAGCACGCATCCCGAGGTTCTGGATTTTACGGTGCGGCGCGATGTTGCTTTCTAGTGTTCTTCTTCGGCGCAGCGGCAGTGTTTTGGCTCCCCTGGGCTACCCCGAGATCATTTTGCAGTGATTCTTGCGCCGATAGACTCCTAAGAGGTAGGGCTTCATCTTTCGTATTGATCGCGCTTTCCTCTTTCGAGTTTTTGGCACGGATCCCGAGGCAACACTGTGACCCTTTTTCTGTTTGGCTTTGTGGGACAGCATCGAGGTGTTTTGGCCATCTCTTTGCGCACAAGCGTCAGCCGGAAACGAGCTTATACAACTTTTTCATCTACAGATCGCAAGGAACGCGCTCGTATTTTTCTTGGATTTTTCTGAGATTTCATCAGAGGTGAAAATTACTGTTTTCTCAGTGAACAGTGTACAGTTTTAACACAGATTTTTGTATGAGTGTACCCCCTTGCCGAATTTTTATCTTGACTTACCGAACTCCGATTTGGGCGTGCAAGGTACCGTTTCGAAGCTATCGACGCAATGATTGCTGTGATATTTTTATTGGAATTTTCTGGGCACTATCTGCAGGTGATAATTTAACAGTTCAGAATTCGAGGTTGTATGTGGTTTTAAGTGCTAAAATTGGGAGCCTAGTGTAATTAGTGGACTTTGTATTGTGCCAGGAGTGTTACGTGTGTGCTGAACTTATTGGAGCAAGGGATTAGAGTTATTTGGTGTTTTCAGCTGTTGGGCTTTGGACAGTCAGCTTTTCAGGTGGGTGCCTTATTCCCGGAACCGGTGGACGGTTCTCTAAATTTTCATATGTTAGCATTGCATGCAGGTGAATGGTACAATAGCTGGGATTGATCGGTAAGTTTAACAATGAGGATTTTATGGAAATTGCAAGTGAATTATTCACAGTATGACAATGGTATTAATCAAATAGTCATGTTGATGATTAGTGGAAGCTTATCTAAGGCAAGGATACCCTATATGATTAATTATCATGCCATGTTAGCACATAACCTTTTATGAGGATGGTTTATGCATTGGGATAGGATTATGTAGTTATGTGCAGGTTCTACTCTGAGGAGCCATTATGGATTGAGAATTATGGACAGGTATGGTCATTGATAATTTTGGCATGAGGTTTATTTTCTTTATTCTTCTTGAGGACAATGCATGCTTGTATGGACATATGTGTATGGACATATAGTTAGGCCATCTTTTACTGCTGCACTACATATTGGAATTTGACTTAGGAGAAACCATGATTGCTTTCTTTCTCCTTTTTATTTAGACTTTTGAGTCATGTTGCTCGGGTTCGAGCAGAGGTTTGGGATAGTGTAGCTGGGACCTTAGGGTCAGAGACAGGGTGTGCTTGATGTTGGATTGTGGGTTATTGCGGCAACCGCGGACAGTAGGCGGTTGACCGGATCTTGATTAATTTACCCAATTGTGGGTTGTGGGTTATTGCGGTGACCGCGGACTTTGGGCGGTTGACCGGATGTTGACTATTGCATCAGATTGGGTATCAGATTTGTTCTAGTGGATGGTGTTTCCCACTTTTTGAGTACTATTGCATCAGATCGGGGTTTTGTTAGTGGACGGAGTTTCCCACTTTGATCATAGTCTTGATCCAGTCCTGCTATTATGAGACAGTGGTTACAGAGATACTCGATACAGTGATGCTTGATACAGTGATACTTTACTCGTGTGGGTCGCTCCCCTCGAGTGCCACTCCGGAGTAGGCTTTCCACGGTGTGAGCGCCGGGCACCAGGCAGGGTTCTTGAGTTCGACAGCAGAGCAGGCAGTACCAGTGATTACTGGTCTATCGATTGGGTTTATTCAGGCAGATACTTTTTGTTACACTCGTGCCTGGGGGACCGAGTGGAGTCTAGTAGCTTTGTTTAGACCAGTGCTTGTATTGTTGGGAACCGTTCGGGGTTTGACGGTGGTCCCGTGGTCGTTGTGAGTTCTTTGACCATTGTGTGAGAGGTTGAGCATCTTGAGTCTATCCGTTCTGAGAGAGAGAGCATGGATTATGACTATAGCCTGCATGAGCCACTACTCAATAGCGAGTTAGTCCGTTTGGACGCCCTACGTAATTCCTGCCCGTCAGCGGGAGGTGGTTGTAGGTGGGCGCAGGTTTGACTGGACCCGATGTGGCAGTCAGCTCGATTGGGTCAATTGAGCACCTCGTGTGCGAGTGTTGCATATCTTCATCAGAGTTTCCCCATTTGAGCATTTGGATAGAGGCATGGTAGCTGTAGAGTGTTTCCAGCTTCTTCTTTCAGTTTTACTGCATCGGTTATCTTTTGCCTCTAGTAGTCTTGGTGGGCAGATCATCGGGCCTAGTGGCGATACCTACTGAGAACTCCCTTATTGCGTAGTTCTCACGCCCGTTGGGGGTTTTCCCCCTTTTGTCCTTTCTCCTCTTTGTTTTGCAGAGTCTTGGCGGGTCTTGCCGTTCTGTGGTTGCGGTGCGTGGTGAGAGAGTAGCGAGCTAGATCCAGACCCATCTTTGGAGAGTAGCGGTACCCCCTTTGGAGGAGATCTTCAGTATAGTCGGTAGATTGGTATTTATTTCCTCTTTTGAGAGACTGATGTAGTGAGGATATGATGTATTGAGAGCTTGTACACTGATGTTTTATTTGAGATATCTCCCTGTTGAGCTATGAGTTTTGTACTCGAGGTTAATGTATGATTATCATTTTTGGGAGATGGACCTTGTTGTTTTATCTTCAGTTGTACAGTGGTTGATTTTATTCTACAGCAGTTTTATCTTTTAGCTCTGATATCTATTAGCTGTAGTTCTTTTTGCAGGTAGGACGCTTCGCCTATGCGGGTTGGGCATAGGTGGCGGATCTGTTGGCGAGCCCGGGTCGCAGTTTCGACCCCGGGGCGTGACAATTTCTGGGTTCAAGGTCCTGCAATCATAAGATCAACATTGCCACAACTAAGTGGCGATGAACCAATCGGAGGAAAACCCAACAACCCGGGATCACTGTCATCCCAAACGGCTCCCGACACTAGCACCAACAAACCTCAACCACCAGACTCCACTCGGCCCCCCGGCACGAGCGCAACATGCGTTCTACACTATCCCGACCACTCGGCCCACTACCCGGGTGAGGAGAAAACTCTAAGTCCAAGGGAATAAACATGCAATGTGTAGGAAGACTAAAGCATAAAAGAACCTAGCCCAAGTGAGGGTTTTTTACTAGTCTGGTTAAACATGCAAACATATGACGGGGTGCTAGTCAAGGTTCCACAATTAAACATACAACATAACCGATACTCAAAATGCTCTAGCATGCAATCGTCGTAACCAATAATTATTCATTGATACTATCATACATCCATCATACATCAATAAATAAACCCCCAACTATATCATGCATATATCTCGATCAATAAATAAGTCACTAACTCTACTTGCATACATCTCAATCAACATGTCTATCATGCATGTCCACTACAAGATAGAATTAGAAAATAGTCCATCGATTTGGAGGAAAATCCAACCCACCCGAAATGCAACGATCCAGGGTCTGATCGAGCCAAAACTTGGCGTGAACGTTCCTCAGCCTCTCAGGATTCCAACGCAACGAAAATCATCCAAAAACTCCTCCCGGATTGGCGGCGGCAACAAAAACACTGAAGTGTTGTCCACATCGATACAAAATCCAGCGAGCGCGTCAAGATAACGTGGAGGCCAATCCGAACATAATTTTCAGCCGGGACCAAAAGGAAAAAATGCTCACCTCGATCGTGATGATGTATTCCAACTTTTACTTTCCTCGGGAAACTCCAAAATCTCTGCGAAAACTGTATCACAAGCCAAACGCCGCAAAAGTTACACTCTCAAAAATCTGCATTTACTGTTTCGCGCAATAGTCCCAAAAACTAAAAATATTAACCTTTGTAGAGACCTCAAAAAAATCCAAAAAAATATATGGCTGCGTTCCTCTTGAAGTGTAGATGTCAATCGAGTCCTTAAACTCCCAGTTCCGACAACCGTAGGCCAAGAAAATGCAAGAATACTCCTCGCTGTCCAGAAAAATGCAACAGAAAATGGGGTCTAAAGAAGCTCTGAAATACCCCATAAAAACTTAAAATGGAGAGAAACGTTAAATACAAAAATCGAAGATATACCTCTTATAAAAACGTCACCGCAAAAATCGGCTAAAAACTCCCTCGGGTCAGCTTAGGGGTGTCCGCGGATGAAACGCCGACAGGAAAGGCCAAAATCGGAGAAACGTCGAAGTGCGCCGAGTCGGGGGAAACATCGGTGTCGCGGCATCCTAAAATGCCAAGGATCCCAAGAAATGTAGAGGACTTGATGAAGGATTTTCCCTGCCAAAGAGATCCCCAAGAACTCCTCCAAAAAAACTGAAATGGGGGAAGAAATGGCCTATTTATAGGCAAAATCCGAAAAATCCCCAAAATAGGGGTTCTGGGTATGATTTCGGGCTCCCGGAACTTCCGGGCCCCGAACAGGGGACACGAAAAGCAGTGACCGAATTGATCCGGGCACGCCACATGTCCCGGCCCACGCAACAGCGGGGCGCGGCCAACCGGGCTGCGCCGCGTGGCCCGACTGCGTGGGCTGGTGGTTGGCGCCCGCCAACCACGCGCCACCAAGTGGCGGCGAGCCCGCCATGCGCGCGCCTGCCCCCGCCTGCCCGCCTGCCACGCCACCTGCCCCCGCCTGCCCGCTCCGCTGCGTGGACCGTGCTGCGTGCGCCGGCCACTCACAAGCCGCCACGTGTCCCTCCTCGGTCCACGGCTCCCCCATGCACCCGAATACACTGTAAACTTCCGGTTGTCCGTTTTTGGGTGTTCGGACTCAAAAAAATACATCCAAATAGCCATTTTCCAATATTTTCCATGCTGAATCCAAATCCATTGTCTATTTTGAGAGAAACCACTTTTAAATTTCGATGAAGGCATTCGAATAGACAATCTTGATCTATTTTTCGCACTGAGTCCATTTCTTAGGTCCGATTTACGCGCAAATACCTCCAACACACAAAAGGGCATCCAGGAGCCAATAAACACACTACAAATCATCCACGAGGATTTGGGTCTTCACAGGTCCCACTTGGAATTCGTTGACAAGTTGCGAAAAATAAGTAACAGGACCAGCTCTAGAGCGTCACTCGAGGGGAGCGACCCCACCAAGGAAAGTATCCGCGCAACTCTGTCAAGCTTGTTTGGCTCTTGCAGGCTATAGTCAAAATCCACGCTCTCGCTCCCAGAGCGAAACGGCTCAAGATCCTCAAGCATCTCACACAAGGGTCGGAGTATTCTCCACGACTCAAACAATAAAGCCCTGACGAAACTCGAGACGCAAGCAAACTCAACCAACTCACGACACAACCCACTGGTCGGAGGTACTAAACAACTGAGACCACCGTCGACTCAAATGGCTCCCAAAATAGAACATCCAACTCGCCACGCTAAACTCACTAGCCGGAGATACTCAACGGCCGGGGAACGACCCACAACTCACGGGCTAACAAAACTGGTCGGACGACAATCAACGACCCGGGACCACCGTGAACCCAAACGGTTCCCAACAGCACTGACCGGAAGATACTCGACGGCCCAGGACCACCGTCAACCCCAAACGGCTCCCAACACTAGCACTGGTCGAAACATAGCCACCAGTCTCCACTCGCCCCCCCCGGCACGAGTGCAACAAGCGTCCCACAATAACCCGACCACTCGGCCCACTACCCGAGCGAGGAAACTCTATGTCCTGGGAAAGAGAAGGTAAAGTGTGGGGATATCTAAAGCATAAAAGAATTTAGCCCAAGTGAGCGTTCTCTACTAGTTTGGTTAAAAGTATGCAAACATATGGCGGGGTACTAGTCAATGTTTCAATATTTAGCAATAAATAAATTATCAACTATTTCAGTCATTCATGCATCATAATCAACACTTAAGAGTATCACTCTATCAAGATCATCCCACCACTAACAAAGGGGTAAAACTTAATCATGCTTGTTCTCAATCAATGAAAGGTGTACATCGTTATCATATATATATTCTCTCAAACAACTAGTGTGAAGAACAACACTAAGCAAGCTTTCGATCACGAATGGTGAACACTTCCATTATGTACGCTTCCAATTACTATAACATGGATAGCTATATCTTGCAAATTCTCATTTAACATAACATGAATATCTGAATAAATAGCTCTCAACTAGCATAGGGTATACATGATCATCACAAAGATCTCATTTGCCTTAAATGAACATTACCACATGTTGGGTTATGTATAATTGGATCTAAATAGGAGAAAAAATACCTAGAGGGGGGTGAATAGGTGTAAACAATAAACACTCAAAAATTTTTGCGATATAAAACCCAATGCGGAAAAATAAATAACACGCAGAGATTTTTACGTAGAAAACTCCAATCCGGAGTAAAAAACCACGGGACCGATAACACGGTGAAATCCACTAGAATTAACACACGTACAAGGTGATTTACCGTACACACTTACGACTCAACCTTTTCCATACACTCCTAGTAGATCTTCTCCGCTCGCTCAGCAACGCTGCTCGAATCCACGATTAGCGTCCAACGCCGAATCCACGGCGTCCAACGTCGAGTCCACGACGTCTGACCGAATCCACGGTCTTCACCCAGTAGCACGTCTCGAATCCACGAACGTACCTCGCTCCGAATCCACGAGAGCGGTAGCACCTTGAATCCACAAGGCCACGCGAGTCCACGCGCCGATTTTGGGAAAATCGTTGTTTTTTTGGGTGGTGATGATCCGCCGAATACTTAGATTAGAAATAGATCGAAAATACCATCTAAGTATTCATTGATTTGATTCTACTCAAAATCTGAGTATGAAAACCTAGAATCAAATCAATCAATATAGATGAAGAAACATAGAATTAAATCTAGTATTTCCTTTCTTCTCTATATGTGGATTTTTCTATTTCGGTCGTATTTTTTACGTTTTCCGTCGTCGTTATTCTTACCCTAAAAGATGAATCATAGGGTCTATTTATAGGTTAGAAAACTTGTGGAAGAAGATAAGAACAAAAAACTAACAATTTCTGGAATTTTACAGGACGACAGTCCGGACTGGAATTGGCGGTCCGGACTGTCTCAGCGAAACAGACAATTTCCAGAAAAAACGACATTCGGTGTGAGGACCCGGATCCCCACAACGAGATTACTGGTTGACCAGCAGCTCCTGGAGGCCTATGGGGCGTGTCAGTGGTATTTGGGCACCAATTGGACACAAGTGATGGGCTCAGTATGTTAAATGGATCACGTGGGTGATCGGTGGACCCCGTCGAATGCTTAGAAGTGATTTTGCGTGCAATGAATATTAAATTTGGGCTCAGCGCGAAGTTTGGACAAAAGAACATCTTCCCGGATGCCTTCGGCAATTTTTAGAGTTGGAATTTGGCAAAATGGACTTCGGATTTGGATTCAGCGCGCGAAAACGATGAAAATGGACTATTCACTTGTATTTTTCGGAGTCCGGATGATTCGACACGTTTTTCGAGGCATGGGTACAGCGGCGGCAGCGGGGTGCCGCGGCGGGCAGTGGCGGAGCGCGGCGGAGCAGGCTCGGGCAGGTGCGC
Source organism: Tillandsia leiboldiana (assembly GCA_029204045.2). Lineage (NCBI taxonomy): Eukaryota > Viridiplantae > Streptophyta > Magnoliopsida > Poales > Bromeliaceae > Tillandsia > Tillandsia leiboldiana. The sequence goes on along the minus strand of CM055062.1, from coordinate 34,634,930 downwards.
GGTCCACCGCGGAGGCGTGAACCGGTCGCGGGCCACGTGGTGGCTTCCGGTTGGGCCGGCGCAGCGGGCGCGGTCCACGGGAAAGGCGGGTGTACGGTGGACCGGTGGGGGGACACATGGCGGCGTGTGGTTGGTGCGGTGCAGCACGCTCGGTCCACGGAGCTGGCTGGGGAGTGCCTCGGGAAGCGTGCGTGCAGAGGCGCAGGCGGCGGGCGCAGGGCGCACGTGGGCGCGTTGACGCGCTGTTCCCGCGCGTGGGCGGCCACGTGTCGGCGTCTGGGGGCGCCACGTGTCGCGCTGTGAACGGCGGGAGTTGCTGTCGCCTGTTTGGCGGGCGACGTGGAGGCCCAGGGGAGATTCGGGCTGCTACAGTGCGCGCCCATGGGAGATTCAGGCTGCTACAGTATGCGCCCGAAAGTCCCTTGCGCCCGGAAATCGGGACATGTTCGGTATTTTCCGAATTGTTTCCTGGAGCCTATAAAAGCGATCCGAGCTTCCTTCTTTCCCCTTTTTCCGGCATTTCCGAGCCTCCTCTCGCCATGGCACCTTCAGCAAAGATGATCCCCGAGCTATGCTGCATCCATCTGCAAAGTTTTAAGATTTTTGGTGGCACGCTTATCGAGGTTTCCATTTTTACCGCGCGGCACGAAGCTCGTCCATTTGGGTTCCCCTTCGTCGCGTTTCGGTGCGCGAGCTCCCCCGGCCTACTCCGACCACCTTTTCGAGCGATTTCTTCGCCGCTGGATGCGCGACGGATAGATCTACGATCTAGGTACTTTCAGCTTTCCCTCATTTCACAGTTTTCGAGGTGTTTGTTCGAGCTTACTGTGACCCCATTTCTGTGATGGAGATTTGGACAGCGGCATGGTTTTTCGGCGATATCTCCGCAACCGGGCATTGTATGGCGACGTGCTTATACACTTTTTTCATCTACTCGACGCGAGGATTGTTACGGTATTTTTAGTGGATTTTTTTGAAGCTTGCCCGAAGGTATATTTTTCGCCCTTTATCTGTGCAAGGAAATACCGATGTGTGGTTGTGTGTTTGTGAGCGCCCTGTATTGTGGAATTTGTAACTCGGCCTACGGGGCTCGGAATTTGACATCCAGGTACTCATTTCGAAGGTATCGACGCGAGGAACGTGACAGTAATTTTATTGGATTTTTCAGAATCCGTTCTACAGGTGAAAACTGCACATCTTCGGGGCTGTTTTTTGATGTTGTATACTTGGAATATTTTTGGAATAAAAGTGTAATGTTGGACCTTATTGTTGTACCCAGGGGTGTTTATGTTACGGAATTTGAGTTGGCGTAGTTTCGTGAAAGTTTCAAGTCCTGAAGATTGAAGGTGAAGAAAGTTGAATCATTTAACTCAATCTCAAGAAAGAAGAATTCAAAAGGATCAGGTATGTTTAACTAAAGAATTTGTGTGATCCGAATACTTCTTGTAGTGTAGAAACACTTGGAAGAATCTTTCATTGCATTAAAATCAAAAACTGGACTTGGGACATGTTCAGGATCCGGATCAGGCTGTTCGATCCGGATCCCGAAGGTGGTTCGTTCATACATCGTCGCAATCCGGATCATAGTCTCTTGATCCGGATCCCGAACGTTGAGTTTACCATCTACCTTGAACGATCCGGATCTTGCTTCGCAATCCGGATCCCGAACGTTGATGTTTGGTGAACTGTATGAACGATCCGGATCGTAGTCACATGATCCGGATCCCGAACCTTCGTTTTTCTGGAATTGGCTGTTTCGTTATGACGATCCGGATCTCAGTTATCACGATCCGGATCGCCGTCCGTAAAATTCCAGAAATGGCAGGTTTTTGATTCTTATCTCCTTCCTAGGGTTTCTAACCTATAAATAGACCCTATGTCTTTCTTTCTAGGGTCAATCCACATAGCCGTCATTTTCATATATCATCTTATACGGCTATAGATCCACATATAGAGAAGAAAGGAAATCATTAGAGAATACTCTATGTTTCTTCATCTATATTGATTAGTTTGATTCTAGGTTTTCATACTCACATCTTGAGTTGAATCAAACTAATGAATACTTAGATGATATTTCCGATCTATCTTTGATCTAAGTATTCGGCGGATCATCACCACCCAAAAAAACAACGATTACCCCAAAATCGGCGCGTGGATTCGCGTGTCCTTGTGGATTCAAGGTTCATTCGCTCTCGTGGATTCGGAGCGAGGCACGTTCGTGGATTCGAAGGGTGCTATTGGGTGAAGACCGTGGATTCGGTCGGACGTCGTGGATTCGACGTTGGACGCCGTGGATTCGGCGTTGGGCGCAGATCGTGGATTCGAGAAGCGTCTGGAGCGAGCGGAGAAGATCCTCTAGGAGCGTATGGAAAAGGTTGAGTCGTAAGTGTGTACGGTAAATCACCTTGTACGTGTTTTAATTCTAGTGGATTTCTGCCGTGTTATCGGTCCCGTGGTTTTTTACTCCGGTGATGGAGTTTTCCACGTAAAAATCTTGCGAGTTATTTTCATTTCCGCATTGGGTTTTTTTATCGCAACGATTTTTGAGTGTTTATACGTTTACACCTATTCACCCCCCTCTAGGTGTTTCTTCCCCTATTTAGATCCGTATTATATACGACCCAACAAGTGGTATCGGAGCGGGAATAGGGTTGTGAACAATGGTTGAAGGTTGAAACATCAATCGACCCCCTTTCTTTGATGGAACAAATTATGCGTACTGGAAGGTACGGATGAAAGCCTTTTTATCTTCCATCGACGAAAGGGTGTGGCATTCAATTGAATCAGGATGGACTAATCCAACTGAACTTATCTCTGATGTTCACACCTTAAAACCTAGGTCGAAATGGACCAAGGAAGAGTTTGAGTTATCTTCTTACAATGGCAAGGGAATTAATGCTATTTTTAATGCCTTATCTCAAACTGAATTCTCTCGCGTCTCGGCATGTGAGACTGCGAAAGAAATCTGGGATGTTCTCCAGGTTACACATGAGGGAACTAACCTCGTGAAAATTCAGAAACTGCAGATGCTTACGAGCAAGTTTGACTCTATTTTGATGGCAGAAAATGAATCTTTCACGGACTACTATACACGATTGCAAGACATCGTAAACTCATGTGCTAATCTGGGAGAGAAGATTCCAGAATTTAAGATTGTAAGAAAAATCTTAAGAACTCTTCCTGAACGATTTCGCCCAAAGGTTACTGCCATTGAAACTATTAAACACCCGGACGAAATACGTGTAGAAGAATTAGTTGGTTCATTACAAACTTATGAAATGACTTTTAATACTAACAATTCTTCTGGAAAAGCATCCACTTCTAAGTCTTCAGGTTATGCGTTGAAAACAACTAAGGAAGAAGACGCGGATACATCCTCCTCGGACGATGACGAGAACCTTTCTATGGAGGAATTTGAGAAGCAGCTCGCTCTCTTGACAAGGAATTTTCGCCGCAACTTTCGAAGGGGTAATTCAAGCAAATCTCCATCCTTCAGAAAGTGGAACAAAGGCAAGGGTACTCCAAGTCACAAGTTAAGAGAGCAGGAGAACTTCTCAAAGGATAAGAAAAGTTCAGAAGGACAACTGCAATGCTTCAAATGTCGAGGCTACGGCCACATTGCAACGGAGTGTCCTAACAAGTATCCGGCAAAGAAGAAGGCGATGCAAGTCGTCACTTGGGATGACAACTCAACGTCAAATGAGTCGTCTTCAAGTGATGAAGAAAAGAGCTCCACGGCATTCCACGCGTCCACATCTTCACCATTCATGTGCTTTATGGCAAGTACGTCTGAATCATTGTCCAACTCCACTGTTGAAAAGAATGCAATGGACAATGAATCGGATGATTCGGAAGGTGAAGAGTTTGCTCTAGCCTACCACAGACTTTTGAGGGACTCAAAGAAAGTGGCTAAGCAAAACAAGAGTTTGAGAGGGAGATTGCATGATCTCGAAGAAGAAGCAAAAAGAGCGACTTCTCTCTCAAACGCTCTTGAAGTGGAAAGGGAAAACCTGATAAAAGAAAATGCTTCCCTTCAAGAGTCCAATGAGCAACTTGAAAAGGAACATACAAATCTGGTGGATAACGCGAATCACTTTTCAAAGCTCTACAACGAGGCTCGACAGGATAACCTGGAAATGACAAAGACCATTTTCCAACTCAAGAATGACTTACAGCGATTCTCTTCAGGAAGGAGTAAGTTGGATAGACTTCTTGGTCTTGGTCAATCAAATAGGTTCGGCCTCGGATACACTCAAACTGGAAACAGTCCAAGTTCGAGTGAGACAGTTTTTGTGCCTCAGTCGGTATCTCCTCCTCCGACACCGGAATTCAAGACAAACAACGACAACAAACCTACTTCATCCTCTTTGGGATCGTCAAGATCTAAGGTATGTTTTCGTTGTAATTTTGCAGGGCACATCGAAAGAAATTGCGAGATTGGAGCTCAAAGAACAAATCAACCACATCTTGCAATTGCTACCAATAAGCTCACTTCCCGGAATTCAAGGAAGGATTTTTCAAAAGGAAAGAATATTGGTAGCACCTCAAACAAGACGATGACAAAAGAAAAGGATCAATCATACAAGACGTCGACTTCAAGGAGAATCTCTCAACCTTTACCAACATACTCCAAAACTCAAAAGGTTTGGGTATGCAAAGGTGAAACCCCTCCTTGTCCTTAATCGTTCTACGATTAAATCTTGTATAGTTTGTGTAGACTATTTTCTTTTCTTCTTTTTCTTTTGGCCAACTCGTCAACCATCCTTGCAAGGTAAATTGTATATTTTTTTCTTATTGGTTGATGTTTTCTCTCGGTTTTCTTGGGTAGCATTTCTGAGAGAGAAAGCTGATACGTTTGACTCTTTTCATGAGATTTGCCATCGTATTATGATTGAAAAGAATGAAAAGATCATTCGTGTTAGAAGTGATAGGGGTGGAGAATTCATAAATTCAAAATTCATTGACTTTTGTACTTCAAATGGCATTAAACATGAATTCTCGGCACCCTATACACCTCAGCAGAATGGTGTTGTTGAGCGCAAAAACAGGGTTGTTCAAGAGATGGCGCGTGTGATGCTTCATAGCCGGAAATTACCGCTACATTTTTGGGCTGAAGCTGTGAACACCACTGTCTATGTCATTAACAGAGTGTATTTGCGCCCAGGAACCTTGAATACACCATATGAGCTGTGGTTTAGTAGAAAACCGGATATCAAGTACTTTCGTATCTTCGGGAGTCGATGTTACATCTTACGTGACCGTGAAAATCTTGGAAAGTTCGACTCTCGAAGTGATGAAGGGATCTTTTTGGGTTATTCTACGAATAGCAGAGCATATCGAGTATTTAACATTGAATCTAAGACGATCGTAGAATCTATAAATGTTAAAGTAGATGAAGCTTCTCATTTTGAATCTGAAAAATCTACCCTCGATATCTCTCTAGATCATGATTCTCCTGCTAGTGCATCTTCTCATAATAATACTTCCAATATTAATGATGCATCTAATGGTTCTTCTAGTTTATCTGATGTGCAGGAATCATCTCGTGTACCTCCGAGTACTCCGTTTCAACAAACGCTACGAATCTCCAAGGATCATCCGGAATCGAACATCATTGGAGATCCACAAGAAGGAGTTAGAACTCGAAGGCAGTTGGTTTGCGGATTTGCTTGCTACGTATCTTTAATCGAACCAAAGACAATAGATGAAGCTCTTCAGGATGACTACTGGATTAAAGCAATGCAGGAAGAGCTCCATCAATTTGAGCGAAACAAAGTCTGGGAATTAACGAAGCCTCCAAAGCAACATAATGTGATAGGTACCAAATGGATCTTCAAGAACAAGAAAGATGAAGATGGTACTATCATCAGGAACAAGGCACGACTAGTTGCTCAAGGCTACTCTCAAGTAGAAGGTATAGACTTTGACGAAACTTTCGCCCCTGTAGCTAGACTCGAGTCCATTCGTATATTGTTTGCTATTGCTTGTCATTTTAAAATCAAATTATTTCAAATGGACGTCAAGAGCGCATTTCTAAATGGGTTTTTAAATGAGGAAGTTTATGTAGCTCAACCGAAAGGTTTTGTAGATCATAAACAACCTAACCATGTTTTTCGTTTGAAAAAGGCTCTTTACAGTCTGAAACAAGCACCGCGAGCATGGTACGAAAGGTTAACAAAGCACCTTTTGGAGAAGGGCTATACTCGAGGGGGAGCTGACAGGACTCTCTTTGTGAAGCATTATCAAAATAATTTCATTGTAGCACAAATCTATGTCGATGACATTGTATTTGGTGCAACAAAAGATAATGATGCTTCTAAATTCGCGGAGACCATGGAAAGCGAATTTGAGATGTCCATGATGGGCGAACTGTCTTATTTTCTTGGATTGCAAATTAAACAAAATGATGAAGGTATTCACTTGAGTCAATCCAAGTATGCACTGGAGTTGGTCAAAAAGTTTGATCTAGAAAATTGTAAAGATTTTCCAACTCCAATGGGAACTAGCCACAAGGGACTTGGAAGTGAATCACATAGTGAGAATGTAGACGAGAAACTGTATAGAAGTATGATTGGAAGTCTACTTTACCTCACGGCTAGTCGCCCGGATATATCCTTTAGTGTTGGGATTTGCGCGAGATATCAATCAGCACCAAAGGAGGTTCACCTGAAAGCGGTGAAACGGATCATCCGGTACATCAAAGGATCAATTAATTTCGGAATTTGGTATCCTATGGGAACAAGTCTGGACATTGTTGGATACTCAGATGCCGATTGGGCAGGATCAGTGGATGATCGGAAAAGCACGAGTGGTGCATGCTTCTATCTTGGCCATTGCCTTGTTGCATGGCACAGTAAAAAGCAGAATTGCATAGCACTCTCGACTGCCGAAGCGGAATACATTTCAGCTGGAAGTTGCTCAACTCAACTCATTTGGATGAAAAGCGTATTGAGTGACTTCCGCATTTCAGCATCTTCGGTAACAATTCTTTGTGACAACACAAGTGCAATTAACATTTCTAAAAACCCTGTGTTGCACTCTAGAACAAAACATATTGAACTTAGATATCATTTTCTTAGAGAGCTAGTTGAATCAAATACTCTTCAACTTCATATGTTTCAACTGAAGATCAATTAGCTGACTTTTTAACAAAACCTTTGGATCAAAAACGTTTTATTCATTTGCGAAAAGCAATTGGTATGCTTTCTTTGAAATAAACTTCTTTTTGAAACCTTTGCTTAAAATAGGTTTTGTATTTGTTTTGTTCTATTCAATATCTATGTTTATACATAGGATAGTAATTGAGCATAGATCTTAATTGACTTTAATTGCATCTGTTCACACATTTAGAAATTTATTATGCTTTTGCCATCATAATATTTCTTTGTTGCAATGATCGTTTATGTTAATTAAATCATCTTCTAAAGTGATCAAAGTCAATTTCTCTCTCAATGATCTCTTGGTATAGTCATTATCTTATTTGACTGTTTAGTCGAGTATGAAATCGAGATCAATTTTTGGTTGAATACTTTATATCTTAAATAATTGATAGCCAATTGAGGGAGAGTCAAAGATAATGTAAAATGCTCAAAAGATTGTGGAAAGAGTTACATCCCAATGAGGAGTGTGAAAACTACCACCACATGGAGGAAAGAGCTACCACCTCGGTCGTCCGAGTATTGTGTGCAGCTACCACATGTATACCAAGCATGGTTGTTCAAATTTTTGATTAAGTAAAATGCATGTTGAAATACTTGACTCTGTCAAATTTCAAGGTTGGTATAAGGTGGGATTTTAAAGAAAGATGCTCAAAGAGCCACTCTCTTCAACAGATTGTCTAGAAATATTATCTACCATATTTGGGATTTCAAACATCTATGATCTTTGTATTTCATTTTCTTTACCGAATTGATTATTTGATAAAGGCATTACTCATAAGATCAAGTTAGATGTAATTGAAGGTGTTCAACTTTAAGGGATTTAATTCTTGTAAATTTTCGTTTCATTTTGGATATTACTGATAGATTGGCATAATCTAATCTTGTTGTGTGAAACGATGCTTTTTGTTTAAAGTTGATACACCTTTGGCTTACAATCTTTTTTCTGGTTTTTTCTTGAATTTTTCTGAAATTTTCTAAAGAAAAAGTTGGGGCCGAATCCGGATCGGGCAAGGTGATCCGGATCCCGAACGCAGGTTTTCTCCTGCGGGCTGACGATCCGGATTGGACCTGCCGATCCGGATCCCGAACGCAGTTTTTTCACTGCGGGTAGCCGATCCGGATCGGCAAGCTCGGGAGGATCCGGATCGCGGGCTAGGTTTTTATAAAGAACAAAAGGGTTTTGATTTCTTTTACCTCCAATCTTTTGTTCAAAAGTTTCCAGAGCGCTTCTCTCTAGATTTCATCCTCCTTGGAAGCTTTCTAACTCAAGTTCTTCAGTTTCCAAGTAAGTTTTATTGATCAAAATCTCGGTTTTTCACCGTTTTTCTCTTTTCCTCCTCAAACGTACGAAATTCTTGGATCGATTTTGGTTGTGGATGGTTTTTGATCAAATTTCTTTTGAAATAAGAACTCTGGGTGTTTAGTTTTGATTATATGCTAGGTTTTCTCTTGATTAACGGATTTTTTAGGCTTTGATTTCTAAAATTTCGGTTTAGGGCATATAATAAGGATTTTTCGAAATTCATGCAATTGATCTATCTTTAAAAGTCCTTTTGCAAAACTAATTTTGATTCTTAGTCTTTCTACATGATTATGATTGTTTGGGTACAATTTTTCCAATTTTTGAAAACTAAGAATTTTTGTGTTCTTGAGTTGGTTTCACAGGACACTTCTTTACTCAAGCATTTTGTTCAATGGCACTTAATTCAATGAGTTTCTCTTGGTTAATCCTTCTCCTGGTTCAATGATGCACACAAGTACATCTGTTAAAAGGGAACCAGATGATTCAACTCAAAACAAGACGAAAAACGCAGAGGAAGACAGCGCAGACTATGATGATGAAGAGTGGGACGAATTTTTCAAAGATGTTCAACGGAAGATTGATGAGGAAAACAGGAAATTTACCAAAGGAAAAAGATTAATGAAATCTACCTCAACAACCAAACAATATACGAGACGGAAGACTGTCCAATGGAGTGAAAATCAGCCTAGTGGGCCTCTCACCAGAGCTCGCTCCACTCTCTGGAATTCTTACAAACTGAATCTCCATGGGTTACGGGACCGGATGCCCATCTGCATCTACACAGCATCCATCACACTCGAAGAGACAGGCTACAGACGCTGATGTGTTGAAATCGCTTCGACAGGAACAACAAAGACTGTCTGCTGAACAAGAAAGAATTCGAAGGAACTTCAGCAACTTTCCTCTAAACAGAGAAGATCAAGAAGAAGTGCTTCAACCTATTTCGACAATGCTTAAAGGGATTTGAGCAAGCTCAGGTTGTACCAGCTCCGACTCTCCGACTGAACTGCCCCTTCCTTTCTCTTTTTTGTGCAGGATTTTGATTTTAGGATTTTAGTCTTATACTTACTTTTAGCTTAGTTCTCAGGTTTTACGTTTTATGGAACTTTTTCCACTCTCCTAACATTTCGTAGTCTTAACTACATTTGGCTTTGTTTTGTGACAAAAAGGGGGGAGAGAGTTACGAGAGAACTTTGAACAATGAACGAACTTTGAACAATGTTGACTGCATGAAACATCAAGGTAAGTGAACAATGTTTGATATGAAAACTGGATGACTATCAAGGTAAGTATTACTCCAACTTCCATTCTCAACTTGAGGTTTTTCAGCTGTATGAATGCATGCCTCGACTAACTATTTGCTAACTATTGGGCATGTATATAACTAACAAGTTGATGTTCACTAACAAGTTTGTGACACTTGGTTTTTGATTGCATAGAAGATATGTTGGTTCTTAACTCTGATCAATTACATATCTATATATATATTAGTTTGTCACAAACATGTTCATGACATTGGTTTTTACGTGCAAAGAAGATATGTTGGTGTTTTTTTAACTATGATCAGTTTACATATCTGAATATAAATGTCATGGTAAGTATAAATGAGTTTAAACTTCATCTCTGTTTGTGGTTTTTGAATGATACAAAATTCTTGAGGTATCTAACGATTTCTTTTGTCAAGAATGATTTCTTTTTGCAGAGATACAGATGTCTAAGTCTAGAGTCTGTTTTAGGAGTTTAACTCATGTATTGTATTTTGGATCTCCATTGTAAATTTTGTGTTATGGTGATAGCAACAAAAATATCTTTTTGAATTTTCTTTAGTGGATCTGGTTTGTCACGAAACCGCCAAAGGGGGAGATTGTTACGGAATTTGAGTTGGCGTAGTTTCGTGAAAGTTCTCAAGTCCTGAAGATTGAAGGTGAAGAAAGTTGGAATCATTTTAACTCAATCTCAAGAAAGAAGAATTCAAAAGGATCAGGTATGTTTAACTAAAGAATTTGTGTGATCCGAATATTCTTGTAGTGTAGAAACACTTGGAAGAATCTTTCATGCATTAAAATCAAAAACGGACTTGGGACATGTTCAGGATCCGGATCAGGTGTTCGATCAGGATCCCGAAGGTGGTTCGTTCATACATCGTCGCAATCCGGATCGTAGTCTCTTGATCCGGATCCCGACGTTGAGTTTACCATCTACTTGAACGATCCGGATCTTGCTTCGCAATCCGGATCCCGAACGTTGATGTTTGGTGAACTGTATGAACGATCCGGATCGTAGTCACATGATCCGGATCCGAACCTTCGTTTTTCTGGAATTGGCTGTTTCGTTATGGCCGATCCGGATCTCAGTTATCACGATCCGGATCGCCGTCCGTTTAAAATTCCAGAAATGGCAGGTTTTTGATTCTTATCTCCTTCCTAGGGTTTTCTAACCTATAAATAGACCCTATGTCTTTCTTTTCTAGGGTCAATCCACATAGCCGTCATTTTCATATATCTCTTATACGGCTATAGATCCACATATAGAGAAGAAAGGAAATCATTAGAGAATACTCTATGTTTCTTCATCTATATTGATTAGTTTGATTCTAGGTTTTCATACTCACATCTTGAGTTGAATCAAACTAATGAATACTTAGATGGTATTTCCGATCTATCTTTGATCTAAGTATTCGGCGGATCATCACCACCCAAAAAAACAACGATTACCCCAAAATCGGCGCGTGGATTCGCGTTGTCATTGTGGATTCAAGGTTCAATCGCTCTCGTGGATTCGGAGCGAGGCACGTTCGTGGATTTCGAACGGGTGCTATTGGGTGAAGACCGTGGATTCGGTCGGACGTCGTGGATTCGACGGTTGGACGCCGTGGATTCGGCGTTGGGCGCAGATCGTGGATTCGAGAAGCGTCTGGATGCGAGCGGAGAGATCTCTAGGAGCGTATGGAAAAGGTTGAGTCGTAAGTGTGTACGGTAAATCACCTTGTACGTGTTTTAATTTAGTGGATTTCTGCCGTGTTATCGGTCCCGTGGTTTTTTACTCCGGTGATGGAGTTTTTCCACGTTAAAAATCTTGCGATTTATTTTCATTTCCGCATTGGGTTTTTTTATCGCAACGATTTTTGAGTGTTTATACGTTTACACCTATCACCCCCTCTAGGTGTTTCTTCCCCTATTTAGATCCGTATTATATACGACCCAACCAACAGT
>CM055062.1:34577940-34623155 GCA_029204045.2 Tillandsia leiboldiana | reverse complement strand
AAATTTTCTTTGTTGCAATGATCGTTTATGTGAAGTAAATCATCTTATAAAGGGACAAAGTCAATTGTCGCTCTCAATGAGGGCGCTGGGTATAGGCATGATCTGAGTGACGTGTTTAGTAGAGGATGAAATCGAGATCAAGTTGGTGGAAAATACGTTATATATAAATAATTGATAGCCAATGAGGGGGAGGCAAAGATAAGGAAAATGCGAAAAGATGGGGAAAGAGTTACAAGCCAATGAGAGTGTGAAAACTACCACCACATGGAGGAAAGAGCTACCACCTCGGTCGTCGAGTATCGTGTGCAGCTAATCCCACATTATACCAAGCATGGTTGTTCAAAATTTTTGATTAAGTAAAATGCATGTTGAAATAACTTGACTCTGTCAAATTTCAAGGTTGGTATAAGGTGGGATTTTAAAGAAAGATGCTCAAAAGAGCCACTCTCTCAACAGATTGTCCTAGAAATATTATCTACCAGATTTGGGATTTCAAACATCTATTGATCTTGTATTTCATTTTCTTTACCGAATTGATTATTTGATAAAGGCATTACTCATAAGATCAAGTTAGATGGTAATTGAAGGTGTTCAACTTTAAGGGATTTAATTCTTGTAAATTTTCGTTTTCATTTTTGGATATTACTGATAGATTTGGATAATCTAATTCTTGTTGTGTGAACGATGCTTTTTGTTTAAAGTTGATACACCTTTGTGCTTACAATCTTTTTCTGGTTTTTCTTGAATTTTTCTGAAATTTTTCTAAAGAAAAAGTTGGGGCCGATCCGGGATCGGGCAAGGTGATCCGGATCCCGAACGCAGGTTTTCTCCTGCGGCTGACGATCCGGATTGGACCTGCCGATCGGATCCCGAACGCAGTTTTTTCACTGCGGGTAGCCGATCCGGATCGCAAGCTCGGAGGATCCGGATCGCGGCTAGGTTTTTATAAAGAACAAAAGGGTTTTGATTTCTTTTACTCCAATCTTTTGTTCAAAAGTTTCCAGAGCGCTTCTCTCTAGATTTCATCCTCCTTGGAAGCTTTCTAACTCAAGTTCTTCAGTTCCAAGTAAGTTTTATTGATCAAAATCTCGGTTTTTCACCGTTTTTCTCTTTTCCTCCTCAAACGTACGAAATTCTTGGATCGATTTTGTTTGTGGATGGTTTTTGATCAAATTTCTTTTGAAATAAGAACTCTGGGTTGTTTAGTTTTGATTATATGCTAGGTTTTCTCTTGATTAACGGATTTTTAGGCTTTGATTTCTAAAATTTCGGTTTTAGGGCATATAATAAGGATTTTCGAAATTCATGCAATTGATCTATCTTTAAAAGTCCTTTTGCAAAACTAATTTGATTCTTAGTCTTTCTACATGATTATGATTGTTTGGGTACAATTTTTCCAATTTTTGAAAACTAAGAATTTTTGTGTTCTTGAGTTGGTTTTCACAGGACACCTTCTTTACTCAAGCATTTTGTTCAATGGCACTTAATTCAATGAGTTTCTCTTGGTTAATCCTTCTCCTGGTTTCAATGATGCACACAAGTACATCTGTTAAAAGGGAACCAGATGATTCAACTCAAAACAAGACGAAAAACGCAGAGGAAGACAGCTCAGACTATGATGATGAAGAGTGGGACGAATTTTTCAAAGATGTTCAACGGAAGATTGATGAGGAAAACAGGAAATTTACCAAAGGAAAAAGATTAATGAAATCTACCTCAACAACCAAACAATATACGAGACGAAGACTGTCCAATGGAGTGAAAATCAGCCTAGTGGGCCTCTCACCAGAGCTCGCTCACTCTCTGGAATTCTACAAACTGAATCTCCATGGGTTACGGGACCGGATGCCCCATCTGCATCTACACAGCATCCATCACACTCGAAGAGACAGCTACAGACGCTGATGTGTTGAAATCGCTTCGACAGGAACAACAAAGACTGTCTGCTGAACAAGAAAGAATGTCGAAGGAACTTCAGCAACTTTCCTCTAAACAGAAGAAGATCAGAAGAAGTGCTCAAACTATTTCGACAATGCTTAAAGGGATTTTGAGCAAGCTCAGTTGTACCAGCTCCGACTCCTCCGACTGAACTGCACCTTCCTTTTCTTCTTTTTGTGCAGGATTTTGATTTTAGGATTTAGTCTTATACTTACTTTTAGCTTAGTTCTCAGGTTTTACGTTTTATTGGAACTTTTTCACTCTCCTAACATTTCGTAGTCTTAACTACATTTTGGCTTTGTTTTGTGACAAAAAGGGGGAGAGAGTTACGAGAGAACTTTGAACAATGAACGAACTTTGAACAATGTTGACTGCATGAAACATCAAGGTAAGTGAACAATGTTTGATATGAAAACTGGATGAATATCAAGGTAAGTATTACTCCAACTTCCATTCTCAACTTGAGGTTTTTCAGCTGTATGAATGCATGCCTCGACTAACTATTTGCTAACTATTTGGGCATGTAATATAACTAACAAGTTGATGTTCACTAACAAGTTTGTGACACTTGGTTTTTGATTGCATAGAAGATATGTTGGTTCTTAACTCTGATCAATTACATATCTATATATATTAGTTTGTCACAAACATGTTCATGACATTGGTTTTTTACGTGCAAAGAAGATATGTTGGTGTTTTTTTAACTATGATCAGTTTACATATCTGAATATAAATGTCATGGTAAGTATAAATGAGTTTAAACTTCATCTCTGTTTGTGGTTTTGAATGATACAAAATTCTTGAGGTATCTAACGATTTCTTTTGTCAAGAATGATTTCTTTTTGCAGAGAGTACAGATGTCTAAGTCTAGAGTCTGTTTTAGGAGTTTAACTCATGTATTGTATTTTGGATCTCCATTGTAAATTTTTGTTGTATGGTGATAGCAACAAAAATATCTTTTTGAATTTTCTTTAGTGGATCTGTGTTTTGTCACGAAACCGCCAAAGGGGGAGATTGTTACGGAATTTGAGTTGGCGTAGTTTCGTGAAAGTTTCAAGTCCTGAAGATTGAAGGTGAAGAAAGTTGAATCATTTAACTCAATCTCAAGAAAGAAGAATTCAAAAGGATCAGGTATGTTTAACTAAAGAATTTGTGTGATCCGAATACTTCTTGTAGTGTAGAAACACTTGGAAGAATCTTTCATTGCATTAAAATCAAAAACTGGACTTGGGACATGTTCAGGATCCGGATCAGGCTGTTCGATCCGGATCCCGAAGGTGGTTCGTTCATACATCGTCGCAATCCGGATCGTAGTCTCTTGATCCGGATCCCGAACGTTGAGTTTACCATCTACCTTGAACGATCCGGATCTTGCTTCGCAATCCGGATCCCGAACGTTGATGTTTGGTGAACTGTATGAACGATCCGGATCGTAGTCACATGATCCGGATCCCGAACCTTCGTTTTTCTGGAATTGGCTGTTTCGTTATGGCGATCCGGATCTCAGTTATCACGATCCGGATCGCCGTCCGTAAAATTCCAGAAATGGCAGGTTTTTGATTCTTATCTCCTTCCTAGGGTTTCTAACCTATAAATAGACCCTATGTCTTTCTTTCTAGGGTCAATCCACATAGCCGTCATTTTCATATATCATCTTATACGGCTATAGATCCACATATAGAGAAGAAAGGAAATCATTAGAGAATACTCTATGGTTCTTCATCTATATTGATTAGTTTGATTCTAGGTTTTCATACTCACATCTTGAGTTGAATCAAACTAATGAATACTTAGATGGTATTTCCGATCTATCTTTGATCTAAGTATTCGGCGGATCATCACCACCCCAAAAAAACAACGATTACCCCAAAATCGGCGCGTGGATTCGCGTGTCCTTGTGGATTCAAGGTTCATTCGCTCTCGTGGATTCGGAGCGAGGCACGTTCGTGGATTCGAAGGGTGCTATTGGGTGAAGACCGTGGATTCGGTCGGACGTCGTGGATTCGACGTTGGACGCCGTGGATTCGGCGTTGGGCGCAGATCGTGGATTCGAGAAGCGTCTGGAGCGAGCGGAGAAGATCCTCTAGGAGCGTATGGAAAAGGTTGAGTCGTAAGTGTGTACGGTAAATCACCTTGTACGTGTTTTAATTCTAGTGGATTTCTGCCGTGTTATCGGTCCCGTGGTTTTTTACTCCGGTGATGGAGTTTTCCACGTAAAAATCTTGCGAGTTATTTTCATTTCCGCATTGGGTTTTTTTATCGCAACGATTTTTGAGTGTTTATACGTTTACACCTATTCACCCCCCTCTAGGTGTTTCTTCCCCTATTTAGATCCGTATTATATACGACCCAACAGTTTACAAGTGTTGCTGGACCCGATGGATCTGTAGACTTTGATTTCGGGGTACTTTTAGCTGTTGGAGCCGAGGCCTTCGCGACATGTATCGAGGATGCAGTTTCGGCAGAATTTGGACTGTGGGCATCTGCTCTCTTCACCGACTTCAGGTTTACCTTGGTTTAAGCGCTTCAGGTGGGTAAGCTTAATAGTGGTAACTGTATAAGGTGTTTATGTTATGGCGAATATAAGTGCACTTGTGGGGATGTCACCCCTCTATGATTGATGACCGGCATATTTGTTGTACAATCGATACGAGCGAGAGGTAAGCAAGGAATGGCATAGATCATGTGGTTCTTGTACATGTTTATTCATCATCCTACTTGTGTGAGATTAGTACAGCATAGTAGGGACTTTTTAGCATGCTTTGCTATTACATGTTTTATCCACTTTTATCGCTTCTGAGGACAAAAGCATGTTTGTATGGTCATCTAGTTAGGCCATCTTTTACTGCTACACTACTTATTGGAACTTGACTTAGGAGAAACCATGCTTTTCCCTTTCTCCTCCTTTGTTAGTCAGGCGGTCTATGTTGCTCGGGCGCGAGCAGGGGGTTTGGGATAGTGTAGTCAGATTATTGGGATATTGGACAGGCTGGGCTTGATGGCAGGGTATTGCGGTGACCGCGGACTTTGGGCGGTCGACCGGGTGGTTATTATTGCACCAGATTGGTTATCGGATTTCTCTAGTGGCCGGAGTTTCCTACTTATTTAGTGTGCGACCGTGCCGGTCAGGAGCCGGTCTGTCATTTATTTAGTGGGCGACCGTGCCGGTCAGGAGCCGGTCTGTCATTTATTTAGTGTACGACCGTGCCGGTCAGGAGCCGGTCTGTCACTTATTCAGTGTGCGACCGTGCCGGTCAGGAGCCGGTCTGTTACTTATTTTGGGTGCGACCGTACCGGTCAGTAGTCGGTCTGTCACCTATTTTGGGATGCGATCGTACCGGTCAGTAGTCGGTCAGTATTCCCGCAGCTGAGTTCTTGAGCATTTCGATAGTAGGCAGGCAAGGCAGGCATAGTAGTCAGGCAAGGCAGGCATAGTAGTCAGGCAAGGCAGGCATAGTAGGCAGGCAAGGCAGGCATAGTAGTCAGGCAAGGCAGGCATAGTAGGCAGGCAAGGCAGGCATAGTAGGCAGGCAAGGCAGGCATAGTTGGCTGGCATAGCAGGCATAGCAGGTAGTGCCAGTGATTACTGGTCTATCGATTGGGTCGATTGTGCACTTCATGTGCTAGTGGTTGCATACCCTTCGTTGGTTCTCCCATCTTGGGCATTTAGATAGAGGCAGGATAGCTGTTGAGAGTCTCCAGCTTCCTTATTTTAGTCCTTACGGCTTTGGTTATTTTACGTATCTTGAGGACTTAGTGGGCAGACCGTCAGGTCTGGCGGTGGTACCCACTAAGAACTCCCTTTTTGGTGTAGTTCTCACACCCTTTGGGGGTCTTCCCCCTCCTTTTTCCTTCCTCTCCCTTGTTTTGCAGAGTCTTAGCGGGTGTTGCGGATTCTGCGGTGGTTGTTCGAGGCGAGGGAGTCGCGTGCTAGATCCCTACCCGTCGTTGGAGAGTAGTGGTACCCTTCAGAGGAGACCTTCAGTAGATTAGTTGTTTTATTATTTTCCTCTTTTGAGAGACTGATGTAGTGAGGATATATTATGTATTGAGAGACTGTACACTGATGTATTTATTAGAGTTACCTCCCGGTTGGGTTCAGAGCTTGTATTTGAGGATATTGTATTATTATTATTCTTTTTGGGAGGCGAACACTGTTGTATTATTTCTAGTTGTACAGGGATTGATTTTGGTTGTACAGCAGATTTTTATTTATAGCTCTGATATCTGTTTAGCTGTAGTACTTTCTTGCAGGTAGGACGCTTTGCTTATGCAGGACGGCATAGGTGGCGGATCTGTTGGCGAGCCCGGGTCGCAGTTTCGACCCCGGGGCATGACAGATTAGAGTGGTATCAGAGCCTAGGTTGTAGGTCATGGTAGACTTAGAAACCCTAGGCTTATGGTTTGACCCTTGGTTGACTTCGCGAGAGTCGTGATTTTTAGCGAGAGTCCTGATTGAGTTTATACCTCTCCCAAGGGACGGGAAGAGAGATTGGCATGTTTATTCTCCTAAGTGATTATGTTGGCTGCAGACAACATAATGCTGTGGAACGGGTGACATGCTTTAGACTTTCGCTGGATTGGGTCGAGGGCTATTTTGTGCTGTTTTGTGGTTTCGTTGTGGCAAGCTGTCTCCCCGACGCTGGGTTGTGACCCTTGTGCATCCTGTCATAGCAGTTGAGCTTTAGCAGTTGGTTTTGGGCCGGATACCCGGATTGAGGTCAGAGAACTCCGGACCCAGATGACAGGATTAGCAGAGGCTTATCAGCGGCCGAGTGAGCAGCTGGTCTTGGTGACACAGTGGTGGGGGCACTGAGTAACCCCCTCTGTGCCAATGTTTTGCGTCGAGGCACCGAGGCAGGGTGGATAGTTGAGAGCAGAGGAGCTGTGGGACATGATCGAACTATTGAGCCAGATTTGGCTGATGATCCACCCCGACTCGTAAGGTTGAGTTTGGAGCCTTTGGAGGCAGAGTCGTGGTTGGTGGTGATGGATTGATCAATTGAGAGCCTCCCTGTGCCAGAGAGTTTATGCAGTTGTTGAACTGCGCGCTCCAGATTCGAGGGACGAGGCGCATAGCATATATGAGACTGGGAGTGGATTGCGCCAGGATACCTTTCAGTTATTCAGTCCCTCCATTGTAGGTTTTGACGCCTCGTTGGAGTAGGCATTGTGTATGGAGCGTGGCATTGCAGTTCCTTTGGAGAGGGATCTGCCGCTAGAGGCGAGTTCTGGATTTTGGCGCTTGGCGCCGGGTGATGGAGGACAGATCGGCCGGCAGAGGCATTTCTGATTTCTTTCTCCAGGATAACTAGTTTTCGAGATGCCGGAGATCGGGTGGACCCCGAAGGCAGCATCAGTATTTATATCAGAGTGGCGCAGCGGTAGCGTGGATTTGTTATCTGCGGAGGACCTTATTCGTCGCCTCAATGTGATCAGAGACAGAGGTCGTGCTCCCTTGTGGATAGTCCTGATTTTTAGGTAGATTGAGCGACAACCACTTGCTTTGAGCGGATGAATCTGTGCCGCCCGGTTGGAGGGCGCCACGGTAGTGGATCGAGTGTCGCAGGTGGGATTTCACCACAGTAGTCGGAGTTATAGCATGTTCCACTCTTGCATGGGCTAGAGGCAGATTTGTTACCACGTGCACTAGAGGTACAGGTTCTTGTTGTGGTTGTGCATGTGGTGGAGGCTTTTGGATCATGTCCAGTGCGGCCGAGACTGCGAGTTACCGGCAGAATTATTGGAAATTGTAGCAATTCGGTGTTTCAACCCTGTGCTTGAGATTGTTTGGCACAATGCCACAGGATGTTTGAATGCGGCGGGAGAGGACTTTGATCTTCGGCGAGGTGGACAAGAGGAGGCTTGCTTGATGTGATTGTTAGAGCACTCAGGTTTTAGCGACAGTGTGAGAGGTGCTTACGGCGGCACCGGGGCTCAGGGATATCTTTGTTGCCCATGAGATCCCGGGTGTGATTTCACCTCAGTTGTTGGTAATGCCGCCGGTTAGGGAGATAGAGATTGCGTTGGACGTGGTTCGGGGAACCGCGCCACCCTCGACAGCACCTCATTGGATATCGCCTGTAGAGCTGAGAGGGCTGATGGCGCAGTTGCAGGATCTGATGGATCGAGGGGTCTGATTGACCTAGTGCCACGCCGTTGGTATACGGCGGTGATGCCACGCCGTTGGTATACGGTGGTGATGCCACGTCGTTGATACACGACTGTGAGGGTCCTTTTATGGTTCGAGTGTAGACCGGTCCGGGTGGTATCTAGGACCATTTGATGGAGTTATACTTCGGCAGTTAGTGTATGATGCGAGTACCTACATGGAATTAGACAGCCGATGACTTCGCCTAGGTGGCGTTCAGGACACGGTAGGGGCATTATGAGCTTATAGTGAGGCCCAATGGAATGACGAATACCCTGTCGACTTCAAGATTTGAGGAATTGTATGTCCCAGTTGTGCTTGGACGGATTGGGAGTGGTGTTCCCCAAGGATATTTGCTTTACTCCCAGAGCGACTTGGAGCACGAGGAGCACTTTGTGGATGTGCTACCATACCCGTGTGGATGAAGCTGTATGCCAAGTCATTGAGGTACAAGTTTTAGCTCCAAGTGCATGCCTTTTTGGGTCACCTTATTCTAGCCATTGGAGTGGCGGTGGAATCCGACCAAACGGATGTTATTCGAGTTTGGCTGAAACCAACATTATTCTTGAGAGGAGGAGCTTCTTAGACTTGGCAGTGCCGAGAGGGCATGGCCAATGGATAATGAGACTAATACCAGCGCCAATATTAGTACTTCCAGTGTTGGGAGATGGATTTGCGTGTTTTTGTGATGCCTCCCATTGTGGCTGTAGAATTACCATGGGATGATCTTCAGTCCACACCTCATTAGTTCGACCCTATGAGTATTGTGGCAGGACGAACCGCTGTTTTGCAGGCAGCTAGGATCCCACATATGAGCCTTTCAGTACGCCTATTATTTCCGGCTTTGATTGATATACCTGGGCGTAGGCCATGCCTGCTTGGCTATCAGTCCTGATTACTCAACATTTCTGTTCTGTACTTTATGGTAGATAAGATTTCAGCTTTGGTTTACAGTTTCTACCATGCGGCATCAGTGGAGCCTACAGCTTTCAGCATCTTGAATGGGATTTACGTGAATTGTCGTTGCCGGTTCGGACTTTTGATCGCGAGTTGGGCATCAGCATTATGATCGCCTTTTGAGCCAGTTTTCAGTCCCGTTCACTGACGGTTTAGTCCCCGTCAGGGTGTCCTTTACTAGTTAAGAGATCGACTTCGACCCGTGGGTCCGTTGGGGTTATGTTGGCATGATGAGTGACCAACTGTGGCAAGAGATTGTGTCTCTTGAGGATCCCTTTTGAGGGTAGCCTACAGTTGAGTAGTCCACTCGTGTGGTTTGGGTCTGGTAGTGACTGAGTGAAGACCCCAGTTCATTGGATTCTTTTCCTTATTGGATAAAAGTGTGGGTATACTTCGGGTGGCCTTGGTTGAGTAGACACAGGATGTGGCTTGGTGCGTGTTGCACTAGTGGTTATTTCCGTTTCCCCCAGCCTTTTTTTTGGAGCCCCTTTGGGATTTCACGTCTCAGCTCGGGAGTAATGTGTTTTTGGATCCCTCGCCCGTGATTAACTCGCCCCTTTGTGATCTATGAGTGTTTGGAGTACGAGGGACGCCCGTTGCGAATTCTGGCTCGTGAGTGGAGGAATTCCGCAATCGGGCTATGCCGTACTGGATGTTGCTGTTATTGTTGTTTAGGAGTAATCACGGGGAGTGAGTGATGACTTAGGAGCTGATGATGATGATGATGTTGAGTACTTACCCTTGTTGTTTGTGACTCCTGGTGGAATTGAACTAGTTTCGAGGACGAAACTTTCTTTAGTGGGGGAGGATGTGAGGACCCGGATCCCCACGACGAGATTACTGGTTGACCAGCAGCTCCTAGAGGCCTATGGGGCGTGTCAGTGGGATTTGGGCACTAATTGGACACAAGTGATGGGCTCAGTGTGTTAAATGGATCACGTGGGTGATCGGTGGACCCCGTCGAATGCTTAGAAAAGTGATTTTGCGCGCAATGAATATTAAATTTGGGCTCAGCGCGAAGTTTGGACAAAAGAACATCTTCCCGGATGCCTTCGGCAATTTTTAGAGTTGGAATTTGGCAAAATGGACTTCGGATTTGGATTCAGCGCGCGAAAACGATGAAAATGGACTATTCACTTGTATTTTTCGGAGTCCGGATGATTCAGCATGTTTTTCGAGGCATGGGTACTGTTTCGGCACCGGCGGCAGCGGCGTGCGGCGGCGGGCAGCGGCGGAGCGCGGCGGAGCAGGCTCGGGCAGGTGCGCGGTCCACCGCGGAGGCGTGAACCGGTCGCGGGCCACGTGGCGGCTCCCGGTTGGGCCGGCGCAGCGGGCGCAGTCCACGGGAAAGGCGGGTGTACGGTGGACCGGTAGGGGGACACGTGGCGGCGTGTGGTTGGTGCGGTGCAGCACGCTCGGTCCACGGAGCTGGCTGGGGAGCGCCTCGGGAAGCGTGCGTGCAGAGGCGCAGGCGGCGGGCGCAGGGCGCACGTGGGCGCGTTGACGCGCTGTTCCCGCGCGTGGGTGGCCACGTGTCGGCGTCTGGGGGCGCCACGTGTCGCGCTGTGAACGGCGGGAGTTGCTGTTGCCTGTTTGGCGGGCGACGTGGAGGCCCAGGGGAGATTCGGGCTGTTACAGTGCGCGCCCATGGGAGATTCGGGCTGCTACAGTACGCGCCCGAAAGTCCCTTGCGCCCGGAAATCGGGACATGTTCGGTATTTTCCGAATTGTTTCCTGGAGCCTATAAAAGCGATCCGAGCTTCCTTCTTTCCCCTTTTTCCGGTATTTCCGAGCCTCCTCTCGCCATGGCACCATCAGCAAAGATGATCCCCGAGCTATGCTGCATCCATCTGCAAAGTTTTGATATTTTTTGTGGCACGCTTATCGAGGTTTCCATTTTTACGGCGCGGCGCGACGCTCGTCCATTTGGGTTCCCCTTCGTCGTGTTTCGGTGCGCGAGCTCCCCCGGCCTACTCCGACCACCTTTTCGAGCGATTTCTTCGCCATTGGATGCGCGACGGATAGATCTACGATCTAGTTATTTTCAGTTTTCCCTCATTTCGCGGTTTTCGAGGTGTTTGTTTGAGCTTACTGTGACCCCATTTCTGTGATGGAGATTTGGACAGCGGCGTGGTTTTTCGGCGATATCTCCGCAACCGGGCATCGTATGGTGACGGGCATATACACTTTTTTCATCTACTCGACGCGAGGATTGTCACGGTATTTTTAGTGGATTTTTTTGAAGCTTGCCCGAAGGTATATTTTTCGCGCTTTATCTGTGCAAGGAAATACAGATGTGTGGTTGTGTGTTTGTGAACGCCCTGTATTGTGGAATTTGTAACTCGGCCTACGGGGCTCGGAATTTGACGTGCAGGTACTCGTTTTGAAGGTATCGACGCGAGGAACGCGACAGTAATTTTATTGGATTTTTCAGAATCCGTTCTGTAGGTGAAAACTGCACATCTTCGGGGCTGTTTTCTGATGTTGTATACTTGGAATATTTTTGGAATAAAAGTGTAATGTTGGACCTTATTGTTGTACCCAGGGGTGTTTACAAGTGTTGCTGGACCCGATGGATCTGTAGACTTTGATTTCGGGGTACTTTTAGCTGTTGGAGCCGAGGCCTTCGCGACATGTACCGAGGATGCAGTTTCGGCAGAATTTGGACTGTGGGCGTCTGCGCTCTTCACCGACTTCAGGTTTACCTTGGTTTAAGCGCTTCAGGTGGGTCAGCTTAATAGTGGTAACTGTATAAGGTGTTTATGTTATGGCGAATATAAGTGCTCTTGTGGGGATGTCACCCCTCTATGATTGATGACCGGCATATTTGTTGTACAAGCGATATGAGCGAGAGGTAAGCAAGGAATGGCATAGATCATGTGGTTCTTGTACATGTTTATTCATCAGCCTACTTGTGTGAGATTAGTACAGCATAGTAGGGACTTTTTAGCATGCTTTGCTATTACATGTTTTACCCACTTTTATCGCTTCTGAGGACAAAAGCATGTTTGTATGGTCATCTAGTTAGGCCATCTTTTACTGCTACACTACTTATTGGAACTTGACTTAGGAGAAACCATGCTTTTCCCTTTCTCCTCCTTTGTTAGTCAGGCAGTCTATGTTGCTCGGGCGCGAGCAGGGGGTTTGGGATAGTGTAGTCAGATTCTTGGGATATGGGACAGGCTGGGCTTGATGGCAGGGTATTGCGGCGACCGCAGACTTTGGGCGGTCGACCGGGTGGTTATTATTGCACCAGATTGGTTATCAGATTTCTCTAGTGGCCGGAGTTTCCTACTTATTTAGTGTGCGACCGTGCCGGTCAGGAGCCGGTCTGTCATTTATTTAGTGGGCGACCGTGCCGGTCAGGAGCCGGTCTGTCATTTATTTAGTGTACGACCGTGCCGGTCAGGAGCCGGTCTGTCACTTATTCAGTGTGCGACCGTGCAGGTCAGGAGCCGGTCTGTTACTTATTTTGGGTGCGACCGTACCGGTCAGTAGTCGGTCTGTCACCTATTTTGGGATGCGATCGTACCGGTCAGTAGTCGGTCAGTATTCCCGCAGCTGAGTTCTTGAGCATTTCGATAGTAGGCAGGCAAGGCAGGCATAGTAGTCAGGCAAGGCAGGCATAGTAGTCAGGCAAGGCAGGCATAGTAGGCAGGCAAGGCAGGCATAGTAGTCAGGCAAGGCAGGCATAGTAGGCAGGCAAGGCAGGCATAGTAGGCAGGCAAGGCAGGCATAGTTGGCTGGCATAGCAGGCATAGCAGGTAGTGCCAGTGATTACTGGTCTATCGATTGGGTCGATTGTGCACTTCATGTGCTAGTGGTTGCATACCCTTCGTTGGTTCTCCCATCTTGGGCATTTAGATAGAGGCAGGATAGCTGTTGAGAGTCTCCAGCTTCCTTATTTCAGTCCTTACGGCTTTGGTTATTTTACGTATCTTGAGGACTTAGTGGGCAGACCGTCAGGTCTGGCGGTGGTACCCACTAAGAACTCCCTTTTTGGTGTAGTTCTCACACCCTTTGGGGGTCTTCCCCCTCCTTTTTCCTTCCTCTCCCTTGTTTTGCAGAGTCTTAGCGGGTGTTGCGGATTCTGCGGTGGTTGTTCGAGGCGAGGGAGTCGCGTGCTAGATCCCTACACGTCGTTGGAGAGTAGTGGTACCCTTCAGAGGAGACCTTCAGTAGATTAGTTGTTTTATTTTTTTGCTCTTTTGAGAGACTGATGTAGTGAGGATATATTATGTATTGAGAGACTGTACACTGATGTATTTATTGGAGTTACCTCCCGGTTGGGTTCAGAGCTTGTATTTGAGGATATTGTATTATTATTATTCTTTTTGGGAGGCGAACACTGTTGTATTATTTCCAGTTGTACAGGGATTGATTTTGGTTATACAGCAGATTTTTATTTATAGCTCTGATATCTGTTTAGCTGTAGTAGTTTCTTGCAGGTAGGATGCTTCGCTTATGCAGGACGGCATAGGTGGCGGATCTGTTGGCGAGCCCGGGTCGCAGTTTCGACCCCGGGGCGTGACATTCGGGGTCCGGACTGTAATCCACGGTCCGGACTGTTCATGCTTTTCTTGCAAATTCCACGTTCGGGGTCCGGACTGAAATTCCCAGGGTCCGGTCTGGAATTATGCACGAACTAACCTATGTTTGGGGTCCGGACTGTAAAGCCCGATCCGGACTCTGAACATATGGAATGTCCAGTTTTTGATTTTTATGCAACAAAAAATTCATCCAAGTGTTTCTACACTATAAGAAGTATTCGGATCATCAAACTTATTTAATTGAACGTACCTGATCCTTTTGAATTCTTCTTACTTGAGATTGAGGTATACGATCCAACTTTTTCATCTTCAATCTTCAAGACTTAACCGATTTCACGAAATACGCCAACTCAAATTCCGTAACACCACATACAAGTTCTTAAATCCATAAAACGTGCACAATACTCAAGTAAGCATCAATCATCACAACTTAGATTAATCCTCAAGCTTACATTGTAGGTTATGGATCCCCAAGGATATAAATAGGTTCTATCAAATACCAAGAGGGGGGTGAATAGGTATAATAACCAAAAACCAAATCTCAGTGCAATTTAAAATAAATGCGGAAAATAAAAACAACACACTAAGATTTACGTGGAAAAACTCCAACCAGGAGTAAAAAACCCACGGGACCACCACGCAACAACAATCCACTAAGAATAGAACTATTACAAGGTGATTACCGACTCCACGGACTCCAACCCCTCCTTCAACTTCTCTGGATCTTGAGCTCACCGACTGCAGGTCCAATGCACACGTCCGAATCCACGAACGCCACTCGAATCCACAAGCAACACATTTCGAATCCACGAAACGCCTTCAACACATCGAATCCACGATGCCACGTCAAATCCTTGACGGAATCTCAGTCGTAACAGAAGTATAGGCTTCGATGGTGATTCTTTGCTTAGAATAACATTAGAGAACCATGGATGAAATCTCTAAGTAAAGATTAGATCAATTCGACAAAAAGCATATCGTGAAAAACCGTCGAATTGACCTAAGAGAGGCTAAAAAGAAGAACGATAAAAACCTAGCCTCTAGGGTTGCTCTTAGGTGTTTCTAAGTTGGTCGGTACCTCTTGAGAAACCCTAAATATCTATTTATAACCTTTGGAACATAATCAAAGTCGGTTTAGCGTTCGAATCCAAACTGAACATTGTGTACTGGTACTAAAAGGCAGGTTCCGGTACTCAATGACGCAACAGACAAAATTTTCTATTGCGTACCGGTACTAAAAGTCAGGTACCGGTACTCCAGGCAATTTCCAGAAAATCTTGTGAAGGGTTTTGAATAACTCAAAGTGTGGTTCCGGTACTCAATATAAAATAATGAATTTTTCAAAGATAAGTTTAACAAAACAAACCACGCACCGGAATTCAAACTTAAAATAAGTTATGAGTTAAAAACCTTGTTCCCAAAACCTCTTCTAAACCCTGTTTTGATTTGTTCATGATTCCAAAGATTGTAAATAAATTTAAATCACCATGAATACTTTAATCATACCTGAGTGTCATCTTGGGCTCTTTAAGGAATCTTCTCCGAGTCTTCGATTGCTGATTTGACAATTTGATCACTTTAAGACTCTGACTCAAATCACGAAATATGCCAACATAAAATCCGTAACAATCTTCACCTTTGGCAATTTCGTGACAAAATCCAAAGATACATAAAACGCTCAAGACACTCATCTTAAACAAAAAAATTGAAACTCAATGTCATCACCAAAACATTGATTTTCTTTCGCGTGAATGATCCAATAAACAAAAATACACTCGAACCAATCCTAGAACAAACTATATGACTTAGGACTTGGAGTCTTAAAGTGATGTATATCCTGCAAAACAAAACTCCAAACAAAATCAAAAGTCAGTTGTCAGAATTTAAATGTAAGTCCTACATTTGATTCGTCCTTTTGGTTCTTTTTGATTTTCGGCTCCTTTTTCATCATCTCCGTCTCATCTCCCCCTATCACGATCATCATCTCCGTCATTTATCTTCTCCCCCTTTTTATCATAAATTGTCAAACAGAGAAATACTAGACAAAAGGAAATCACTGAGAGCATTAGTTCATAGATACATGACCATAAAAGTTCTTGTTCATCAACAAACGAAAAAGAAAATGAAAAGCAAGAACAAGAAAAGCAAAGAGTCACTCATCGTCATGCCCTGAATCATCATCGTCATCATGTGAAGTAGGTCTATGTGAAGAACTTGGTCCTGTCGCTCCAGGAACTACATCATCATGTTTGCAGCCTAGGATATCAAAAATCTTCTTTAATCCGTCCTCAAGCTTTTTGAACTCTTGTTCCATCCTTTTCTTTAGTGAGCGTACATCCCGATGTAATGATTGTAAAGTCACTACCTCATCTGAATAGAAGAGTCTTGATGTTCCACTTGACGAGGCGATGCACTTGGTGTCACTTCACTTGCATATCCTTTCACTTGCCCAAATGTCTTGAGAGCGCTAATTGACTTGGCCAAAGTAATTCTATCAATAGCGCCCAAGCCATAGTCATATTTGACACAGGAAATATCAACTCCGTGATCTTCCAAAATGCGAGTGATCAAGATCGGGTATGGAAGAAGTTCACGACGATTTAATCCTTTAATTACATGCACCATCTGTTGCCAAATAAGAAATGGAATATTGATGTTTACTCCATATGCACTCTCTGGGTGACCAAGGAAATAAAGAACAAGAAGTCGATCCCACCGAATTCTTTTAGTCCCCAACATAGGCAAGAGGTTGTAGCATACAATTAAAGACAGAATGTGGTACTCTGGCTTTAAGTCCTTTGACTCAACATACAACCTATTTGTATGCGTTCCAGACTTGCAAATAGCATTCACAACGATGTCCCAATGAGTTTCGTGCTGAAATTCACCATGAGTAAAGTGCATACTAGTTGTGTCAACAATCAATCCCAGATTTGCACCAATTACTGCAGGAGTTATATCAAACTTGACACCTCTAACTGTTGTTTCAAATATGAATGTCCCGGTGTCAGAATCCTCATGAAGTATAACTGCACTCATGTAAAATTCCCTAAGAAGCTCCACACAGAAACCCATCCTTGCAGGATGTAGTGGTCCAGAATTCCATGCACCTTTTCTAATGAATCCACTGTTTAGAACACCTATTGTTGGTGTGTCTGGCCCATGGTGCATCAAATGGATGCCACAGATGGACCCTTTGTGTCTTGGTTAGCTGATTTGGCCTTCGGTTGTATTTGCCGAATTTTAGAAAAGGTTTTGGGCCAATCTGAGGTTGGATTTGGATTCAGCGCGGAAAAACGCTTGAAAACGGCTATTTGCTTGTTAAATTTGGAGTCCGGATGACCAAAAACGGGCTTCCGGAGGTTTTAGGGGATTTTCGATGCATGGGGGAGACCGTGGACCGGCCTGGAGCCACGTGGCGGCCCATCATTGGCCGGCTCACGCAGCTCGGTCCACGGGGAGGCGCAGCGGTGCATGGACCGTGGGCGGGGGACGCGTGGCGTGCCCGGGGTGGCCGGTGCACGCGGCGCGGACCATCGAGTTGTGCGGGTTCGGTGGACCGGGTGCTTGGACATGTGTCGGCCTGGCATTGGCAGGCTCACGAAGGCGCGGTCCACGATGTGCACGGGGGGGTGCCTCGGGGCTTGTGCGCGTAGAGGTGCCAGGCGGCGCTGTCGGCCGCACTCGAGTGCGGGTCAGTGCGGTCCACGTGTCGGCCCGCCATTGGCGGGCCGTACCTACCGCCGTTGACCGTGAGGGACGTGTGGCGCGCGGCGGGAGACTTGCACCGCTGTTTCCTGTTGCGGGGACACGTGGCAGCACCAGGGCAATTCGGGCGCGTCGGATGGGAACCGTCCGACCGGACTTTCGGGCGCAGTGCGCCCGAAAGTCCGGCCCGCACTGTTTTGGGCTGAGCCTATAAATAGGCTTCCTTGCTTTTCTTTTGGGCTTTTTAGACTCCTTTTCACAGTTTCCTCTTCAGAAGATTTCTCCCTCTCTCAGTGCCCTACACTTTGGTGGATCCCAGAGATTTTTTAGAGGCACGCATCCCAAGGTTTGCGTTTTTACGGCGCGGCGCGATGCTTGTTCTCCGGCGACCCGCTTCGCCCCTTCTCAGTGTTTGGGCTCCCCTGACTCACCCCGACTTCCGTTTTCGCCGATTCTCGCGCCGTTGGACTCACGACAGGTAGGACTTTAACTCCTGTGTTTTGAGGTTCCTCATTTTCCGTGCTGACCTTCGAGTTTCGCGAGCTTCCATTTGACCCCTTTTTCTTCGCGGATTTTTGGACATAACTGCGGTGTTCTAGCTGTATCGTTTCGCACAGACATCGGATCGAGGCGATTCAAAAGGCAATTTTCATCTACGCTTCGCAAGGAATCTCCTGTATTTTTCCCTGGATTTTTGGAATAGTTTACGAAGGTGAAAGTCTCCTTTTACTGTGGTTCTTTGACACAGAATTTCTGGACAGTTTAGTTTGGGGTGTTTCCCTTGCAGAATTTGTAACTCAGCGTAGAAAACTCGGATTTGAACGTGCAGATACTCGTTTCGACGGGTTCGTCGCGAGGATCGCGACAGTATTTTTGTTGGAATTTTTCGGGCAGATCTTGCAGGTGAAAATTACAAAATAGTGGACTGCTGTAATTTGTGACAGATTTTGTGATGTATTGTGTGATTAATTGTTGTATGTTCTTTTGAGGAATGTTGTACAGTTTTGTGGAGGTTGTTTGGACAGAGCGTGGAAATCACTTTTGGGACCAGGATTTAGCGCTCGAGGTGGGTGTTGTTGTGAACCTCCTACTTTTGATTTCCCACTAGGCATATTAGAGTGTTGCTTGATCATGTTGCTAGTTAGAATTGTGAAATGGACCTAGCATACTTGAATGAGATCACGGATTCATCGTTATTACTTGTATGGTTAGAGAACTAAATGTTAGTAAGTTGTGTTCCCTTGCTTTAGATGTGTAGTTTAAACACTTGGAATCTTGCTAAATCCATATCGTGTTGTATGTATAATGGAAGGTTTGGGCATGTGGTTAGAGTTCATATTTTGGAAAGATTATTTGTTAGCGCGTTCCTATCTTTGCAACAACATATTGGAAGTGATTGTATCTTGAAAAGCAAGGTGTTAGGGAAATTCTTTATTCTTGTGAAAAGCATGTGGTTAGTGCCCGCATCTTGAAAAGCTTATTGTTAGTCGATCATGTATCAAGATTGTATCATGTATCATGTATTATGCATCATGTACATCGGAGGTTCCATGCACTTAGTTTTGTAAAGGTTAGAATACTTGTAATTGTTTTATCAAGTAAAGAACTTTGCATGCTTGTATGGTCATCTAGCTAGGCCCCTTTTTCTGCTACACAATATATTGGGACATGACTTAGGAGAAACCATGTTTAGTCGTTCTCCGTTCAATTCAGTTGCATATTGCTCGAGTTAGAGCAGGAGTATGGAATAGTGTGGTCGAGGTCATCGAGTCAGGGTCAGATTAGACTCGATTATGGATCGTGGGACAATGTGGTAACCGCGGACAGTTTGCGGTTAGCCAAATGTTGATTACTTTATCAGATTTGGACTTGTGGGTTGTTGCGGCGACCGCGGACATTGGGCGGTTGACCGGATATTTTACTTATGCATCAGATTGGGTATCAGATCTCTCTAGTGGATGAAGTTTCCACTTATTGAGTATTATTGCACCAGATTGGGGATCGGGGTTTCGTTAGTGGATGGATTTTCCCACTTTGATCATAGTCATGGTCTAGTCCTACTATATAGAGATACTTGTGTTACTTGTTACTGAGATACTTTGCTCGTGTGGGTCGCTCCCCTCGAGCGCCGCTCCAGAGTAGGCTTTTGACCGTGATGGGCCGGTCAGTTGGTGAGTTGTGAGTGATGACAGAGTTGGTGAGTTGTGAGTGATGACAGAGCAGGCAGTGCCAGTTCTTCCTGGCCCTTTGATTGGGTTCCTTTGGGCGGTTAGCCTTATAGTTGCATGCATACAGTTATCTTTTGATACTGAATTTAGAGGCATAGTAGTGATAGTCTTTCCTTATCAGTAGCCTTTATAGCTTACTACTGTTTTCCCTTTTGCCTCTAGTTGTCCTAGTGGGCCGTCGGAGTTTGAGGTTTTCCCACTAGGGGAGGCTACTGTTTTATATAGTAGTTCTCACCCCCATTGTCTCTCTCTTCTTTTCTCCTTTTGTTTTGCAGAGTCTTCTGCGGGAGTTGCAGGGCCGTCTCGGGCAGAGCGAGGTAAGCAGTTAGCAGATTAGGTAGCTCATCTACCCCCTACTTCGAGTTTAGTCGTGTATCAGTTTTCCCCCTTTCTTTCCTCAGACAGTTGTAGTTTATTTTGGGTCTGGCTTTTGCCAGCTATTTGTACTTATTCCGTGAGCTGGGAGAGACACTTGTATATTTTGAGAGTTTTTATTATGCTTTTACTTTTCAGCTGTAGTCTGAGATGTAGTAGTTTTATTTTAGCTCTGTTTTATGCTCCTTTATTATATCTTTTATATCTGAGCAGATTACCAGCGCTTCGTGTACACGGGAAATTCTGTGTGCACGGCGGATCTGTGGACGGGCCCGGGTTCTGGTTTACACCCGGGGCGTGACAGATTAGTTTGGTATCAGATCTTAGGGATAGGTCAGTTGGGACTTAGGAAAAACCCTAGCCTTTTGGCAGACCCTAGGATGTTAGGGCGTGAGTGGCGTGATATTTTGCAAAAGTCGGTGATTCTGGTCAGTTGACTCTTCCAGTGAGTGAAGAGGGATCGACATGCCCTATTTCTATTGAACAATTATGTTGGCTGCAGACAACATAAAGTTGCAGAAATAGGGTGATGTCTTTGACTTTCGCTAGATTGGGTCTTGTGGGATTTTGTTGCTGATTTTTGGTTTACTGTGGCAGGATGTCCCCGCGTCGTCGTTCACCCACCCGGGGTACCCCCGCACCTTCTGAGGAGTCTGAGCGGGCGGTATCCGCCGAGTTGGGAGAACTGCGGGCTTTGGTGACCCAGTTAGTGGCGAGGAGCTTCCGTCAGGACCAGCGCCTGGAGCAGTTACTGGCGCGGCAGGGTGACTTGGCGGTTGGCGAGGGGGCCGGGGCTTCAGAGCAACGTCCAGACAGGAAACGCCCAGTCCCCGATGATGATGGACAGGCCAGTTTAGGGAGACCATCATGACCCCCGCGGCCCCAGCCTCCTGGCTGTGGGCGTCTTGATCGACGAGGACCTGGTAGGATTCAGAGGCCCCCGCAGCAGCAGTCTCGACAGTCTCGGGCGTTGGCCCGTTGTGTTTTCTGTAGGGGGCAGCACCCATCTGATACCTGTGACTTGAGGGAGGGTCGATGCTTCCGATGTGGGCAGCCAGGCCACATCCGAGCTACGTGCGCCTTCCGGACCTTAGCGGCACCTTGTCCAGCAGTGGCCCCTATCGCATCCCAGCAGGGGTCGCGGTCACGGCTACAGAGACGGCAGCGGCAGCAGAGGCAGCATCAGCCACGGCAGTTAGGGGTCCCTGGCAGTTGTATCTTCTGTAGGGGTCAGCACTTTCCCGGCACTTGTGATCAGAGGTGGGGGCGTTGTTTTGGCTGTGGTCAGGCCGAACACTTACGAGTTTCATGCCCTTTTGTGACATCAGCGGCACTGACTTCGGCATATGTTCCTGCCACTTCCCAGCTACGACCGAGAGCTTCACCGACAGGTCTCCAGGCAGACCGAGTTTCGCCTTCACACCCTTCTGGAGAGAGACAGCCGATGTTGAGTGATATGGGCGGCTTAGCACAGGCGGGGGATTCTGCTACGGCTGACTGTGTAGTAGCAGGTATGATTTATTTCTGGCATTTGGATTCATGTCTTATTTGCTATACGAGCATCGCATTCTTTTTAGTAGATCTGTTTCATCATTGCATGGGTTAGAGGTAGGGCTTTTACCACGTGCATGAGAGGTTCAGTTTCCCGATTACACTTTGCACGTG
Source organism: Tillandsia leiboldiana (assembly GCA_029204045.2). Lineage (NCBI taxonomy): Eukaryota > Viridiplantae > Streptophyta > Magnoliopsida > Poales > Bromeliaceae > Tillandsia > Tillandsia leiboldiana. The sequence goes on along the minus strand of CM055062.1, from coordinate 34,601,583 downwards.
GAGGAGTGTTAATGGTCCTGCCCGATGCAGATCGAGTCTTGGATTTTGCCAGCGGACCTGATGGTCTTGTATCAGCTGTGAGTTTTGTTTTAGTACTCGGGATGTTTGGCTGGCTCGCTACTTCGTGGCAATTGATCGCGCCGCAAGAATGGTGACCTTTAGCGAGCCAGGCCGGGAGATGTTTGTGTAGAGGGTGCCAGAGTGCTTTCTTTGCCTCGGTAGTTTCGACTTCCTGTGTGAGGCAGATGATGCGCAGCGGATGCGTGGCCTTTGTGGCTTGTGTGGTTAAGGAGCCTACGGCGGCACCGGGACCCGGAGATATCCCTATTGTCCACGAGTTCCCGGAGTTGTTTCCACTGGAGCTGACCAGTAATCCGCCGGATTGGGAGGTCGAGTTTTTGATTGACGTAGTCCCAGGGACTACGCCAATCTCTAAGGCTCCTTACCAAATGGCACCAGCTGAGCTGCGTGAGTTAAAGGCGCAACTTCAGGATTTATGGGACAAAGGTTTTGTGAGACCAGGTGTAACGCCTTAGAGAGCGCCGGTGTTATTTGTGAAGAAGAAGGTTGGGTCACTTCGATTGCGTGTGGATTACATAGAGCGTCAGTGTCCTTGAAGATTGATCTCCAGTCAGGTTACCACCTGCCGAGGGTGAGGGCCGAGGACATCCCCAAGACGGCTTTTAGATCCCGGTATGGGCATTATGAGTTCCCTGTTATGCTTTTTGGTTTAACTAATGCCCCTGCTACAATTATGGATTTGAAGAACCGGGTATTTCAGCCGTACTTAGACATGTTTGTCGTTGTGCTCATTGACGACATTTTGATTTACTCCCGGAGGGTTATAGAGCATGGGGAGCACTTGGGGTTAGTGCTGCAGCTTCTGCGAGAGAAGAAGCTGTATGCCAAGTTTAGAAAGTGCGAATTTTGGCTTCGGGAGGTTGTCTTTTTAGGCCACTTGGTATCAGCTGCAGAAGTGGCAGTTGACCCGGCGAAGATTGATGTTGTTCGGGATTGGCCTTGACCGACGATGGTTATTGAGGTCCGTAGCATTTTGGGCTTCGCGGGTCATTACCGTCGATTTGTGGAGGGCTTTGCGAAGCTCGTTGCCCTTCTCCCCTGACCAGTTTGACAAGGAAGGGAATAAGGTTTGTTTGGACTGAACGGTGCGAGCTGAGCTTTAAGGAACTGAAGAGGAATTTGATTTGGGCACCACTTCTGGCATTGCCAGCGAGGGGCGATGGATTTATGATTTGCAGTGACGCCTCTCCCAGCGGTTTGGGATGTGTTTTGATGTAGCATGGTAGGGTAATTGCTTATGCTTTACGGCAATGAAAGGATTATGAGAAGAATTATCCTACTCATGATTTGGAGCTTACGGCTGTGATGTTCGCGTTGAAGTTGTGGCGGCATTACCTCTACGGAGAGCACTGTGAGATTTACACTGATCATAAGAGTTTGAAGTGCTTGTTTACTCAAAAGGAGCGGAATTTGAGGCAACGCCGGTGGTTGGAGTTACTAAAGGACTTTGATGTGAGCATCCTTTATTATCCCGGCAAGGCCAATGTTGTAGCAGATGATTTGGATAGAAGGTCAGTGCAGAGTTTGAGCATGTTGATCACGCAGTAGGCACCGCTTGTGGAGTAGTTGAGGCGTCTACAGATTAAGATGGTATCCCCTGGGGTCTCTGCTAGACTCATGTCTATGGTCTTACAGCCCACTCCGTTGGACAGGATTAGGGAGACACTGAGTGAGGACCCCCAGTTGACGAGGATTGGATCACAGCTTCAGGCAGATCAGATAGGGGATTTTACAGTGGACAACTCGAGAGTACTACGGTACGGAAACCAGAGTTGAGAGGGGCCCGTTATACACCTATTACCAGTCACTCTGGTGGTACTAGGATGTATAAGGACCTCAAGGCACACTTTTGGTGGTCCGGTTTGAAGCGGGACATTGGAAGATTTGTGGTTCACTGTTTAACTTGTCAGCAAGTGAAGGCAAAGCACCGGGTCCCTGCTGGCAAGTTACAAAGTCTTCCAATTCCCGAGTGGAAGTGGGACCACATCACTATGGATTTTATCACAGGACTGCCGGGGGCACAGTGTGAATCCGAAGCGATTCGGGTCATCGTGGATAGATTCACCAAGTCTGCACACTTCTTGCCTGTACAGATGACTTGGTTGTTGGAGCGTTTGCTCTTTGATTTTTGGATGAGGAGGTTAAGTCGCGCGGTGTACCCGCCTCGACTATATCTGTTTGGGACCCGAGGTTGTACCGCTTTTAGTGGGGGAGTCTACAGTCGGCCTTGGGGACCCAGCCCTGATTTAGCACAGCGTTCCACCCACAGACCGATGGATAGTTTAAGCGCACCATATAGACCCTTGAGGATATGTTGAGAGCGTGCGTTATGGATTTAGAGGAGGGCGGTACCGGCACTTAGCATGGGTTGAGCTTGCGTACAACAACAGCTATTAGGCGAGCATTCAGATGGATCCGTTCGAGGCGTCGTATGGACGCAAGTGTCGGTCGCCCTTGTATTAGAGTGACGTGGGTGAGAGGAGGACTTTGTGACCGGATTTACTGTTGGAGACAGAGGAGAAAGTCTCGCCGACATCTTGTGATAGCCCAGAGCTGTCAGTGGAGCTACGCCGATACTCGGCGGCGAGACCTAGAGTTTCGAATGGGTGATCAAGTCTTTTGGAGGTCCCGCCTTCGAAAGAAGTCCGGAGTATTGGTGTTCGTGGGGAGCTCAGTCCCCGTTCTATCCGACCCGTCGCACGTGTTGACTTCACTTCTTTGGAGGTCGGCGAGGATCTTGGTTATGAGGAGCACCCGTTGCGAATTCTTGCTCGTGAGGTGAGGGAATTGCGCAACCGGGCCATTCCGTTTGTGAAGATCTTGTGGAGCAATCACGAGGAGCGTGAGGCTACTTGGGAGCTGGAGCTAGTGATGAGTGATATCTACCCCTTCCTGTTCGAGGCTACCGGTGGAGGTACGTCTGTTTGTTGTTTATTTTTTTCTTGTTTCGCGGACGAAACTCCTTTTAGTGGGGGAGGATGTAGTGGTCCAGAATTCCATGCACCTTTTCTGATGAATCCACTGTTTAGAACACCTATTGTTGGTGTGTCTGGCCCATGGTGCATCAAATGGATGCCACAGATGGACCCTTTGTGTCTTGGTTAGCTGATTTGGCCTTCGGTTGTATTTGCCGAATTTTAGAAAAGGTTTTGGGCCAATCTGAGGTTGGATTTGGTTTGGATTCAGCGCGGAAAAATGCTTGAAAACGGCTATTTGCTTGTTAAATTTGGAGTCCGGATGACCAAAAAGGGGCTTCCGGAGGTTTTCGGGGATTTTCGGTGCATGGGGGAGACCGTGGACCGGCCTGGAGCCACGTGGCGGCCCATCATTGGCCGGCTCACGCAGCTCAGTCCACGGGGAGGCGCGGCGGTGCATGGACCGCGGGCGGGGGACGCGTGGCGTGCCCGGGGTGGCCGGTGCACGCGGCGCGGACCATCGAGTTGTGCGGGTTCGGTGGACCGGGTGCTTGGACACGTGTCGGCCTGGCATTGGCAGGCTCACGAAGGCGCGGTCCACGGAGTGCACTGGGGGGTGCCTCGCGGCGCGTGCGCGTAGAGGCGCCAGGCGGCGCTGTCGGCCGCACTCGAGTGCGGGTGAGTGCGGTCCACGTGTCGGCCCGCCATTGGCGGGCCGTACCTACCGCCGTTGACCGTGAGGGACGCGTGGCGCGCGGCGGGAGCCTTGCACCGCTGTTTCCTGTTGCGGGGACACGTGGCAGCACCAGGGCAATTCGGGCGCGTCGGATGGGAACCGTCCGACCGGACTTTCGAGCGCAGTGCGCCCGAATCTTGCGCCCGAAAGTCCGGCCCGCACTGTTTTGGGCTAAGCCTATAAATAGGCTTCCTTGCTTTTCTTTTGGGCTTTTTAGACTCCTTTTCATAGTGGCCTCTTCAGAAGATTTCTCCCTCTCTCAGTGCCCTACACTTTGGTGGATCCCGGAGAGTTTTTAGAGGCACGCATCCCGAGGTTTGCGTTTTTACGGCGCGGCGCGACGCTTGTTCTCCGGCGACCCGCTTCGCCCCTTCTCAGTGTTTGGGCTCCCCCGACTCACCCCGACTTCCGTTTTCGCCGATTCTCACGCCTTTGGACTCAAGACAGGTAGGACTTCAACTCCTATGTTTTGAGGTTCCTCGTTTTCCGTGCTGACCTTGGAGTTTCCCGAGCTTCCATTTGACCCCTTTTTCTTCGCGGATTTTTGGACAGCACTGCGGTGTTCTAGCTGTATCTTTTCGCACAGACGTCGGATCGAGGCGATTCAAAAGGCAATTTTCATCTACGCTTCGCAAGGAATCTCCTGGAGTTTTCCCTGGATTTTTGGAATAGTTTCCGAAGGTGAAAGTCTCCTTTTACTGTGGTTCTTTGACACAGAATTTCTGGACAGTTTAGTTTGGGGTGTTTCCCTTGCAGAATTTGTAACTCAGCGTAGAAAACTCAGATTTGAACGTGCAGGTACTTGTTTCGACGGGTTCGTCATGAGGATCACGACAGTATTTTTTTTGGAATTTTTCGGGCAGATCTTGAAGGTGAAAATTACAGAATAGTGGACTGCTGTAATTTGGGACAGATTTTGTGATGTATTGTGTGATTAATTGTTGTATGTTCTTTTGAGGAATGTTGTACAGTTTTGTGGAGGTTGTTTGGACAGAGCGTGGACATCACTTTTGGGACCAGGATTTAGCGCTCGAGGTGGGTGTTGTTGTGAACCTCCTACTTTTGATTTCCCACTAGGCATATTAGAGTGTTGCTTGATCATGTTGCTAGTTAGAATTGTGAAATGGACCTAGCATGCTTGAATGAGATCACGGATTCATCGTTATTACTTGTATGGTTAGAGAACTAAATGTTAGTAAGTTGTGTTCCCTTGCTTTAGATGTGTAGTTTAAATACTTGGAATCTTGCTAAATCCATATCGTGTTGTATGTATAATGGAAGGTTTGGGCATGTGGTTAGAGTTCATATTTTGGAAAGATTATTTGTTAGCGTGTTCCTATCTTTGCAACAACATATTGGAAGTGATTGTATCTTGAAAAGCAAGGTGTTAGGGAAATTCTTTATTCTTGTGAAAAGCATGTGGTTAGTGCCCGCATCTTGAAAATCTTATTGTTAGTCGATCATGTATCAAGATTGTATCATGTATCATGTATTATGCATCATGTACATCGGAGGTTCCATGCACTTAGTTTTGTAAAGGTTAGAATACTTGTAATTGTTTTATCAAGTAAAGAACTTTGCATGCTTGTATGGTCATCTAGCTAGGCCACTTTTTCTGCTACACAATATATTGGGACATGACTTAGGAGAAACCATGTTTAGTCGTTCTCCTTTCTATTCAGTTGCATATTGCTCGAGTTAGAGCAGGAGTATGGAATAGTGTGGTCGAGGTCATCGAGTCAGGGTCAGATTAGACTCGATTATGGATCGTGGCACAATGTGGTAACCGCGTACAGTAGGTGGTTAGCCAGATGTTGATTACTTTATCAGATTTGGACTTGTGGGTTCTTGCGGCGACCGCGGACATTGGGCGGTTGACCGGATATTTTACTTATGCATCAGATTGGGTATCAGATCTCTCTAGTGGATGAAGTTTCCACTTATTGAGTATTATTGCACCAGATTGGGGATCGGGGTTTCGTTAGTGGATGGATTTTCCCACTTTGATCATAGTCATGATCTAGTCCTGCTATATAGAGATACTTGTGTTACTTGTTACTGAGATACTTTGCTCGTGTGGGTCGCTCCCCTCGAGCACCGCTCCGGAGTAGGCTTTTGACCGTGATGGGCCGGTCAGTTGGTGAGTTGTGAGTGATGACAGAGTTGGTGAGTTGTGAGTGATGACAGAGCAGGCAGTGCCAGTGCTTCCTGGCCCTTTGATTGGGTTCCTTTGGGCGGTTAGCCTTATAGTTGCATGCATACAGTTATCTTTTGATACTGAATTTAGAGGCATAGTAGTGATAGTCTTTCCTTATCAGTAGCCTTTATAGCTTACTACTGTTTTCCCTTTTGCCTCTAGTTGTCCTAGTGGGCCGTCGGAGTTTGAGGTTTTTCCACTAGGGGAGGCTACTGTTTTATATAGTAGTTCTCACCCCCATTGTCTCTCTCTTCTTTTCTCCCTTTGTTTTGCAGAGTCTTCTGCGGGAGTTGCAGGGCCGTCTCGGGCAGAGCGAGGCAAGCAGTTAGCGGATTAGGTAGCTCATCTACCCCCGACTTCGAGTTTAGTCGTGTATTAGTTGTACCCCTTTCTTTCCTCAGACAGTTGTAGTTTATTTTGGGTCTGGCTTTTGCCAGCTGTTTGTACTTATTTCGTGAGCTGGGAGAGACACTTGTATATTTTGAGACTTTTTATTATGCTTTTACTTTCCAGCTGTAGTCTGAGATGTAGTAGTTTTATTTTAGCTCTGTTTTATGCTCCTTTATTATATCTTTTATATCTGAGCAGGTTACCAGCGCTTCGTTTACACGGGAAATTCTGTGTGCACGGCGGATCTGTGGACGGGCCCGGGTTCTGGTTTACACCCGGGGCATGACACAGGAACTCTACAAAGTGGCTCAATAGGAATCCTTTCCAATAGCCTTGCAAAATCCGATACTTCTCGATATAATTCGGAGAAGTTGATGTGTTGCTCCCCAATACATGATCTATTCTCAAAGATTGCACGGTGTTTTGAGCTAATATGTTGTTCACCTTCCCCAAGCTTTGATCGCCGCTTCGATTGTGAGCGTTCACGAATTACCGGTCCACCGGTACTTCTTCGTAGAGGAGAATCTGCACCTTTCTTTTTCCTTGAAGTCATTGGTGCCTTTCCCTTTCCTTTTACTGATTCTTCCTCTGATTCAGATGAAGGTTCTGATTCTGAACTTGTTGATCCTTCATTACGTGATCGTTTAAAAGCTTTCTTCTTTCCACGTCCACAACCACGTCCACTTCCGCTGGCCATCAACACCACAATCACGAGAAGCAATGAGAATGCCATGATCCTGTAAAGAACATTATGCCACTTATGATTTAATCGAATATGAATATCATAAAATGCTTAAAAATGTGTAACAAGCATTCTAAACATGTAAACTTTGAAGATTTAACATTCAAAACCAATTTTACATGCAAGCCTCAAATTTTCAAATTTCTTGATATAAAGAAATGATGTAAATGATAGATTCAAGCAAAATATGCAACAAAATATGAATCTAATCACATAGAAAGCAATCATTTATATTCTAATCAAGAAAACAATGTGATATATGTAAGAGATTTCATTTAAAATAGAGATCAACTCAAAAATCCCAAAATAAATCATCAAAACCTAAAAACTAGGGTTTTGAAACATAAAAAGTAAGATTGATGAAAGATCTTACAAATCACAGCAAAAATCTCGTTATTCCGAAGGAGAAATACCTTAGAAATCTTTTAGAGAGATAAAGAGAGAGTTTTTGTTAAAGAGGGAATGAGAAAACAAAACTCGGTTCCGGTATTTAATCAAATCTGCAGATTGCGTACCGGTACTCGAAGGGGCATACCGGTACTCAATTAAAAATCTGAAAAATCCAGTTTTAGGTTCCGGATCCAAATCTTTATTCCGAAAATTCTGTTTTGGTACCGAAAGGGGAGTACCGGTACTTCAGAGCAAAAATTATAAAATTTCTTGATACAAAACCAAATTTTGAAAATTTTAAAATACCGATTTGCATGCAATCAAGAAAATCAATTTAAGTGCTTGAAAAATTGTGGGATCACACAGATGTCATTCAATCCAATTAATTTTACAAAAATTTAAAAGATTTACTCCTAAATCATGAAAAACAAAGATAAAACATTATAGTCGTTTTTCATTTTATATACGTCAAACACAAGTCATCAAAAATAATCTAGAGATCCAAACTCTATCAAGATGTAATAGATTATCAAAAATAACTTACAGAGATTTCCAAATGACATCAATTTGATCAATACCCTTTCAAATTTGAGATAAGCACAAAAATACCTAAGGATGGCTCTTTGAGCATCTTTCCACTATCCCACCTTATACCAACAAGGAGATTATTCAAAAATATAAGAAATTTGAATATAAATCTCCAAATGCTAACCTAAAAATTTTACCAAAAATATTATCAAGCATCCAAAACATGTGGTAGCTTCACACACTTACCGGACGACCGGGGTGGCAGCTCTTTCCAACATGTGGTGGTAGTTTTTACACTCCTTTACGGATGTAACTCTTTTCGCATCTTTCTCATCTCATTTAATTACCCTTGTAAGAATGCAATCTCTTACGTGAAAGAATTAAATCCCAAATTTTAGTCTATTCGTAGTCTCATATTCATCACAATGAATTCACACAACCGAGATAGGTTTAGCATCTTAAGATCACACATGATTACTAAAATTTGATGAATATAAATATCAAAAACTCCTATAATGGAATATCTTCAAAGATAATGATTAAGGAGTAAAGTTGATAATTAATATAAAATTAAATAGGAGTGAATGAAAGTAACCCCTCTTGATGTTCAATGCACTAATAAAGTCGTAATCGTTCATTAAAAACCTTTTTGTTTGAAAACAAATCATAGAAAACGACAAGCATTGAAATCATACAATGCCAAGATCAAGATATATATGAAAAGAAAACCGATCAAAGCACTACATACAGTCAAAAGTAACCTAAAACGTAAGACAAGGAAAGATATCACATTTCCGAATCCAAACTTGTTGGATTTTGGGTTGTCTTGGTTTGTCGTTTTGACTGTTGATCCACTTTAGGTGTCCGCGAAGCAAGTGTTCTCTTGAATAACCGCTGTTGTGGCTCGGACATTTGGTGAATTGAGGGAACTCCATTGAATTGATGTGGCTTTTGAATCCGTAGAGTCCGCTCCGTAGATGAAGATGTCGATTGAATTTTCTTTCTTTTCTTCGGGCATGTCTTCAAGATGTGTCCTTCAATTCCACATTGGTGACATATTTTACCTTTCAATTTATTTGTGGAACTTGAAGCCTTCTCAGTTTGTTTCTTTTCGTATCCCAAACCAATTTTTCTCGTTTGACCTAATCCGGACATACCATCAAGTTTCTTGGAACCGGTTGAAAATTTTTATATGTCGGATTTGAGTTGATTAACTTGCTTGGTCAAAACATGGTTGGTGTCATGAATTTCCTTAAACTGTTTTTCCAGAAAACCAATCTTGTCCATATGAGAGTTAATGGTCGTTTCCGATTGGTCAAGCTTTTCTTGGAGGATTTTATTATTGTTCAATACAAATCCCCGATCCTCTTCCTGAGCATTAATTTTGATCTTTAATGTTTGGTTCTCGTCTTCAAGCTCAAGTCGTTGTTTCTTCAATTTCTTAATATGCTTGGTCATCTTCTTTGATTCCGTAAGAAGTTGTTGATAAGCCTCAACGAGTTCTTCTTCGTCCGACTCCCCCTCAATTGACTCTCCGTCGGATGTAGATGTTTCATGAAAAACCAAAGAGGTAGAGTCAGTAATTAAAGATGGCAAGCAAACATTAGAGGAGGGAACTAGAGAAGTATGAAAAGCAACAACATTGTTCTTTTCCTCTTTACTCGAGGTCGATTCATCAGAAGTAGAATCGTCCCAAGTTTTTGCTTGCAAAGCCTTCTTTTTATATGATTTCTTAGAAGGACAATCAGTTGAAATATGGCCGAAGTGTAGTAGCCGCTGGTTTAAAATATTTTAAGGGTCTACTTTTGGTTTCGTTAATTCCGCATTTCGTTTCGGGGGCTGGAGGGTGATCGAATAATTCCTTGTTTCCGGACAGACCGTCGGGGCCCGTGGGTATTTTTAGTTAATAGGGCTCGCGAAACGGAGAACGGCGGCGAAATCGGTTTTGAATTCCGACGCCGGAATCTCCCGGAATAAATTCCGGAAGGTAGCTAACGGTTCAGGTGGTTAACGCGGTTTTTCAGACAGACCGGACCCTGGTTCGCACCCGACTTGTACCCGTTTTTAACTTGAACTGGGTTCATTCCAATTCCCCAACTTAACCGCTCCCGCCACCTTAATCACTCCCGCATTTTCCCGTCGTACAACTCCCCACGAACCGCCCCCAACTTCCCACCACTTCCCCACAACTTCCCACGAACCGCCCCAACTTCCCACCACTTCCCCCAACTACCGGCCACTCCCCACAACTCCCCTTAACTCCCCCTGCGTACGAAACCCCAAAGGCAATGAAAACCCACTTCCCCAACCTTTCAGTTTCCCAACCGAACCTTACCTTTCCCCAATCGATCGAGAGGAGAAGCAAGGCGGAGCGGGTGAGGAGAAGGAAGATCGCCGGCATACCCTTCACCCAAGAACAGGACGATCATCCCCTAGATCAACCCTAGCCGACGAAACCCAGGTAAGCATGGCTTAGGGTTCTTGATTTGGTCATTTCTTGGTTCTCTTAGGAAAAAGGGAGGGGAGTCGGCGCCATTACCGGAGCCACGCATGCGGGCGGCGCCGCATGAGGGCGGCGCCGCGTGCATCCGCATGCGGGCGGCGCCGCATGCGGGTGGCGCCGCATGCGGGTGGCACCGCATGCGGGCGCCGCCGCTTGCGGGCGGCTCCGCATGCGGGTGCGGGAGGCACCGCATGCGGGCGGCTCCGCATGCGGGTGCGGGAGGCACCGCATGCGGGCGGCTCCGCATGCGGGTGCGGGAGGCACCGCATGCGGGCTGCCGCATGCGGGCGCCGCCGCTTGCGGGCGGCTCCGCATGCGGGTGCGGGCGGCACCGCATGCGGGCTGCCGCATGCGGGCGCCGCCGCTTGCGGGCGCGTCCGCATGCGGGTGCGGGCGGCACCGCATGCGGGCTGCCGCATGCGGGCGCCGCCGCTTGCGGGCGGCTCCGCATGCGGGTGCGGGCGGCACCGCATGCGGGCTGCCGCATGCGGGCGCCGCCGCTTGCGGGCGCCGCCGCTTGCGGGCGCCGCCGCTTGCGGGCGCCGCCGCTTGCGGGCGCCTCCGCATGCGGGTGCGGGCGGCACCGCATGCGGGCTGTCGCATGCGGGCGCCGCCGCTTGCGGGCGCCGCCGCTTGCGGGCGCCGCCGCATGCGGGTGCGGGAGGCACCGCATGCGGGCTGCCGCATGCGGGCGCCGCTGCTTGCGGGCGGCTCCGCAGGCGGGTGCGGGCGGCACCGCATGCGGGCGCCGCCGCTTCCGGGCGGTGCCGCATACGGGCGTCACCGCATGCGGACGGCGCCGCACGCAGTTAGTACGCCGCCCAGCCGTGCGGGGCCAGGCGCGTACGTGTACAAATTGTGCGCAAGGTGGGGGGCGCCGGGTGTTCTAGTCGTTAATCTTACAGAGTCTTAATCACTGACTCCTGTATGACAGGTTCTTGTAGGTCCGGGCGGGCACCCGAGACGCGGGAGAACCTAGCATCGGTCAGGAGCGCTACAACAAGGTGGGTTTACGGTCGAGGCTGAGTATTGTGTTGGTAATCCGAAAGGGACTTTTTTATTGTTAATCGGTACTAACACTGACGGTTTCTATGATGTACTATATTACCCCGTGTCTTGGTTACTTATGCTCGAGTTGCGACACGCGCACCCGCGGTCTGGCCACCGCAAAGGGTGCTCTTTTCCGGAAAGGCGGTCTTCGACCCGTGTTACCCCACGAGGTGACGTAGTGGGGGCCCCCGTAGGTGTGGGGTTTGAGGCAGCAAGGTGCGAGCGGTGCGACCTGTTACGGAATTTGAGTTGGCGTAGTTTCGTGAAAGTCTCAAGTCTTGAAGATTGAAGGTGAAGAAAGTTGGATCATTTAACTCAATCTCAAGAAAGAAGAATTCAAAAGGATCAGGTATGTTTAACTAAAGATTTTGTGTGATCCGAATACTTCTTGTAGTGTAGAAACACTTGGAAGAATCTTTCATTGCATAAAAATCAAAAACTGGACTTGGGACATGTTCAGGATCCGGATCAGGTTGTTCGATCCGGATCCCGAAGGTGGTTCGTTCATACACCAGTTCAATCCGGATCGTAGTCTCTTGATCCGGATCCCGAACAGTGAGTTTACCATTTTCCTTGAACGATCCGGATCATGCTTCGCAATCCGGATCCCGAACGTTGATGTTTGGTAAACTGTATGAACGATCCGGATCATGCACTTCGATCCGGATCCCGAACCTTCGTTTTTCTGGAACTGGCTGACTCGTTACGACGATCCGGATCACAGCTAGTCCGATCCGGATCGCCGTCCGTAAAATTTCCAGAAATGTTAGGTTTTTGATTCTTATCTCCTTCCTAGGGTTTCTAACCTATAAATACACCCTATGACTCTTTTTCTAGGGTGAATCCACATAGTCAATAGCCGTCTTTTTCATATAACATTTTATACGGCTATAGATCCACATATAGAGAAGAAAGGAAATCATTAGAGAATACTCTATGTTTCTTCATCTATATTGATTAGTTTGATTCTAGGTTTTCATACTCACATCTCGAGTTGAATCAAACTAATGAATACTTGGATGGTATTTCCGATCTATCTTTGATCTAAGTATTCGGCGGATCATCACCACCCAAAACAACGATTTACCCCAAAAATCGGCGCGTGGATTCGCGTGTCCTTGTGGATTCAAGGTTCAACCGCTCTCGTGGATTCGGAGCGAGGCACGTTCGTGGATTCGAAGGGTGCTATTGGGTGAAGACCGTGGATTCGGTCGGACGTCGTGGATTCGACGTTGGACGCCGTGGATTCGGCGTTGGGCGCAGATCGTGGATTCGAGAAGCGTCGCGGAGCGAGCGGAGAAGATCCTCTAGGAGCGTATGGAAAAGGTTGAGTCGTAAGTGTGTACGGTAAATCACCTTGTACGTGTTTTAATTCTAGTGGATTTCTGCCGTGTTATCGGTCCCGTGGTTTTTTACTCCGGTGATGGAGTTTTCCACGTAAAAATCTTGCGTATTATTTTTATTTCCGCATTGGGTTTTATCGCAATGATTTTTTGAGTGTTTATACATTTACACCTATTCACCCCCCTCTAGGTGTTTTTTTCCCCTATTTAGATCCGTATTACATATAACCCAACAAGTGGTATCAGAGCGGGAATAGGGTTGTAAACAATGGTTGAAGGTGGAAACATCAACCGACCCCCATTCTTCGATGGAACTAATTATGCGTACTGGAAAGTATGGATGAAAGCCTTTTTAATTTCCATCGACGAACGGGTGTGGCAATCAATTGAATTAGGATGGTCTAATCCAACTGAATTTAATGGTGATGTTCGCACCTTAAAACCTAGGTCGAAATGGACCAAGGAAGAGTTAGATTCATCTTCTTACAATGGCAAGGGAATTAATGCTATTTTTAATGCCTTATCCCAAACTGAATTCTCTCGCGTCTCGGCATGTGAGATTGCGAAAGAAATCTGGGATGTTCTTCAGGTTACACATGAGGGAACTAACCTCGTGAAGATTCAGAAACTGCAAATGCTTACGAGCAAGTTTGACTCTATCTTAATGGCAGAAAATGAATCTTTCACGGACTACTATACACGATTGCAAGACATCGTAAACTCATGTGCTAATCTGGGAGAGAAGATTCCAGAATTTAAGATTGTAAGAAAAATCTTAAGAACTCTTCCTGAACGATTTCGCCCAAAGGTTACTGCCATTGAAACTATTAAACACCCGGACGAAATACGTGTAGAAGAATTAGTTGGTTCATTACAAACTTATGAAATGACATTTACTACTAACAATTCTTCTGGAAAGGCATCCACTTCTAAGTCTTCAGGTTATGCGTTGAAAACAACTAAGGAAGAAGACGCGGATACGTCCTCCTCAGACGATGACGAGAACCTTTCTATGGAGGAATTTGAGAAGCAGCTCGCTCTCTTGACAAGGAAGTTTCGCCGCAACTTTCGAAGGGGTAATTCAAGCAAATCTCCATCCTTCGGAAAGTCGAACAAAGGCAAGGGTACTTCAGGATACAAGTCAAGAAAGCAAGAGAACTTCTCAAAGGATAAGAAAAGCTCAGAAGGACAACTACAATGCTTCAAATGTCGAGGCTACGGCCACATTGCAACGGAGTGTCCTAACAAGTATCCGGCAAAGAAGAAGGCGATGCAAGTCGTCACTTGGGATGACAACTCAACGTCAAATGAGTCGTCTTCGAGTGATGAAGAAAAGAGCTCCACCGCATTCCACGCGTCCGTATCTTCACCCTTCATGTGCTTTATGGCAAGTACATCTGAGTCGTTGTCCAACTCCACTGTTGAAAAGAACGCAACGGACAACGAATCGGATGATTCGGAAGGTGAAGATTTTGCTCTAGCCTACCACAGACTTTTGAGGGACTCAAAGAAAGTGGCTAAGCAAAACAAGAGTTTGAGAGGGAGAGTGCATGATCTCGAAGAAGAAGCAAAAAGAGCGACTTCTCTCTCAAACGCTCTTGAAGTGGAAAGGGAAAACCTGATAAAGGCAAATGCTTCCCTTCAAGAGTCCAATGAGCAACTTGAGAAGGAACATACAAATCTGGTGGATAACGCGAATCACTTCTCAAAGCTCTACAACGAGGCTCGACAGGATAACCTGGAAATGACAAAGACCATTTTCCAACTCAAGAATGACTTACAGCGATTCTCTTCAGGAAGGAGTAAGTTGGATAGACTTCTTGGTCTTGGTCAATCAAATAGGTTCGGCCTCGGATACACTCAAACTGGAAACAGTCCAAGTTCGAGTGAGACAGTTTTTGTGCCTCAGTCGGTATCTCCTCCTCCGACACCGGAATTCAAGACAAACAACGACAACAAACCTACTTCATCCTCTTTGGGATCGTCAAGATCTAAGGTATGTTTTCGTTGTGGTGTTTTAGGGCACATAAGAAGATATTGCAAGACGGGAGTCGAACGCTCATCTCAAAGACCTCTTGCAACGACTACCAAAACGGCTCCTCCCCGAAAATCAAAGTAAAACTTTTCAAATGAAAAGAGATTTGGTAGTTCATCGCGCAAGACGATTTCATCAAGGAACAACAATCGCTATAACAAGACGCCTTCACCTAGGCATATAACTTCTCGACCATTACCGACGCACTCCAAAAGGGTTTGGGTGCGCAAAGGTGAAATTTTCCCTTGTCTTGTTTCCAATGTTTCCTTACATGCATATGATAGTTCGTCTTGGTATCTGGATAGCGGGTGTTCCCGTCACATGACCGGTGACAAAAATAGTTTTCAAAATCTTGAGAAAATCTCCGGAGGACACGTTGTTTTCGGAGACGGTCGATCTTCCAAAATTGTTGGAAAAGGGACGGTAGCTATTCCAGATGGCCCGATTTTGAAAAACGTCTTATTCGTTGATGGCCTTAAGACTAACCTCATAAGCATAAGTCAACTTTGCTACAATGGTTTTTCAGTTAACTTTTCATCTGTTGAATGCGTTGTAACTGATAAGGACCATGTCTTCTTTTTAAAAGGGGTTAGATCTGAAAACAATTGTTATGTTGTTCCTAATAAATTTTCTGAAAATTGTAACTTAGCCGCTTTGAATAATGAAACTCTTTGGCATGAAAGGCTAGGTCACTTAAACTTTAAGGAACTTACTAGAATTTCAAACAAGGACGTGGTCAAGGGGGTTCCAAAGCTTTTATTTAAACAAAACATTGTGTGTGGTGGTTGCCAAAAGGGAAAACAGTCTAGGACTGCACACAAGAACTTGAACCACGTTGGTACAAAACGGCCCTTGGAACTTTTGCACATGGACTTAATGGGGCCGACCCGTCAACCATCTTTGGGAGGTAAATGGTACATCTTTTTATTGGTTGATGATTTCTCTCGGTTTTCTTGGGTAGCATTTTTGAAAGAGAAAGCTGATACGTTTGACTCTTTTCATGAGATTTGCCATCGTATTATGATTGAAAAGAATGAAAAGATCATTCGTGTTAGAAGTGATAGAGGTGGAGAATTCATAAATTCAAAATTCATTGATTTTTGCACTTCAAATGGAATCAAACATGAATTCTCGGCACCCTATACACCTCAGCAGAATGGTGTTGTTGAGCGCAAGAATAGGGTTGTTCAAGAGATGGCGCGTGTGATGCTTCATAGCCGGAATTTACCACTACATTTTTGGGCTGAAGCTGTGAACACCGCTGTCTATGTCATTAATAGAGTTTACTTGCGCCCAGGAACTTTAAATACACCATATGAGCTGTGGTTTAGTAGAAAACCAAATATCAAATATTTTCGTGTCTTCGGGAGTCGATGTTACATTTTACGTGACCGTGAAAATCTTGGAAAGTTCGACTCTCGAAGTGATGAAGGGATCTTTCTGGGTTATTCTACGAATAGCAGAGCATATCGAGTATTTAACATTGAATCTAAGACGATCGTAGAATCTATAAATGTTAAAGTAGATGAAGCTTTTCACTTTGAAACTGGAAAATCTACCCTCGATATCTCTCTAGATGATGATTCTCCTGCTAGTGCATCTTCTCATAATAATACTTCCAATATTAATGATGCATCTAATGGTTCTTCTAGTTTATCTGATGTGCAGGAATCATCTCATATATCTCCGAGTACTCCGTTTCAACAAACGTTACGAATCTCCAAGGATCATCCGGAATCGAATATTATTGGAGATCCACAAGAAGGAGTCAGAACTCGGAGGCAGTTGGTTTGTGGATTCGCTTGCTACGTATCTTTAATCGAACCAAAGAACATAGATGAAGCTCTTCAGGATGACTACTGGATTAAAGCAATGCAGGAAGAGCTCCATCAATTTGAGCGAAACAAAGTCTGGGAATTAACGAAGCCTCCAAAGCAACACAATGTGATAGGTACCAAATGGATCTTCAAAAACAAGAAAAATGAGGATGGTACTATCATCAGGAATAAGGCACGATTAGTTGCTCAAGGCTACTCTCAAGTAGAAGGTATAGACTTTGACGAAACATTCGCCCCTGTAGCTAGACTCGAGTCCATTCGTATACTGTTTGCTATTGCTTGTCATTTTAAAATCAAATTATTTCAAATGGACGTTAAGAGCGCATTTCTAAATGGGTTTTTAAATGAGGAAGTTTATGTGGCTCAACCGAAAGGTTTTGTAGATCATAAACAACCTAACCATGTTTTTCGTTTGAAAAAGGCTCTTTACGGTCTGAAACAAGCACCGCGAGCATGGTACGAAAGGTTAACAAAGCACCTTTTGGAGAAGGGCTATACTCGAGGGGGAGCTGATAGGACTCTCTTTGTGAAGCATTATCAAAACAATTTCATTGTAGCACAAATATATGTCGATGACATAGTATTTGGCGCAACAAGAGATAACGATGCTTCTTAATTCGCGGAGACCATGGAAAGCGAATTTGAGATGTCCATGATGGGCGAATTGACTTATTTTCTTGGATTGCAAATTAAACAAAATGATGAAGGTATTCACTTGAGTCAATCCAAGTATGCAATGGAGTTGGTCAAAAAGTTTGATCTAGAAAATTGTAAAGATTTTCCGACTCCAATGGGAACTAGCCACAAGGGACTTGGAAGTGAATCACATAGTGAGAATGTAGACGAGAAATTGTATTGAAGTATGATTGGAAGTCTACTTTACCTCACGGCTAGTCGCCCGGATATATCTTTTGGTGTTGGGATTTGCGCGAGATATCAATCAGCACCAAAGGAGGTTCACCTGAAAGCGGTGAAAAGGATCATCCGGTATATCAAAGGATCAATTAATTTCGGAATTTGGTATCCTATGGGAACAAGTTTGGATATTGTTGGATACTCAGATGCCGATTGGGCAGGATCAGTGGATGATCGGAAAAGCACGAGTGGTGCATGCTTCTATCTTGGCCATTGCCTTGTTGCATGGCATAGTAAAAAGCAGAACTGCATAGCACTCTCGACTGCCGAAGCGGAATACATTTCAGCTGGAAGTTGCTCAACTCAACTCATTTGGATGAAAAGCGTATTGAGCGACTTCCGCATTTCAGCATCTTCGGTAACAATACTTTGTGACAACACTAGTGCTATTAACATTTCTAAAAACCCTGTGTTGCACTCTAGAACAAAACATATTGAACTTAGATATCATTTTCTTAGAGAGCTAGTTGAATCAAATACTCTTCAACTTACATATATTTCAACTGAGGATCAATTAGCTGACATTCTAACAAAACCTTTGGATCAAAAACGTTTTATTCATTTACGAAAAGCAATTGGGATGCTTTCCTTGAAATAATCTTATTTTTGAAATCTTTGCTTAGGATAGGTTTTGTATTTGTTTTTGTTTTGTTCATTATCTATGTTTGTACATAGGACATTAATTGAGCATAGATCATAATTGACTTTAATTGCATCTTTTCGCACATTTAGAAATTTATTATGCTTTTGCCATCATAATATTTCACTGTTGCAATGATCATTTATGTTAATTAAATCATCTTCTAAAGTGATCAAAGTCAATTTCTCTCTCTCTATGATCTCTTGGTATAGTCATTATCTTATTTGACTACTTAGTCGAGTATGAAATCGAGATCAATATTTGGTTGAATACTTTATATCTTAAATAATTGATAGCCAATTGAGGGGGAGTCATAGAAAAGGTAAAATGCTCAAAAGATGTGGAAAGAGTTACATCCCAATGAGGAGTGTGAAAACTACCACCACATGGAGGAAAGAGCTACCACCTCGGTCGTCCGAGTATTGTGTGCAGCTACCACATGTATACCAAGCATGGTTGTTCAAATTTTTGATTAAGTAAAATGCATGTTGAAATACTTGACTCTGTCAAATTCAAGGTTGGTATAAGGTGGGTTTTTAATGAAAGATGCTCAAAGAGCCACTCTCTTCAACAGATTGTCTAGATACATTATCTATTATATTTGGGATTTCAAACATCTATTGATCTTTGTATTTCATTTTCTTTACTGAATTGATGGTTTGATAAAGGCATTACTCATAAGATCAAGTTAGATGTGATTGAAGGTGTTCAACTTTAAGGGATTTAATTCTTGTAAATTTTCGTTTCATTTTTGGATATTATTGATAGATTTGGCATAATCTAATTCTTGTTGTATGAAACGATGATTTTTGTTTAAAGTTGATACACATTTGTGCTTACAATCTTTTTCTGGTTTTCTTGAATTTCTCTGAAATTTTCTAAAGAAAAAGTTGGGGCCGATCCGGATCGGGCTAGATGATCCGGATCCCGAACGCAGGAATTCTTCTGCGGGCTGACGATCCGGATTGTATCTGCCGATCCGGATCCCGAACGCAGTTTCTTACTGCGGGTAGCCGATCCGGATCGCAGTTATGAACTGATCCGGATCGCGGCTAGGTTTTATAAGGAACGAAAGGGGTTTTTGATTTCTTTACTCCAATCTTTTGTTCCGAAGTTTCCAGAGCCTCTCTCTCTAGATTTCATCCTTCCTGGAAGCTTTCAAACTCAGGTTCTTCAACTCCTAGTAAGTTTTATTGATCAAATCTCGGTTTTTCACCGTTTTTCTTTTTTCCTCCTCAAACGTGATGAATTTCTTGGATCAACTTTGTTTGTGGATGGTTTTTGATCAAATTTCTTTTGAAATAAGAACTCTGGGTAGATTAGTTTTGATTATATGCTAGGTATTCTCCTGATTAACGATTTTCTAGGCTTCGATTTCTAAAATTTCGGTTTTAGGGCATATAATAAGGATTTTCGAAATCATGCAATTGATTCTATTTTTAAAAGTCCTTTTGCAAAACTAATTTGAATTCTTAGCGTTCTCTACATGATTATGATGTTTAGGGTTACAATTTTTTTTTTCCATCTTTGCAAATTAACAACTTCTTTCATGTGTTCTTGAGTTGGGCTATCACAGGGATTCCTTTTTTCTTCAAGCAACCATTAGCAATGGTGATCACTTGGATTGTCTTCCTTACTGCGGGCTTACGGTTCATCGAGACACCGTCCAGCCAAGAGGGCTAAGAAGGCTAAGAAAGCGAAGAAAGCTAAAGATGATTCCGATTACCAGAATCCTGAACGGAATCCAATTGGACTGACGATGAACTGCAAGTTGAAGCAACGATCTCCACTGCTTCAAAGGGAAAAGCACCTGCGGAAACATCGAAGGCTCCGCCTACTGCTGCTGAAAAGGGAAAGCTCCAATGGAAGAAACTTCTGGGAAGACAAGAAGAAAAAAGTGTTGCTCGCAAGAGGGAAGTGCTCGAGGAATCACCATTGAGCAACCAGCTGCTGGCCAAGCACCTCCTCAAGACTTTGTCAGCTCGGCTAGAATAAAGGATTTTGAAACAGAGAATGCATTGGAGAAAGGCATGTTGATGTAAAAGCCTTAAAGCAGCGTTCTCAGACGTTTGGGACTTTGTTTGACCAGAGAGGTCTTGCTTCCATTTGCGATTTCCCGGAGACCACTGGGTATTGTCTTCACTCAGTGAGGATGTTTTATCAGAATGCCTGCTATCTAGTTGATCAGGAAAGCGGGCGTCGGGATTTTCAAACATTAGTCAAGAATGTCAGAATCAAAGTAACGCCTCAGCTAATTGGTGAAGTACTAGGGATGGACGCCCGAGCCGATGGCACTCATTACCTGAAGAATCAAGCCTTCAACACCTTCTCCTGGAGAGTGGTAGTTGATGGAATCTGTGTTCCAAATACTCGGTCGACAGGAAACTCCGTTTTCTCGAAAGAACTACGACCAGAGTACCGCATCTTAAATCTCATTGTTTGTTACAATATTATTCCAAACATGAACACAAAGGTTCTTCGGTGGGAAAGAATGATATTTCTTTATCTATGGAAACCCCGCAGCAGCAATGGGAGCTAACTTAAACATTCCCTACGTCATTGGTCAAGGATGGCACGATATGTGGAGCAAGCTCATCCGTCAGAGAGACTACCTTTTCCAATGATCATCATGCGCATTCTTCGCAAATTTAAAGCTGACACAAATGCGAGTTCCTATCTGCACAGTTTAGGAACGATCAATGACACAACAATTGTAAAGTCTCTTTCGACGAAGCCAGATGAACCTTTCATACCTCTTCCGGCAACGAGAACAACGACAACAAGCAACAACCTCTGCACCGGCAGCAGCTCCTCCAGTTCAACCAGCACCTCCGGCACAAGAAGCACCACAATCAACTTCTGATGATGATGCATCTGTTACCTCAATCTATAAAGAACAGCAAAGGCTCTCCAACGAGCAAGAACGTATATCAAATGAACTAATTGAGGTAAAGGAAGAAATAAAGAAGGTAAATAAAAATCAATCAGCAATGAACAAGCGAATAAAGAAGATTTTCCAAATCCTCGGCTGTATCAGTTCAGACGAGTCTGAATAATCCGTATCCTTCTAATTTCTGTTTATTATGCATATGCTTAAATCCTTCTGTTGTGCAGGTTTTTAAGTTTTAATTTGAGTTTTTAGTTCTCGAACTTAAACTGTTAACCATTCTCTCCACTTCTGTAATCTTGGCTTTATTTGTGACAAAAAGGGGGAGAGAGTTTGAACAATGTTTAGACACAATGGAACAATGATTGTGAAAAATCTGATGTGATGAAGATTTTGTATACATCAAGGTAAGTATCTCAACTTCAACTTTGGTTTTCATCTTGTGATTGTTTGCATGTCTCGACTAACTATTCGACTAACTATTTGGGCATGTAATATAACTAACAAGTTGATGTTGGACTAACATTTGTGACATTTGGTTTTAGTTGCATAGAAGATATGTTGGTTTTTGACTATGATTCTCTTACATATCTGAATTCTCAAATGTCATGATGATTAGATAAACTCTATCTCTGTACTAGGTTTTGTATGCTAAATATTCTTGAGGTATCTAACGATCTCTTTTTGTCAAGAATGATTTCTTTGTGCAGAGAGTACAGATGTCTAAGTCTAGAGTCTGTTTTAGGAGTTTATCTCATGTTTTTAAATTTTTGTGTGATAGCATTGTAAATTTTTTGAATTTTCTTTAGTGGATCTATGTTTTGTCACGAAACCGCCAAAGGGGGAGATTGTTACGGAATTTGAGTTGGCGTAGTTTCGTGAAAGTCTCAAGTCTTGAAGATTGAAGGTGAAGAAAGTTGGATCATTTAACTCAATCTCAAGAAAGAAGAATTCAAAAGGATCAGGTATGTTTAACTAAAGATTTTGTGTGATCCGAATACTTCTTGTAGTGTAGAAACACTTGGAAGAATCTTTCATTGCATAAAAATCAAAAACTGGACTTGGGACATGTTCAGGATCCGGATCAGGTTGTTCGATCCGGATCCCGAAGGTGGTTCGTTCATACACCAGTTCAATCCGGATCGTAGTCTCTTGATCCGGATCCCGAACAGTGAGTTTACCATTTTCCTTGAACGATCCGGATCAGGCTTCGCAATCCGGATCCCGAACGTTGATGTTTGGTGAACTGTATGAACGATCCGGATCATGCACTTCGATCCGGATCCCGAACCTTCGTTTTTCTGGAACTGGCTGACTCGTTACGACGATCCGGATCACAGCTAGTCCGATCCGGATCGCCGTCCGTAAAATTTCCAGAAATGTTAGGTTTTTGATTCTTATCTCCTTCCTAGGGTTTCTAACCTATAAATAGACCCTATGACTCTTTTTCTAGGGTGAATCCACATAGTCAATAGCCGTCATTTTCATATATCATTTTATACGGCTATAGATCCACATATAGAGAAGAAAGGAAATCATTAGAGAATACTCTATGTTTCTTCATCTATATTGATTAGTTTGATTCTAGGTTTTCATACTCACATCTTGAGTTGAATCAAACTAATGAATACTTAGATGGTATTTCCGATCTATCTTTGATCTAAGTATTCGGCGGATCATCACCACCCAAAACAACGATTTACCCCAAAAATCGGCGCGTGGATTCGCGTGTCCTTGTGGATTCAAGGTTCAACCGCTCTCGTGGATTCGGAGCGAGGCACGTTCGTGGATTCGAAGGGTGCTATTGGGTGAAGACCGTGGATTCGGTCGGACGTCGTGGATTCGACGTTGGACGCCGTGGATTCGGCGTTGGGCGCAGATCGTGGATTCGAGAAGCGTCGCGGAGCGAGCGGAGAAGATCCTCTAGGAGCGTATGGAAAAGGTTGAGTCGTAAGTGTGTACGGTAAATCACCTTGTACGTGTTTTAATTCTAGTGGATTTCTGCCGTGTTATCGGTCCCGTGGTTTTTACTCCGGTGATGGAGTTTTCCACGTAAAAATCTTGCGTATTATTTTTATTTCCGCATTGGGTTTTTATCGCAACGATTTTTGAGTGTTTATACGTTTACACCTATTCACCCCCCTCTAGGTGTTTTTCCCCTATTTAGATCCGTATTACATAAACCCAACAGACCTGTCGGGGTTGGTGCCAGACGAGGTCAGGTGTGACCGTAGGGGTTGGTGCCCGCGAGGTCAGGTGTGCGACCCGCCGGGATTGGTGCCCGATGAGGTCAGTGTGTGCGACCCGCGGGATAGGTGCCCAACGCGGTCAGGTGTTACAGGTGTTACCGGGGTTACAGGTGTTACAGGTGGTACAGTGGTTGCGAGTTACCGTTTACGAGTAGAGCGTTTGTTCCGGCTAGTCTTACTTTTGTGGCTGGTATACTTTACTGC
>CM055062.1:34550313-34577840 GCA_029204045.2 Tillandsia leiboldiana | reverse complement strand
AAAACAACCTAACCATGTTTTTCGTTTGAAAAAGGCTCTTTACGGTCTGAAACAAGCACCGCGAGCATGGTACGAAAGGTTAACAAAGCACCTTTTGGAGAAGGGCTATACTCGAGGGGGAGCTGATAGGACTCTCTTTGTGAAGCATTATCAAAACAATTTCATTGTAGCACAAATATATGTCGATGACATAGTATTTGGCGCAACAAGAGATAACGATGCTTCTTAATTCGCGGAGACCATGGAAAGCGAATTTGAGATGTCCATGATGGGCGAATTGACTTATTTTCTTGGATTGCAAATTAAACAAATGATGAAGGTATTCACTTGAGTCAATCCAAGTATGCAATGGAGTTGGTCAAAAAGTTTGATCTAGAAAATTGTAAAGATTTTCCGACTCCAATGGGAACTAGCCACAAGGGACTTGGAAGTGAATCACATAGTGAGAATGTAGACGAGAAATTGTATTGAAGTATGATTGGAAGTCTACTTTACCTCACGGCTAGTCGCCCGGATATATCTTTTGGTGTTGGGATTTGCGCGAGATATCAATCAGCACCAAAGGAGGTTCACCTGAAAGCGGTGAAAAGGATCATCCGGTATATCAAAGGATCAATTAATTTCGGAATTTGGTATCCTATGGGAACAAGTTTGGATATTGTTGGATACTCAGATGCCGATTGGGCAGGATCAGTGGATGATCGGAAAAGCACGAGTGGTGCATGCTTCTATCTTGGCCATTGCCTTGTTGCATGGCATAGTAAAAAGCAGAACTGCATAGCACTCTCGACTGCCGAAGCGGAATACATTTCAGCTGGAAGTTGCTCAACTCAACTCATTTGGATGAAAAGCGTATTGAGCGACTTCCGCATTTCAGCATCTTCGGTAACAATACTTTGTGACAACACTAGTGCTATTAACATTTCTAAAAACCCTGTGTTGCACTCTAGAACAAAACATATTGAACTTAGATATCATTTTCTTAGAGAGCTAGTTGAATCAAATACTCTTCAACTTACATATATTTCAACTGAGGATCAATTAGCTGACATTCTAACAAAACCTTTGGATCAAAAACGTTTTATTCATTTACGAAAAGCAATTGGGATGCTTTCCTTGAAATAATCTTATTTTTGAAATCTTTGCTTAGGATAGGTTTTGTATTTGTTTTTGTTTTGTTCATTATCTATGTTTGTACATAGGACATTAATTGAGCATAGATCATAATTGACTTTAATTGCATCTTTTCGCACATTTAGAAATTTATTATGCTTTTGCCATCATAATATTTCACTGTTGCAATGATCATTTATGTTAATTAAATCATCTTCTAAAGTGATCAAAGTCAATTTCTCTCTCTCTATGATCTCTTGGTATAGTCATTATCTTATTTGACTACTTAGTCGAGTATGAAATCGAGATCAATATTTGGTTGAATACTTTATATCTTAAATAATTGATAGCCAATTGAGGGGGAGTCATAGAAAAGGTAAAATGCTCAAAAGATGTGGAAAGAGTTACATCCCAATGAGGAGTGTGAAAACTACCACCACATGGAGGAAAGAGCTACCACCTCGGTCGTCCGAGTATTGTGTGCAGCTACCACATGTATACCAAGCATGGTTGTTCAAATTTTTGATTAAGTAAAATGCATGTTGAAATACTTGACTCTGTCAAATTTCAAGGTTGGTATAAGGTGGGTTTTTAATGAAAGATGCTCAAAGAGCCACTCTCTTCAACAGATTGTCTAGATACATTATCTATTATATTTGGGATTTCAAACATCTATTGATCTTTGTATTTCATTTTCTTTACTGAATTGATGGTTTGATAAAGGCATTACTCATAAGATCAAGTTAGATGTGATTGAAGGTGTTCAACTTTAAGGGATTTAATTCTTGTAAATTTTCGTTTCATTTTTGGATATTATTGATAGATTTGGCATAATCTAATTCTTGTTGTATGAAACGATGATTTTTGTTTAAAGTTGATACACATTTGTGCTTACAATCTTTTTCTGGTTTTTCTTGAATTTCTCTGAAATTTTCTAAAGAAAAAGTTGGGGCCGATCCGGATCGGGCTAGATGATCCGGATCCCGAACGCAGGAATTCTTCTGCGGGCTGACGATCCGGATTGTATCTGCCGATCCGGATCCCGAACGCAGTTTCTTACTGCGGGTAGCCGATCCGGATCGCAGTTATGAACTGATCCGGATCGCGGCTAGGTTTTATAAGGAACGAAAGGGGTTTTTGATTTCTTTACTCCAATCTTTTGTTCCGAAGTTTCCAGAGCCTCTCTCTCTAGATTTCATCCTTCCTGGAAGCTTTCAAACTCAGGTTCTTCAACTCCTAGTAAGTTTTATTGATCAAAATCTCGGTTTTTCACCGTTTTTCTTTTTTCCTCCTCAAACGTGATGAATTTCTTGGATCAACTTTGTTTGTGGATGGTTTTTGATCAAATTTCTTTTGAAATAAGAACTCTGGGTAGATTAGTTTTGATTATATGCTAGGTATTCTCCTGATTAACGGATTTTTAGGCTTCGATTTCTAAAATTTCGGTTTTAGGGCATATAATAAGGATTTTCGAAAATCATGCAATTGATCTATTTTTAAAAGTCCTTTTGCAAAACTAATTTGATTCTTAGCTTCTCTACATGATTATGATTGTTTGGGTACAATTTTTTTTTTTTCAATCTTTGAAAATTAACAATTTTTTCATGTGTTCTTGAGTTGGGCTACACAGGATTCCTTTTTCTCAAGAAACCATTAGCAATGGTGATCACTTGGATTGTCTTTCTACTTGCGGCTATGGTTCATACGAGAGACACCGTCAAGCCCAAGAGGGCTAAGAAGGCTAAGAAAGCGAAGAAAGCTAAAGATGATTCCGATACAGAATCTGAAACGGAATCAATTGACTGGGATGAACTGCAAGTTGAAGCAACGACTGTTCCCACTGCTTCAAAGGGAAAAGCGCCTGCGGAAACATCGAAGGCTCCGCCTACTGCTGCTGAAAAAGGGAAAGCTCCAATGGAAGAAACTTCTGGGAAGACAAGAAGAAAAAGTGTTGCTCGCAAGAGAGGAAGTGCTCGAGGAATCACCATTGAGCAACCAGCTGCTGGCCAAGCACCTGCACAAGACTTTGTCAGCTCGGCCAGAATAAAGGATTTTGAAAACAGAGAATGCATTGGAGAAAGGCATGTTGATGTAAAAGCCTTAAAGCAGCGTTCTCAGACGTTTGGGACTTTGTTTGACCAGAGAGGTCTTGCTTCCATTTGCGAGTTCCCGGAGACCACTGGGTATTGTCTTCACTCAGTAAGGATGTTTTATCAGAATGCCTGCTATCTAGTTGATCAGGAAAGCGGGCGTCGGGATTTTCAAACATTAGTCAAGAATGTCAGAATCAAAGTAACGCCTCAGCTAATTGGTGAAGTACTAGGGATGGACGCCCGAGCCGATGGTACTCATTACCTGAAGAATCAAGCCTTCAACACCTTCTCCTGGAGAGTGGTAGTTGATGGAATTTGTGTTCCAAATACTCGGTCGACAGGAAACTCCGTTTTCTCGAAAGAACTACGACCAGAGTACCGCATCTTAAATCTCATTGTTTGTTACAATATTATTCCAAACATGAACACAAAGGTTCTTCGGTGGGAAAGAATGATATTTCTTTATCTACTTGGAAACCCCGCAGCAGCAATGGGAGCTAACTTAAACATTCCCTACGTCATCTGGTCAAGGATGGCACGATATGTGGAGCAAGCTCATCCGTCAGAGAGACTACCGTTTCCAATGATCATCATGCGCATTCTTCGCAAATTTAAAGCTGACACAAATGCGAGTTCCTATCTGCACAGTTTAGGAACGATCAATGACACAACAATTGTAAAGTCTTTTTCGACGAAGCCAGATGAACCTTTCATACCTCTTCACCGGCAACGAGAACAACAACAACAAGCAACAACCTCTGCACCAGCAGCAGCTCCTCCAGTTCAACCAGCACCTCCGGCACAAGAAGCACCACCATCAACTTCTGATGATGATGCATCTGTTACCTCAATCTATAAAGAACAGCAAAGGCTCTCCAACGAGCAAGAACGTATATCAAATGAACTAATTGAGGTAAAGGAAGAAATAAAGAAGGTAAATAAAAATCAATCAGCAATGAACAAGCGAATAAAGAAGATTTTCCAAATCCTCGGCTGTATCAGTTCAGACGAGTCTGAATAATCCGTATCCTTCTAATTTCTGTTTATTATGCATATGCTTAAATCCTTCTGTTGTGTAGGTTTTTAAGTTTTAATTTGAGTGTTTAGTTCTCGAACTTAAACTGTTAACCATTCTCTCCACTTCTGTAATCTTTGGCTGTATTTGTGACAAAAAGGGGGAGAGAGTTTAGAACAATGTTTAGAACAATGAACAATGATTGTGAAAATCTTGATGATGAAGATTTTGTAGACATCAAGGTAAGTATCTTTTCAACTTCAACTTTGGTTTTCATCTTGTGATTGTTTGCATGTCTCGACTAACTATTCGACTAACTATTTGGGCATGTAATATAACTAACAAGTTGATGTTGGACTAACATTGGTGACATTTGGTTTTTAGTTGCATAGAAGATATGTTGGTTTTTGACTATGATTCTCTCACATATCTGAATTCTCAAATGTCATGATGATTAGATAAACTCTATCTCTGTACTAGGTTTTATATGCTAAATATTCTTGAGGTATCTAACGATCTCTTTTTGTCAAGAATGATTTCTTTGTGCAGAGAGTACAGATGTCTAAGTCTAGAGTCTGTTTTAGGAGTTTATCTCATGTTATTAAATTTTTGGATCTCCATTGTAAATTTTTGAATTTTCTTTAGTGGATCTATGTTTTGTCACGAAACCGCCAAAGGGGGAGATTATTACGGAATTTGAGTTGGCGTAGTTTCGTGAAAGTCTCAAGTCTTGAAGATTGAAGGTGAAGAAAGTTGGATCATTTAACTCAATCTCAAGAAAGAAGAATTCAAAAGGATCAGGTATGTTTAACTAAAGATTTTGTGTGATCCGAATACTTCTTGTAGTGTAGAAACACTTGGAAGAATCTTTCATTGCATAAAAATCAAAAACTGGACTTGGGACATGTTCAGGATCCGGATCAGGTTGTTCGATCCGGATCCCGAAGGTGGTTCGTTCATACACCAGTTCAATCCGGATCGTAGTCTCTTGATCCGGATCCCGAACAGTGAGTTTACCATTTTCCTTGAACGATCCGGATCATGCTTCGCAATCCGGATCCCGAACGTTGATGTTTGGTAAACTGTATGAACGATCCGGATCATGCACTTCGATCCGGATCCCGAACCTTCGTTTTTCTGGAACTGGCTGACTCGTTACGACGATCCGGATCACAGCTAGTCCGATCCGGATCGCCGTCCGTAAAATTTCCAGAAATGTTAGGTTTTTGATTCTTATCTCCTTCCTAGGGTTTCTAACCTATAAATACACCCTATGACTCTTTTTCTAGGGTGAATCCACATAGTCAATAGCCGTCTTTTTCATATAACATTTTATACGGCTATAGATCCACATATAGAGAAGAAAGGAAATCATTAGAGAATACTCTATGTTTCTTCATCTATATTGATTAGTTTGATTCTAGGTTTTCATACTCACATCTCGAGTTGAATCAAACTAATGAATACTTGGATGGTATTTCCGATCTATCTTTGATCTAAGTATTCGGCGGATCATCACCACCCAAAATAACGATTTACCCCAAAAATCGGCGCGTGGATTCGCGTGTCCTTGTGGATTCAAGGTTCAACCGCTCTCGTGGATTCGGAGCGAGGCACGTTCGTGGATTCGAAGGGTGCTATTGGGTGAAGACCGTGGATTCGGTCGGACGTCGTGGATTCGACGTTGGACGCCGTGGATTCGGCGTTGGGCGCAGATCGTGGATTCGAGAAGCGTCGCGGAGCGAGCAGAGAAGATCCTCTAGGAGCGTATGGAAAAGGTTGAGTTGTAGGTGTGTACGGTAAATCACCTTGTACGTGTTTTAATTCTAGTGGATTTCTGCCGTGTTATCGGTCCCGTGGTTTTTTACTCCGGTGATGGAGTTTTCCACGTAAAAATCTTGCGTATTATTTTTATTTCCGCATTGGGTTTTATCGCAATGATTTTTTGAGTGTTTATACGTTTACACCTATTCACCCCCCTCTAGGTGTTTTTTCCCCTATTTAGATCCGTATTACATATAACCCAACACGACCTGTCGGGGTTGGTGCCCGACGAGGTCAGGTGTGCGACCCGTCGGGGTTGGTGCCCGACGAGGTCAGGTGTGCGACCCGCCGGGATTGGTGCCCGATGAGGTCAGGTGTGCGACCCGCCGGGATAGGTGCCCAACGCGGTCAGGTGTTACAGGTGTTACCGGGGTTACAGGTGTTACAGGTGGTACAGGTGGTTGCGAGTTACCGTTACGAGTAGAGCGGTTGTTCCGGCTAGTCTTACTTTTGTGGCTTGGTATTACTTTACTGCTTTAGTACTATTTTTATGATAGTGTCACTGACTACCCACTCTGTGACAGGTACCTCCAGGGGGTAGATGTAGGCGACGGTGAGGCCGAGGTGGTAGCAGTCGGGCTGAGGGAGCCCTAGTATGCTGTTTTCTTTACTTTCTCTGCATTTTATTCGGAATTGTAGGTTACTGTGTGGTTCTCGATACCCTTGTGGGGTCGTGTGGATGTTGAGTACTTTCATTTTGGTTATGCACTACTGTTTCCTTTATTGTTCCCGTTTGGCCGTTTTCTAAACAAATCAACTAGAAAACAAAAGAAAAAGGACTTCGAAAACTGTTTTCAAAAGTCTAGGGTCGGGTGGGCCCGTTTTCTAAACCTTGTGGATTTATGCCGTTTTCCAATCAATTTTTCAAAACCTAAGGCCGTGTGAGCCTGTTTCCAAAACGGTGAGTTTATACGTTCA
This sequence comes from Tillandsia leiboldiana, assembly GCA_029204045.2. Classification (NCBI taxonomy): domain Eukaryota; kingdom Viridiplantae; phylum Streptophyta; class Magnoliopsida; order Poales; family Bromeliaceae; genus Tillandsia; species Tillandsia leiboldiana. The sequence continues at coordinate 34,570,877 of CM055062.1, read as the reverse complement.
ACCTGACTGGCCATGGGTATTGTTTCGCCTTCATGCACCGTACTACTTCGAACTGTTGTGATTAAATGGGAAAATGATTGCTTATGTTCGACTATTGTAACAGCCGCGACGCCGTGCATATACAGAGGAGACTCTGCCCGATTTTCGAGTAAATCTGTATATGTGGCGGGTCTGGGCACGCGCCGGGGAAGGAGGTTTTTAAACAAAAAAAATTTTACGCACTTTACGCGTACTTTGAGGTATCGTTTCCGCTAAAATAAAATCCCCGGGGCGTGACAGATTAAGATGGTATCAGAGACTTTGCTTTAAGCACAACAGTGACGGCCCAACATCCACCGAGATATCACACTTAACTACGAATAAATGAAATGTGTGGGACGTAAGGGTGTAGGACGTGAGTGAACGTGGGGGAAGGGGAATTTGTGTGATTTATTTACGCACGGTTTTCTTGGTATGCTGGGACTAATGTGGTTCCTTGGTGTGCACAGATAGAAGCCCGATTTTGGGTAGGTAACTGCTGCCGGACATGGACCTTGCGGCAGAGGCGAACCGCTTACTACGCAACCAGCTGCGCGACGTGGCTGGGCAATTGCTAACTCTCGCGGAGCACGTGGGTATACTGACCCAGGAGCTCGAGAGTGTCGACCGCGCCCAGCACGGCACCGGTGGTGTTAACCCCCGTGGGATACCACCGACTGGCGTTTCCACCTTTCAGGGAGCGGTCAACTTGGCCGTGCGCGCGGAGCTAGAGCGTACACGACGGGCACACCCCTACCCCGGCCAGACAGGGGGCCCCTACCAGTGCGGCAGAGCGACCAAGCGCCAGAGGAACGGGCCGAAACCCGGGCAGGCGATGAGGGAGGGACCCGCACCACCGACGCCATGCGTCATTTGTGACGGTGCGCATCCAATGATGGATTGCCCTTGGCGGGATGAGCATTGCTTCCGGTGTGGCAGGCCGGGCCACACACGTTACGAGTGTCCCCGGAGGCCGGGCGTCACCAGACCCCCGGCACCGAGACCCGACGACCCACGCCTGACGGACTCTTCCGATACCGAGACCCCACCCCGCCACGTCGAACGTAGCTGGCCCAGAGGTTGTGGACGGACCTCCCCAACCGCCCCGGGGAGCAGTGATGCAGAATCCTAGAACAGGAAATCACAGGTATATATTTTTTTTCCTTTATCGTTTTTCTTTGGTTAGGCATCGATTCCCATCTTCCGTTTTTGTTTTTTTCTTTCTCCGCGTACTGTGCGGTTGTGTCGGGGGGGCGGGGGGGGGGGGGGGGGGGTTATATAGGATAGGAGTGGGGTTACTCCCCTAGTCCGCCTGAGGAGTTGTGAACGCTAGGTAGGAATCCCTTACAAGTGGTTTTGAGGAGAGAACCCTACCTAGTTTGTTGGTCTGTTCAAAACCCCGGAGGAGGAACTTCGCGGGAGTAGCCACTACCGCGACTGTAGTAGACAAGGTGTCACCACCCCCGACGACGACATCAGAAGCGGCGTTTTGAATTATTGAAGGATTACGACCTAACGATCCAATATCACCCCGGGAAAGCAAACGTGGTAGCGGACGTTCTGAGCAGGAAGGGGCGATTGTAGGGAGGATCGGTAGGTGCGATGACTGAACAGAGCAACTTGATCGTGAAATTTTCACGACTAGGGTTGGAAGTAGTGCCAGCAGGCACGGTTGCGCAACTTCTAACTCTGGTGGTCAAGCCAACACTGCTAGAAAAGATTCGAGAGGGACAGCAGGCGGACTCGCACTTACAGCTCGTAAGAGACAAGATCTCACCGGATCAGGAAGGGGACTTTTCATTGGAAGGCGATGACACCCTACGGTTCCGCGGGCGGATTTGCGTGCCGGATACCCCAGAATTGAAGAAGGAAATTCTGTCCGAGGCACACAGCGCCCCTTATGCAGCGCATCCAGGAGGCACAAAAATGTACAGGGATCTCAAGCAGACCTTCTGGTGGCCCAAGATGAAGAGGGATGTAACTCGATTTGTAGCTCATTGCCTAGTGTGTCAACAGATAAAGGCGGAACATCAATGACCGGCGGGAAAGTTACAACCCTTACCGGTACCGGAGTGGAAGTGGGATCATATCACCATGGACTTTGTCACCGGGTTCCCACGTTCACCACAAGGACACGACACAATATGGGTTGTGGTGGACCGGCTAACTAAGTCAGCGCACTTCCTGCCGATTCACACAACCTGGACCAGAGAGCGGTTGGCTCAAGTCTACCTCAGCGAGATTGTAAGACTGCATGGGGTATCGGCATCGATCACATCAGACAGAGACACGCGGTTTGTCTCAAAGTTTTGGCAGAGTCTGCAACAAGCCTTGGGGACTAAATTGCACTTCAGCATAGCCTTCCACCCTCAGACAGACGGGCAGTCGGAGCGAGTGATACAGACGCTAGAGGACCTGCTTCGGGCCTGTGTACTCGATTGGGGAGTCAGTTGGGAGCGTTACCTACCACTTGTAGAATTCGCTTACAACAATAGCCACCAGGCCAGCATCCTGATGGCACCCTACGAAGCCTTATACGGGAGACGCTGCCGATCCCTGATCTGTTGGGACGACTTGGGAGAACGGAAGTTCTTGGGACCCGACTTGGTGGAAGAAACAGAAGAGAAGGTGCGCCTCATCAGACAGCGCTTACTAACTGCCCAGAGTCGACAAATGAGCTACGCGGATCGAAGACGCCGCGACTTAGAGTTCCAGGTGGGAGAACACGTGTTTTTGCGAGTCTCGCCGTCCAGGGGAATCAAGCGATTCGGGTTAAAAGGCAAGCTAAGTCCGCGGTTCGTGGGGCCATTCGAGATCCTGGAACGGATTGGCCCAGTGGCTTACCGCCTTGCCCTACCATCGAACCTCAACCGGATTCATGACGTGTTCCACGTTTCGATGCTCAAGAAATACCTCCCCGACCCGTCGCATGTCCTGGACGTCTCGACACTCGAACTAAAGGAGGACCTAAGCTTCGAGGAAACGCCTGTGCGAATACTAGCAAGAGAAAGTAAGACGCTTCGAAATCGAGACATCCCCTATGTGAAGGTGCACTGGAACCACCACGAAGAGCGGGAAGCGACGTGGGAACTAGAATCAAAGATGAGAGAGGGCTACCCTTATCTCTTTACCGCGAACCAGGATTGAGTTTCGAGGACGAAACTCGTTTTAAGAGGTGAGTGGTGTAGTAGCTGCTGGTTTAAAATATTTTAAGGGTCTACTTTTGGTTTCGTTAATTCCGCATTTCGTTTCGGGGGCTAGAGGGTGATCGAATAATTCCTTGTTTCCGGACAGACCGTCGGGGCCCGCGGGTATTTTTAGTTAATAGGGCTCGCGAAACGGAGAATGGCGGCGAAATCGGTTTTGAATTCCGACGCCGGAATCTCCCGTAATAAATTCCGGAAGGTAGCTAACGGTTCAGGTGGTTAACGCGGTTTTTCAGACAGACCGGACCCTGGTTCGCACCCGACTTGTACCCGTTTTTAACTTGAACTGGGTTCATTCCCATTCCCCAACATAACCGCTCCCGCCACCTTAATCACTCCCGCGTTTTCCCGTCGTACAACTCCACACGAACCGCCCCCAACTTCCCACCACTTCCCCACAACTTCCCACGAACCGCCCCAACTTCCCACCACTTCCCCCAACTACCGGCCACTCCCCACAACTCCCCTTAACTCCCCCTGCGTACGAAACCCCAAAGGCAACGAAAACCCACTTCCCCAACCTTTCAGTTTCCCAACCGAACCTTACCTTTCCCCAATCGATCGAGAGGAGAAGCAAGGCGGAGCGGGTGAGGAGAAGGAAGATCACCGGCATACCCTTCACCCAAGAACAGGACGATCATCCCCTAGATCAACCCTAGCCGACGAAACCCAGGTAAGCATGGCTTAGGGTTCTTGATTTGGTCGTTTCTTGGTTCTCTTAGGAAAAAGGGAGGGGAGTCGGCGCCATTACCGGAGCCACGCATGTGGGCGGCGCCGCATGAGGGCGGCGCCGCGTGCATCCGCATGCGGGCGGCGCCGCATGCGGGTGGCGCCGCATGCGGGTGGCACCGCATGCGGGCGCCGCCGCTTGCGGGCGGCTCCGCATGTGGGTGCGGGAGGCACCGCATGCGGGCTGCCGCATGCGGGCGCCGCCGCTTGCGGGCGGCTCCGCATGCGGGTGCGGGCGGCACCGCATGCGGGCTGCCGCATGCGAGCGCCGCCGCTTGCGGGCGCGTCCGCATGCGGGTGCGGGCGGCACCGCATGCGGGCTGCCGCATGCGGGCGCCGCCGCTTGGGGCGGCTCCGCATGCGGGTGCGGGAGGCATCGCATGCGGGCTGCCGCATGCGGGCGCCGCCGCTTGCGGGCGGCTCCGCATGCGGGTGCGGGCGGCACCGCATGCAGGCTGCCGCATGCGGGCGCCGCCGCTTGCGGGCGCCTCCGCATCCGGGTGCGGGCGGCACCGCATGCGGGCTGTCGCATGCGGGCGCCGCCGCTTGCGGGCGCCGCCGCATGCGGGTGCGGGAGGCACCGCATGCGGGCTGCCGCATGCGGGCGCCGCCGCTTGCGGGCGGCTCCGCAGGCGGGTGCGGGCGACACCGCATGCGGGCGGTACCGCATGCGGGCGCCGCCGCTTGCGGGCGGCTCCGCATGCGGGTGCGGACGGCACCGCATGCGGACAGCGCCGCATGCGGGCGGCACCGCATGCGGGCGGTGCCGCATACGTGCGTCACCGCATGCGGATGGCGCCGCACGCAGTTAGTACGCCGCCCAGTCGTGCGGGGCCAGGCGCGTACGTGTACAAATTGTGCGCAAGGTGGGGGGGCGCCGGGTGTTCTAGTCGTTAATCTTACAGAGTCTTAATCACTGACTCCTGTATGACAGGTTCTTGTAGGTCCGGGCGGGCGCCCGAGACGCGGGAGAACCTAGCATCGGTCAGGAGCGCGACAACATGGTGGGTTTACGGTCGAGGCTGAGTATTGTGTTGGTAATCCGAAAGGGACTTTTTTATTGTTAATCGGTACTAACACTGACGGTTTCTATGATGTACTATATTACCCCGTGTCTTGGTTACTTATGCTCGAGTTGCGACACGCGCACCCGCGGTCTGGCCACCGCAAAGGGTGCTCTTTTCCGGAAAGGCGGTCTTCGACCCGTGTTACCCCACGAGGTGACGTAGTGGGGGCCCCCGTAGGTGTGGGGTTTGAGGCAGCAAGGTGCGAGCGGTGCGACCTGTCAGGGTTGGTGCCCGACGAGGTCAGGTGTGCGACCCGTCGGGGTTGGTGCCCGACGAGGTCAGGTGTGCGACCCGCCGGGATTGGTGCCCGATGAGGTCAGGTGTGCGACCCGCCGGGATAGGTGCCCGACGCGGTCAGGTGTTACAGGTGTTACCGGGGTTACAGGTGTTACAGGTGGTACAGGTGGTTGCGAGTTACCGTTACGAGTAGAGCGATTGTTCCGGCTAGTCTTACTTTTGTGGCTTGGTATTACTTTACTGCTTTAGTACTATTTTTATGATAGTGTCACTGACTACCCACTCTATGACAGGTACCTCCAGGGGGTAGATGTAGGCGACGGTGAGGCCGAGGTGGTAGCAGTCGGGCTGAGGGAGCCCAAGTATGCTGTTTTCTTTACTTTCTCTGCATTTCATTCGGAATTGTAGGTTACTGTGTGGTTCTCGATACCCTTGTGGGGTCGTGTGGATGTTGAGTACTTTCATTCTGGTTATGCACTACTGTACTTTCCTTTATTGTTCCCGTTTGGCCGTTTTCTAAACAAATCAACTAGAAAACAAAAGAAAAAGGACTTCGAAAACTGTTTTCAAAAGTCTAGGGTCGGGTGGGCCCGTTTTCTAAACCTTGTGGATTTATGCCGTTTTCCAATCAGTTTTTCAAAACCTAAGGCCGTGTGAGCCTGTTTCCAAAACGGTGAGTTTATACGTTCAACCTGACTGGCCACGGGTATTGTTTCGCCTTCATGCACCGTACTACTTCGAACTGTTGTGATTAAATGGAAAAATGATTGCTTATGTTCGACTATTGTAACAGCCGCGACGCCGTGCATATACAGAGGAGACTCTGCCCGATTTTCGAGTAAATCTGTATATGTGGCGGGTCTGGGCACGCGCCGGGGAAGGAGGTTTTTAAACAAAAAAATTTTTACGCACTTTATGCGTACTTTGAGGTATCGTTTCCGCTAAAATAAAATCCCCGGGGCGTGACACGAAGCCTTTGCATCTGTAGCATTGGATTTCCTCTTCGAATTCACCTTTTTATTTTTCTTTAGAAGGTTTTGCAGATCTTTTAAGTTTAGATGACTTAGAACCCGATGATCCTTTAGATGAACTTTTCGGTTTTGAGGATGAAGATCTATCGGTTCGGTCCTTCCAAAAACTCTAACGAAATTTCTTCGTGATCCGCGACAGTTGTTCTTCAAAATCGGGAAAAGAGATTTCATCGTCGGAGTCTGCGTTGCTATCTTCTTCCTTTGTTGATTTGAATGCAATATCTGTATGCTTAAAAGAAGACTTGGAAGAAAATTGATTAGTAGGAAAAGTCATTTCATAAATTTTTAAAGCACCTACTAATTCCTCTACTTTCATATCATCCGGATGATTGACGGTTTCAATTGTGATGATCTGGATCTCTGTGATGGATTTGCAGGGCGATCAGTGGCTTCCGGAGGCCTATGTTGTGTGATGGTGATAGTTATGCGCGAATCGGACCCCAAATTTTGACTCGGCACGAAAATCGGATCAAGTTTACTTTTTCGGGGCCTTCCGGCAAATTTTAGGATTGGAATTTGGCAAAACGGACAGCGGATTTGGATTCAACGCACGAAAACGATGAAAATCGACTATTTACTTGCATTTTTCAGACTCCGGGCACTATTTTACTGTGGCTCGGGCAGTTACTGTAGCTCGGGCAGCACCAGCGGCGGTGGGCAGCACCGGAGCTCGGCGGCGCGGCCACGGGCAGGCGCGGAGGAGCTGTAGGCAGGCGCGAGCACGGCCACAGGCAGGCGCGGGCACGGCCGCGGGCAGGCGCGTGCAGCGTGGGCAGGCGCGGGCACGGGCAGGTCGATCCACGGCCCATGGCGCGTGCACCAGGACAACTGAGATTTGGCTATGCCACGTGGCAGCGCTGGATTGGCCGGCCGGCGTCAAACGCGGCAGCGGGGCGGCGCCACGTGGCAGTGTACGATTGGGCGACACTTTTCGGAAGACCCGGCTCGTAGACCGGGGGCGTGAACCACGTGGGACACGTGGCGCTCTCCCACTGACGGGCGCAGCTGCCAGGCATGCACCGGGCGCACGGAGCGGGGCGGATGAGGACACGTGGCACAATCCCAGCGTTTCGGGCGCTCGACGTGGACACCGCAGATGTCACACCCCAGGGTCGAACTGCGACCCGAGCTCGCCAACAGATTTACCACCCATACGGGAAATCCCGCATATGTGTAGCGTCTAACCTGCAAAAGATAGTACTATAGCTATGCAAATATCAGAGCGGGAAATAAAGTGTTGTAAAATAAAATCCAATCACTGTACATCCGGAAATAAAGTACAATTTCCATAATCCTCAATATAAATAATCATAATACAATATCCTCAATACAGCATCCCTGAACACAAAAAGGGAGATAAACTAAAACTATAGTACATCAGTCTCTCAAAATACAACAGATCTCTCTCAAAGTAAATAGTATAATAATCCAGCTGACAGTACTAGAAATCTCCAACCAGGGGATACACCTACACTCCTCGGGCAGGTAAGGATCTAGCTCGTGACTCCCTCGCCTTGAACAACGACCTAAGGATCAGCAACTCCCGCAGCAGACACTGCAAAACAAAGGGAGGAAAAAGAGGAAAACAACAATGGGGATGAGAACCACTAGTAAAACCAGTAGCCTCCCCCTGTGGGTAAAGCCTCAAACTCCGACATACCCACTAAGTCTACCAGAGGCAAAGGGAAAGGTAAAGTGGTAAGGTAAATAAACTGCTGAAACTGGAAAACCACCACTAGTATGGCTCTAAATGCAGTACCGACTAAAATGACTATCCTAATAAGTAACAGACCGGCACACATGGTTCGGTCATAAGCCTACATCCGGAGTGGCACTCGAGGGGAGTGACCCACACGAGTAAAGTATCTCTGTCACAAGTATCATAATATAGCAGGACTGGATCACGACTATGATCAAAGTGGGAAAACCCATCCACTAATGAAACCCTGATCCCCAATCTGATGCAAAAGTAACCATCCGGTCAACCGCCCAATGTCCGCGGTCGCCGCAATACCCCACAAGTCCACAATCTGGTACAACCACCGACATCCGATCAACCGCCTAATATCCGCGGTTGCCGCAACACCCCACAAGTCCACACTCTGGTAAAATAATCAATATCCGGTCAACCGCCTACTATCCGCGGTTGCCGCAATCCCCCACAAATCCATAATTAAGTACAACCTGTCCCAGACTCCAAGGTCCCGACTACACTATCCCAAACCCCTGCTCGAACTCGAGCAAAATGAATCAAAAGTCTAAATGGAAACGAGAAGATAAACAATCATGGTTTCTCCTAAGTCCCAATATGATAGTGTAGCTGTCACGCCCCGGGGTCGAAACTTCGACCCGGGCTCGCCAACAGATCCGCCGCCTATACAAAAACCCGCATAGGCGAAGCGTCCAACCTGCAATAAAAGGGACTACAGCTAACAGATATCAGAGCTATAAAAATAAAACTGCTGTAAAACTAAAAACCAATCATCTGTACAATTGGAAATAATAATACAATATCCATCTCCCATAAGTGATAATCATACAATATACTCAAATACAAAACCCAAAACCCAACAGGGAGGTAAACCGAAATAATACATCAGTGTACAGGCTCTCAGTACAAGTCAGATCCTCACAATACAATGATCTCTCAAAAGTGGACATAAAATAATCTACTGACTGTACTATGGATCTGCAATGAAGGGGTATAGCTACTCTCTAAAGATAGGTAGGGATCTAGCTCGCGGCTCCCTCGCCTCGCACAGCAACAGCAGAATCAGCAACACCTGCTAAGACTCTACAAAACAAAGGAGAGAAAAGAGAAAGGACGGGGAAAACCCCCAACGGGTGTGAGAACTACACCAAAAGGGAGTTCTTAGTGGGTACCGCCACCAGGCCCGACGATCAGCCCACTAAGTCTACAAGAGGCATAAGATAACTAAGCAGTAAAAACTGAACAAGAATGCTGGCGATACTCTAAAGCTACTATGCCTCTTTCTAAATGCTCAAATGGGGAAAACCAATGAAAGGTATGCAACCACACGCACATGAAGTGCACAATCGACCAAATCCAGCTGACCGCCACATCTGGTCCAGTCAAGCCTGCGCCCACCTACAACCACCTCCCACTGCCGGGCAGGAATTACGTATGGTGTCCATACGGACTAACTCGCTATCGAATAGTGGCACATGCAGGCTATAATCGAAATCCACGCTCTCTCTCAGAACGGATAGACTCAAGATCCTCAACATCTCGCACAACGATCGAAATACTCACAACGATCCCGGGACCGCCATTAACCCCAAACGGTTCCCAACAACACTAGCACTGGTCTAAACACAACTACTAGACTCCACTTAGCCCCCTGACACGAGTGCAACAATAAAAGTACCTGCCTGAATAAACCCAATCTAATCACCAGCAAACACTGGTACTGCCTGTTGTGCCTGCCATATCGGGTATGCTTGCAACGCATAACACCGATGGAAAAAAGGAGTCTCAAGGACTCAAAGCCAGTCTGTCGCACACTCCGGAGTGGCACTCGAGGGGAGCGACCCACACGAGTAAAGTATCTCAGTAATAAGTATCATAAGTATCATAATATAGTAGGACTGGATCACGACTCTGATCAAAGTGGGAAAACCCATCCACTAAAGAAAACCCCGGTCCTCAATATGATGCAATAGTACTCAATAAGTGGGAAACTCCATCCACTAGAGAAATCTGATACCCAATCTGATGCATAAGTAAATATCCGGTCAACCGCCCAGTATCCGCGGTTGCCGTAATGCCCCACAATCCATGAACCCATAACCGACCTCCGGTCAACCGCCCAATATCCGCAGTTGCCGCACTATCCTGCCATTCACAATCAAGTACAACCGACACTCGGCCAACCGCCCAATATCCGCGGTCGCCGCAATACCCACAACCACAATCAAATCCAACCTGTCCCAGACTCGAAGTCTCGACTACACTATCCCAAACCCCTGCTCGAACCCGAGCAACATGAATCACCTGACTAACGAATAAGGAGAAAAGAAGCAAACATGGTTTCTCCTAAGTCAAGTTCCAACATGATAGTGTAGCAGTAAAAGATGGCCTATCTAGATGTCCATACAAGCATGCATTTGTCCTCAAGTAACATAAAAGGGAGTAAAACAGATAGTAGCACCACATGCCAAATCCACTAATCCGCTACACCCGTCCATAATCCATGGTCCAACATAAATCATCAGAATGATACCCGCACATAGATATAGCATCCTACCCCATTGAGTAATCATATCTTATAAAAGACTATGTGCAACATGGCATGCTAAAAGATCACTACTATAGTATGTCAATCTACATGATCTAGGCCATTCCTCAAGCTTACATCTCGATGCTAGAGATTGTACAATTAAACATGCATACTAACAATCACATAGGGTAAATTCCCTTAGGTAAGCTTTTACTATTCATTATCATGGATATCCAAATCTTGCAAGTCCTCAATAATATTTAACATGAATATTAATCTTGCAATTCCCTTATACAATCATCATTACTAGCTTACCTCTCAATAACATACAATGTACCCTAAACATGCATGCATTCTAACATATAGAATTAGAGAACCGTCCACCGGTTCTGGAGACGAAGCAACCCACCTGAATTGCTTTCCGCAGGCAAAGCTGAAGTCGGTGAAGTGCGCAGTCACTCACTAACAAAACTCCACCGAAACCGCACCCTTGGTACTCGGTCGCGCAAGCCTCTGCTCCAATCAACAACACAACCACAACACACTAATCAGTACCCCACACACACCAAACAGCATATGCTATTTTTACAAACCAGCACAAAGAAGGGGCCTTTTCACCTGTGTGAAGTCCTCTGAAAAATCCAGAAAAATTACGGTTGCGTTCCTCGCGATGAGTAGCCCCAAATCGAGTATTTAAACTCCTCATTCTGACACCTGTAGGCCAAGATACACCCAAAACAATGCGGTAACCAAACTACCCACAAGAACATAAGCCTGCGGAAAATAGTACCAAAGAACCTTAAATATCACCTTCAAAGAGTCCTCTAAAAATTCCGGTAAAAATATGGGCGCGTTTCTCTCGAAGTTTAGATGCCGATCGAGTCCTCATACATCCCGTTCCGATGCCCGTAGGCCGAGAAATCCCAACATTACTCCACCGCTGTCCCAAACCTCGCAGCAGTACAAAGGGTCACAAAAACACCTCGGGAACCATGCCAAAAACCTAAAATGAGGCAAAGTGACCAACACAGAAATCGAAGACATACCTCTCGTGAACGCGCTGTCTTGAAAATCAGCTCAAAAGTCCATCGGGGTAGTCCAAGGGGTCTCGCGGACTGAAACGCGATGGTAGAAGCCAAAATCAAAGAAGCGTCGAAGTGCGCCGCGTCGCAGAAAACACCGATGCCGCGACCTCCAAAAAAATCCGGGTGTCACGCCCCGGGAGGTTTTAGTATAAGCGGAAAAACGTATATTATATATATTTTTTTCTTTTTCTTCACACGTGAAGATCAACCTCGCCCCCGGTGCATGACAGACCGCCACATATACAAATTCACTCTGCAATCGGACAGAGTCTCCTTTGTATATGCACGGCGTCCCATTTACAATATCAACCATCAACCATACAGTCGTCATCATACATAGTGCGGAAGAAATAATTACCTACGGTTTTGCAAACGGTGTCCACCCGACACCCAATTTTTAAAACAGTTACACATTCAAACAAGAGAGCGACGACATCGTTTAGAAAGGATAAATCCAGAGGTTTACAAAATCTGTGCCCACACGGCACTCTGCTTTTGAAAACATTTTCGCAATCACTTTTATGATGATAAAAACATGCCGTGCCCAAGATCACGAAAGTATGTCTGAACCGTAATAGTGCATCCAATCCACAGTGCTAACAATAACTAATATGATCCACAGATGCAAATTAATCTAAGAATAGTTAAGAGTTGAGATAATTCCAAGGAACCAGGAGTGGAAAGCCTCCTACGACTACGGTCCTCTCGACGCAGTCTCATCACCGTCCCGACTAATGTCCCTAGTCAAACCTGTCACGGAGTGGGTAAAGTCAGTGACAAACAAAGTAGATGTCTTAACAATTAACGTTGAATTAAAAACAAACCGTTTATACCGGAACCTTTCGCTAAAAACCCTGTTACAAAAATAAGCTGGGCCCCAACCCCAGAGTACCTGTCGGAGAGACGGAAGTCTCCGCTCGTGAACAGTCACAATACCCCTTCGATGTTTTTAACCCCTTCACGGTGCTAGTGCGGCGCCCTTAGCAGGCGTGAAGAGGTCCTCACCCCATACACGTGAGGCACACGGGTCACTCGGACCACTTCTCCGGAAAAGTACACCCATGCGGAGGCCAATCCGCCTGTGTACGTGCAACATCCAAAACCGAAATTGCCGGTGTCGGCGTGTGATAAGCCCCGCGACCGCAGCCGCCACAATTATTAATAAAAAGTATTAAGCCCCGCGACCGCAGCCGCCACAGTTATAAATATTCATGCGAAGGTAAAAAAGCCCATCTACTTTATTAGACAAATTAACGAGCCTTTTACGATGATATGGTGCACTTACTGCACTCGTTGCACTTATAGCAAGGGTACCCACCTGGTTGCGAGCGGATCGGAGCACCCGGATCTTTCGCACACTCCCGTTGCGTATCTGGACCTAAGAAGGGTCCATAAGGGTAACCAAAATCAGAACCACGCATTAACTCTACAAAACGAAAGCCCGACATTACCCGTCCGACGGAAACCTAAAGAAACCGTCAAACCCGTCGGTCGACGGATTTCCCCCCGCGAAGCCCACCAAAACCATGCGGCGATCCTCTGCGGGCGGCGCCCGCGCGGGTGTGATCCGCGCGGTGCCCGCGTGGTGCCCGCGCGGGTGCGGTGCCCGCGTGGTGCCCGCATGGTGCCCGCGCGGGTGCGGTGCCCACGCGGCGCCCATGCGGGTGCGGTGCCCGCGCGGTGCCCGCATGGTGCCCGCGCGGGTGCGGTGCCCGCGCGGCGCCCATGCAGGTGCGGTGCCCGCATGGTGCCCGCGCGGGTGAGGTGCCCGCGCGGCGCCCATGCGGGTGCGGTGCCCGCGCGGTGCCCGCATGGTGCCCGCGCGGGTGTGATCCACGCGGTGCCCGCACGGGTGCGGTCCGCGCGGAGCCCGCGCGGCTCCCGTTGTTGCCGCCCGCGCGATGCCCTAGCGGCATCGCGCGTCTCCGCCGCCCGTGCCGTGCCCTAACTTGCGCAACGACGGCGGCGGTGACGGATACGATGATGACGACCGAAACCCTAAACAAGAACTTAAAAGAAGACCCCGAAAAACCACAACGAGGATTGCACTCACCGAATTAGTCCACGGGGGAGACGTCCAGTCGCGCCCTTGTCTCCGGTTCGTTGTTCGGGGTGATCGGACTCCTTCATTTCCTCCCTTTTCTCGTTTCTTTCCTTCGGCTAGGGTTCCGTCTTTTTCTTTTCTTTCTCTTTCGCGTTCTTTCTTTTTGGGTAGGGTTTCTCTTTTTTTTTCTCTTTGTACGTATTAATTTATCCCCTTTTAAATCCTAGTCGCCGATTAATTAATTTCCCTATTTTAATTAATCATAGGAGATAAAAACCCCAAATTTAATCGTACGTAACCGATTAATTAATTTCCTTAATTAATTAATCACAGGAATACCCAGATTCCCCTAACAAACTTGTCAGATATTTTACGCGGATTCCGATGCACGACTTAAGTCATCGCGATCTTAAAAACCCCATTCCGGGAGATCCGTACATCGGATTCCCGATCCGATCGCGCCATCGGTCTTCGTTTTCTGGGCCCTTCGACGGAAAAAATACCCGCACCACACACCGACCGAGTTTCAAATGTTAAATAATTTTATTCACTTAAGGGCATAAATAAGTAACATGTGAGTCACAATCAGTCGTAAAAGCCGAATCTCTACACCACTCACACTTTAAAAAAAAGTTTCGTCCCTGAAACTTAAGTACAAACCTCACCAAACAACCCGGGAAAGCATTCCCTCATCCTCGATTCCAGTTCCCATGTCGCTTCGCGTTCTTCGTGGTTGCTCCACTGGACCTTTACGTAGGGAATAGTTCGATTACGCAACCTCTTGTCCTCTCTTGCCAAAATCCGCACCGGTATCTCCTTGACGCTCAAATCCTCACGCAACTCGATGGTGGAAACATCCAAGGCATGAGAGGGGTCAGCGAGGTACTTCCGGAGCATTGAGACGTGGAACACGTTGTGGACTCGTTCGAGGTTCGGTAGCAAGGCTAACCGGTACGCCACTGGACCCACGCGTTCTAGGATCTCGAATGGTCCCACGTACCTCGGACTTAACTTTCCTTTTAGGCCGAAACGTCATTTTCCTTTGGATGGTGAGACTCGGAGTAAAACATGCTCACCTACCATGAACTCTAAGTCTCGTCGTCTCTTGTCCGCATAACTTTTCTGTCTGCTCTGGGCGGTCAGTAGTCTTTGTCTGATCAATCGCACCTTCGTCTCGGTCTCCTCCACCAAATCTGGGCCCAAAAACTTACGCTCACCCAAGTCATCCCAGCATATTGGAGACCGACCGCGGCGCCCATACAGGGCCTCGTATGGCGCCATCTGGATACTGGCTTGATAGCTGTTGTTGTAGGCGAACTCCACGAGGGGTAAGTATTGCGACCATCCTTCGCCCAAGTCCAAAACGCACGCTCGAAGCATGTCTTCCACAATCTGAATCACCCGCTCTGATTGCCCGTCGGTCTGCGGGTGAAATGTCGTACTAAAATGCAACTTGGTTCCCATTGCTTGTTGCAGACTCCGCCAAAAATTTGACACGAACCGTGTGTCTCTGTCCGACGTAATAGATGTCGGTACCCCATGCAATCTTACTATCTCATTGATGTACGTTTGTGCCAGTCGTTCCCGGGTCCACGTTGTGTGTATGGCCAGAAAGTGGCCCGATTTCGTCAAACGGTCCACAATGACCCATATCGCATCGTGTCCTTGTGGCGATCTCGGGAAACCGGTCACAAAATCCATGGTAATCCTTTCCCACTTCCATTCGGGCACCGGTAGTGGTTGCAACTTTCCCACCGGTCGCTGATGCTCGGCCTTCACTCGTTGGCATACCAGGCAGTGTGCCACGAATCGAGTTACATCTTCCTTCATCTTGGGCCACCAGAAGGTCTGTTTAACGTCCTTGTACATCTTCGTTCCCCCGGGGTGCGCTACATAAGGAGCGGTATGCGCCTCCCTCAGAATTTCCTCTTTGAGCTCTGGTAGATCCGGCACACAGATTCGTCCTCGAAACCGTATCGTGCCATCGGAGCTTACTGCAAAATTGCCCTCCTGGTCGGTGGTTATCCTGCCTCGCACCAGCTGGAGTTGGTCATCGGTTGATTGCCCTTCAAGAATCCTGTCCAGCAGGGTGGGCCTGACCACTAGGGTCAGAAGTTGTGCGACCGTACCCACCGGTACCACTTCCAGTCTTAACCGCGAAAACTCTGCAATCAGATGTTCTTGCTGGGTGATAGCATCTACACCTGCTTCCTCGGCCTGCCCTTTGCGACTCAAGGCGTCGGCTACCACATTTGCTTTTCCCGGATGATAGTGGATCGTCATGTCGTAGTCTTTTAGTAGCTCGAGCCACCGCCTTTGCCGCAAGTTTAGCTCCTTTTGGGTGAAGAGGTACTTGAGACTCTTATGGTCAGAGTACACGTTGCAGTGTGCTCCATACAAGTAATGTCTCCATATCTTGAGGACGAACACAACCGCTGCGAGCTCCAAATCATGCACGGGTAATTTCGCTCATAATCCTTGAGTTGCCTTGACGCATAGGCTATAACCCTTCCCCGTTGCATAAGCACTCCTCCCAATCCGTTCCACGACGCATCGCAAAATACTCATAATCCTCCCCCGGTTCTGTAAGGCGAGAATCGGGGCCCGCGTCAATCTATCCTTGAGCTCCTCGAAACTCCTCTGGCACTGATCCGTCCAGATAAACTTCTCCCCCTTTCGAGTTAAACGATTCAAGGGGGTGGCTATCTTAGAGAAGCCCTCCACGAAGCGCCGGTAATACCCGGCTAATCCTAGGAAGCTTCGAACCTCCGTCACCGTTGTCGGTTGGTGCCAGTTCGTCACCGAGTCTATCTTCCTTCGGTCCACCGCGACTCCGGATGCCGAGACCACGTGCCCCAAGAAATCCACCTTACGGAGCCAAAACTCACACTTTTTGAGTTTGGCATAGAGTTTCTGTTCCCGTAAGGTCTGGAGGACTGTGCGCAGATGTTCTTCATGTTCCTCATCTGTACGGGAATAGATGAGGATATCGTCGATGAAGACCACCACGAATAAATCTAGGAAGGGTTTGAACACCCTATTCATCATGTCCATGAATACTGCGGGGGGCGTTAGTGAGCCCGAAAGGCATCACTGTAAATTCGTAGTGGCCATAGCGAGTTCGGAAAGCCGTCTTGGGGACGTCCTCTCCTTTAACCCTGAGCTGATGATAGCCTGACTGTAGATCAATTTTTGAAAACGCCGTTGCCCTTTGCAGTTGGTCGAATAGGTCGTCGATCCTTGGCAGGGGGTACTTGTTCTTAATGGTGGCCTTGTTTATTTCCCGGTAGTCTACGCACAACCGGAGGCTTCCGTCCTTCTTCTTCACGAACAGGACGGGCGCGCCCCATGGTGACGCGCTTGGTCTGATGAAACCTTTGTCCAAATGGTCCTCCAGCTGTGCCTTGAGTTCTTTCAACTCAGCGAAGGCCATCCTGTATGGTGCCTTGGTGATGGGCTTGGTGCCAGGGAGTAGTTCAATAGGAAAGTCAACTTCTCGTTCGGGCGGCATCCCAGGGAGTTCCGCCGGGAATACATCCGGGGAAATCCCTTACGACTGGGATGTCATAAAGCGAGGGGACGGGTCGGGTGGCCAAATCTACCGAGGCTAGGTAGGCCACGCACCCACCCTCTATCAGTTTCCTGGCTCGTGACGCGGAAACGATAGCTAAAAAGGAGGTGCTTTTACACGCCAGGTATACGTTTTCCGAGAAACCCGGTTTCTGCAGTTGCACCTGACGCTTCTCGCAGTCAATCACTGCCTGATACTCGGTAAGACAGTCCATGCCCAACACTACGTCATATTCCTTTAACGGAATGACCACCAGATCCCAGGGGCACGACAACCTTCCTAGCTTTATTGAGCATGAAGGTACCAGTCCAGTTGCCGCGATTGACCCCCCAGGGGTCTGGACGGTCATCAAAACATCCAGGGGACTACTTTCTAGCTGATGTGTTTGTGCAAAAGTACGGGAGATGAAAGAGCGGACGCCCCAGTATCAAAAAGAGTTCGAGCTCGAAATCAGAGACGGAAGTAATACCTGCGACCACCTCCTCTTGCAGTGCCGCTCCATGCTGGCCCATGGAGTAGAGTCTTCCTCCTGGTTGTGGTCGTCGTTCCCCTCTGCTCTCGACATCGAGGGGCGTGGGGGTACTCCCGTCGGCGCTTTAACCCCGTCCTTGTGGCTGCGCCGTCGAGGCGGAAGCCGCAGAAGATGCCGCTCCCGCGTTCATGGGGCAGTTATATCGAAATGCCCCGATTTACCGCGCAGCGGTAGCAGTGATCTTGTCTCTTAGGGCAATCCGTACTTGGTGCGTTCCTCCGCAAAAAACGCATGGCTTGTCCGCTGGCCGCTGCTTCCCGGTAGCGCACTCTTGCTTCCTTGTTGCACTTTGGGATATTTTGGGGTCGGTGCCCACCAGAAGGCCCCCTCCCGAGTAGGCCTGCATCCGCTTCTTTTCCCGGTTATACTCGGACCCCTCACGGCGAGCTCGGGTAATGGCGAAACCCCGCTCCACAATAGTGGCCCTATCCACCACTTCTCAAAACGTGCGCAAGTCCGCCGCCTGGACTATTTCGAAAACGTCGCTCCGTAGCCCGTCCACGACGAGGCGAGCCTTGTGGGGTTCGTCCCGTATGACAAACGGAACGTAGTTAACTAGCCTGCGAATTCCCTTTGGTATTCCACGACGAACGCCTAATGTCCCTTCTGTAAGGTCGTCCTCCAGTTGCCGCTTGACGCTATTGGAAAAGAAGGCACCAAACAATTTCTCTCTAAAGGCTGACCCCGACGGTAGTGGGGCATCGGTGGACGGGTCTGGACGTACGGTCTTCCACCAGATGCGAGCGTTCCCCTCAAGGAAGTGGACGCTAGGGAACCCGCTCATGCTCCTCCATCAGTAGATCTTCGAAGAGTTTTCCATAGTATCCACCCACTTCTTGACGACCCAAGGGTCGGTCGTTTCCCCCTCGAAAGTGGGCGGGCCGTGCTTCTTAAACTCCGTCAAATTTGTCCTGACCTCTCCTCCCGTTCATTTCCACTGATCCGTACTCCCCCCCTACCGCGGCGGACCCCCCGAGACAGGGGTCATCCCTGCTTCCCTTGCCGAGTCGCCCACTGTCGCACCCGCACGGGCCCTGAAGCCGTTGGGGTGGGAATATCCCCCGGGCTGCGGCCCGTTCCGCCGACACGCCCGTCACCGAAATCTGTTGGGGTGCGGTCGCAGCCACGCCACCCACTTCCGTGGTCCCGTAGTGGGGGTGGCCGTGTCGGGCGGAGGGGTCGGGGCATGCTCTGCTGACGCTGTCGCCTGTCGCTGCGTCAGTTGACGAACCTGCTCTGCCAACGTCGCTAATTGTCCGGCCATTTCTCGCAACTGCCGTCGGAGAAGCTGATTCTCCGCGGTGGCCGGGGGCCGCATCGTCTGCACCTGCGTTCTCGGTAGATGACCTAGTCCGGGCCATCGTCTGCTGAAATCAAAGATACCGCGTTAACCCTAATATTAACACCCTAGCACCGTGACTTACAACGCACTTATATTAAACCCCGTTCCCCGTACTCTCACGTACTACCGCACCTATACCTTGGTTATCTCGTGTCCCAATTTGCTTGTGTGCATCATACAGTGTGGATGTGGATCTCCGACTACTGTGGTATGTTTGTTTTCTCTGATACCATATAATCTGTCACGCCCTGGGAGGTTTTAGTATAAGCGGAAAAAACGTGTATTCTATTTTTTTTTTCTTTTTTCTCACACGTGATGATCAACCTCGCCTCCGTGCATGACAGACCGCCACATATACAAATTCACTCTGCAATCGGACAGAGTCTCCTTTGTATATGCACGGCGTCCCATTTACAATATCAACCATCAACCATACAGTCGTCATCATACATAGTGCAAAGAAATAATTACCTACGTTTTTGCAAACGGTGTCCACCCGACACCCAATTTTTAAAACAGTTACACATTCAAACAAAGAGCGACGACATCGTTTAGAAGGATAATCCAGAGGTTTACAAAATCTGTGCCCACACGACACTCTGCTTTTGAAAATGTTTTCGCAATCACTTTTATGATGATAAAACATGCCGTGCCCAAGATCACGAAAGTATGTCTGACCGTAATAGTGCATCCAATCCACATGCTAACAATAAGTAAAATATGATCCACAGAGCAATTAAGCTAAGAATTTAAGAAGAGTTGAGATAATTCCAAGGAACCAGGAGTGGAAAGCCTCCTACGACTACGGTCCTCTCGACGCAGTCTCATCACCCGTCCCGACTAATGTCCCTAGTCAAACCTGTCACGGAGTGGGTAAGTCAGTGAGAAACAGTAGATGTCTTAACAATTAACGTCGAATTAAAACAACCGTTTATACCGGAACCTTTCGCTAAAACCCCGTTACAAAAATAAGCTGGGCCACAACCCCAGAGTACCTGTCGGAGAGACGGAAGTCTCCCCTCGTGCACAGTCACAATACCCCTTCGATGTTTTTAACCCCTTCACGGTGCTAGTGCGGCGCCCTTAGCAGGCGTGAAGAGGTCCTCACCCCATACACGTGAGGCACACGGGTCACTCGGACCACTTCTCCGAAAAAGTGCACCCATGCGGAGGCCAATCCGCGTGTGTACGTGCAACATCCAAACCGAAATTGCCTGTGTCGGCGTGTGATAAGCCCCGCGCGACCGCAGCCAGCCACAATTATTAATAAAAATTATTAACCCCGCGACCGCAAGCCGCCACATTATAAATATTATGCGAAGGTATAAAAGTCCATCTACTTATTAGACAAATTACCGAGCCTTTTACGATGATATGGTGCACTTACTGCACTCTTGCACTTATAGCAAGGGTACCCACCTGGTTGCGATCGGATTCGGAGCACCCGGATCTTTCACACAC
>CM055062.1:34512027-34550213 GCA_029204045.2 Tillandsia leiboldiana | reverse complement strand
AAAACTGAACAAGAATGCGGGCGATACTCTAAAGCTACTATGCCTCTTTCTAAATGCTCAAATGGGGAAACCCATGAATGTAGCAAACCAACACGCACATGAAGTGCACAATCGACCAAATCCAGCTGACCGCCACATCTGGTCCAGTCAAGCCTGCCCCACCTACAACCACCTCCCACTGCCGCCGGCATTACGTATGGTGTCCATACGGACTAACTCGCTATCGAATAGTGGCACATGCAGGCTATAATCGAAATCCACGCTCTCTCTCAGAACGGATAGACTCAAGATCCTCAACATCTCGCACAAGATCGAATACTCACAACGATCCCGGGACCGCCATTAACCCCAAACGGTTCCCAACAACACTAGCACTGGTCTAAACAACAACTACTAGACTCCACTTAGCCCCCTGACACGAGTGCAACAATAAAAGTACCTACCGGCCTGAATAACCCATCTAATCACCCAGCAAACACTGGTACTTGCCTGTTGTGCCTGCCATATCGGGTATGCTTGCAACGCATACACCGATGGAAAAGGAGTCTCAAGGACTCAAAGCCAGTCTGTCGCACACTCCGGAGTGGCACTCGAGGGGAGCGACCCACACGAGTAAAGTATCTCAGTAATAAGTATCATAAGTATCATAATATAGTAGGACTGGATCACGACTCTGATCAAAGTGGGAAACCCACTCCACTAAAGAAAACCCCGGTCCTCAATATGATGCAATAGTACTCAATAAGTGGAAACTCCATCCACTAGAGAAATCTGATACCCAATCTGATGCATAGTAAATATCCGGTCAACCGCCCAGTATCCGCGGTTGCCGTAATGCCCCACAATCCATGACCCCATAACCGACCTCCGTTCAACCGCCCAATACCGCAGTTGCCGCACTATCCTGCCATTCACAATCAAGTACAACCGACACTCGGCCAACCGCCCAATATCCCTCGGTCGTGCCGCAAATACCCACAACCACAATCAATCCAACCTTCCCAACTCGAATCAAAGTCTCGACTACCCTATCCCAAACCCCCCTGCTCGAACCCGAGCAACATGATCACCTGACTAACGAATAAGGAGAGAAAGAAGCAAACATGGTTTCTCCTAAGTCAAGTTCCAACATGATAGTGTAGCAGTAAAAGATGGCCTATCTAGATGTCCATACAAGCAGCTTTGTGTCATCAGTAACATAAAAGGGAGTAAAACAGATAGTAGCACCACATGCCAAATCCACTAATCCGCTACACCCGTCCATAATCCATGGTCCAACATAAATCATCAGAATGATACCCGCACATAGATATAGCATCCTACCCCATTGAGTAATCATATCTTATAAAAGACTATGTGCAACATGGCATGCTAAAAGATCACTACTATAGTATGTCACTACATGATCTAGGCCATTCCCTCAGCTTACATCTCGATGCTAGAGATTGTACATTTAACATGCATACTAACAATCACATAGGGTAAATTCCCTTAGGTAAGCTTAACTACATCATTATCATGGATATCCAAATCTTGCAATCCCTCAATAATATTTAACATGAATATTAATCTTGCAATTCCCTTATACAATCATCATTACTAGCTTACCTCTCAATAACATACATGTACCCTAAACATGCATGCATTCTAACATATAGAATTAGAGAAACCGTCCACCGTTCTGGAGACGAAGCAACCCACCTGAATTGCTTTCCGCAGCAAAGCTGAAGTCGGTGAAGTGCGCAGTCACTCACTAACAAACTCCACCGAAACCGCACCCTTGGTACTCGGTCGCGCAAGCCTCTGCTCCAATCAACAACACAACCACAACACACTAATCATACCCCACACACACCAAACAGCATATGCTATTTTTACAAACCAGCACAAGGGGCCTTTTCACCTGTGTGAAGTCCTCTGAAAAATCCAGAAAAATTACGGTTGCGTTCCTCGCGATGAGTAGCCCCAAATCGAGTATTAAACTCCTCATTCTGACACCTGTAGGCCAAGATACACCCAAAACAATGCGGTAACCAAACTACCCCAAGAACATAAGCCTGCGGAAAATAGTACCAAAGAACCTTAAATATCACCTTCAAAGAGTCCTCTAAATTCCCGTTAAAATATGGGCGCGTTTCTCTCGAAGTTTAGATGCCGATCGGTCCTCATACATCCCGTTCCGATGCCCGTAGGCCGAGAAATCCCAACATTACCCCACACCGCTGTCCCAAACCTCGCAGCAGTACAAAGGGTCACAAAAACACCTCGGGAACCATGCCAAAAACCTAAAATGAGGCAAAGTGCCAACAGAAATCGAAGACATACCTCTCGTGAACGCGCTGTCTTGAAAATCAGCTCAAAAGTCCATCGGGGTAGTCCAAGGGTCTCGCGGACTGAAACGCGATGGTAGAAGCCAAAATCAAAAAGCGTCGAAGTTGCGCCGCGTCGCAGAAAACACCGATGCCGCGACCCTCCAAAAAAATCCGGGTGTCACGCCCCGGGAGGTTTTAGTATAAGCGGAAAACGTTATTATATATATTTTTTTCTTTTTCTTCACACGTGAAGATCAACCTCGCCCCCGGTGCATGACAGACCGCCACATATACAAATTCACTCTGCAATCGGACAGAGTCTCCTTTGTATATGCACGGCGTCCCATTTACAATATCAACCATCAACCATACAGTCGTCATCATACATAGTGCGGAAGAAATAATTACCTACGGTTTTGCAAACGGTGTCCACCCGACACCCAATTTTTAAAACAGTTACACATTCAAACAAGAGAGCGACGACATCGTTTAGAAAGGATAAATCCAGAGGTTTACAAAATCTGTGCCCACACGGCACTCTGCTTTTGAAAACATTTTCGCAATCACTTTTATGATGATAACATGCCGTGCCCAAGATCACGAAAGTATGTCTGAACCGTAATAGTGCATCCAATCCACAGTGCTAACAATAACTAATATGATCCACAGATGCAAATTAATCTAAGAATAGTTAAGAGTTGAGATAATTCCAAGGAACCAGGAGTGGAAAGCCTCCTACGACTACGGTCCTCTCGACGCAGTCTCATCACCGTCCCGACTAATGTCCCTAGTCAAACCTGTCACGGAGTGGGTAAAGTCAGTGACAAAACAAAGTAGATGTCTTAACAATTAACGTTGAAATTAAAAACAAACCGTTTATACCGGAACCTTTCGCTAAAAACCCTGTTACAAAAATAAGCTGGGCCCCAACCCCAGAGTACCTGTCGGAGAGACGGAAGTCTCCGCTCGTGAACAGTCACAATACCCCGTCGATGTTTTAACCCCTTCACGGGTGCTAGTGCGGCGCCCTTAGCAGGCGTGAAGAGGTCCTCACCCCATACACGTGAGGCACACGGGTCACTCGGACCACTTCTCCGGAAAAAGTACACCATGCGGGAGGCCAATCCGCCTGTGTACGTGCAACATCCAAAACCGAAATTGCCCGGTGTCGGCGTGTGATTAAGCCCCGCGACCGCAGCCGCCACAATTATTAATAAAAAGTATTAAGCCCCGCGACCGCAGCCGCCACAGTTATAAAATATTCATGCGAAGGTAAAAAAGCCCATCTACTTTATTAGACAAATTAACGAGCCTTTTACGATGATATGGTGCACTTACTGCACTCGTTGCACTTATAGCAAGGGTACCCACCTGGTTGCGAGCGGATCGGAGCACCCGGATCTTTCGCACACTCCCGTTGCGTATCTGGACCTAAGAAGGGTCCATAAGGGTAACCAAAATCAGAACCACGCATTAACTCTACAAAACGAAAGCCCGACATTACCCGTCCGACGGAAACCTAAAGAAACCGTCAAACCCGTCGGTCGACGGATTTCCCCCCGCGAAGCCCACCAAAACCATGCGGCGATCCTCTGCGGCGGCGCCCGCGCGGGTGTGATCCGCGCGGTGCCCGCGTGGTGCCCGCGCGGGTGCGGTGCCCGCGTGGTGCCCGCATGGTGCCCGCGCGGGTGCGGTGCCCACGCGGCGCCCATGCGGGTGCGGTGCCCGCGCGGTGCCCGCATGGTGCCCGCGCGGGTGCGGTGCCCGCGCGGCGCCCATGCAGGTGCGGTGCCCGCATGGTGCCCGCGCGGGTGAGGTGCCCGCGCGGCGCCCATGCGGGTGCGGTGCCCGCGCGGTGCCCGCATGGTGCCCGCGCGGGTGTGATCCACGCGGTGCCCGCACGGGTGCGGTCCGCGCGGAGCCCGCGCGGCTCCCGTTGTTGCCGCCCGCGCGATGCCCTAGCGGCATCGCGCGTCTCCGCCGCCCGTGCCGTGCCCTAACTTGCGCAACGACGGCGGCGGTGACGGATACGATGATGACGACCGAAACCCTAAACAAGAACTTAAAAGAAGACCCCGAAAAACCACAACGAGGATTGCACTCACCGAATTAGTCCACGGGGGAGACGTCCAGTCGCGCCCTTGTCTCCGGTTCGTTGTTCGGGGTGATCGGACTCCTTCATTTCCTCCCTTTTCTCGTTTCTTTCCTTCGGCTAGGGTTCCGTCTTTTTCTTTTCTTTCTCTTTCGCGTTCTTTCTTTTTGGGTAGGGTTTCTCTTTTTTTTTCTCTTTGTACGTATTAATTTATCCCCTTTTAAATCCTAGTCGCCGATTAATTAATTTCCCTATTTTAATTAATCATAGGAGATAAAAACCCCAAATTTAATCGTACGTAACCGATTAATTAATTTCCTTAATTAATTAATCACAGGAATACCCAGATTCCCCTAACAAACTTGTCAGATATTTTACGCGGATTCCGATGCACGACTTAAGTCATCGCGATCTTAAAAACCCCATTCCGGGAGATCCGTACATCGGATTCCCGATCCGATCGCGCCATCGGTCTTCGTTTTCTGGGCCCTTCGACGGAAAAATACCCGCACCACACACCGACCGAGTTTCAAATGTTAAATAATTTTATTCACTTAAGGGCATAAATAAGTAACATGTGAGTCACAATCAGTCGTAAAAGCCGAATCTCTACACCACTCACACTTTAAAAAAAGTTTCGTCCCTGAAACTTAAGTACAAACCTCACCAAACAACCCGGGAAAGCATTCCCTCATCCTCGATTCCAGTTCCCATGTCGCTTCGCGTTCTTCGTGGTTGCTCCACTGGACCTTTACGTAGGGAATAGTTCGATTACGCAACCTCTTGTCCTCTCTTGCCAAAATCCGCACCGGTATCTCCTTGACGCTCAAATCCTCACGCAACTCGATGGTGGAAACATCCAAGGCATGAGAGGGGTCAGCGAGGTACTTCCGGAGCATTGAGACGTGGAACACGTTGTGGACTCGTTCGAGGTTCGGTAGCAAGGCTAACCGGTACGCCACTGGACCCACGCGTTCTAGGATCTCGAATGGTCCCACGTACCTCGGACTTAACTTTCCTTTTAGGCCGAAACGTCATTTTCCTTTGGATGGTGAGACTCGGAGTAAAACATGCTCACCTACCATGAACTCTAAGTCTCGTCGTCTCTTGTCCGCATAACTTTTCTGTCTGCTCTGGGCGGTCAGTAGTCTTTGTCTGATCAATCGCACCTTCGTCTCGGTCTCCTCCACCAAATCTGGGCCCAAAAACTTACGCTCACCCAAGTCATCCCAGCATATTGGAGACCGACCGCGGCGCCCATACAGGGCCTCGTATGGCGCCATCTGGATACTGGCTTGATAGCTGTTGTTGTAGGCGAACTCCACGAGGGGTAAGTATTGCGACCATCCTTCGCCCAAGTCCAAAACGCACGCTCGAAGCATGTCTTCCACAATCTGAATCACCCGCTCTGATTGCCCGTCGGTCTGCGGGTGAAATGTCGTACTAAAATGCAACTTGGTTCCCATTGCTTGTTGCAGACTCCGCCAAAAATTTGACACGAACCGTGTGTCTCTGTCCGACGTAATAGATGTCGGTACCCCATGCAATCTTACTATCTCATTGATGTACGTTTGTGCCAGTCGTTCCCGGGTCCACGTTGTGTGTATGGCCAGAAAGTGGCCCGATTTCGTCAAACGGTCCACAATGACCCATATCGCATCGTGTCCTTGTGGCGATCTCGGGAAACCGGTCACAAAATCCATGGTAATCCTTTCCCACTTCCATTCGGGCACCGGTAGTGGTTGCAACTTTCCCACCGGTCGCTGATGCTCGGCCTTCACTCGTTGGCATACCAGGCAGTGTGCCACGAATCGAGTTACATCTTCCTTCATCTTGGGCCACCAGAAGGTCTGTTTAACGTCCTTGTACATCTTCGTTCCCCCGGGGTGCGCTACATAAGGAGCGGTATGCGCCTCCCTCAGAATTTCCTCTTTGAGCTCTGGTAGATCCGGCACACAGATTCGTCCTCGAAACCGTATCGTGCCATCGGAGCTTACTGCAAAATTGCCCTCCTGGTCGGTGGTTATCCTGCCTCGCACCAGCTGGAGTTGGTCATCGGTTGATTGCCCTTCAAGAATCCTGTCCAGCAGGGTGGGCCTGACCACTAGGGTCAGAAGTTGTGCGACCGTACCCACCGGTACCACTTCCAGTCTTAACCGCGAAAACTCTGCAATCAGATGTTCTTGCTGGGTGATAGCATCTACACCTGCTTCCTCGGCCTGCCCTTTGCGACTCAAGGCGTCGGCTACCACATTTGCTTTTCCCGGATGATAGTGGATCGTCATGTCGTAGTCTTTTAGTAGCTCGAGCCACCGCCTTTGCCGCAAGTTTAGCTCCTTTTGGGTGAAGAGGTACTTGAGACTCTTATGGTCAGAGTACACGTTGCAGTGTGCTCCATACAAGTAATGTCTCCATATCTTGAGGACGAACACAACCGCTGCGAGCTCCAAATCATGCACGGGGTAATTTCGCTCATAATCCTTGAGTTGCCTTGACGCATAGGCTATAACCCTTCCCCGTTGCATAAGCACTCCTCCCAATCCGTTCCACGACGCATCGCAAAATACTTCATAATCCTCCCCCGGTTCTGGTAAGGCGAGAATCGGGGCCCGCGTCAATCTATCCTTGAGCTCCTCGAAACTCCTCTGGCACTGATCCGTCCAGATAAACTTCTCCCCCTTTCGAGTTAAACGATTCAAGGGGGTGGCTATCTTAGAGAAGCCCTCCACGAAGCGCCGGTAATACCCGGCTAATCCTAGGAAGCTTCGAACCTCCGTCACCGTTGTCGGTTGGTGCCAGTTCGTCACCGAGTCTATCTTCCTTCGGTCCACCGCGACTCCGGATGCCGAGACCACGTGCCCCAAGAAATCCACCTTACGGAGCCAAAACTCACACTTTTTGAGTTTGGCATAGAGTTTCTGTTCCCGTAAGGTCTGGAGGACTGTGCGCAGATGTTCTTCATGTTCCTCATCTGTACGGGAATAGATGAGGATATCGTCGATGAAGACCACCACGAATAAATCTAGGAAGGGTTTGAACACCCTATTCATCATGTCCATGAATACTGCGGGGGCGTTAGTGAGCCCGAAAGGCATCACTGTAAATTCGTAGTGGCCATAGCGAGTTCGGAAAGCCGTCTTGGGGACGTCCTCTCCTTTAACCCTGAGCTGATGATAGCCTGACTGTAGATCAATTTTTGAAAACGCCGTTGCCCTTTGCAGTTGGTCGAATAGGTCGTCGATCCTTGGCAGGGGGTACTTGTTCTTAATGGTGGCCTTGTTTATTTCCCGGTAGTCTACGCACAACCGGAGGCTTCCGTCCTTCTTCTTCACGAACAGGACGGGCGCGCCCCATGGTGACGCGCTTGGTCTGATGAAACCTTTGTCCAAATGGTCCTCCAGCTGTGCCTTGAGTTCTTTCAACTCAGCGAAGGCCATCCTGTATGGTGCCTTGGTGATGGGCTTGGTGCCAGGGAGTAGTTCAATAGGAAAGTCAACTTCTCGTTCGGGCGGCATCCCAGGGAGTTCCGCCGGGAATACATCCGGGAAATCCCTTACGACTGGGATGTCATAAAGCGAGGGGACGGGTCGGGTGGCCAAATCTACCGAGGCTAGGTAGGCCACGCACCCACCCTCTATCAGTTTCCTGGCTCGTGACGCGGAAACGATAGCTAAAAAGGAGGTGCTTTTACACGCCAGGTATACGTTTTCCGAGAAACCCGGTTTCTGCAGTTGCACCTGACGCTTCTCGCAGTCAATCACTGCCTGATACTCGGTAAGACAGTCCATGCCCAACACTACGTCATATTCCTTTAACGGAATGACCACCAGATCCCAGGGGCACGACAACCTTCCTAGCTTTATTGAGCATGAAGGTACCAGTCCAGTTGCCGCGATTGACCCCCCAGGGGTCTGGACGGTCATCAAAACATCCAGGGGACTACTTTCTAGCTGATGTGTTTGTGCAAAAGTACGGGAGATGAAAGAGCGAGACGCCCCAGTATCAAAAAGAGTTCGAGCTCGAAAATCAGAGACGGAAGTAACACCTGCGACCACCTCCTCTTGCAGTGCCGCTCCATGCTGGCCCATGGAGTAGAGTCTTCCTCCTGGTTGTGGTCGTCGTTCCCCTTCTGCTCTCGACATCGAGGGGCGTGGGGGTACTCCCGTCGGCGCTTTACCCCGTCCTTGTGGCTGCGCCGTCGAGGCGGAAGCCACAGAAGATGCCGCTCCCGCGTTCATGGGGCAGTTATATCGGAAATGCCCCGATTTACCGCAGCGGTAGCAGTGATCTTGTCTCTTAGGGCAATCCGTAACTTGGTGCATTCCTCCGCAAATAACGCATGGCTTGTCCGCTGGCCGCTGCTTCCCGGTAGACGCACTCTTGCTTCCTTGTTGCACTTTGGGATATTTTTGGGGTCGGTGCCCACCAGAAGGGCCCCCTCCCGAGTAGGCCTGCATCCGCTTCTTTTCCCGGTTATACTCGGACCCCTCACGGCGAGCTCGGGTAATGGCGAAACCCCGCTCCACAATAGTGGCCCTATCCACCACTTCTCAAAACGTGCGCAAGTCCGCCGCCTGGACTATTTCGAAAACGTCGCTCCGTAGCCCGTCCACGAAGAGGCGAGCCTTGTGGGGTTCGTCCCGTATGACAAACGGAACGTAGTTAACTAGCCTTGCGAATTCCCTTTGGTATTCCACGACCGAACGATTCCCTTGCCTAATGTTCCTAAGGTCGTCCTCCAGTTGCCGCTTGACGCTATTGGAAAAGAAGGCACCAAACAATTCCTCTCTAAAGGCTGACCACGACGGTAGTGGGGCATCGGTGGACGGGTCTGGACGTACGGTCTTCCACCAGATGCGAGCGTTCCCCTCAAGGAAGTGGACAGCTAGGGGAACCCGCTCATGCTCCTCCATCAGTAGATCTTCGAAGAGTTTTTCCATAGTATCCACCCACTTCTTGACGACCCAAGGGTCGGTCGTTTCCCCCTCGAAAGTGGGCGGGCCGTGCTTCTTAAACTCCGTCAAATTTGTCCTGACCCTCTCCCGTTCAGTTCACTGATCCGTAACTCCCCCTACCGCGGCGGACCCCCCGAGAACAGGGGTCATCCCTGCTTCCCTTGCCGAGTCGCCCACTGTCGCACCCGGCACGGGCCCTGAAGCCGTTGGGGTGGGAATATCCCCCGGGGCTGCGGCCCGTTCCGCCGACACGCCCGTCACCGAAATCTGTTGGGGTGCGGTCGCAGCCACGCCACCCACTTCCGGTGGTCCCGTAGTGGGGGTGGCCGTGTCGGGCGGAGGGGTCGGGGCATGCTCTGCTGACGCTGTCGCCTGTCGCTGCGTCAGTTGACGAACCTGCTCTGCCAACGTCGCTAATTGTCCGGCCATTTCTCGCAACTGCCGTCGGAGAAGCTGATTCTCCGCGGTGGCCGGGGCCGCATCGTCTGCACCTGCGTTCTCGGTAGATGACCTAGTCCGGGCCATCGTCTGCTGAAATCAAAGATACCGCGTTAACCCTAATATTAACACCCTAGCACCGTGACTTACAACGCACTTATATTAAACCCCGTTTCCCCGTACTCTCACGTACTACCGCACCTATACCTTGGTTATCTCGTGTCCCAATTTGCTTGTGGCATCATACAGTGTGGATGTGGATCTCCGACTACTGTGGTTATGGTTGTTTTTCTCTGATACCATATAATCTGTCACGCCCTGGGAGGTTTTAGTATAAGCGGAAAAACGTGTATTCTATTTTTTTTTTTCTTTTTCTTCACACGTGATGATCAACCTCGCCTCCGGTGCATGACAGACCGCCACATATACAAATTCACTCTGCAATCGGACAGAGTCTCCTTTGTATATGCACGGCGTCCCATTTACAATATCAACCATCAACCATACAGTCGTCATCATACATAGTGCAGAAGAAATAATTACCTACGGTTTTGCAAACGGTGTCCACCCGACACCCAATTTTTAAAACAGTTACACATTCAAACAAGAGAGCGACGACATCGTTTAGAAAGGATAAATCCAGAGGTTTACAAAATCTGTGCCCACACGACACTCTGCTTTTGAAAATGTTTTCGCAATCACTTTTATGATGATAAAAACATGCCGTGCCCAAGATCACGAAAGTATGTCTGAACCGTAATAGTGCATCCAATCCACAGTGCTAACAATAAGTAATATGATCCACAGATGCAAATTAAGCTAAGAATAGTTAAGAAAGAGTTGAGATAATTCCAAGGAACCAGGAGTGGAAAGCCTCCTACGACTACGGTCCTCTCGACGCAGTCTCATCACCGTCCCGACTAATGTCCCTAGTCAAACCTGTCACGGAGTGGGTAAAGTCAGTGAGAAACAAAGTAGATGTCTTAACAATTAACGTCGAATTAAAAACAAACCGTTTATACCGGAACCTTTCGCTAAAAACCCTGTTACAAAAATAAGCTGGGCCACAACCCCAGAGTACCTGTCGGAGAGACGGAAGTCTCCCCTCGTGCACAGTCACAATACCCCTTCGATGTTTTTAACCCCTTCACGGTGCTAGTGCGGCGCCCTTAGCAGGCGTGAAGAGGTCCTCACCCCATACACGTGAGGCACACGGGTCACTCGGACCACTTCTCCGAAAAAGTGCACCCATGCGGAGGCCAATCCGCGTGTGTACGTGCAACATCCAAAACCGAAATTGCCTGTGTCGGCGTGTGATAAGCCCCGCGACCGCAGCCGCCACAATTATTAATAAAAATTATTAAGCCCCGCGACCGCAGCCGCCACAGTTATAAATATTCATGCGAAGGTATAAAAGTCCATCTACTTTATTAGACAAATTAACGAGCCTTTTACGATGATATGGTGCACTTACTGCACTCGTTGCACTTATAGCAAGGGTACCCACCTGGTTGCGAGCGGATCGGAGCACCCGGATCTTTCACACACTCCCGTTGCGTATCTGGACCTAAGAAGGGTTCATAAGGGTAACCAAAATCAGAACCATGCATTAACTCTACAAAACGAAAGCCCGACATTACCCGTCCGACGGAAACCTAAAGAAACCGTCAAACACGTCGGTCGACGGATTTCCCCCCGCGAAGCCCACCAAAACCATGCGGCGATCCTCTGCGGGCGGCGCCCGCGCGGGTGTGATCCGCGCGGTGCCCGCGTGGGTGCGGTGCCCGCGCGGTGCCCACGCGGGTGCGGTGCCCGCGCGGTGCCCGCATGGTGCCCGCGCGGGTGTGGTGCCCGCGCGGCGCCCATGCGGGTGCGGTGCCCGCGCGGTGCCCGCATGGTGCCCGCGCGGCGCCCATGCGGGTGCGGTGCTCGCGCGGTGCCCGCATGGTGCCCGCGCGGCGCCCATGCGGGTGCGGTGCTCGCAAGGTGCCCGCGCGGGTGTGATCCGCGCGGTGCCTGCGCGGTGCCCGCGTAGGTGCGGTC
Organism: Tillandsia leiboldiana; assembly: GCA_029204045.2. Taxonomy (NCBI): domain Eukaryota; kingdom Viridiplantae; phylum Streptophyta; class Magnoliopsida; order Poales; family Bromeliaceae; genus Tillandsia; species Tillandsia leiboldiana. The sequence continues at coordinate 34,538,373 of CM055062.1, read as the reverse complement.
CGCGCGGCTCCCGTTGTTGCCGCCCGCGCGATGCCCGAGCGGCATCGCGCGTCTCCGCCGCCCGTGCCGTGCCCTAACTTGCGCAACGACGGCGGCGGCGACGGATACGATGATGACGACCGAAACCCTAAACAAGAACTTAAAAGAAGACCTCGAAAAACCACAACGAGGATTGCACTCACCGAATTAATCCACGGGGGAGACGTCCGGTCGCGCTCTTTTCTTCGGTTCGTTGTTCGGGGTGATCGGACTCCTTCGTTTCCTCCCTTTTCACCTTTCTTTCCTTCGGCTAGCGTTCCGTCTTTGTCTTTTATTTCTCTTTCACGTTCTTTCTTTTTGGCTTGGGTTTCTCTTTTTTTTTCTCTTTGTACGTATTAATTTATCCCCTTTTAAATCCTAGTCGCCGATTAATTAATTTCCCCATTTTAATTAATCATAGGAGATAAAAACCCAAAATTTAATTGTACGTAACCGATTAATTAATTTCCTTAATTAATTAATCACGGGAATATCCAGATTCCCCTAACAAACTTGCCAGATATTTTACGCGGATTCCGATGCACGACTTAAGTCATCGCGATCTTAAAAACCCTATTCCGGGAGATCCGTACATCGGATTCCCGATCCGATCGCGCCATTGGTCTTCGTTTTCTGGGCCCTTCGACGGAAAAATACCCGCACCACACACCGACCGAGTTTCAAATGTTAAATAATTTTATTCACTTAAGGGCATAAATAAGTAACATGTGAGTCACAATTAGTCGTAAAAGCCGAATCTCTACACCGGGACTCCTCCACAAGATGCAGAACACAAAGAGGAGGAAGTTTGCTGAAGAACTCTCTGTGAGAAACAGGCCAGAAAACCCTGAATCGTAGCTGGAATGGGCCTATTTATAGGCCCAGCCGAAGAAATTCAAAAATCCCCTCTGTGTCCCTGCTTTCGGGCGCCGAAAACCTGGTCGCACGAAGCCAATCCGACCGCGCCCGTGTAACGCCCCGGGGGTTTAAAATAAGCGGAAAACGTGTACATTATTATTATTATTATTATTATTTTATAAGTACCCCTGCCGGGCACGTGCGCAGATCCGCCACATATACAAATTCTACCCGCAAACGGATGGAGTCTCCTTTGTATATGCACGGCGTCGCAAGCATAAATCGTACTTTAACCACACTAGCCAAAAAGTTACGTTGAGGGAAAAGATATCATCAATCGCCATAACCAAGCCGGCCACCCACATTTTGAAAGGAAAAATTTACGGGTTGTAATACGGTGCCCACACGACACCCTAATTTTATTAAATATTTTCACAATCTTTTTACATGATTTGAAAAGAGTGGCCGAAACAACAACTAGTAAGGGAAACGTTCATCCATGATAAAACACAGTTTGAGTCCAACATCCACACAACAAAGTATCACACGCACATAAGCAAACTAACCAAAAGTAAACAAAACGTAAGTAAAAGAAATGTCACCAGCCCCTAATCGGGCTAAGATCCTCGAGTCGCGACCTCACTGTCGTCCCGGACCCCACCCTTGACCAAACCTGTCACAGTGTGGGAAGTCAGTGACCAAAGAGTAAGAGGTAGATGTAAAACATAAAAGAAGCTAAAGGTAATGAAAGGAAAGCAAACCGATAAACCAGAGCATCCAAACCTCCACCTCATGAATCCACAAAACCTTTGTAAGTCAAAACGGAATACCTGCCAGAAGGTCTAAAGACCTCCAGCGTACAGAGTCACCTTGCTCTCACCTTGGAGCTTTTAATCCCTCTACGGTACTTGTGCGGCACCTAAAGTAACCGTAAGGGGCCCCCACCACGTCACCTTGTGGAGTTCGCGGGTCAACGTACCACCTCTCCGGAAATGTACACCGATGCGGTGGCCAAACCGCTGGTGTGCGCGTAAGCAGCCATGAGCATAAAAACCGAAGTCGGTGTGTGATATAGAGCACCGCGACACCAGTCGCAACATATAATAATAAAGGGATACTCATGCGAAAAGGGGGTTAGTTGAAAACCATTAGCACATCTACTTTACTCTTACAAAACACATGATGAGACCTCACTTTAAAAAGGACGCACGATAAGGGTACCCACCTTGAATTGCGTTGAACAGAACACCTGAAACCGTCCTGCGCCCTTGCACGATTCCCAAACCTAAAAAGGGAAAACCCCAACAAAACATAACACCGATAAGCTAAACCAAGACCTGCGAATAATCGTAGCCCCGAACTCTGTCCAGAACAAGAAAGAGAACGCCAAGACCCACCCAGATGCGGCGCAAGAACAGCACGGTGCGGAGACAACGCGGCGCGGCGGCGCGGTGTATGCGGAGCAGCCCCACGCGGGCACCAGTCCCGCGCGGGCGCGCGCTGCGGCGGTGCGGCCCCGCGCGGGCACCAGCCCCGCGCGGGCGCGCTGCATGCGGCGCAGCCCCGCACGGGCTCCAGCCCCGCGCGGGTGCGCGCTTCGGTGCTGCGGCCCCGCGCGGGCACCAGCCCCGCGCGGGCGCGCTGCGTGCGGGCGCGCTGCGTGCGGCGCAGCCCCGCGCGGGCTCTAGCGCCGCGCGGGTGCGCGCAGCGGCGATGCGGCCACCAGCCCCGCGCGGGCACGCTGCATGCGGCGCAGGGCGCGGTGCGCGGCCAGCAAGAGGCGCGGTGCGCGGCTGCCCCGCGCGGGTACAACCCCGCGCGGGCGCGCAAGCGGTGCGGTGCGCGGCCCTTCAGTGGCGCGCACGTAGCGCGCGCCTCAGCCGCGCGGCGGCGGCGGCTAGGGCATCCTAGGTTGCCCAAACGACAAAACCAAGAACGCAAAACCAAAAAGCAAAAACACGAGACTCAGAATGACGAAAACGCGAGAGAGGTAAATGCCGCTAACCTCGCTCAAACGGAGAAGACAACCCGATCTCGTTCCTCGCGGTAGTGAGAATCTGGATCCGCTCCCCGTTGACGGTGACTGTAGAATACTGGGTTTTCGGATAGCGCACCGACCTCGCAAGATGGCATGGTGCGGAGAAATTGCCTCGAGCGTGTTCCATATGTGTTTACAGATGAGTTCGGGTTGATTCGGTTCAACGCGGAAGCCCCGGGTCGATTCGGAATTTTCCGGGCGTTGTCCGCCATTAGAGGACCAGTTTCGGGGAAGCTTCGACTTCACAGTGGAGTGCAGAAATTTTGGGAACACTTGGAACAGGTGTACTTTATGTTTACAGCGGTGTTCGGGAGGTTCCGGATTGGCACGGAGAACCCGAAGGCGAAAAGTGAGTTGGAACTAGCAGTTTTTGGAGCCGGTTTTTGGTTTGAGCACACCGACTCCGCGGTTGAGCTTTTTGAGGAGAAAAAGCATTGAGCATGTGTATTTTCTGATTACAGCGGAGTTCGGGAGGTTCCGGGCTGGTGCGGAGGCCCCGAGGGCAAAAAGTGAGTTGATGGGGGCATTTAATGGATTAATTAATTAATTAATTTAATTGGTGGCATATGGTGGCTTATGGTCTGTGAGGTAATGGAAATGCGAAAAGAAAGGATTATGTAAGAAGTGGATAGGGAATGTAATTTAATTGGAGGAATATGATTTTTTTTTGGTGGAGCAATTAATGTGGCCACCTACCACATTAATTAGGCCTCTCCTGATTAAAAAGGCTCCACGTCACCATCTTCCTCTTCTGTTGAAGCAGAGGAATGGCACAGGAACAGAGGAAGGTAAGAAGAGAAGAAAGAAGAAGGAAGAAGAGGGAGAAATAAAGGAAATGAGAGAGAGGAGATGGAGGGGACCTGCTGCTAGGAGCCTTGAGGGACCGAGCGGAGAGCGCGACGCGCGCATTGGATTTAATTAGGTATGTAGCAGTTTTTTATTTTCTCCTTGTTGAAGCTTGGGCTTTTGAGTTTTGGGTTTTTGGAGGTGGTCGGTTCGGTGGGACTGCTTGTCCGTGGTGGTGAGGTCGTAGCTGCTGGGCGCCGCGCGCATTGACCGCACGTCTGCTGCGTGGGCTCACAACCGGGCGCCGCGCAGCGAGTGGGCGCCGCGCTGGTGGCAGGTGCGGAGCGGCGGAGCGCCCCTGGGCGCTGCGCAGCGCGCCTGGGCGCTGCGCAGCGGGCACCAGGGCGCCGCGCAGCGCGCCTGTGCGCCGCGCTGTGCGCACCAGGGCGCCGCACGGGGGTAGGCCTGGCACCGCGCGGCTGTCCTGGATGCCGCGTGGCTGGCGTGCAATCGCGCGGGCAGCGGCCGCCCCGCGTGCCGATGTGCTGGCTGCGGCTTGCGACTCGCGTCGGCACGCGCAGATTGTCGCGTTTGGGTCCGGGGTTTTCCGCCGGCGACCGCGTGGTGGTCGAGTTTGACGTTTCTTTGGTTTTTCCTCTTTGCTCTCTCAGGTCGGCGTCTTTTGGGGTGATCTTCTTACCGAAGGGCGGTGCAGAGCCCGTGGCAGTGTGTGGGTGTGCACTTTGTGGATTTCCACCCGTGCTGTAAGGACAATGCAAGAACTTCGAGCTTTCTCCGGGTGTTGTGGGTGTTGGGTTGCTGCTGTTGGTGGTTGTATGTAGTGTGCTTTGGAGCCTGGCAAAGTGTGTTTGTGCAGTGAGTTGAAGTGAGTGTGTGGGTTTTATTTGTTGTGTTTTTGGACTTGTCTGTGTGTGTGGATGTGCTTAGAGCATGGTAGTGAGTATGATGCTTAACTGAGAATTTTATTTGAGGAGCAAATGGATTAATGTTTGTAATGGTGGATTGGTATAGCTGTGCTGTGGGATTTTGGAGCTTATGGAGAGCAATATTTAAATTTGTGCTGTGAGGTGCTTGTGTGGACATTGTTGTAATAAATGTTGGGGTTGTGTGTTGTTGGGCTGAGGGTATGCATAGGAATTGTGAGGCTACTGTGGGTTTTTTTTTTAGTAAATTGGAAGTATGTAAATGGAACTTGTATTTAATTGTAAGCTATGATTTGTGGTGGACTTTTATGAATGTAGTAGTGATTGTAGGTGGTGTGTACAGATGCAACTTGAGAGAATAGGCGGATTTGAATATTTGGGTTGGTGCTGGAGCTTTTGTTTGCACTTTAACTTGGCCGTGGAGTGAGCCGGTTGCGCGCATGCTTTTGTGAAGACTCGAGGGTAATTTAGTCGAACTTTCGGGAAATTTTCCGAGTACGCGACGGTGTGCGCGCGCGCGGCGCGTTTTTCGAGGTTTCGTCAGATTGAGGTTTCGCCGCTTCACCGACTTCAGCAATGCCTACGGAAAGCGCTTCAGGTGGGTTGGAATTTCTCCAAAATTAATGGAATGCCCTTTAATGCTCCTAAATGCATTTTGATCATGTTTATCATGTTACTTTCACAGTTTTTACATCTGATAGTTGCCTGGGAATTTTTAGAAAATTATTTAGAACCCCAAATTATTTTTAGTATACTCTTGTTATCATATGACACTAGGCTGCGTGTTCTGTGGACATTATTTTTGCACCCTGATCGTTTTAAAAATCGAGAAAGCCTGTTTTAAGTAAAAACAACATTTTCAAAGGTAGTTTTTAAATTATGGGTTCGCCAGAGGTATGGCAATGAGTCAGGGTGCATTAGACCTCGTGCCTGGGGGACGAGGGGTCTCTTTTGAGTTTTGAGATGAATTATAGTGTCATTTGATATTTGAGCTTCCTTATGGGATAGTGAAATTACTCTAGATCATGGGTCGTATTCTGATTTAGTGGTAGAGGTGGTTCTCCTACCTAGCTTCGAGGATTTTGGGGTTCCGGCAGATCGAGTCGTGGAGGTTTCCCGACTCAGCCATGGTCGTGCATTATCAGATTGAGTCGTTGAGGGTTCTCCGACATAGCTGTGAGAGTGTTCGGGCTATTCGTGTTTGAGTCGAGGTTCTTTTCCGGCTGAGTTGTGTTTTCGAGCTTTGGGATACCGATCTGTTTGATCGTGGATTATAGCCTACATGTGCCGCATATTGAGACAGTGAGACAGGTGTGATACTTGAGTTCGGTGGGGTCGCTCCCCTCGAGCTACGCCCCGGGTGCGATGATGATACCGAGTCTGACGAGGCTACGATGTGGATATGCGCCTAGTTCATATACTAGTGGTCGCTTGATACCCCTGGCCGAGTTACCATGGGGTCACTTTGTGTGAGATTGAGATAGTCGGTTTAGGACGCCCCACGTAAATCCCGTCCTCTTGTGGATGCGTGGTAGTGGGCAGGTGCGTTCCTAGACGACAGGCGCAGGCTGGACTGAGCCAGTTTTGGCAGTCTTTTAGATTGGGTGATATGAGCGGGTGGTTTCATATTACGTTCATAGATAGTTTCTTTCCTTTGAGCACTGATACCGAGGCATCTTAGCAGTAGAGAGTGTATGCATATCGTGTATTTGGTAGAGTTTCCTTTTGGAGCCTTATGATTGTGACTTCCTAGTTGTAGTTCTCTATTTCGGCTTACCTTTATTTATCTATCTACCTATCTATCTGCATACCTATCTGTTTTGCCTCCAGTAGACTTGGTCGGCATACCGTGGATATTGGGACGGTACCCACTGAGATCTGCCTTCTGCAGTAGATCTCACACCCGCTGCGGTGATAGGTTGAGGCAGCTGTTCTGGCTTGGTTCGTGCGGAGGCAGTAGATCGAGGTGAGGACGCAGCCGATTAGTTCCTTACCAGCATTGAGAGTCTGAGGTAGATGTACCCGATGTATTTTATGTTTCCACTTTTGTACTTGGCATTCTGAGAGACTGGTGAGGATAGTATTTGTTTTATTCTATAGCTTTCGGTTTTAGTTTCAGCTCTGATACATATTTTTAGCTATAGATCTAACTTGCATGATAGACGCTTCGTCTGTACGGCAGTTTTCGTACAGATGGCGGATCTGTTGGCGAGCCCCGGTCGCAGTTTCGACCCCGAGGCGTGACAGATTAGGGTGGTATCAGAGCCTAGGAATATAGGTCGTTGAGGACTTAGTGACCCTAGGCTATTGGTTGGACAGTAGGGTGACTGGCGTGAGAGACGTGACTTTAGCGAGAGTCCTGATTGAGTTGTACCTCCCCCAGGGGATTGGGGTGAGTGACCTTACATGTTATTTCTCTAAAGACAATTATGTTGGCTGCAGACAACATAATGCTTTAGAATGGTTAACATGTTATAGACTTTCGCTTGATTGGGTCGAGAGAGTTTTGGTCCTAATGTTTGTTCTGCTGCAGTGGTTTCCGATGCTTCCGAGACGCCGTGCAGCGGCGAGGGCGTGTTTGACCTTGGATGAGGAGTCGAACAGCGGGTGGCTAAATGGATAGAGCAGAGCGAGGTCTGAGGGTTACAGGCCCAAGTAGCCAGACATTTGAGGCGATGCGGCGCCAGGAAGAGAACATGGAGCGCGTGATGCGCGTGCTTGAGCTGAGGGCATCTCCCGGGGTATCGCCAGTAGTACTCCCGGCCACGACATCGTCATTTTCGACCCGGAGCGCACTGTGGATAGTGCAGGAGCAGCGAGAGTTGCCGACCGGTTGTTGTACTTCATCCAGTTCCATCCCTGCAGATTACGGTTAGAGTTTGGAGCCTTGGGAGGCCGAGAACTGGATCGCTGCTATGGAAGAGTTGTCTGAGGATTTGTTCATCCAGGAGAAGCATCAGGGCGCTTGGTTATGCACTTTTGGGATAAGGACGCCAAGAGAGTTGGTGGCGTCGAGTTCGTCCTGTTGGACCACCGGGAGCGCAGCTGATGACCTGGAGCGAGTTTCTGCGACGGTTGAGCAGTGTACCCCTTGTCGCCCAGAATGCGGTTTAGGGGATTGATTATGTTTGAGAGGGGACTGCATCTGGATGTCTACCTCTTTGTGCATACTCGAGGGATTGACCGAGGATCAGTGGTCACGTCCAGGAGGGACGAAGACCGAGGCATCGGCTGTAGTGTCAGGATGAGTTTGACACCTGAGGTGGGCTTCCTTTTAGTCTTTGGATCTAGAGCTTGGTTGATGCCGTCACTGCTGGTGTGTTTTAGTAGAGCAGGGGTAGCTTCGTGTGGGCCGGAGATAGGACTGTTGGCTTGTGCAAGTGAGGATCGGGTTCCAGATCACTTTTAGCGCATGGATGAATGTTACCAGTCCTACATCAGTTTAGCGATGTTGTTTTGAGGTTGGATAGTGAGTGGCTATCCCAAATTTATGCTATCTTGGATTGTCGAGACAGGACTATGAACCGCCGTGGACCTGGCCAGGAGGAGTGTGTTTATAGAGGGAGCTAGACCACGACAAGTTGAGTCGTGGTCGTATCGCGTTGCTGGCGACTGTAGAAGAGGTGCTTACGGCGGCACCGGGATTGAAGGATATCCTCATTGCCGTGTGATCCCGGGTGAGTTTACTTAAGCTGATTTTGAAGCCGCCGTTTAGTGAGTTGAGATCAAGATAGTCATTGACGTGGTTTTGGAAACTGCGCCAACTTCGATAGCACCACTTGGAGTATCACTTAAGTCAGAGAGTGAAAGCTGATAGCACAGTTGCGGGATCTGATGGAATCGAGCGGGTCTGAATGACCCAGAGCCACGTCGTGGGTATATGATTGTAGGGATCCTAGAGATGGATACTGGAGTATGATGCCATGCCGTTGGTACATGGCAGTGACGCCACGTTGTGGGTACACAACGGTGAGGGTTCCTTGATGGTTTAAGCATAGACAGACTTGGTTGGTTTATTTTCGGCAGATGCCCTTGTGAGAGTGGTAGCTTTTTGGAGCCTAATAGACGAGGGCTATGCCCTAGAAGTGTTCAAGAGCTGGTAAGGGCACTGTGAGCTTACAGCACGATTAGTGGATTGACTAATGCCCTGCCTCCCTAGGACCTGAGGAGGTGAGTATTCCAGCTGTGTTTGGACGGGTTAGTAGCAGTACCCGTCGTGGATATTTGGATTATTTTCGTGGTGACATTGAGTATGAGGTGCACTTGGGGATAGTGCAGCAACTTCTGAGAGAGAAGGAGTTGGATATCGAGTTGATAGAGTATGCTTTTGACCTCGAAAGGTTCCGTCGTTTGGCTATGTGGTTTCAACTTCAAGAGTAACAATAGACCTATCGAAGAGTGATGCCTTTTGGGGATATGTGCCCGAGGTTGAAATTCTTTCCCTGTCAAGGGATGTGTAAGCACATTGCGAATTTTGAGCATGTGGTTGCTATGGAGCAACGGAGGAGTTTTGCCTTTTTAGGAGGCTTGGAGTTTTTAATTTTGAGACTTCGATTTTTGGAAGCCACCAGCCACAGAGGTATATATTTATAGACTTGAGTTTATGCGAGGAGTTTGATCCGCGAGTTTTATCTGACTGGAAGAAGTGTATTGGATCACCCTCATGCTTTGGGTTTCACTTCCTTGGGCTTGGACAAGATTGAGAGTCTGGAGCGACCAATGCGAATTCTTGCTTGTGAGACAAATGAGTTATGCAGTCGAGTTATACCTTTGGTGAAGGTTCAGTGGAGTCATTGTGATGAGTGAGAACGACCACCTGGGAGCTGTCGATGAGTTGAGGATCTCCTATTTCCTTGGTTTGACACACCCTCTTGAATTATGGATTTATTCTGGTTTCGAGGACGAAACCCTTTTAACGAGGGGAGAGTGTAGAATACCGGGTTTTCGGATAGCGCACCGACCTCGCAAGATGGCATGGTGCGGAGAAATTGCCTCGAGCGTGTTCCACATATGTTTACAGATGAGTTCGGGTTGATTCGGTTCAACGCGGAAGCCCCGGGTCGATTCGGGGTTTTCCGAGCATTGTCCGCCATTAGAGGACCGGTTTCGGGGAAGCTTCGACTTCACAGTGGAGTGCAGAAATTTTGGGAACACTTGGAACAGGTGTACTTTATGTTTACAGCGGAGTTCGGGAGGTTCCGGACTGGCACGGAGAACCCGAAGGCGAAAAGTAAGTTGGAACTGGCAGTTTTTGGAGCCGGTTTTTGGTTTGAGCACACCGACTCCGCGGTTGAGCTTTTTGAGGAGAAAAAGCTTTGAGCATGTGTATTTTCTGATTACAGCGGAGTTCGGGAGGTTCCGGGCTGGTGCGGAGGCCCCGAGAGCAAAAAGTGAATTGATGGAGGCATTTAATGAATTAATTAATTAATTAATTTAATTGGTGGCATATGGTGGCTTATGGTCTGTGAGGTAATGGAAATGCGAAAAGAAAGGATTATGTAAGAAATGGATAGGGAATGTAATTTAATTGGAGGAATATGATTTTTTTTTGGTGGAGCAATTAATGTGGCCTCCTACCACATTAATTAGGCTCTCCTAATTAAAAAGGCTCCACGTCACCATCTTCCTCTTCTGTTGAAGCAGAGGAATGGCACAGGAACAGAGGAAGGTAAGAAGAGAAGAAAGAAGAAGGAAGAAGAGGGAGAAATAAAGGAAATGAGAGAGAGGAGATGGAGGGGACCTACTGCTAGGAGCCTTGAGGGACCGAGCGGAGAGCACGACGCGCGCATTGGATTTAATTAGGTATGTAGCAGTTTTTATTTTCTCCTTGTTGAAGCTTGGGCTTTTGAGTTTTGGGTTTTTGGAGGTGGTCGGTTCGGTGGGACTGCTTGTCCGTGGTGGTGAGGTCGCAGCTGCTGGGCGCCGCGCGCATTGACCGCACGTCTGCTGCGTGGGCTCACAACCGGGCGCCGCGCAGCGAGTGGGCGCCGCGCTGGTGGCAGGTGCGGAGCGGCGGAGTGCCCCTGGGCGCTGCGCAGCGCGCCTGGGCGCTGCGCAGCGGGCACCAGGCCGCCGCGCTGTGCGCTGCGCAGCGGGCACCAGGGCGCCGCGCTGTGCGCACCAGGGCGCCGCGCGGGGGCAGGCCTGGCACCGCGCGGCTGTCCTGGATGCCGCGTCGCTGGCGCGCAATCACGCGGGCAGCGGCCGCGCCGCATGCCGATGTGCTGGCTGCGGCTTGCGACTCGCGTCGGCACGCGCAGATTGTCGCGTTTGGGTCTGGGGTTTTCCGCCGGCGACCGTGTGGTGGTCGAGTTTGACGTTTCTTTGGTTTTTCCTCTTTGCTCTCTCAGGTCGGCGTCTTTTGCGGCGATCTTCTTACCGAAGGGCGGTGCAGAGCCCGTGGCAGTGTGTGGGTGTGCACTTTGTGGATTTTCACCCGTGCTGTTTGGACAATGCAAGAACTTCGAGCTTTCTCCGGGTGTTGTGGGTGTTGGGTTGATGCTGTTGGTGGTTGTATGTAGTGTGCTTTGGAGCCTGGCAAAGTGTGTTTGTGCAGTGAGTTGAAGTGAGTGTGTGGGTTTTATTTGTTGTGTTTTTGGACTTGTCTGTGTGTGTGGATGTTCTTAGAGCATGGTAGTGAGTATGATGCTTAACTGAGCATTTTATTTGAGGAGCATATGGATTAATGTTTGTAATGCTGGATTGGTATAGGTGTGTTGTGGGATTTTGGAGCTTATGGAGAGCAATATTTGAATTTGTGCTGTGAGGTGCTTGTGTGGACATTGTTGTAATGAATGTTGGGGTTGTGTGTTGTTGGGCTGAGGGTATGCAAAGGAATTGTGAGGCTACTGTGGGTTTTTTTTTAGTAAATTGGAAGTATGTAAATGGAACTTGTATTTAATTGTAAGCTGTGATTTGTGGTGGACTTTGATGAATGTAGTAGTGATTGTAGGTGGTGTGTACAGATGCAACTTGAGAGAATAGGTGGATTTGAATATTTGGGTTGGTGCTGGAGCTTTTGTTTGCACTTTAACTTGGCCGTGGAGTGAGCCGGTTGCGCGCATGCTTTTGTGAAGACTCGAGGGTAATTTAGTCGAACTTTCGGGAAATTTTCCGGGTACGCGACGGTGCGTGCGCGCGCGGCGCGTTTTTCGAGGTTTCGTCAGATTGAGGTTTCGCCGCATCACCGACTTCAGCAATGCCTACGGAAAGCGCTTCAGGTGGGTTGGAATGTCTCCAAAATTTATGGAATGCCCTTTAATGCTCCTGAATGCATTTTGATCATGTTTATCATGTTACTTTCACAGTTTTTACATCTGATAGTTGCCTGGGAATTTTTAGAAAATTATTTAGAACCCCAGATTATTTTTAGTATACTCCTGTTATCATATGACACTAGGCTGCGTGTTCTGTGGACATTATTTTTGCACCCTGATCGTTTTAAAAATCGAGAAAGCCCGTTTTAAGTAAAAACATCATTTTCAAAGGTAGTTTTTAAATTATGGGTTCGCCAGAGGTATGGCAATGAGTCAGGGTGCATTAGACCTCGTGCCTGGGGGCCGAGGGGTCTCTTTTGAGTTTTGAAATGAATTATAATGTCATTTGATATTTGAGCTTCCTTATGGGATAGTGAAATTACTCTAGATCATGGGTCGTATTCTGATTTAGTGGTAGAGGTGGTTCTCCCACCTAGCTTCGAGGATTTTGGGGTTCCGGCAGATCGAGTCGTGGAGGTTTCCCGACTCAGCCATGGTCGTGCATTATAAGATTGAGTCGTTGAGGGTTCTCCGACATAGCTGTGAGAGTGTTCGGGCTATTCGTGTTTGAGTCGAGGTTCTTTTCCGACTGAGTTGTGTTTTCGAGCTTTGGGATACCGATCTGTTTGATCGTGGATTATAGCCTGCATGTGCCGCATATTGAGACAGTGAGACAGGTGTGATACTTGAGTTCGGTGGGGTCGCTCCCCTCGAGCTACGTCCCGGGTGCGATGATGATACCGAGCCTGACGAGGCTACGATGTGGATATACGCCTAGTTCATATACTAGTGGTCGCTTGATACCCCTGGCCGAGTTACCATGGGGTCACTTTGTGTGAGATTGAGATAGTCGGTTTAGGACGCCCCACGTAAATCCCGTCCTCTTGTGGATGCGTGGTAGTGGGCAGGTGCGTTCCTAGACGACAGGCGCAGGCTGGACTGAGCCAGTTTTGGCAGTCTTTGAGATTGGGTGATATGAGCGGGTGGTTTCATATTACGTTCATAGATAGTTTCTTTCCTTTGAGCACTGATACCGAGGCATCTTAGCAGTAGAGAGTGTATGCATATCGTGTATTTGGTAGAGTTTCCTTTTGGAGCCTTATGATTGTGACTTCCTAGCTGTAGTTCTCTATTTCGGCTTGCCTTTATTTATCTATCTACCTATCTATCTGCATACCTATCTGTTTTGCCTCCAGTAGACTTGGTCGGCATACCGTGGATATTGGGACGGTACCCACTGAGATATGCCTTCTGCAGTAGATCTCACACCCGCTGCGGTGACAGGTTGAGGCAGCTGTTCCGGCTTGGTTCGCGCGGAGGCATAGATCGAGGTGAGGACGCAGCCGATTAGTTCCTTACCAGCATTGAGAGTCTGAGGTAGTGTACCCGATGTATTTTATGTTTTCACTTTTGTACTTGGCATTCTGAGAGACTGGTGAGGATAGTATTTGTTTTATTCTATAGCTTTTGGTTTTAGTTTCAGCTCTGATACATGTTTTTAGGTATAGATCTAACTTGCAGGATAGACGCTTCGTCTGTACGGCAGTTTCCGTACAGATGGCGGATCTGTTGGCGAGCCCCGGTCGCAGTTTCGACCCCGGGGCGTGACAGTGACGCTCCGTTCCCGGCTTCCGGCACGTTGATCGAAGAAGATGGAAGATCCGATCTCTTTTTCCTCTCCGAAATAGGGTTTCCTTTTTCTCTCTTTTCTCTCCGATTAGGGTTTCCGCTTTCTTGAAAAATAATAATTAAATATTTTATTTCCCTCTCATACGTACAAAATAAAACCCTCAATCGGCAGATATAACAGAAAGATTCCCATCTCCTCGAAAAGAGTGCCGATCACGCGGCACGAATTCCGGTGCACCCCAAAGCACCGAAACCTTCGAAATCCTATTCCGGGAGATCCGCAAATCGGATTTCAGATCCGATCGCTTTGCCGTTCCCCGTTTTTCGAGCTCTAACACCAAAAAATACCCGAACGCACCGACACTGTAGCCAAGAAATTCCGCTAATTAGTCCCTTAAACAACTAATTTATTCAAAAGGGATTAAAAGAAACACAAGACAGTTCGTGATATTACAGCCCGGATCGCCCCTGTCGCGCCACATCGCGCCGAACAGGCAACAGCCAATCCCTCCACTCGCGTTGCGCCGTGTGGGCCCCCGCGGAAGCTAACGCGCGGCGCACCACGCGCGCCTGCCAGCCAACATTCGCCTTCCACCTGCTTGCACGTAGCCCGAGGCCCCTGCCGCGCCAGCCCGTGGACCACGTCCTCTGCACCACCCAATCGTTTGCCGCCACCTGTCAGCTGCGAGCCAACGGGGAGACGACATGTGGCACGCCGCCCCCGCGCACCGCGCTCGCCCGCGCACCTGCCCGGCCCGCGCGCTGCCCGCGCCTGCTCCCATGGGCCGGGCCCACAGCGCCGCGCTTCCTGCTCCGCCACGTGGCGTACGGCGCCAATCGGAAGCCGGCACGTGGCACACCGATGGTCCACCGGTCCACCGTGCACCCGAAAACACTGAAATCTTTCGGGTGTCCATTTTCGGGCATCCGAACTCAGAAAATTACAACCAAGCAGTCGATTTCCAGCATTTTTCTGTAATATCATGACTTTTTGTGTATCATTTTACCCTCTTGCTAATAAATTACATGTTAGAAAAAATCAAATTATCGAGTTTTCTTAAGTTGACTATCGTGCGGTGCGGGTATTTTTCTGTGTTAGAGCTCGAAAAACGATGAACGGCGGTGCAATCGGATCTGAAATCCGACTTACGGATCCCCCGGAATGGGGTTTTGAAGGTCGCGGTAACCGTAGTGTGCATCGGAATCCGTGCTAAAGATCTGGCACACTTTTCGAGGAGATGTGGAATTATCTCGTGGGAATAGATAATTAATTTTAAATAATAAATACCCGGATGTGTGTTTTATTGTACGTACTAAGAGAGAAATCGAATTTTTCCCGAAAGAAAAGAGAAAACCCTAGCCGGAGAGAAAAGAGAGAAAAGAGAAAAATAAAACCCTAACCGGAGGAAAAAGAAAGAGAGAAGAAGAAATCGGAGGAGTCCGATCGCCTCTGATCAACGTGCTGGAGGCGGAAGTGTGAGCAGATCATCTTCTCCGACGAGATCGCGGTAAGCGGAAGTTCTTTTTCAGTTTTCGTTGGAGTTTTCGTCGTTTCCGTTTAGCCGCCACCGCCGCCATCGCCGCCGCGCCGCGCGGCCTAGTGCCGCGCGGGGCGCTGCTCGCAAGCGGCAGCACCCGCGCGGGCAGGTGCCGCGCGGGGCGCCACCCGCAGGCGGCGCGCGCCGCGCGGCCTAGTACCCTAGTGAGTAAATCGTAGAGTGAGGTAAGCAACAACCACCCACCTCGAAATGTGTAATCCACAACTATAAAAGTCTCCTCGCTGTCCAACACTCTTTTCCCCGCAAAACACCTAAAAACTGCGAACCACTACACAAGAGTCACACTCGGCATACAAGCAAATCCCCAAAAACAGCCTTTGCTATTTTGCAAAACAGCATGAAAAAATAGGAAATTTCACCTTTGTGTAGTCCTCTGAAAAATCCAGAAAAATCACGGTTGCGATCGTCGCGACCAGTAGATACAAATCGAGTATTTATACGCCTCATTCCGACACCCGTAGGCCGAGATACGGCAAGAACATTCCACCGCTGTCCAAACAGTGCTGCAGAAAAAGGGTCAAAAGATTCCTCTGGAACCCCACCAAAAGCTCGAAATGAAGCAAAATGATCAACACGGAAAGCGAAGGCCTACCTCTCAAGATCACGCTGCCGCAAAAATCACCCAAAATTTCATTTGGGGTAGCCCAGGGGAGCTCTCGGACTGAACTGTGACGAAAAAACCCACCGAAAGAGGAACGTCGCAGCGCGCCGAGTCGCAGATATCGCCGATGTCGCGGTCTCCAAAAATCTCTAAATCCCCGGAAGTGGTGGAGCACAGGTGGAAGAAGGCTTTGTGAAAATCCCAGCTCAGAAATCCTCCAAAAGAGTGAAATGAGAGGGAGAGGAAGTCCTCAAATAGCCTAAAAAAAAGGCAAAAAGGCACTTTGGGGTACACTTTCGGGCGCCCGAATCACCCAAGGCAGCGCCCGGATTCACCCGGGCGCGCCACGTGTCCTGCCCCAGCCCCGTCCAACGCCACAGCCAAGCGCGGCAACCGGGCCGTGCCACGTGGCCCATCCGCGTGCGCGGGTGGTTGGCGCCAACCAACCACCGCGCGCCACATGGCCCACTCGTGGCCTGCCCCAGCCGCTGACCCGCTTCCACGCCACCTGCCCCCCGCTGCCCCACGCAGTACGGCCGCCAGCCCTTGCGCCCTTGCGTGGACCGCGCACGCTGCGCCGTCCACTCCGGGGCCGCCACTTGGCCCCGCCCCGGTCCACGCACCCCCGCGCGCACTCCCGTGGACCGAGCCGCGTGCGCCAGCCTATCCAGTGCCGCCACATGGCTCCCTTGCTGGTCCACGGCTCCCCGTGCACCAGAACGCACCAAAATTGTCACGCCCCGGGGGTTTAAATAAGCGAAAAAACATGTATTATTATTATTATTATTATTATTATTATTATTATTATTATTTTTAAATATCCCCACCCTCCGGTGCGTGCCCAGACCCGCCACACATACAAATAGACCCCACAAACGGACAAAGTGTAGTGATCTGGCCCTTAGGGGCATTTTTGACTCACATGTAGACATTTAAGCCTTTAAATGAAATAAAATCATTCAATTCTTAAAAGTTGGCCAGTGTGTGGTGCTGGTATTTTTCTGCGATAGAGCGCGGAAAAAGAAGGCCGACGGTGCGATCGGATCTGAAATCCGATATCGGGATCTCCCGGAACGGAATTCCTAGTGATATGGTGATTAGTCATGCATCGGAATCCGTGCAAAATATCTTGCACTCGTTAGAGATAAGGTGGGTTATCTCGTAGGGGATAATTAATTAGTTAATTAATTATCCGATGACGAAAATAGAATTCTCTTACGTACGAATTAAAGAGGAAATTAATTAAAGATATAATACGAGCTATATAAGGGATCCCGATTATCGGAAAGAAAAGAAAAGAAAAATAAAAACCCTAATCGGTGAGGAGAGAAAAAAAAAAAAAGGAAAAGACGGAACCCTAGCCGGAAGAAAGGGAAAGGAGAAAGAGAAGGAGCCCGATCTTCCCGGACATCGAACCGAAGGCAAGAACGCGACCGGACAACCTTCCCGTCGATCTTCGGTTAGTAAAATAATTGTTATAAATTATTTGGGATTTTTCCGTCGTCCTTTTTGTTTGGGTTCTTGGGTTTCTCCGTCGTATCCGTCGCCGTCGCCGTCATCGTCGCCATGCTAGGGCACGGAACGGACGGCGGAGGCGCGCGGTGCCGCTAGGGCATCGCGCGGAGGAGAGTCGCGGACGGCCGATCGCCGCCGCAAGCGGCGATGGGACCGCGCGGGCCATACCCGCGCGGGCGCCGTGCGGCTACCGCACGGACGGCACCCATGCGGACCCGCAACCGCGCTGGCACCGCATGGGCGCCGCGCGGCTACCGCGCGGGCGGCACCCACGCGGACCCGCAACCGCGCGGGCACCGCGCGGGCGCCGTCCGGCTACCGCACGGACGGCACCCATGCGGACCCGCAACCGCGCGGGCACCGCATGGGCGCCGCGCGGCTACCGCGCGGGCGGCATCCACGCGGACCCGCAACCGCGCGGGCACCGCGCGGGCGGCACCCACGCGGACCCGCAACCGCGCGGGCACCGCGCGGGCGCCGCGCGGCCGCCGCACGGGCAGCACCCGCGCGAGGCACCGCGCCGCGTGGGCGTCGCCCGCGGAGACACGCCGCGCGGTTCCGAACCGCGTGGGGCTCCGGCGGACGACGACAGCGGCGCGGGATTTCTGGTTTTCGTCAACCCGGACGGTGTTGGACTTTTCCGTCGAAAAGAGTAAATTGGATCTTTTGTTTTGGGATGTTAGTACACGTTTTTGACTATAGTTATCCTTACGGACTTTCTTTAGGTCCAGGAGCGCAGCGGGGGTGCGCGAAGGATTCAAGTGTTCCGATTTCTCTTCAACTAGGTGGGTACGGTTGCGATAAGTGCAACAAGTGCAGTAAGTGCATCTATCGTCATTAAAATGCTCTTAATTTGTCTAACAAAGTAGATGGACAGTTTAACCTTTCGCATAATTGTATTTTATCTAACAATTGAAGCGGCAACGGTCGCGGTGCTCAATACACGCCGATCTCGGCAAATCCGTTTCGGATGCTGCACGTACACAGGCGGATTGGCCTCCGCAAGGGTGTACTTTTCCGGAGAAGTGGTCTCTTTTTGACCCGTGTACCTCACAAAGGGGTGGGAGCCGTGAGGACCTCTTCGCGCCTGCTGAAATAGCACACCAGCACCGTGAAGGGGTTAAAAGCATCAAAAAGGTGTTTGCGCACGAGGGGAGACTTTAGTCTCCCCGACAGGTACTCTTAGGTTGGTGCCCAACTTAATTGATAAATCTGGGGTCGGTGCCCAGCTTAATTATGTGCAGGGTTTTAGCGAAAGGTTCCGGTGTATTTGGTTTGCTCCTTATTCCTTATTGATATTAGACATCTACTTTGTTTGTCACTGACTTTACCCACTCCGTGACAGGTGTTACGAGGTGCGTTAGCCGGGAGGGCGGTGAGACTGCGTCGCGAGGACCGTAGTCAGGATACTTGGGTTTTTATCTCGTCTTCCTTATGCTTTAATTAGTTCATTTGCTTGTGGATCGTATTAGTCGTGGACATGTATTAGTTAGCGCTATGGATGAGGTGTACTTTTATACTTTGATACTTTTAGTAATGTTTTCATACGCGGCACGTTTTCATGATAAACCAAATGATTTCGAAAACGTTTTCTCAAAACGAAGTGTCGTGTGGGCACGGGTTTTGCAACCGCTGGTTTTATCCTTTCTAAATGTTGATGCCGCTTTAATAACTCGCTTGAAAATAAAATAACCATGTGTCGAGTGGACGCCGGTCTTTTAAAACATTAGTTAAATTACTGTACTCTGTTTGACGAGGTATGTCTATTGTATGGTTGATGGTTGGTGTATGATGTTGTAAACGAAACGCATGTTGTAAATGAGACGCCGTGCATATACAAAGGAGACTCTGTCCGTGGGCAGAGAGAATTTGTGTATGTGGCGGTCTGCCACGCACCGGGGATGAGGTTTAAGTTACCTTTTTAAGAAAAAAATAATAATAAACGCAATTTCCGCTTGATAGACTCAAAAACCCCCGGGGGCGTGACAGATTAAATGGTATCAGAGAAAACAACCATAACCATAGTAGACGTGATCCACATCCACAGTGTAGGGTGCCACAAGCAAATTGGACATGAGATAACCAAGATATACGTGCGTAGTACGTGAGAGTACGGGGAAAAGGGGACGTAATATAGGTGTAATCGTAAGACAGGGTGCTAGGGTTATAACCTTAGGGTTAACGTGGTTTCTTTGTATCACAGCAGACAACGGCTAGGATCCGGCCACCGAGCGCTAACCATTCTCAATGGACAGGATGGATCCCGTAGCCGCAGCCAACCGCTTAATCCGCAACCAGCTACGCGACATAGCAGGGCAAATGCTAACTCTCACTGAGCGCCTAGGCCTACTGACTCAGAATTTCGAGGGTGTCGACCGCACCCAGCGAGACGCCAGGGACGGCGCCTATCGGGGAATGCCACTGGCAGGGTTCTCCACTTTTAACGAAGCGGTTATGTTGGCCCGGCGGGCAGAGCAAGAACTGGCCGAGACACGCACTCGGCAGAGTTATCCCTATCCCAGTCCGGCGGAGGACCCTTTCCAGCAGGGCCCGGCACTCAAACGCCCGAGGACAGAGGGGAACTTTGGAAAGGCGATGAGAGGAGAATCCAAACCGCAGAGGAAGCCGTGTCCCATATGCAGTGGGGCGCATCAGGTGACTGATTGTACATGGAGACACAGCCACTGCTATCGATGCGGCAGACCAGGACACGCACGCTATGAGTGCCCACGGAAACCGGGCACCACCAGGCCTCCGGCACAGCGACCGGAGGGGACAGAGAAGACTGCTACACCCGTTCCGCAAGGGGGCCCCGCCCCGAAGGGCCAAGGAGGAGGACGTCCGGAGAAAGCACGGAAGGACGAACCGACACCAGCGAGGGCGCGGAAACCACCTCAGGGACCGTGGTGTAATCTGCGAGGGTGCTCACCCAGTGGCGGAATGTATGTGGAGGTACCATTACTGCAATCAGTGCGGCTTACCGGACCACTACCGTGCCTTCTGCCCTCAGAGGCCCACCCCCGCCGCCGCCGCCGCGCCACCACAGCAGGAAGGACCAGAGAGTGCTGCGGCCCCCGTTCAGCCAAAGGATTTGCCCGGCGACCAGCAATCCGCAGACTCCTCAGACGTCAAGTCCCTTCCCCAGCACGCCGTACGACGCAGGCCCAAGGCTGTGGACGGACTCCCCGGGATACTACAGTGGAGGACGCGACATCCTAGACCTAGTAACGGCAGGTAATATTTGGTTTCTCTTTCCCTCTTAGATTAGGAGCACCGGTACACCTTAGCCTACTACCCCTGTTAGACTCTCTCTCTCTCTCTCCCTCTCTCTAAAATCCTTATGTATTAGGTGAAGCCTTCCCCGGCCGATGTACGCGGGCGGGCTTCGAAGCATAGGAGAACCTTGTGTACTCGGGGCCCGTTAAGGGCCATGCAAGGAATAAATAGGCTCCACCCTATGCCTTGCAGCCGAGAACCCAATGGGCCGATAGGTAGTTCAGGGCCGCTCCCCAGATAAGGATCAGCGGTCCCGTGGTAAGGGAATTTCCGGATGTATTTCTGGCAGAGCTCCCCGGAATGCCACCGGAACGAGAGGTTGACTTCCCGATTGAGCTGCTTCCCGGGCACCAAACCATCACCAAGGCACCGTACAGGATGGCCTTCGCGGAGTTGAAAGAACTCAAGGCACAGTTGGAGACCTTTTGGATAAGGGGTTCATCAGACCTAGCGCGTCACCCTGGGGCGCGCCCGTCCTGTTTGTGAGGAAGAATGACGTAAGTCTCCGGTTGTGCATCGACTACCGGGAGATAAGTAAGGTCACCGTTAAGAACAGTACCCCCCTGCCAAGGATCGACGACCTCTTTGACCAATTACAGGGGCGACGGTGTTTTCAAAGATCGACCTGCAGTCGGGCTATCATCAGGTCAGGGTTAAGGGGGAGGACATCCCCGAAACGGCCTTCCGAACTCGCTATGGCTATTACGAATTTACAGTAATGCCGTTCGGGCTCACAAATGCCCCGGCGGTGTTCATGGACATGATGAACCAGGGTATTCAAACCCTTCCTGGACTTATTCGTGGTGGTCTTCATCGATGATATCCTCATCTACTCCCGTACAGACGAGGACCATGAAGAACATCTGCGCACAGTCCTCCAGACCCTACGGGAACAGAACCTCTACGCCAAACTCAAAAAGTGTGAGTTTTGGCTCTGTGAGGTCGGTTTCTTGGGGCACGTGATCTCGGCGGCTGGAGTCCGCAGTCGATCCGAAGAAGTTAGATTCGGTGACGGACGGGCCCCAACCGACGACGGTGACGGAGATTCGAAGCTTCCTGGGATTAGCCGGGTACTACCGGCGCTTCGTGGAGGGATTCTCCAGATAGCCACCCCCTTAAACCGTTTGACTAGGAAGCGAGAAAAGTTCATCTGGACGAACAATTGTCCGAAGAGCTTCGGAGGAGCTCAAGGATAGATTGACGCGAGCTCCGATTCTCGCCCTGCCAGAACCAGGGGAGGATTATGAAGTGTATTGCGATGCGTCGCGAAACGGACTGGGTGGAGTACTCAGCAACGGGGAAAGGTTATAGCCTATGCGTCAAGGCAGCTCAAGGAATACGAGCGGAACTACCCCCGTGCACGATTTGGAACTCGCAGCGGTTGTGTTCCGTCCTCAAGCTTTGGAGACACTACCTGTAGGGGGCACACCCCAATGTGTACTCAGATCATAAAAGTCCTTAAGTACCTTTTACACCAAAAGGAGTTAAATTGGCGACAAAGACGGTGGCTCGAGCTACTGAAGGATTACGATTTAACGATCCACTACCATCCGGGAAAGGCAAACGTGGTGGCCGACGCCCTGAGTCCGCAAGGGGCAGGCCGAGGAGGCAGGGGTAAGTGCCATCACCCAGCAAGATAGTCGGATTGCGAAATTTCCGCGATTAAGACTAGAAGTAGTACCGGCGGGTACAGTCGCACAACTTCTGGCACTGGTGGTCAGACCTACCTTGCTTGACAGAATCCTCAGAGGGGCAGTCGACTGATGACCAACTCCAGCTGGTGCGAAGTAGAGTAACTGCCGACCAAGAAAGTGATTTCACAGTAAACTCCGACGGCACGATACGATTTCGGGGACGAATCTGCGTGCCGGATCTACCGAACTCAAAGAGAAATCCTGCGGGAGGCGCATACTGCTCCATATGCAGCGCATCCCGGGGAACGAAGATGTACAAGGACGTCAAACAGACCTTCTGGTGGCCCAAAATGAAGGGAGACGTGACTCGGTTTGTGGCACACTGCCTGGTGTGCCAACGGTGAAGGCCGAGCACCAGCGTCCGGCAGGAAAATTGCAACCCTTACCGGTGCCCGAGTGGAAGTGGGACATGATTACCATGGATTTTGTGACCGGGTTCCCGAGATCGTCACAGGGACACGATGCAATATGGGTAATTGTGGACCGTCTGACGAAATCGGCCCACTTTCTGCCCATACACACGACGTGGACGCGGGAACGACTGGCACAAACCTACATCAACGAGATAGTAAGGTTGCATGGGGTGCCGACATCCATCACACGTCGGACAGGGACACGCGATTTGTGTCAAACTTTTGGCAGAGCCTGCAGCGAGCAATGGGAACCAAGTTGCACTTCAGTACGGCTTTTCACCCGCAGACCGATGGACAAATCAGAGCGGGTGGTACAAATTGTGGAGGACATGCTTCGGGCATGCGTTTTGGACTTGGGCGAAGGTGGGCACGGTGTTTGCCCCTAGTGGAATTTGCCTACAATAACAGTTACCAGGCCAGCATTCAGATGGCACCATACGAGCCCTGTACGGGCGCCGCTGTCGGTCTCCAATATGCTGGGACGACTTGGGTGAGCGTAAGTTTCTGGGCCCAGATTTGGTGGAGGAGACCGAAGCAAAGGTGCGATTGATTAGACAAAGGCTACTGACCGCCCAGAGCAGACAGAAAAGCTACGCGGACAACAGACGCCGAGACTTAGAGTTCATGGTGGGTGAGCATGCGTTACTCCGAGTTTCGCCCTCCAAGGGGAACCGACGCTTCGGCATAAAGGGAAAGTTAAGCCCGAGGTACGTAGGACCGTTCGAGATCCTAGAACGCGTAGGACCGTGGCGTACCGATTAGCCCTGCCGCCGAATCTCGAACGAGTCCATAACGTGTTCCATGTCTCAATGCTCCGGAAGTACCTAGCTGATCCCTCTCATGCCTTGGATGCCTCCACCATCGAGTTGCGAGAGGATTTAAGCGTCGAGGAGACGCGGTGCGGATTTTGGCAAGAGAGGACAAGAAGTTGCGCAACGAACAATCCCCTATGTAAAGGTCCAGTGGAGCAACCACGAAGAGCGCGAGGCGACTTGGGAACTGGAATCGAAGATGAGAGAATATTTCCCCGAATTGATTAGTGGGGTTTGTACTTAAGTTTCGGGACGAAACTTTTTATAAAGTGTGAGTGGTGTAGTGATCCGGCCCTTAGGCATTTTTGACTCACATGTAGTCATTTAAGCCTTTAAGTGAAATAAAATTATTCAATTCTTAAAGTTGGCCAGTGTGTGGTGCTGGTATTTTTCTGCGATAGAGCGCGGAAAAGAAGGCCGACGGTGCGATCGGATCTGAAATCCGATATCGGGATCTCCCGGAACGGAATTCCTAGTGATACGGTGATTAGTCATGCATCGGAATCCGTGCAAATATCTTGCACCCGTTAGAGATAAGGTGGTTATCTCGTAGGGATAATTAATTAGTTAATTAATTATCCGATGACGGAAAATAGAATTCTCTTACGTACGAATTAAAGAGAAATTAATTAAGATATAATACGAGTTTAATATGGATCCCGATTATCGGAAAGAAAAGAAAAGAAAAATAAAAACCCTAATCGGTGAGGAGAGAAAAAAAAAAAAGAAAAGACGGAACCCTAGCCGGAGAAAGGGAAAGGAGAAGAGAAGGAGCCCGATCTTCCCGGACATCGAACCGAAGGCAAGAACGCGACCGACAACCTTCCCGTCGATCTTCGGTTAGTAAAATAATTGTTATAAATTATTTGGGATTTTTCCGTCGTCCTTTTTGTTGGGTTCTTGGGTTTCTCCGTCGTATCCGTCGCCGTCGCCGTCATCGTCGCCATGCTAGGGCACGGAACGGACGGCGGAGGCGCGCGGTGCCGCTAGGGCATCGCGCGGAGGAGAGTCGCGGACGGCCGATCGCCGCCGCACCGGCGATGGACCGCGCGGGGCGTCGTGCGGCTACCGCATGGACGGCACCCATCGGACCCGCACCGCGCGGCACCGCATGGGCGCCGCGCGGCTACCGCGCGGGCGGCACCCGCGTCGAACCCGCAACCGCGCGGGCACCGCATGGGGGCGCCGCCGCTACCCCGCCGGCGGCCCCCCCACGCGGACCCGCAACCGCGCGGGCACCGCGCGGGGGCCGCGCGGCTACCGGCGGCGCACCCACGGCGGACGCCGCAACCGCGGCGGGCGCCGCGCGGGCGCCGCGCGGCCGCCGCACGGGCAGCACCCGCGGCGAGGCACCGCGCCGCGTGGGCGTCGCCCGCGAGACACCCGCGCGGTTCCGAACCGCGCGGGGCTCCGCGGACGACGACGGCGGCGCGGGATTTCCGTTTTCGTCAACCCGGACGGTGTTGGACTTTTCCGTCGAAAAGAGAATTTAGGTCTTTTGTTTGGGATGTTAGTACACGTTTTTGACTATAGTTATCCTTACGGACTTTCTTTAGGTCCAGGTGCAAGCGGGGGTGCGCGAAGGATTCAGGTGTTCCGATTTCTCTTCAACTAGGTGGGTACGGTTGCGATAAGTGCAACAAGTGCAGTAAGTGCATCTATCGTCATTAAAATGCTCTTAATTTGTCTAACAAAGTAGATGGACAGTTTAACCTTTCGCATAATTGTATTTTATCTAACAATTGAAGCGGCTACGGTCGCGGTGCTCAATACACGCCGATCTCGGCAATCCGTTTTCGGATGCTGCACGTACACAGGCGGATTGGCCTCCGCATGGGTGTACTTTTCCGGAGAAGTGGTCTCTTTTTGACCCTGTACCTCACAAAGGGGTGGGAGCCGTGAGGACCTCTTCGCGCCTGCTGAAAATAGCACACCAGCACCCGTGAAGGGTAAAAGCATCAAAAGGTGTTTGCGCACGAGGGGAGACTTTAGTCTCCCCGACAGGTACTCTGGGGTTGGTGCCCAACTTAATTGATAAATCTGGGGTTGGTGCCCAGCTTAATTATTGTAGGTTTTTAGCGAAAAGTTCCGGTGTATTTGGTTTGCTCCTTATTCCTTATTGATATTAGACATCTACTTTGTTGTCACTGACTTTACCCACTCCGTGACAGGTTACGAGGTGCGTTAGCCGGAGGCGGTGAGACTGCGTCGCGAGGCGAGGACCGTACTTGGTTTTTATCTCGTCTTCCTTATGCTTTAATTAGTTCATTTTGCTTGTGGATCATATTAGTCGTGGACATGTATTAGTTAGCGCTGTGGATGAGGTGTACTTTTAGTAATGTTTTCATACGCGCACGTTTTCATGATAAACCAAATGATTTCGAAAACGTTTTCTCAAACGAAGTGCCGTGTGGGGCACGGTTTTGCAACCGCTGGTTTTATCCTTTCTAAACGTTGATGCCGCTTTAATAACTCGCTTGAAATAAAATACCCGGTTGTCGTGGACGCCGGTCTTTTAAAACATTAGTTAAATTACTGTACTCTGTTTGACGAGTATGTCTATTGTATGGTTGATGGTTTGTGTAGATGTTGTAAATGAAGCATGTTGTAAATGAGACGCCGTGCATATACAAAGGAGACTCTGTCCGTGGGCAGAGAGAATTTGGTATGGCCGGTCTGCCACGCACCGGGATGAGGTTTTAGTTACCTTTTAAGAAAAAAAAATAATACACGCAATTCCGCTTGATAGACTCAAAACCCCCGGGGGCGTGACACAAAGTCTCCTTTGTCATATGCACCGTCACAGCACATTTTACATTTTAACCACAGTCCATTCAATGATTGAGTAGAGGAGAACGATAGTCATGCACAATAACCAGGGGCCACCTAAATTTGAAGGATAAATCCACGGGTTTATAACTGTGCCCACACGACACCTATTTTTTTT
>CM055062.1:34495115-34511927 GCA_029204045.2 Tillandsia leiboldiana | reverse complement strand
GCCCTTAGGGCATTTTGACTCACATGTAGACTTTAAGCCTTTAATGAAAGAAAATCATTCAATTCTTAAAAGTTGGCCAGTGTGTGGTGCTGGTATTTTTTCTGCGATAGAGGGCCGCGGAAAAAGAAGGCCGACGGTGCGATCGGATCTGAAAATCCGATATCGGGATCTCCCGGAACGGAATTCCTAGTGATACGGTGATTAGTCATGCATCGGAATCCGTGCAAAATATCTTGCACCCGTTAGAGATAAGGTGGGTTATCTCGTAGGGATAATAATTAGTTAATTAATTATCCGTACGAAAATAGAATTCTCTTACGTACGAATTAAAGAGGAATTAATTAAAGATATATACGAGCTATATAAGGGATCCCGATTATCGGAAAGAAAGAAAGAAAAATAAAACCCTAATCGGTGAGGAGAGAAAAAAAAAAAGGAAAAGACGGAACCCTAGCCGGAAGAAAGGGAAAGGAGAAAGAGAAGGAGCCCGATCTTCCCGGACCGATCGAACCGAAGGCAAGAACGCGACCGGACAACCTTCCCGTCGATCTTCGGTTAGTAAAATAAATTGTTATAAATTATTTGGGATTTTTCCGTCGTCCTTTTTGTTTGGGTTCTTGGGTTTCTCCGTCGTATCCGTCGCCGTCGCCGTCATCCGTCGCCATGCTAGGGCACGGAACGGACGGCGGAGGCGCGCGGTGCCGCTAGGGCATCGCGCGGAGGAGAGTCGCGGACGGCCGATCGCCGCCGCAAGCGGCGATGGGACCGCGCGGGGCCATACCCGCGCGGGCGCCGTGCGGCTACCGCACGGACGGCACCCATGCGGACCCGCAACCGCGCTGGCACCGCATGGGCGCCGGCGCGGCTACCGCGCGGGCGGCACCCACGCGGACCCGCAAACCGCGCGGCGCACCGCGCGGGCGCCGTCCGGCTACCGCACGACGGCACCCATGCGGACCCGCAAACCGCGCGGGCACCGCATGGGCGCCGCGCGGCTACCGCGCGGCGGCATCCACGCGGACCCGCAACCGCGCGGGCACCGCCGCGGGCGGCACCCACGCGGACCCAGCAACACGCGCGGGCACCGCGCGGGCGCCGCGCGGGCCGCCGCACGGGCAGCACCCGCGCGAGGCACCGCGCCGCGTGGGCGTCGCCGCGGAGACACGCCGCGCGGTTCCGAACCGGTGGGGCTCCGGCGGACGACGACAGCGGCGCGGGATTTCTGGTTTTCGTCAACCCGGACGGTGTTGGACTTTTCCGTCGAAAAGAGTAAATTGGATCTTTTGTTTTGGGATGTTAGTACACGTTTTTGACTATAGTTATCCTTACGGACTTTCTTTAGGTCCAGGAGCGCAGCGGGGTGTGCGCGAAGGATTCAAGTGTTCCGATTTCTCTTCAACTAGGTGGGTACGGGTTGCGATAAGTGCAACAAGTGCAGTAAGTGCATCTATCGTCATTAAATGCTCTTAATTTGTCTAACAAAGTAGATGGAACAGTTTAACCTTTCGCATAATTGTATTTTATCTAACAATTGAAGCGGGCAACGGTCGCGGTGCTCAATACACGCCGATCTCGGCAAATCCGTTTCGGATGCTGCACGTACACAGGCGGATTGGCCTCCGCAGGGTGTACTTTTCCGGAGAAGTGGTCTCTTTTTGACCCGTGTACCTCACAAAGGGGTGGGAGCCGTGAGGACCTCTTCGCCCTGCTGAAATAGCACACCAGCACCGTGAAGGGGTTAAAGCATCAAAAAGGTGTTTGCGCACGAGGGGAGACTTTAGTCTCCCCGACAGGTACTCTTAGGTTGGTGCCCAACTTAATTGATAAATCTGGGGTCGGTGCCCAGCTAATTATGTGCAGGGTTTTAGCGAAAGGTTCCGGTGTATTTGGTTTGCTCCTTATTCCTTATTGATATTAGACATCTACTTTGTTTGTCACTGACTTTACCCACTCCGTGACAGGTGTTACGAGGTGCGTTAGCCGGGAGGGCGGTGAGACTGCGTCGCGAGGACCGTAGTCAGGATACTTGGGTTTTTATCTCGTCTTCCTTATGCTTTAATTAGTTCATTTGCTTGTGGATCGTATTAGTCGTGGACATGTATTAGTTAGCGCTATGGATGAGGTGTACTTTTTATACTTTGATACTTTTAGTAATGTTTTCATACGCGGCACGTTTTCATGATAAACCAAATGATTTCGAAAACGGTTTTCTCAAAACGAAGTGTCGTGTGGGCACGGGTTTTGCAACCGCTGGTTTTATCCTTTCTAAATGTTGATGCCGCTTTAATAACTCGCTTGAAAATAAAATAACCATGTGTCGAGTGGACGCCGGTCTTTTAAAACATTAGTTAAATTACTGTACTCTGTTTGACGAGGTATGTCTATTGTATGGTTGATGGTTGGTGTATGATGTTGTAAACGAAACGCATGTTGTAAATGAGACGCCGTGCATATACAAAGGAGACTCTGTCCGTGGGCATAGAGAATTTGTGTATGTGGCGGTCTGCCACGCACCGGGGGATGAGGTTTAAGTTACCTTTTTAAGAAAAAAAATAATAATAAACGCAATTTCCGCTTGGATAGACTCAAAAACCCCGGGGGCGGGACAGATTAAATGGTATCAGAGAAAACAACCATAACCATAGTAGACGTGATCCACATCCACAGTGTAGGGTTGCCACAAGCAAATTGGACATGAGATAACCAAGATATACGTGCGTAGTACTGAGAGTACGGGAAAAGGGGACGTAATATAGGTGTAATCGTAAGACAGGGTGCTAGGGTTATAACCTTAGGGTTAACGTGGTTTCTTTGTATCACAGCAGACAACGGCTAGGATACCGGCCACCGAGCGCTAACCATTCTCAATGGACAGGATGGATCCCGTAGCCGCAGCCAACCGCTTAAATCCGCAACCAGCTACGCGACATAGCAGGGCAAATGCTAACTCTCACTGAGCGCCTAGGCCTACTGACTCAGAATTTCGAGGGTGTCGACCGCACCCAGCGAGACGCCAGGGACGGCGCCTATCGGGGAATGCCACTGGCAGGGTTCTCCACTTTTAACGAAGCGTTTATGTGGCCCGGCGGGCAGAGCAAGAACTGGCCGAGACACGCACTCGGCAGAGTTATCCCTATCCCAGTCCGGCGGAGGACCCTTTCCAGCAGGGCCCGGCACTCAAACGCCCGAGGACAGAGGGGAACTTTGGAAAGGCGATGAGAGGAGAATCCAAACCGCAGAGGAAGCCGTGTCCCATATGCAGTGGGGCGCATCAGGTGACTGATTGTACATGGAGACACAGCCACTGCTATCGATGCGGCAGACCAGGACACGCACGCTATGAGTGCCCACGGAAACCGGGCACCACCAGGCCTCCGGCACAGCGACCGGAGGGGACAGAGAGACTGCTACACCCGTTCCGCAAGGGGGGCCCCGCCCCGAAGGGCCAAGGAGGAGGACGTCCGGAGAAAGCACGGAAGGACGAACCGACACCAGCGAGGGGCGCGAAACCACCTCAGGGACCGTGTGTAATCTGCGAGGGTGCTCACCCAGTGGCGGAATGTATGTGGAGGTACCATTACTGCAATCAGTGCGGCTTACCGGACCACTACCGTGCCTTCTGCCCTCAGAGGCCCACCCCCGCCGCCGCCGCCGCGCCACCACAGCAGGAAGGACCAGAGAGTGCTGCGGCCCCCGTTCAGCCAAAGGATTTGCCCGGCGACCAGCAATCCGCAGACTCCTCAGACGTCAAGTCCCTTCCCCAGCACGCCGTACGACGCAGGCCCAAGGGCTGTGGACGGACTCCCCGGGATACTACAGTGGAGGACGCGACATCCTAGACCTAGTAACGGCAGGTAATATTTGGTTTCTCTTTTCCCTCTTAGATTAGGAGCACCGGTTACACCTTAGCCTACTACCCCTGTTAGACTCTCTCTCTCTCTCTCCCTCTCTCTAAAATCCTTATGTATTAGGTGAAGCCTTCCCCGGCCGATGTACGCGGGCGGGCTTCGAAGCATAGGAGAACCTTGTGTACTCGGGGCCCGTTAAGGGCCATGCAAGGAATAAATAGGCTCCACCCTATGCCTTGCAGCCGAGAACCCAATGGGCCGATAGGTAGTTCAGGGCCGCTCCCCAGATAAGGATCAGCGGTCCCGTGGTAAGGGAATTTCCGGATGTATTTCTGGCAGAGCTCCCCGGAATGCCACCGGAACGAGAGGTTGACTTCCCGATTGAGCTGCTTCCCGGCACCAAACCCATCACCAAGGCACCGTACAGGATGGCCTTCGCGGAGTTGAAAGAACTCAAGGCACAGTTGGAGGACCTTTTGGATAAGGGTTTCATCAGACCTAGCGCGTCACCCTGGGGCGCGCCCGTCCTGTTTGTGAGGAAGAAGGACGGAAGTCTCCGGTTGTGCATCGACTACCGGGAGATAAGTAAGGTCACCGTTAAGAACAAGTACCCCCTGCCAAGGATCGACGACCTCTTTGACCAATTACAGGGGGCGACGGTGTTTTCAAAGATCGACCTGCAGTCGGGCTATCATCAGGTCAGGGTTAAGGGGGAGGACATCCCCGAAACGGCCTTCCGAACTCGCTATGGCTATTACGAATTTACAGTAATGCCGTTCGGGCTCACAAATGCCCCGGCGGTGTTCATGGACATGATGAACAGGGTATTCAAACCCTTCCTGGACTTATTCGTGGTGGTCTTCATCGATGATATCCTCATCTACTCCCGTACAGACGAGGAACATGAAGAACATCTGCGCACAGTCCTCCAGACCCTACGGGAACAGAACCTCTACGCCAAACTCAAAAAGTGTGAGTTTTGGCTCTGTGAGGTCGGTTTCTTGGGGCACGTGATCTCGGCGGCTGGAGTCGCAGTCGATCCGAAGAAGTTAGATTCGGTGACGGACTGGCCCCAACCGACGACGGTGACGGAGATTCGAAGCTTCCTGGGATTAGCCGGGTACTACCGGCGCTTCGTGGAGGGATTCTCCAAGATAGCCACCCCCTTAAACCGTTTGACTAGGAAGCGAGAAAAGTTCATCTGGACGAACAATTGTCCGAAGAGCTTCGAGGAGCTCAAGGATAGATTGACGCGAGCTCCGATTCTCGCCCTGCCAGAACCAGGGGAGGATTATGAAGTGTATTGCGATGCGTCGCGAAACGGACTGGGTGGAGTACTCATGCAACGGGGAAAGGTTATAGCCTATGCGTCAAGGCAGCTCAAGGAATACGAGCGGAACTACCCCGTGCACGATTTGGAACTCGCAGCGGTTGTGTTCGTCCTCAAGCTTTGGAGACACTACCTGTATGGGGCACACCCCAATGTGTACTCAGATCATAAAAGTCTTAAGTACCTTTTCACCCAAAAGGAGTTAAATTGGCGACAAAGACGGTGGCTCGAGCTACTGAAGGATTACGATTTAACGATCCACTACCATCCGGGAAAGGCAAACGTGGTGGCCGACGCCCTGAGCCGCAAGGGGCAGGCCGAGGAGGCAGGGGTAAGTGCCATCACCCAGCAAGATAGTCGGATTGCGAAATTTTCGCGATTAAGACTAGAAGTAGTACCGGCGGGTACAGTCGCACAACTTCTGGCACTGGTGGTCAGACCTACCTTGCTTGACAGAATCCTCGAGGGGCAGTCGACTGATGACCAACTCCAGCTGGTGCGAAGTAGAGTAACTGCCGACCAAGAAAGTGATTTCACAGTAAACTCCGACGGCACGATACGATTTCGGGGACGAATCTGCGTGCCGGATCTACCGGAACTCAAAGAGAAAATCCTGCGGGAGGCGCATACTGCTCCATATGCAGCGCATCCCGGGGGAACGAAGATGTACAAGGACGTCAAACAGACCTTCTAGTGGCCCAAAATGAAGGGAGACGTGACTCGGTTTGTGGCACACTGCCTGGTGTGCCAACGGGTGAAGGCCGAGCACCAGCGTCCGGCAGGAAAATTGCAACCCTTACCAGTGCCCGAGTGGAAGTGGGACATGATTACCATGGATTTTGTGACCGGGTTCCCGAGATCGTCACAGTGACACGATGCAATATGGGTAATTGTGGACCGTCTAAAGAAATCGGCCCACTTTCTGCCCATACACACGACGTGGACGCGGGAACGACTGGCACAAACATACATCAACGAGATAGTAAGGTTGCATGGGGTGCCGACATCCATCACGTCGGACAGGGACACGCGATTTGTGTCAAACTTATGGCAGAGCCTGCAGTGAGCAATGGGAACCAAGTTGCACTTCAGTACGGCTTTTCACCCGCAGACCGATGGACAATCAGAGCGGGTGGTACAAATTGTGGAGGACATGCTTCGGGCATGCGTTTTGGACTTGGGCGAAGGGTGGGCACGGTGTTTGCCCCTAGTGGAATTTGCCTACAATAACAGTTACCAGGCCAGCATTCAGATGGCACCATACGAGGCCCTGTACGGGCGCCGCTGTCGGTCTCCAATATGCTGGGACGACTTGGGTGAGCGTAAGTTTCTGGGCCCAGATTTGGTGGAGGAGACCGAAGCAAAGGTGCGATTGATTAGACAAAGGCTACTGACCGCCCAGAGCAGACAGAAAAGCTACGCGGACAACAGACGCCGAGACTTAGAGTTCATGGTGGGTGAGCATGCGTTACTCCGAGTTTCGCCCTCCAAGGGGAACCGACGCTTCGGCATAAAGGGAAAGTTAAGCCCGAGGTACGTAGGACCGTTCGAGATCCTAGAACGCGTAGGACCGGTGGCGTACCGATTAGCCCTGCCGCCGAATCTCGAACGAGTCCATAACGTGTTCCATGTCTCAATGCTCCGGAAGTACCTAGCTGATCCCTCTCATGCCTTGGATGCCTCCACCATCGAGTTATGAGAGGATTTAAGCGTCGAGGAGACGCCGGTGCGGATTTTGGCAAGAGAGGACAAGAAGTTGCGCAAACGAACAATCCCCTATGTAAAGGTCCAGTGGAGCAACCACGAAGAACGCGAGGCGACTTGGGAACTGGAATCGAAGATGAGAGAATATTTTCCCGAATTGATTAGTGGGGTTTGTACTTAAGTTTCGGGACGAAACTTTTTATAAAGTGTGAGTGGTGTAGTGATCCGGCCCTTAGGGGCATTTTTGACTCACATGTAGTCATTTAAGCCTTTAAGTGAAATAAAATCATTCAATTCTTAAAAGTTGGCCAGTGAGTGGTGCTGGTATTTTTTTGCGATAGAGCGCGGAAAAAGAAGGCCGATGGTGCGATCGGATCTGAAATCCGATATCGGGATCTCCCGGAACGGAATTCCTAGTGATACGGTGATTAGTCAAGCATCGGAATCCGTGCAAAATATCTTGCACCCGTTAGAGATAAGGTGGGTTATCTCGTAGGGGATAATTAATTAGTTAATTAATTATCCGATGACGGAAAATAGAATTCTCTTACGTACGAATTAAAGAGGAAATTAATTAAAGATATAATACGAGTTATATAAGGGATCCCGATTATCGAAAAGAAAAGAAAAGAAAAATAAAAACCCTAATCGGTGAGGAGAGAAAAAAAAAAAACGAAAAGACGGAACCCTAGCCGGAAGAAAGGGAAAGGAGAAAGAGAGGGAGCCCGATCTTCCCGGACATCGAACCGAAGGCAAGAACGCGACCGGACAACCTTCCCGTCGATCTTCGGTTAGTAAAATAATTGTTATAAATTATTTGGGATTTTTCCGTCGTCCTTTTTGTTTGGGTTCTTGGGTTTCTCCGTCGTATCCGTCGCCGTCGCCGTCATCGTCGCCATGCTAGGGCAAGGAACGGACGGCGGAGGCGCGCGGTGCCGCTAGGGCATCGCACGGAGGAGAGTCGCGGACGGCCGATCGCCGCCGCAAGCGGCGATTGGACCGCGCGGGCGTCGTGCGGCTACCGCATGGACGGCACCCATGCGGACCTGCAACCGCGCGGGCACCGCATGGGCGCCGCGCGGCTACCGCGCGGGCGGCACCCACGCGAACCCGCAACCGCGCGGGCACCGCATGGGCGCCGCGCGGCTACCGCACGGGCGGCACCCACGCGGACCCGCAACCGCGCGGGCACCGCGCGGGCGCCGCGCGGCTACCGCGCGGGCGGCACCCACGCGGACCCGCAACCGCGCGGGCGCCGCGCGGGCGCCGCGCGGCCGCCGCACGGGCAGCACCCGCGCGAGGCACCGCGCCGCGTGGGCGTCGCCTGCGGAGACACGCCGCGCGGTTCCGAACCGCTCGGGGCTCCGTCGGACGACGACGGCGGCGCGGGATTTCCGGTTTTCGTCAACCCGGACGGTGTTGGACTTTTCCGTCGAAAAGAGTAAATTAGGTCTTTTGTTTTGGGATGTTAGTACACGTTTTTGACTATAGTTACCCTTACGGACTTTCTTTAGGTCCAGGAGTGCAACGGGGGTGCGTGAAGGATTCAGGTGTTCCGATTTCTCTTCAACTAGGTGGGTATGGTTGCGATAAGTGCAACAAGTGCAGTAAGTGCATCTATCGTCATTAAAATGCTCTTAATTTGTCTAACAAAGTAGATGGACAGTTTAACCTTTCGCATAATTGTATTTTATCTAACAATTGAAGCGGCTACGGTCGCGGTGCTCAATACACACCGATCTCGGCATATCCGTTTCGGATGCTGCACGTACACAGGCGGATTGGCCTCCGCATGGGTGTACTTTTCCGGAGAAGTGGTCTCTTTTTGACCCGTGTACCTCACAAAGGGGTGGGAGCCGTGAGGACCTCTTCGCGCCTGCTGAAAATAGCACACCAGCACCGTGAAGGGGTTAAAAGCATCAAAAAGGTGTTTGCGCACGAGGGGAGACTTTAGTCTCCCCGACAGGTACTCTGGGGTTGGTGCCCAACTTAATTGATAAATCTGGGGTCGGTGCCCAGCTTAATTATGTGCAGGTTTTAGCGAAAGGTTCCGGTGTATTTGGTTTGCTCCTTATTCCTTATTGATATTAGACATCTACTTTGTTTGTCATTGACTTTACCCACTCCGTGACAGGTGTTACGAGGTGCGTTAGCCGGGAGGGCGGTGAGACTGCGTCGCGAGGACCGTACTTGGGTTTTTATCTCGTCTTCCTTATGCTTTAATTAGTTCATTTGCTTGTGGATCATATTAGTCGTGGACATATATTAGTTAGCGCTGTGGATGAGGTGTACTTTTAGTAATGTTTTCATACGCGGCACGTTTTCATGATAAACCAAATGATTTCGAAAACGTTTTCTCCAAACGAAGTGCCGTGTGGGCACGGGTTTTGCAACCGCTGGTTTTATCCTTTCTAAACGTTGATGCCGCTTTAATAACTCGCTTGAAAATAAAATAACCAGGTGTCGAGTGGACGCCGGTCTTTTAAAACATTTGTTAAATTACTGTACTCTGTTTGACGAGGTATGTCTATTGTATGGTTGATGGTTGGTGTATGATGTTGTAAATGAAACGCATGTTGTAAATGAGACGCCGTGCATATACAAAGGAGACTCTGCCCGTGGGCAGAGAGAATTTGTGCATGTGGCGGTCTGCCACGCACCGGGGATGAGGTTTAAGTTACCTTGTTAAGAAAAAAAAAATAATACACGCAATTTCCGCTTGATAGACTCAAAAACCCCCGGGGGCGTGACACAAAGTCTCCTTTGTATATGCACGGCGTCACAATCACAATTTACATTTTAACCACACCAGTCAATGAGTTGAGTAGAGGAGAAAGATAGTCATGCACAATAACCAAGGAGGCCACCTAAATTTGAAAGGATAAATCCACGGGTTTATAAAACGGTGCCCACACGACACCTATTTTTTTCAAAATCATTTTCGCAATCCTTTTCTTTTATTTGAAAACGGCAATACCAAAATAAACATAAAGGAAAACCGTTCATCACAAAATTCCAACATCCACAAATAAATACCACACGCACAAAACTAACTAACCAAAGAAATCGCACGTAAAATAAGAATAAGTCACCAGCGGAGAAGAAAACTAGAATCCTCAAGTCGCGTGTAATGACACGACTTTTCTAGTATTATTTTACCCTCCTGCTAATAAAGTGTAAGTTAGAGGGAATTAAAATATCGGGCTCTTTAGAGTTGACTAACATGCGGTGCGGGTATTTTTCGGTGATAGAGCTCGAAAAACGATGAGCGACGGTGCAATCGGATCCAAAATCCGACTTACGGATCTCCCGGAATGGGGTTTCTAAGATCGTGGTGACTTAAGGTGTGCATCGAAATCCGTATAAAATATCCGACTCGCTTTCTGAGGAAGTTTGGATATTCCGTGTGATTAATTAATTAAGAAATTAATTAATCGATGACGATAGATTAAGTTGGGAATTTATTCCCTATGATTATCTAATTAGGAAATTAAATAATCGGTGACTAGGATTTAAAAGGTGGGATTTTATCTCGTGGGTTTAGATATTTATTGTTAGAAGATAAATATCCGAATAATCGTGGGTTTTTCCTTTTTACATACGTATAATAAAAGGAAAATAAAAGAATAAAATAAAAGAGGAAATTAAATTAATAAGAGGATAATTAAATCCCGTTACCGGAAGGAAAACCCTAATTTAAAAATACCACCTTCTCAAACCCTCCTCTTTCGTGCGTACCGAAAACCAAACGAAACCCTAGTTTGAAAAGAGTCCGGAGGAACCCGATCGCCCCGATTGACGTCCGGAGACCGGAGAACAAGACGCCGTCATCTACGGGGAGCGGATCCGGATCTCCAACGCCGCGAGAACCAAGATCGGTTCTTTAGTTCCGATAAATTAAGGTTAGTGATCATCGTTACGTTTGTCAAATTAATCGGGGGTTTTCCGTGTTCTTGTAAGGTCGTTTTAATTGGTACATCGATCGCGGATTTTCGTCGGGTTTTGATCCATGTTTTATTCTCGTTCTTGATCGAGGGTGATCGATGGTTTTTATCGAGTTTAATCGATGATTTTTTAATCGGTTTCTTTTTATCGGGCTTCCGATCGACGTTTTGGTAGTCCGTCGATCGTTGGTTTAGTCATTAGAATTATCGTGTATTTATTCAGGAATTTTTGGGGATGTTTCATTGGAACATAGTGGATTAACGGGAGGCCGCCGCCGCCGTTGTTAAACGGGAGGCCGCCGCCGTCGTTACCATGGTCGCGGGGTCTTCGCCGGAGTCGCACGGGAGCGAAAACGGAGAAGAAAACCGCGAAATTAGGGTTTACTGTGCTTGTCCGTACAGCGCGGTCCATGGGTCGAGGCGTGCACCCGGTGCATGCCCGCAGCGGCGGAAGCACAAGACCCGGCGCACGGTTTCGCGCACCGGCCCGGCCCAAGGCGCGCGGTGCACGCCTGATGCGTGCACCCGGCGCATGCCGCACGGCCACCCGACGCGCAGACCCGGTGCACGCCTCGCGCGTGCACCGGCCCGGCCCAAGACGCGCGGTGCACGCCTCCTGCGTGCACCCGGCGCATGCCGCACGGCCGCCCGATGCGCAGACCCGGTCCACGGTTGCCCCTGTGCACCACCCGACAGCCCAAAGTTCGGTGGCTCCGTTTGGGTCCGTTTTTCCACCGTTTTGAGCGCCGTTTTCGCCGTTGGGATTACCATCTCCGTGATTTTCTTGGCATGGCCACCTGGGATCTTTTTGGTCACCATTTCGCCATGTTGGGTGCTATTTTCGCCGATGCTCCGCGCCTCGACGAAATCGTCGGGGGCGCGCCGTCGGGTCTCTTTTCTCATCATTTTCGCCGCCGGGGTCTTCTTGGTCTAACCATTGACGTCCCGAGTGGGCTGCCGGTTGAGAATTGGGTTTTGCTGGTTTTCCGTTAGCGGTTTTGGGTGCCGACGGAGTTCGCGACGAAATAGTCGCGTTCCGGTTGTTGTTAGTCTTTGATGTTACCGGTTTGATCTGAGTTTTAGTTTTACTCGATGGTTTTGACTTGTTGGGTTTTTGACCGACGTTGCGGTCCCCTAGGCACGACGATTTCGGTTTTGCGGGTTTAGCGTAACAGTGGTTGGGACCACTGGTTTTTACCTGATTAGGGTAAGGTATTAATTTGTGCTCTTGGATATTATAGTAGGCAGCGAGGAGTCCTGATTTGCTTAGGAGGGTCGCGGGCGCGGTCGTATATCTTCAACTAGGTGGGTACCCTTGCTATAAGTGCA
This sequence comes from Tillandsia leiboldiana, assembly GCA_029204045.2. Lineage (NCBI taxonomy): Eukaryota > Viridiplantae > Streptophyta > Magnoliopsida > Poales > Bromeliaceae > Tillandsia > Tillandsia leiboldiana. Next base: position 34,499,772 of record CM055062.1, on the reverse strand, counting down.
ACAAGTGCAGTAAGTGCATCTATCATCATAAAAAGGCTCGTTAAATTGTCTAACAAAGTAGATGGAATGTTAAATCTTTCGCTTAAATGTTTCCTTTCATTCTAACATGATAATTGTAGCGACTGCGGTCGCGGTGCTCAATACACGCCGACACCGGCAAACATTGGGGTGGGATGCTGCACGTACACAGGCGGATTGGCCTCCGCATGGGTGTACTTTTCCGGAGAAGTGGTCTCTTTTGACCCGTATACCTCACAAAGGGGTGGGAGCCGTGGGGACCTCTTCACGACAGCTATAGGTGCCGCACTAGCTCCGTGAAGAGGTTAAAAGCATCAAGGGGTTGTGCACGAGGGGAGACTTCCGAATCTCCGACAGGTACTCTGGGGTTGGTGCCCAGCTTAACTCGGTATTCTGGGGTTGGTGCCCAGCTTATTTTGTGACAGGGTTTTAGCGAAAGGTTCCGGTGTATTTCGGTTTGTTCTTGAATCTATGTTAATCGTTAAGACATCTACTTTATTTGTCACTGACTTTACCCACTCCGTGACAGGTTTGACTAGGTGTAGTAGTCGGGACGACGGTGAGGCAGCGATTAAAGAACATTAGCTGGATGAGGTTTATTCCATTATTTCTTGCTTGAGTAATCTCTTCCCCTTGTTATCTAAGTTTAAGTTCTGAATTGCTTGATTGTGGAATGTTGTGGATGTTGGATCGAGAGACGGTTTTGTGATGTGATTTTTATAATGTTCCTTGATGATTTATATGCGGCATGTTTTATACCGAACAAAAAGGGGTTTCGAAACTGTTTTCCAAAACCAAGTGTCGTGTGGGCACTGCTTTGAAAACCTGTGGATTTATCCTTTCCGAAACTATGTAGCCGCCTTACTGTGAATGTGTAGACGTTTTTAAAGGAATGGGTGTCGAGTGGACACCGTTTACAAACTTGTAGGTTCCTCTTAATGTGATTAAATGTCTTTACACTCTCGTACTTGTTGACTGTGACTGTGTGGTTAAAGATTGTATGTTGATGTTGTAAATGAGACGCCGTGCATATACAAAGGAGACTCTGTCCGTGGGCAGGGTGAATTTGTGTATGTGGCAGTCTGACACGCACCGGGGACGAGGCTGATGCTTATTTATTAAGGAAAAAATTTATACACGCACATTTCCGCTTATCTTTACCTAAAAACCCCCGGGGGCGTGACAGATTAAATGGTATCAGAGAAAAACAACTTTAACCACAGTAGTCGGTGATCCACATCCACAGTGTCTGATGCCACAAGCAAATTGAACAAGAGATAACCAAGGTGTAGGAGCGGTAGATCGTTAGTGTACGAGGGATAAAAGGGGAATTTAGTTTCGGTGTGTCTGTAGGTCATGGTGCTAGACCAGTTAGGTCTAGGGTGACTTGGTTTCTTTGTATACAGCGAATAATGGCCCAAAATGGGTTATCAGCGGAGAATGCAGGGGCAAAAAGTACGGTGCGAATAGCGGCGGAGTATCAGCTTCTCCGACAACGACTACAAGAGATGGCCGGGCAGTTAGCAACCCTTATGGAACAGATGCGATAGTGGGTGCAATGGTCGACTACACCAATGGGGGTCGCCCAGGCTTCTCTGCCCGGACCAGCCGCACCAGCAACTTTTTGACCTGCGCTGGGAGCCGTTATTGGGAACCCCTTGAGGGAGAGACGGCCGACCCTTGGGTCGTGGGAAAATAGGTAGATACCATGGAAAGGCTCTTCGAAGATTTGCTAATGGAGGAGGGTGAATGGGTCCCTTTGGCAGTCCTTTTCTTGAGGGAGACGCCCGCAAGTGGTGGAAGACGGTGCGCCCGGACCCTTCGGGGGGCACCGTCCTTCTATCTTGGACCACGTTCCGAGGAAAACTGTTTGGGGCATTTCTCTCTGACAGCATCAAACGGCAGATGGAAGGTGACCTGAAGCTCATCAAGCAAGGAAGTCGGACAGTTATGGGATATCAACGGGCATTTGTGAGGTTGATCAAATGTGTTCCCTTTGTTATAAGAGATGAATCTCACAAGGCCCGTCTCTTTGTGAATGGCTTATGGAGCGACATCTTCAAGGTGGTGCAAACGGCGGGTTTGCGCACCTTCCAGGAGGTGGTCGATAGAGCCACCGCGGTGGAGCGCGGATTTACGATTTTTCGAGCCCGACGGGAGAGCTCAGGACATAGCAGGGATAAGAAACGAACCCGACCAAACTTCGGAATAGAGCATACCAAGAGGAGCCGGCCTCCTAAATACACGAGATTGCAACAAGGCACCAAGTGTAAAGTACCGGGGCTTTGGATAGCGCGCCGACCACACTGATGGCTTGGAGCAGAGAGTTGCCTTGGTCATGTTGCATCTGAGTTTACAGTTGATGCCGGGTTGATTCGGATCAACGCGGAAGCTCCAGCTCGATTCGGGGTTTTTCCGGGCTTTGTTGGCCGATTGGGGATGAGATTGGAAATTTCCGGCTTCACCGTGGAGTGCCGGAAATTCAGGAACACTTGGAACACGTGTATTTTCAGATTACAGCGAGGTTCGGGAGGTTCTGGACTGACGCGGAGGACCCGGAGGCAAAAAGTGAGTCGGAACTGGCAATTTTGGAGCCGGTAATCGATTTGAGCACCCCGACTCAACGGATGAGCTTTTTGAAGAGAAAAAGCTGTGGACACGTGTATTTTCGATTTACAGCGAGGTTCGGGAGGTTCCGGACTGACGCGGAGGACCCGGAGGCAAAAAGTGAGTCGGAACTGGCAATTTTGGAGCCGGTAATTGATTTGAGCACCCCGACTCAACGGATGAGCTTTTTGAAGAGAAAAAGCTGTGAGCGCGTGTACTTTTGATTTACAGCGGAGCTCGGGAGGTTCCGAGCAGCGGCGGAGAGCCCGAAGGCAAAAAGTGAGTTGGAGTTGGATTTTAGGAATTAGTTAATTAATTAATTAACTTAATAAAGCCTTTTGCTTTATAAAAAGGGCTCCAACCCTCCCTCTGCAGCAGAGAAAGAAAGAAAAGGAAGAAAGAAAGAAAGGAAAAGAAAAGAGAGGAAAAGGAAGAAGAAGAAGAAGGAAGAAGAGGGTTTTGAGGCGATCATGGATTTTTGGACTCGCCGTTGGAGGCCGTGTGAAGCTCGTGGGCGTGCGACGTGCGACGACGAGGTAAGCAAAATTCAGATTTTTGGGTTTTTATAGGTTTTGTGCAGTTTTTGAGCTTTGGGGATTTTAATTGGTTTTTTTTTAAGGCTAAAATTGGATTTTTGGATTTGTCAGAATTTTCAAGCTTTTTCGATTCATCGGGTGATTTTTCCGTCGCCGGCGGCCGCGCGCGCGCGCAACGGCGCACGCGTGGCGCCAGGGTGCCGCTGTTGGCAGCACCCTGCGGCGACGTGCCGCTGGGCGCGGCGCCGCGTGCAGCAAAGTGCTGCACGCGGCGCTGCCAGGCCGCGAGCAGGGCGCGCGGCAGGGCCGCGCGCAGGTGCGCGCGGCACTGCCTGGCCGCGCGCAGGGTGCGCGGCAGGGCCGCGCGCAGGTGCGCGCGGCACTGCCTGGCCGCGCGCAGGCGCGCGCGGCATGGCCGCGCGTGGGTGCGCGCGGCACTGGTTGGCCGCGCGCAGGCGCGCGCGGCAGGGCCGCGCGCCGGTGCGCGCGGCAGGGCCGCGCGCCAGTGCGCGCGGCACTGGTTGGCCGCGCGCAGGCGCGCGCGGCAGGGCCGCGCGCGGGTGCGCGTGGCACTGCTTGGCCGCGCGCAGGCGCGCGCGACAGGGCCGCGGGCAGGCGTGCGCGGCAGAGCCGGGCGCGGGTGCGCGCGGCACTGCCAGGCCGCGCACGGGCGCGCGCGGCATGGCCGCGCGCGGGCCTGCGCGGGCGCGCGGCCGCGCGCAGCGCAGCGGGCTGCGCGTGCAGCGCCGCTGGGCGCCGCGCGCAGTGCCGCTGGGCGCCGCGCGCAGCGCCGCAGGGCGCTGCGCGGCGCGTTCTGTCACCGCGCAGCAGGCCGCTGCGCGGCGCGACCGGGGTTGGCGCCGCGCGGCGGGCCTCCCTCGTCGCACGGCGGAGTTTTCGCCGCTCGGCGTGCTCCCGGACGGCGGGCGACTCCTCGGTTTGCGTGCCGGCGCCGTTTTTCACCGTCGGAGCCCGGTGTTCGCCGTCGGCTGCTGTTTTTCGCCGTCAAGCAGTTTTTTTTGAGCGGTTTTCGCGAGCAGGTCGCGAGCTGTTTTCGCGCGGGTTTTCGCACAGGTTTTCGTTGTTTTTCGAGCAGATTTCGCGAGCGATTTACGCTGATTTCGCGCAGGTTTTCGCGCAGTTTCGCGCAGGTTTTCGCGCAGGTTTTCGTTGTTTTTCGCAAGCAGTTTGCGAGCGGTTTTCGCAGTTTTCGCGCGTTGTTTTCGCGCAGATTTCGCGCAGTTTTCGCGCAGCTTTCGAGCAGATTTCGCGAGCGATTTACGCAGATTTCGCGCAGGTTTTCGCGCAGTTTCACGCAGGTTTTCGCGCAGGTTTTCGGTGTTTTTCGCAAGCATTTTGCGAGCGGTTTTCGCAGTTTCGCGCATGGTTTCCGCGCAGTTTTGCGCAGTTTTCGCAGGGTTTTCGCGAGCTGTTTTCGCAAGCTGTTTGAGCAGTTTTTACGCCGACGGAGCTGTTTTCGCCGTCAGGCGCTGGTT